>CM024695.1:13651047-14851047 GCA_014182845.1 Corymbia calophylla | reverse complement strand
TACTCTAATGCTCAAACTTTTGCCATACCTTCTTATAGGGCGTGGGAGTCGAAACTTACTCCTGAAATTAAATCGTCCCCACTCCAAACCCTCTACGAATGTGAGAATTCGAATCCCTCACCTCCCCTTATTATGTAAGAAGGGTGGTTACTAGAGCAAATTCCAGTGATTTTCAAAAAACAACTTTACTATTAGCATATTATATACATTTTAAGTGTTCTGAACAATTAATGAGAGATCTATTAGTTTCGCTATTAATTTTCAGCATACGATAGAACGAATATTTATTTGCGCCGATTATTACATAAATATGCATAAATGTTTTTACATTGTATGTTATAAATATTTTTGGATGAATGAAGAAAAGCCAAATTAGAATGTTGAAGTTACTCGAACAAAGGGAACCACCGTAGCTACAATTTCCAAGTACAACAGAACATAACTTTTCAGCCTCGTGAGTACACTGGCTTTCTACTGGCAAGTACAACAGGAAAACATTTGCACTAAAATTTCTTTTGTACCATAAAGACAACGAAGGAAAAGCATTCAATGTGTCGTGGTCTCTTGCATTTGCACCAAAATGAGACAATCGCATTTGTGCAATTTCCATAGAATGATAAGAGAGAAAGATATCATAAGATTGATAGTCCACACGACAAAAGAAAAGAAACTGCAAGCAAAAGAGATTCAGTTTTGGCATGCAATTTGAGGATGGAAGATTCGGTACCTATCCCCGTTTTCTATGTCCCAGCCCTTTAATCCTCCAACCTCATTGAGAGCAGCTCTCCACTTCTGAATGGTCTCATCGTCCACATGCTTCTTGTTTTTGTGCGCAAGCAAGGCCTCACCGTAAATACCAGTTTGGTATCGAATCTCGGATGGTTCAACATAGTAGAAAAGAGGCATGATTATATGTCCCTTCCTCCTACAGACCACCATATGCGCTAGCTCATTGAGGCACCATTTGCTGGAAGCATATCCTTTGGAGAAGATGGGTATGGAGACCCTCGATTGCTCAATCGCTCCAAGAAGCTCCGGGCTGATCTCTCCACCAATACGAAGCTCTTCATTATCTTGGTATGTACGGACTCCCGCTTCTTTGAGACTGGTGTAAAGATAATCAGCGATGCCTCTGCGTGTATCCGGTCCTCTGAAGCTCAAAAACACCTCATAGTCACACCCTTCCACTGCTTCAGGTATTTGCATAGGCTTGTGGTTCCGGGAAGAACCTGCTTCTCCAATGTCATTGATGGATGCAGGAGTTTCCATTGCAACCAGTCGCAGAGAAAATGAAGCACCAGAGTCGCACCAGCTCAGCAAAGCAGATTTCTGAGCTTTATAGCCGGAAGTTACTGGACAAGTAGATTGTTACTGGAAATTAAAACGCGTACGACCGGTTGTGATTTTTCTCGTGTTGCTCGTTTATCTCAACAGAAAGTTTCCCCAGGACCGCCAATCTTTAAGGAAGCAAGTTTCGGGGAACGTCACCTCTGACTGGAAAGGCAGAGAACGCAGCGCATCTGCTCTCTACTTTTGCATTGTTATGATGATTCTACTTCAGCAACTTTGGGTCCTTCTGCCGATTTTACATTTGCAAGCCCCTTCGACGGATGCCCTTCTTCCTTTTCTTTTTATCCAACGGCTCGTCTAGGATGCGAGACCAATCTCGTAAAAGGTACAGGAGAATTACCCCATCAAAGATAATCAGACGAAGACAACTGACAAGGAAATGATGACTGGTAGGAAAGGTTTAGCCTCGAGTCAAAAAAGTTTAGGCGTTTAGGCCCGGGGTCGACCTTTCACGAAGACTATGGTGTTGTATACAAATATAGGACCGTGTAGCCACTGGGTACCACCATTCCAATAAATGCGTTCCCCGTTGTTACTGTTTCAAAATTTTGATTAGATCAGATAATTGATAAAGCATTCATGAAGAGCAAACTGAACGGCAAAGCTCGCACATAAATGTATCCCGTAACTCAATCTCAAGCGAGCTTTATATATTTAGTGATACAAAAAATCATGTAGCGAACCCACTAAAAATATGCTCATGTTTTTCTAATAGCTTTCTTATAATCATGGATATATCACCACATTGTTAGAGTGTAACGACCTAACCCCTTCGGGAGAGAGAATAGGTCTAGGGGTGTTGTCAACTTCGAACTGACAACTTTCCATTGACCCGGACTCTTTCAAATCCATATTTCGCATGATATTAGGAGTTCAATTTTAAATAATTAATCTTACGTGAAATTCAATTAAGGAGCCACCACTAGCTTATATTGGTCAATTAGAAATCGAGTAAGATACATGAGAACATTTTCCTATTTACGCAACCAACTTTAATCACAAAGAAAACACACAAATACCCTAAAATAGTGTCTAAAAGAAAAGAATAAATCAAAATAAAGAACCATATTGTAAAATCTTAAAGGCTTGTCTATTTTTGGATTTTAATTTTTTTAATAATTTTCCAATTTTTCTGAATTTTTTGGGAATTTTCTGAATTTATATATTTTTATAATTTTATAATTTTTTAAAATTTCTGGATTTTTCAAAAAAATTTAATGATTTTCTGAATTTTCTCTGAATTTTCTAATTTTGTAATCGTTTTCCAAGGTTTTAAAAATATTATTTACTATTTTTTAATTTTTATGATTTTAAAAGTTTTTAATGATTTTTATTAATATTATATTCGGGGAACGGGTTCAACCCGACTACCCGGATCCGACCTGCTCGGTAAAAACAGAAATTTTTTGAATTTTTTTTTTATAGATTTTTCTATCGGCTCCCAGCCCACTTTCCCCCAGCCCACCATGCAAGCAAACCCGAAGCCCAGTTTCTCCTTTTTTTCCTTTTTTTTTTTTGTTTAATTTTGCGGTTTTTTTCTCTTTTTTCTCTTTTTCCTCTTTTTTCTCTCTTTTTTTATTCTTTTATTTGTTTTCACTTTTTGTCTTTTTCCTATTTTGGTCTCTTTCTGTCTCCATCTTCAACCTCCGGGCTTGGTCTTCTTCGCCGAGCCCGAACGCCTGCAGCTCCAGCCAAACAAGAAACATCGACGCCGCCATCACATCGGCTACCGACCGCCGTTGTACGCCACCTCAAAACCAATGACAACTCCAGTCGCTCACTCCGGCGACCACAAATTTGATGAAATGAAAACCTATCAATCCAAAACTTCTAAAACCAGCAATCCAACAAACAAGCAACCATGAATACGTTAGTATGACGAAGAGTAGCTAACTAGTGTGGCCTCGAACCACTGGCTTCGCCGGCGAGGGAAGAGTACTCCGACGAGGGGAATGGACGTTCGGTGACAGTGTAGACTCGGTGACACGACCGATTATTTCCAAGAAAATCAAACATGCTTCATCAGAAATGCTTATTCTCTCGGAAAAAAAGACCGGAATCAGACATGCTTCAATAGATATAGACGTAAATATGTACCGATCAAGCTCAAACACGAATTATTCTCTCGGCCTTCTCTTAGACATTTCATCAAACACATGATGATGCACAGTTCAGACATAAGCTCTTATTCGACTTAGATGCAGCTTTCGATCAGGACAAGGGATACAGCCATTCATATCACAACCAATTCTCCGTCAAATCAGCCCTATTCTCGAATATTTTTCTTCCCGACTTTACTACTCTAGATCACTCCTTTCTCGGCCAAAAAAAAAAAAAACCAAGGAGACTCACCTGGTTCGGAAATGAAGCTTTTCTGCAGTCGTACGGTCACTGGCGAAGCTTCAACGGACGACGAACGGCCTTCCTTCTCCTGTAGGGTTCGAGCCTAAAGCCTCCGTTCAACCGGGGACAGAAACGGTGGTCGTGGGTCGCGCGAGATCCTCTCCGGTTAAGCGAGAAACACCGGAGACGGAGTCGTTCGGCCAAGCTTCCTTCCTCGACGAACGACACCCCCTCTTTCTTTTTCGCTCGAGCGGCCCTCTCTTCAGCCGAGCTTCTTCAATGGCCAAACGATATTCTGTTTTTTTCCTTATTCTCTCTGCTCTGCGTTTGCTCACGCCATTTCTCTCGGTCGTCCCTTAACGCACTCCTCCCCTCGGCCCGAATCTATTGTGCGTCTCCCGTCCTGCACGCCGCCCTCAGCCGATTCTAGAAGGTTGTCATTGGGTCTGCTTCGGTCACAGCTTGTCGCGTCTCGCCCTCCCTCTCGGAACGCTCGCTCACTTGGTCACCCGCACGTCACTGTTCCTTCTCTCCTCAAGAAAATGTTCAGATTATCTCTGCCCTCCGAGATAATCTTCTTCCCTCATAAGCAAGGTTAGGATTCCTCCTAACCAAGGTTTAGCCAACGAATGTTCTCTCCTTCCTCTGAAGTTACCTTCCTCTTTGTGCCAAAATTTTCAAATTACGGCTAGGGTTTGATGAATTTTGTGTTTTAGCTTGAATTAGGGGTGTCAAATAAATAAGTCAAGCCGTGTTTGAATCGGGTTGGAAATGATCTAATTCATATTAGGGAGAATGCCACGAAAAACCCCAAACTTTGCCCATTGTGACACATTTACCCTAAACTTTTTTTTGTGACACGAAAAACCCCAAACTTTGCCATGTGTGACACATTTACCCTAAACTTTTTTTCGACACCAAAAACCCTAAACTTCGCTTTCGCGCGACACATTTACCCCAAACTTTTATTCTGAAGGGCATTTTCGTCTTTTACTTTTTATTTTTTCTTTCTTTTTTTTCTGTTTTTTCCCTTTTCTTTCTTTCTTTTTTTTCCGCCGGAGGAGACGCCGGAGGAGCGCCGCGCCCGATCCGGCGGGGGGGCCGCCCTCGCGGCGTCGGGCGAGGGTCGCCAGCGGATCCGGGCGAGGGCGGCCCTCGCCCGACGCCGGCGAGGGTCGCCCGAGCCTCGCTGGGCGAGGGCGCCCTTGCCCGATTCAAGCAGCGAGGGTCGCCGCGGATCCGGCGAGGGCGACCCAGCGAGGGCGAGGGCCGCCAAGCCGATCCGGCGAGGGGCCCCTTCGCCGGATCTCCGCGGCCTCGCCGGCGTCGGGCGAGGGCGCCAGGCCAAATCGGCGAGGGCGACCCTCGCCAACGTCCGGCGAGGGCCACCCGAGCCGGATCGGCTCAGGCGGCCCTCGCCGCCGCGCCGGCGAGGGTCGCCTGGGCTTGGGCCGCCCTCGCCGCGCGCCGCGAGGGTCGCCCAGCTTGGGCCGCCCTCGCCGCGCGGCGAGGGCCGCCCGGGCGACCTCGCGACTCCGCGCCGGCGAGGCATCCTCTCCGCACCGGCGAGGCATCCTCGCCGGCTTCCTCCATTCAATAAAAAATAAATAAATAACTAAAATGACGAAAATGCCATTCACTCAAAAAAACTTTGGGGTAAATTTGTCATAAGTAATATAGTTTAGGGTAAATGTGTCACACGCGCAAAGTTTGGGGTTTTTCGTGTCACAAAAAAAAAGTTTAGGGTAAATTTGTCACACTGGAAAGTTTAGGGTAAATGTGTCGCGGGGGGTAAAGTTCAGGGTTTTTCGTGGCATTTTCCCTTCATATTAACTAATTTAATTTATTTTTATTTATTTTCATATAATATAAATTTAATAATCCATATCCAACCCAATGACCTATACCCGACCTAATACATATTACCGAAACACATTAATATTTAACTCAATTTAGAAAAATCCACTTTCACCCATTTATAAATTACTTAAATAAAAACTTCACATTAAATTTAAAAAATAAATGAAATAATAAAAAATTAATAAATAAAATAAGAATCGTGAACACCTTTAAATGGAAATACTTTTGAACAATAATTTCTTTAAAAATCAAATTTTTAATCATTTTAAAATTTTGAATTTTTTAATATTTCTTTATTTTCTTTATTTTCTTCTTCTCCTCCCTTCGTCTTCCTTCTTCTACCCCTTGTTCCTCCGCCGGCGGTGACTAACCCAGCTCCGTCACGACATCCAAGCTCGCGACTCGGCAGATCCAGGCGAGCCCGAGCTCCGTCGCGGTCGTTGAACTCGCGGCTCACCAGACCCAAACGAGCCCGAGCTCAACCAAGGCTGGCGAGCTCGGGGATCATCAGCTCGGGGATCATCAGATCCAGGCGAGCTCCGGCTCCACCGAGGCCGGCAAGCTCGTTGTTCGCCCGTTCTCGGCAAGCCCGAGCTCAGGCTAGGTCATCGCCAGCGTGGCCGTTGCCATCTCCACCACTGCGCAACCGAGCACCAAACATCCGAGGGCGAGCTCGCAAAATTGGGACGTGTCGAGCTTGGCCATGCCGCCAAAGGACATGTAAACCATGGAGTAGGCCGGATGGTGGTGGAGCCAGGCGGAGATGGCGGTGGTGGTCGGGGTTGATGCCGTAAATGGGATTGTCGGGATCGTCGAGGAGGAGTCGTCCGCGTAGGGGAGAAGAAGGAGAGAGAGAGAGTTGACATCAAAGACCCGTATGTGACCTAAATAAGATCCATTTTATTTGTGCTTTTTCTTTTTTTTAATCTATTTCTGACCCATATCTCAATTTTAAGATGAGTTATATGTAATCTACTTTCGTAAATATGAGTTAAATATAAGTTTTTGATCCATTTTGACAATTGTAGCTCCAATTCAATAATATGGAGAAAAGAAATGGGCCAAAGGATAATTTTGCTAGCTTCGCTCCGCCGATAAACCACATCAATTAATTTATATCAATTTAACACCACATTGGATTTTTCAGCCAAATAAGTCACCAATGGCAAGATTTTTTTACCAACGTAGCACTCCAATAATCGGGAAAAAAAAGTTATGACACTTAAATAAAGACTGTATGATAATTATAACATTTGTGGAGTATTTTCTCTTTGAACAACAATGGTTGCACCACATTAGATAGCTTTTATGTTTTCTTCTCAATTTATATCCTTAAATTACGTTTGATCGTCTGGATTTCTAAATAGGATATGACTAAATATTATAAGATAAGAAATCACTAGATTTCTTCATATTCTATCTACTGTTTGATGAACTCTACATTTAAAATCGGATATTCTCATATCCCATTCTATCCACTATTTGGTGACCTACGAATTTAAAGTCGAATATTCTCATGAATAATTATATAATTGCAAAAAAGGATAGCACATACTAACATATCAGATAATATTTTTCTTTTTTTAATTTTTTTTGAAATTTTCAAAGTTATTTTCTGATTTGGCACCACGTCAACATCATGTGTCTTAATAAAGTAATAAAGTAATAAAAATGACACATTAACATTTTTTATTAATCAAATTGAATGAAGTTCATGAAGGGATTTGATTGCATCAATTAATAAATTTTATGATTTGATTACTCTTGTTAAAAGTTTTAGATCTCGATTGTATTTTTACAATAAGTTTTAAGATCTATGGCACACTTATCACAAACGTAAAAAAAATAAAAGGAAAGAGAACAAAAGCATTTATAAAATTTCTTAAAACATCATTTGGGGTGGTCTCGTACACATTGGATTGCTGGCCATACCGCATAGAATGTCCAACACTAATTAGACCTATACATCAGCCATTTCGGGCCTAATTTGGCCAAACGAACCATATTGAAAAATCGTCAAAAGGTTTTGACTAAATCGATCAAATTAGAAAGTTTGGAACTAAATTGACATTCGTATAATAAATTTAAAAATTTTTGAGTTATTCCCCGTCATCAATATAAAAGTAGTGAAATATTGGTGAGTTCTAACTTTTTAATGAGAAAATTTTATATTAAATTAAAAGGAGCACGAGATGTTTTGATGTTACAAAAAAGATTCACGAAGATATATCTAACAATGTGATGCTGAAAGTACTTTAAACTTCTTGCTGTTGTAAAAATAGGTTTTTGAATAGTAATATCTACTAAACAAAAAATATTGAAAATATGAAAAAAATACCAAAATGCCAATAATTAATCAAAATAATGTGTTCTGTTGATGCATTCTGTTGGATACACAGAGTGTGTTGATTGGTGTTGTCTCAAACAAAATTCATTGAAATTGCCTTATATTTCTCTCGGTGAGTCCAAACACAACCATTTATCTGATTTTTTAAGTAAGTGAACGAGGGACGATAATTAACAATATGAAGTCTTAATTTTGATTACAAAATGTTGCTAGGTGGATTACATGCTAATTCAGTATGTACTCAACTCATTTTTTCTTGGTGAAATAACACGTAGGCACATATTTTTCGTTTATCACTTTTTTATATCATAGTTATACTCTCTCTATATATATAAGCAACGAGTGCTTATGACTATTGAAATCATCCCCACCCATAATATAGCAAAAACGCAACCAGAGAGTGTACTTTCAATACGGGTCATGTCTTAAGCTCGGAAAATCAATGAGTTTCTCACATGGAAACAACGAAATGATCAACCCACTCTCTAAGCACTCAGACAATCATTGACTCGACCTCTCCAGATGCTGTTCGGTTTTATCAAGTGTAATAGCTTTTCAGAAGATACAGTATTGAGTGTGCGCAACATGTATAGACATGTTGAAAAGAGACCTTGATGATGGTCTAATGTACTTGGTAAAACTCCAATTAAATTCACGACGAGAGGATGACATAATCAACTCTTGTTTAGATACAATCTGTACATTGTATGTCTATTTATATTCACTATTGAAGGGATGGCAAAAAGAACTGTCTACCTAGCTGACAAACACAAATGCCTATCTTACTCAGCAGTAAACATGCCGAGCTTCCATATGTTCTATCAGTTGAAGGCCAGTCATCCTCGAAAACCCTCACTTCAACATATCTTAGATTACATAGCCTCTCAACTTCTTCATTTGCAAAATTGTAAAGCGATTGAGCGTCAAATTTTCGGCAAAGAGCTTCAATTTTTTTTGTTCCCTGCGACAGTAAAACAAAAGGGCTAAGTGTATTGTATTGAACAAGTATAATCGTTTTTCTGAACATGAAAGATAAATCTAAGCATTAGTATAAACAAAAAACAAGTTAAAACAGTAATGATGAGATAAAAAAATAAGTTCCCTTATATATTATTGAGCAAACAATCACAGGGAAAAGGCATGAAATTTGTCAGCTTGGTGAGGATAAAGTAATTGAAATGCAAATTTACCTTCGGTTCCATCACCACATCCAAACCTTCCGCATGGTTCCCCAACTGAGTCTTTTTTTTCCGTTCCTTATCACATTCTTGACGAACGATGTCTCTACCAAGGCCTCTAAGCTGATTATGCATCCATAACTTATTGTCTTCGCCGATTTTTATCAAAGAAATTTTCTGGAGGACCTCAAGACCTTCCTCTGGGAAGAGATTGGAATCTTTCCACGAGTGGAGCACCATCCTTTGATCAAATCCAGTGAAAAGACAAGCTATTTCAAGGAAGATATGCTTTTGACAATCATCCAAGGCATCATAACTTATTTTCAACTTTTGTTTAACTTCACTGAGAGGAACTTGTTTCGACTTCTTCAATATGACATCCCAAACGTCTTTGCTTCTGCACAGAAGTAGTTTACCTATAGCCTCAAGAGCAAGAGGAAGACCTCCTGAACTTTTGACCACTTCAGTGGAGAAAGCAACATAGTCATCCAAAGAGTAATCTCTCCCAAAAGCATGTTTGCAAAAAAGTTTAAGAGATTGATTGAAGTTCAAACAAATAAGCTCATATGGATAACAAACCTCAGGAACATTGACAATATCCCTGTTTCTACTAGTTATGATAATTCTACTTCCTAAACCAAACCATGTAGGTTTTCCTATCAATGCATCCCAATGAGTCATTTGATCAACATCATCAAGTAGCAACAAAACCTTTTTACCGCATAACCTTTCTTTTATTATCTTGATTCCTTCCTCAACATTGTTAATGTTTGACCACTTCTTTTTGAGAACATCAGATATTAGTTGATTCTGCAAACTTTCCATGCCCTTCAGCTCTGAAGTTCCCTTGATGTTAGAAAGGAAGCAACAAGCTTCAAAATTATGTAATAGCCGGTTGTAGATGATTTTGGCAAGAGTAGTCTTTCCTACACCCCCCATACCATGAATTCCGAGAATTCTTATATCCTCCAAATCACCACACATCATTGTATTGATTTCCTTCACATGATTTTCAACTCCAACCAAGCAGTCTGTCACCAGTAGATAAGCCGTTTTCAACTCATCTATAACCTTCTTGACAATCTCGTCAACCAGTTCTCCTTCACCTCTAATATTAAGAAAGGAAAATGGAAAAAATAATTAGAAGAACAAGGTGATATTATTGAAACACAACGCCAAAATGATAACCCAGAAAATGACATACCTATTCTTCTTTGAATTGTCCCATCCATTTAGATTGGCAACATGGTTGAGAGCAGCTTTCCACTTACTAATGTTCGCACCAAATTTCTCCTTATGCGAAAGAAAGGCTTCTTCATAAGACCCAATTTGATGACGGACCTCTGCTGGAGTAGTGTCATAAAAAATGGGCATAATCTTCTGTCTCCTCGTTTTACTACACCCCACCATTTGGACCAACTCATTAAGACACCATTTACTAGAGGCATAGCCCTTGGAAAAGATGGGAATTGCAATTTTTGATTGGCTAATAGCTTTGAGCAACTCAGGACCAAACTCCTCTCCAACTCGGAGCTCTTCATCGTCCTTAAATGTGTGGATTCTAGCACCTAGCAACTTGGTATAGAGGAAATTTGTAATGCCTGAGCGAGTATCTGGCCCCCTAAAACTCAGGAAGACATCATAGTCATATCCAGAGGACATGGAGGTTGATGATGGTGAGCCGCCCAGCTGGTATACTTTTTCCTGTTTTGGCAGTGTCAAATCAGGGATTTGCACCGAGTTGAAGACATCTGCAGCAGTAGCTTCTACAGTGCCATTGTTGATAACCGATGAGGATGCTGAGTCACCAACAGAAGTGACTTCTTGCCCTTCAGCTGGCAGTTCCTCGGGTTCAATCTTCCTCATGCTTTTCTCTTTCAGGTTTTCCTTTTTCTCACTGGACAAATCAACCATTACGAGTGAAGTAGCAACATCCACTTGTGAGAAAACAATCTGCTCATACACAGATAAGAAACATGAATTGCTTTCCAGAAAAAAAAGAAGAAGTCAAATAGCAGATGATTAGTTTGACGTCTAACCAGTACCTCTGCCATAAATTCCTTTGGATATTGATCCTTGCGATCCCATGGGACATCCATGCCATCAAACTCAAGCTTCAGAACATTATCTGATACAAATACAGTATTGAACATTGCACGAAACATTAATTCTCCATGTTCAAGATTAGCATCCAAACTCATACACTCGAGCACTACATCGCCTTGAACATTACAATGGATGTCCAATTTATCTGTTTCACCATCTGCCTGCACTTAAATATACGAACAATTAAAATAGAGAACAAACATGATAGCTATATTTTTGGTTAAGCATCCATGATGTATGGGTCAACTCTTGCATCAAAATAGATTGATGGATGAGGCATGTACCACACAATTGGTGCTCGAGAGGGAATTTTTTGTCTTATATACTTTTATTCCTCAGAGAGTTGTAGTCATTCTATATATATAAAGCAAAACACTGTTACCAGGAAAGCAAAATAAAAGAATGACAGCCTATAAAAGAGAAAAATAAAAGAACGGTAACTTATCTTTCTGACTAGACTGGACATAAACATGTCTGATGTTTATAGGCTCAAAATGAGACTCTCAGGAAATCACACTAGTCATATACTAAAGTTACATTCTACATACATGGGATTACAACAAATGCATCATTTTTGCCAAGAGGAAATTAGGGGAGTTCTCAAAATGCGGCATAAAAATGATCTTTTGCAGCTTGATTCCACAGTTTTAACATATTAACAAAGTGAGAACTCTATTACTAAGACATTCAAAACACTAAGATAACTATTACTGCCATCAGCTCCTATCTACAAATCCAGCATGGTTTTACAATCATCTAAGGCGAAAAGTTTGGTACTAGAAGCCAACCAATACATGGGAGAGAAAGTGGAATCATACCTGACAAACATATACAATCATGAATAATTTCAGGTTATATAGATTACCAACAAAATCAGAATTACCTGTTTGTAATGCCTAACATGTCCACTCCTTCTGGGTGTTGAGAACAGAACTTTGGCAGTTTGATCAGCAACCATAAAGGGGTCCCGTCCCAGTATCTTAACAATAGGACGACATCCCCCTTCAGCATCCATAATAGGAATGGACCTTAGTACAACGCTATTTATCACAAGCGCCTTATCTTGTGGAGGCCAATCTAAACCAGCATTCTGTGTGGAAACATAGTGGAGGTATCTCAGCTGGGAAGGCAATGGATTCAGTGTTGATGTCAGCTGTAAGAGTTCATAGGGCGCTTTC
Organism: Corymbia calophylla; assembly: GCA_014182845.1. Classification (NCBI taxonomy): domain Eukaryota; kingdom Viridiplantae; phylum Streptophyta; class Magnoliopsida; order Myrtales; family Myrtaceae; genus Corymbia; species Corymbia calophylla. The sequence goes on along the minus strand of CM024695.1, from coordinate 14,838,685 downwards.
TTGTAAATCATGTCAAGTGTTTTCTGCTCCCCATCCTGCTTCTTCCTATATAACAAAAGAGAAGCCAACATGAATGCCAAAACTGGCCATGCACCCCTTTCACAATGCATCAACAGCACGTTCTGTTGCGTATCAGATGACAACAATTCATCAGCAGATCTCAAGAAGTTGTGGATATTCTCCAATCTCAGTATAGGGCAACCTCCATAATTTTGAGGGAGTTCCATGACAGTTATATCATATTCAGACAACACTTCAGTCATTTGGCTTTGGTTATCTTGCTCTCCCAAATTGAGCACCATGAAAGAGGCCGCAGAAAATTGGTCTTGGAGTTTTGCAACTATGCCTCTCATGTAAAACTTATATCCGTCATCCTTCAACCAGTCCGTGGTAATTTGGCCAGAAAAAGACCAGTCGCGAGTAAGACAGTAATCAAACACTGCATCCACATCCACATACATAAATCATTATGTGCATAAGATTGGTGTACAAAAATAGATAAAGTTAACAGGAGACATCTATCATCAAGTGTGTTCTTCCTTTGGGCTCAGTATAAACTTGATAGACCATGAAATGATTGAGGTAAAATGAAGTACTCATGCAAGAAAGCTTCCAAATTGTGGATGATGACTTGCTATGCTGTCAATAGTGGTTTAGAAACTAAACCACAAAAACATGTTCATAAACTTCCAGGAAATACTGACTAGAAATGGTTAGGAAACCCATCTACTGCAGATCATTTCCATAGAGGTGTAGGGTGAATGATATTTCAAGAGGCCTGCCAAATAAACTAATGAAATGATCCTCTGAACTCAAAGGATAAGCACCTCATGAGGATCTTCTGCAGATGAACATCTTGAATGCTTATGACCTTTCACCAGCAAATACAATTGGGAATTGTGAAATATGCATTTATGACTAGTCAGTAGCACCCGCAGGAGCCTTTGGGATTAACAAGGAAGCAATTACAGAAAGTGCTTGTAGCTAATTAGCTCCATGGAAGGATACTTCGTTCTACTTCTAGGCTTTCCAACCTCTCAAACAAAATAGCATCTTTTGTATTTTCATTAGTCTTTCAATGCTATGGTCTTGCGGATTGGGCACTGGACTGACCTACTCTGGTTTTGGGTTAATCTCAATATTCTGATAGCCTAGCAATCATTGATGATTTACGGGTCTTCTTCTCTTCAATCCAGCCTGAGCTGAACTCTTCTTAACGGAGTTGAGCCCCAATGCCATTTGGCTGGTCAATACAACATTGATGCACCCTCAAAAGGTACTGAGGTTAAACAGTTGCTGGAAGTTGGTTAACATGAGCATTAATATGCTCCCAGGTTGAAGCAGGGCCCTGGGTTGTGTGAATGGTACCATTTAAATGTGGATTTAACAAGCATTTCCTTTTAGCTGAGACAAGAAATGAACTCTCAATCGGCAGTAATATGAAATGTGATGACACTCTTCTGTGGAAGATAATGTTTGTGCTGAGCAGCTGTTTAATCAGAGTTGGTTGACTAGGTGCAACAGCCCTACTAACCCCTCGATAGAAACCTTATACTTCTTCTGCAAAGTAACAAAGTCATCGATCCTGGAATTTTTAGTCTTCACTTGTTTCATGTGCCTTGAGGCCATTTTATGACCAAAATGGGAAAAGAACCAAAAACTACAGTACACAAGCTTGTCCATTCTTTTGAGATATTATAACCTTCATTCATTCCTTGTTGATACATAGGTTTTCCCCTAATTCCCCTAGAGGAGGAAAATCTTAGAAAATAAGACTACAGGCTGTTATTGCATCCGACCACTAAAATAAAGAAGCATATATAGAATCCTGGAATCTGACAATACTGCACATATAAACTACTGTAGCATATTGATACTGAATATGTGAAAGCTCACCATACACTCTGTCAGAAATTTCCAACACCCCTCCACCGGGCAGATTCCTGTAAGAGAATATCCAGAGTAAGGCCATAGTGCAACAGGATTAATCCATATGCTTCACATCAAAAGTCCGCATAACTTCATCATAATGCAGGACATAACAGGCACTTTCTGGTCGAGAAACATTATCTCTGCATACTAGGAGACATTGTAATATAAGTAAGTCAGGGGAATGGAAGCTACATGCTTTGTTGTTCATTGAATGAAATGTGCATAGTAAAAGGTGCAATGGATTGTATGTTGGTAATGTTGTCATAAAGAACCTAGCCGATGCAATTGTAAACTTTGGCAGTTTGTAAAATTTCACCTTGTCCCTTTAGACAAATCATCATTCGCTTTGATGATCTGGTCAGGCAGCAGCTGTGACTGCCAGTCGTCAATTGTCGTCCATACTTCAGACAGCAAAGGAAGGATTTGCAGTCTCACCGCAGGTGGAACATCATGAGACTCGATTATTGCCCTCGCATGCTCCTTATGTAGATAATTATCTGGAGATAAAAACTTCCCCAGAGAAATAGCAGCTTCAGTTGCTACATCTTGGTCTGAGTGGTTAAGTTGACTTACTAGTGGCACAAGAACACGAGTCTCTTTAGCTGGAAATGTCCGAGCCAAAGAGCCAATGGATTTAATTGCAGGAACTCGCAACGATGGAGAGTCTATCTCCTTCATCACCTTCAAGAGCTGATCCACAACCAATTTGGCAGCAGGTGAGTTAAACTTAAAAGCTGCGCGTCTAAAGTCGATATCAGCCTCCGCGGCGGCTGTTATCTCCATGATAGCCATCAAGCAGTTATGCTGCAATTCACCTTGCTCATCTAACAACTTTGCCAGAGAAAGCAACCCCTTTGTCTCTGTAATCTTCTTACTATTTAACAAACTTGCTCGAGCAAGCATCCATAATGCCTTAGCGCAGATTGTCTTCAGCTTCATTTTAACCTCGGGCTTCTCATTCTCCCAGTCTTTCTTATGACTTCCCGACCTACTACCATCTGAATATGAGTTATGGTTGTTCAGTTTCCCTAAAGATTTACTTCCCTTTTCCTTGTTAATCTGGACAATGGAGTGAATATTCTGCTTAGGCTTCCCAGCTTTAGAATCATCCACAAACAAATCAGACGACAACAGTGCTACCAGGGGCCGAATAGCATTCTCTCTAGCGAAATACTCCCGAGCAAGCGGGCAGTGTGCTGCCATACTCGCCACCAAGCTCGCCACCTGAATCTGCACGCGCATAGGCGCATCCCCGAGGATGTGGACAATAGTTTTAACCCCGAGTTCATTCACAATCGCCTGTACTCGCCCCTCATCATTGGCCAAGTAGCAGAGCATGGTCGCGGCGGCTATTTGAGCATCGGGAGCCGAACTCCCCTTAAGGAGCTTGAGCAGCGGAGGCACGCCCCCTTCCTCCACGATAATCGTCTTGTTCCTGTCATTGTCACGAGCGAGCGAAGCCAACTCATTCACAGCCTCGATTCGAACAGGCAAGGGCCTCATGTGAATCCAGGCGATGTAGGACCAAACCCAACCCAGAATCGGATCATTACTCGCAATCGGAGGGAGCGAGAACTCATTACCACCATCCTTACCTTCACCGTAGACACTGAGCAGCCACGTCAGGTCCCCGAGGGAAGCATCGAGGAGGTCCGCGATCTTCCCAAAATCGGCGGCACTAATTTTGGTGACGACGCGGCGGAAGATGTTGTGGTGCTTGCACTTGTGAGCCAGGGCCAGGGCTTGCTCCAGGTTCCGGGAAACTTCAGCGGCGACAGGGCGGATGGGGCGCTCGTAGAGGGGCTGAGCGGAGGTGGCCAAGCTGGCGAGGGAGCGAAGCATGGGGGAGAGGCGGTCGACCTGCTTGCCCAGCTCGGAGCACTCGGCCTTGAACGACTCGGCCTCGTCCACCGCCGAGCGGACTCGTTCCGACAGCACGACCAGGTGCGACAGCACCTTGTTCATTCGCTTCTCTTTCGGCATAGCCATTCCCGGAGCTGGCGATGGCGATGCAGTGACGAAGAGCATGTGATGAAGGTGCAAGAGTGCCAAACATGACAAAATCTCGATGGAAGTGCTTTCAATATTGTAATGTAATATTTGACCAAGTCAATATGTAAAAAGCCACCAAAAAAGAAAGTTGTCTGGTCAATAAAGGGAAAAGGAGGGCTCCACCATAAAAAGACAGCAGGCGCAAGGAAGAAAAAGAAGAAGAGCTGGAAGGGCCGCCAGATCCATTGTTTGTATTGTAATCGGATTACGTCATAGGTCTAATACGACCACGACACATTTTTTAATCGCGTCACAATTTTGAAATCAAAGCACGGTCAATTTATAAATCAAGTTATCCAATACGACTCTCCACTTTATCCATTCAGCTCTCTCTTATTCACACGTGGTTTTTGGCTTGAAGCCTTAAACCCACTTAGGATGCGTTTGGTTCAACGTTTAGAAAGCATATTAGTAAAATGCAAAGCAGTTTAGCCTAAGGGGCTTTGAGATAAATGCAAAGATTGTTTGATAAATTCTGCAGAGCAACGGCAGTTGTCGCGTAGGAGAGCGCAGAAGAGGAGCAGAATTTGATGTCGTGAGAGAGAGAGGGAGAGAACGTGGAGTTGAAAAGGAACTAGGGTTTGACTTTTTTAAGAAGGGTAAAAGTGGATTTTCAATAATATTTTAAGGGCAAAATAGGCAAATAATAATTTTTCATTACTTGGTGCCTTCAGCATTCCGAAAATGCTGAAAGCTCAAAGCAAGGGGGGACTTGCCTTGAGCTTTCAACATTCAAAATGCTGACTTTCACTTAAAAGCCCCTTGGAGATGGGTTGCCAAACATCCCAAATTTTTTTCAATGGGCTTTGGGGCCCCAAGGGGCTTTCCAAATGCACCCTTACTCACTTCACCTTAACTGTATCTTTGCATCCTTATCCTCATCTTTTCTATTTTTTTTACTACGGGTCTAACTCGTCAAACCCATGACAATAGGTAAAGCTACTGAAAATATTTGTCAAGTTTGAGTACATAGAAAACTTTCATAATTTGAATAGGTTTTTGATTAAAGTTAGTTTTCTATTTGAGTGATTACTTAGGGCGCACATGACAACGTTTCTGTTCTTGGGAACAGATTATGCTAAAAAATTATTCTTTTTTATTCTGTTCCTAGGAATAATTTCTGAGCATTTGAAGGCGTTTGCAGAATCGTCAAAATTTTTACTCAGGAACGTAAAATGTGTTTGGTAAAAATTTCAATATTTTGATTCTTTTGATTTTCTTTTTCTTTTTCTTTTTTTTTTTCCTCCCCTTCTTTCTGTTGGCCGCCGCCGGCGAGGCTCGGCCTCTCAAATCTGGGCGGTCGAGCTCGAGCCTCGCCCAAGCGACGCAAGGCCGGGCCTCGCCCTAGCCTGGCCAGGCCGAGCCTTGCCGGTGGCCGGGTGAGGCGAGGCTCGCCCGGCCTCGCGCCGCCTGGGCGAGGCGAGGCCGGCACGAGGCTTGGCCTTGCCTAGATCTGCGAGGCCGAGCCTCGTCGGTGGTCGAGCGAGCCTCACCTCCCCAGATCTGGGTGAGGCAAGGCTCGCCCGCCCCTCATGCCACCTAGGCGAGAGGCCCAGCGATGCTCCAACGAGCTTGCCGAACCTCGCTCTGGCCTGGCGAGGCGCTGGCGAGCTCGCCGGCAACGGCGATGGGGCGGCTAAGGGGTGGGAGGAGGAAGAGGAAAAAGAAGAAGAAAAAGAAACAGAAAGAGAAAAGAAAAAAAAAAGAAAGGAAAAAAAAACTGATTCTTAAAGTTGTTCCCTAGAACAAGAAGCAACTTCTTCTCTTTTTTTTTTTTTTACTCCAAACTACTCCAAACAAATTTGTTCCTGGGAACAAAAAATTTATCAAATGCATTTCTATTCCGGGAAAAAAAAAATCTGCTCCTGAGAACAAAAGAACAGAAACAGCTGTTCCCGGGAGCGTTACCATGCAGGCCCTTAGAATGAGTAGGTTTCCTACTTTGATTATAACTCTTGTCTTTATATAACGTGACTTTGTTGTGAAGATGCTATTTCTTTGTGAATTACATCTTGAAACAATAGTGTTGAAGACAATAAATTTTGTGATGAGATTTTGTTTAATTCATTTATGAGATTGATAAATTATTTTATAAGAAATTATAAGGCTAAATGCTATGTGAGTTATTGCATGTAATTAAGGGCTATGAAATATTAAGAGTGTTTTGGTAACTTGAGTGTAGTTATAATCTTCATTGAATCGCTTAAAATATAGTGGAATTCTTTATAGCTCTCCTAGTAAATACATGTCACATCGAGCAAGCTATGTAAATCTAGTGTCCAATTTGTTTTTTCATTCTATCTATTTTATTGTTTGATCCCTTGATCCCTTGTTTCCACAACAAAAGCAATGGCTAAATAATTCCACAAAACTAGTTCACGGCATTATATAAAAACCCCATCTTGTTGATCTCTGGATAGAGCTTGACTCAATTGTAAATCTCAAGGGAAGATGCAAGCTTCGAGGAACTTAACCTTTGTCAAGAAAGTGTCACGAGCCAACGTTTGAGATCGTGAACTATGCAACACTTAGGCTCCATTTGACTCTTGTTTGGATGCCTAAGCTCAGCCTTCCTTAATGTATCTCTCACTCAATAACTAACCCCACTCGGATCATAGAAAGAGAAGCTCTGAGAAAAAATATACTTCTATTGCTCAAGCGTTGGATGATACAAATAAGGAGAAGATCACCCCTATTTATACATGAGGTCTTCCAATTACTATCATTGATCACCCCTTAATCAAATGGTTGAGATCCACTCTCCCCAACTACCATGTTCCCTATTAAATACAAGACTACTATCTATCCCATTAAAAAAAATATATCTTGAAAATTTTTCCTATACCGTCCCTAGGAGTATTCTAGAATGCTTACGAAAACCATAAAGCCTAAGACACTTCAAGTCTTGCCGATCATCAATTTATCTCTCTAGTCAATTGGGTCACAAAACCTCCAATCCATGGCATTCTCCCCCACCCATACGGGTGTCATCCTTGATGCTCTCAACTCGAAAACCTTCACTTGCCCAACTGCATCCTTCCCTTGGATTGCTGGTTCCCTCAAACATTGGTGATTCTTCCATCTCTCATGCCGCTTGGCTAAGAAGTACCGACACTCTTGGGGAGTTTTCATGTTGTGCTGAACACTCTGATACATGTTCGACACTCAGTCAACATGTGTTGAAAAATTCAACACCTGATCAACTCTTCCAACACTCTCCAATACTCGAGTCTAGAATTCCGACACGTGATTTCAACACATACAAGGTCAATTTTAAAAAAATTCAATAAAATATAAATATGTAAAACAATAAAAAGAATAAAGGGGAAAAGAAAAAAATCTAATCTTCTTCTTTCTTATGACTCTCACTTCCCGTGACATATAATTCACTTTCCCAAGTTTTTTTCTCTTATCTTCTGACACGCTCGGACATATGAGTCTAGAATGTTGATTGTTTATTTTTTCCTCCACATTTTATGGATTATTGGAATAGAATTGAATTTGTCAAATTGAAACATAGATTAATGGTTTTAGTATAAATTCATTCTAGGCTCTCTTTTTTATTAACTATTTATTTATGAATTTAAATCAAATTAATTTGATTGAAATAATTATAAAAATGATAATTAATCATTTATATATAGAATATACATTTAATATATAACGTATTTCAACATGTGGGAATTCTTTCTTTTTTGAGAAACAACGTAATGGTCTGTTGTGTCATGTCATGTGTTGGTGTCGCGTGCTGCTTAGCCGCTTGCTCTTTCGCTTCTTGACTTGTCGGCTACACAAGTCTTGAATCCCAACTTGTTTCACAAGCAACACCTTCTTCAATTTGGCTATTTCTATATCGTTTAACAAGTTCTCTACTTTAGAAAAAAGCACATGAATCGACATCTCACTTTGAATTGACGTAGGTCGTTCTAACTCTACCTTCAGGCTAGCTTCACTCTCAACTCTTGACTCTTCACCTACAAGTCATATCGTGGGATGCTCTTAGTCTCCATCAACCCAAGGAACATTGGTACCATCAATGGGCATCTTGGGTCGGTGATAACAATTGACTTGGTTATCATATTGATCCTGGCATTTGCACTATTAAAGAATTCTAAACCCATGAAAAGATCATATTCATCAAGCGGAATTATCTCAATAGAGAATTTGCCATTCCATTCACCGATGTGTAGTTCCACGTTCCGAGCAATGCCAACGGGTGATACATCATCCAAGTTGATTGCCTTAAACTGAAGATTGGTTGGTTCCACTCGAATTCGCAAACTCTTCACTTGACAAGAACATGTTTGACACATCTGTGTCTACCGAGGCATAGAGTTCAAAGCTATAGAGTTTTATGTTGCTAACCTTGACTTCCATGAATGACAAACTTGTACTTGGAGGCTTCTTGGGAGGTGTTTTGAGTTTTCATGGAATTGAGAATTTTTACTCCTCTGAGTCATACTTACCTCTTCTCTCGCTTGGTTGCTCTTGTTCCTGCTATTGAATTGCCGAGAGTTTGCCCCTATTTGGACAATATCAAGAAAGGTGTGAGCCTTCGCAAAAGACGCACTTTATTAGCTTTCCATATACCTTACATTGTGGCTTCATCTACTTCTTAATCGGAGGCCTTTTTCGCTTGTCCTATTGATCTTGGGTAGCTTCCTCCTTGTCATCCTCGTCATGGTGGTGATCCACTCCCCCACCATTTCCCTTGGACTTGGGTTCTTCGAACCAATGGAGACTAATCAAGGACTTGGTTGTGGCAAGAGCTTGCAATAGCTATTTCACTCTTCAGCATTCCAATTCCAACCTTGGCCAAGGCTTAAGTCCATCCATGAATGTGAATAGTGCCTTGGACTCGGTCATATCCAGAAACTCCAATAATATCTTGGAAAACTCCCGCACATACTTGTTAATATATCCCTTGTGTGAGAGACAGCGTAGCTTGCTCCAAGCTTCATTCTTGGCATACTCTAGGAAGAATTGCTCACAGAAAGCGATGAAGAAATCGGACCATCGAATGATCAGTTTGGTTCCATGCCTTTCACCATTACACTCTACTCGCCACCAAAGCAAAGCAATATCAATCAAGAACATTTTGTAGTTCATACCTTAGTCCCATCATCCTTAATTCCCATGGCATCGAAGTATTACTCTAAACCCATATGAAGTTTTCCACTTCTTTGGTGGATTGGTCTCCCTTGAACTCCTTTGGCTTAGGAATGTCCCCTCTTGGACTTGGCGTTGTGGTGATCACTCCTTTGTGCCATGGCAGCCTAGTAAAGCCCTGAGTTCATCTTTGAGTATCTCTAGCTCACTTGCCATGAATGACTTGGGAGCTTTAAAATCATCCTTAACAATCTCCAGCTCCTCTTGAAGGTCACCAGTCAAGGTTTTGAGGTATCACCTCTCACGTTGACTTAGCGACTGCATTCAAGGCACTTGAGAATTCTCCATGGAGTGACTATTTGACCTCATTAATTTGCTCCTTCACCTCCCCGTAGAAATCATCCATCATCGATTTCATCCTTGTGAGTCTCTCCTCAAAAGAGGACATGACATCCTTTGAGGAAGCTCTCTTAGCTTTCACCTGCGTGTCTTTCTCTTGGGCCTTCAAACCAATCATAGCAATAGGGAAAACCTCTTGTTCCAACATTCTCTACACTTGGAGTGTGCCACAAACTTCTCTTCAATCACGCTCTTTGATACCATTTGCCATGAGCCAACATTTGAGATCTTGAACTGTGCGGCTCTTAGGCTCCCTCTGGCTCTTGTTTGGATGCCTAAGCTCAACCTTCCCCAATATATTGTTCACTCGCTCACTAGCCCCACTCAAATTGTAAAGAGAGAAGGTATTTAGAAACGAAAACTCTAGAAGAGAATGTACATATATTGTTTATTGTGACATATATACCCTTCATTAAAATTAAATTGAATTAATATCATGAAAAAACACAAACTAGTACCTCCATGGCAAACAAAGGGTAAAATACCAGACTGGTGCATCCATTAACTGTCATATGTTATTCAATTCATTAATATAATGGTAAATTTTAACGGAAGCTAATGGAGGATAAATTTATTACAGGTGTACCAATTTGGAGTTTAGGATAAATATATTATAGATATACCCATTTGAGGTTTTTCTTAGTATTAACCCCATTTATTAATAATTTATGAACAATATTAGTAAGTGAAATGTTATTAGCCAAATTAATCTTTACACTTCTTTGTGTTAATATTTACTAAGCATATCGCACGGGGAATTGCACGGATAATTTGTTCCACTAATATCTTTTGGCATTCCATACTGACCTGATTAAATATTGGAAACAGATGAAAATTAAATCTAGCCGGATGTCATAATAGCTCTATAATGTTATTTTCATTTTTTTGGCTGCATGTCATGGTACTCCTACTTGTACATGACATACAAGTGTTATATTTCGTTGGTACATCCATGATTGGTGCAATTAAGATACACCGGTTCATTTTGATGTGATGTGATAGAGAGACACTTTTTTAAAAAGGTGTGAGAGGTTGTCTAATGAAAGGTTATCTATTACGAGAAAGTTAAATAACTTCCCACATAAATAAATAACCTTCTTGAGATAACTATAATTAGCAATTGCAGAAAGAACGTTCTAAGAATTGTTCTCTACTCTCCTCTTTCCATCGAAGAAAATAACACACAAAAGGTTTTCTTCATTACTTTGAGAAACGATTGGCATTAGCACTATGGAATGGGAATACTTTCCTTGTGATTATATTCAAACCAACGTGAAGTTGTATCATCCATCGTTCGCTGATGATTCAATGTACGTTTTTGAGTAATTTGTTTGTTACACATCGAATAGGTTAATCATTTCCTTGGACAACTATTCTTCTAACATCAGTATCAGAGCGTGCATTATGATCTCTACCTTGTTTTCCCATCAAATTTTCTAGCTTTTTTTTTATATGGCGATCAAGAGGATGAACTTCATATTGTCCGGATGTTTATTATTTGGAAATTGCAACATGAATTGTCGAAAATAAACTGGACGTGAAAAATGGGTTCGAAGAATGAACGACCGTTATGTTCTAGTCAATTCTTGGAGTATTTTTCTAGCAAAAATCCATTTTGATCATATAAGGTGAAAGTACTCGTCGAGACGATCAAATAGTGAGTGGCATGCCGCCAAATAGCATTGAAAGCACCTACGTGCGACACGCCGCCGGACGACGCCGGAAGCGCCCATGCCCGACACGCGAGCGTCGAACTGGCACTTGCTAACTTCAGCAAACCATTGGTAATCAATGTGCTGACATCATTGACCCAACCTGGCTGGAGATCCGACTCATTGACCCGACCGATGAACCAACTCGACTCGGCGATCCAATCCGACTCGCTGATTGATCAACCAGTTAGATCGAATAGCTCGGTTAGATCAGTTTGGCTAGTCGGACTGGCTCAGCAATTGATCTGACCAAAGGCATATGCACTACATGCGCCATGCACTTAAGTGGTGCGTATGGGTGTGTACCAGCTCTGATTAGAGTGTGGTTGATATTTATTTGTTTGTATTAACGCCCTTTTTATTGTGGTGTAGTTACTTTACATGTTTAACGCTTTTAAAGGTGTAAAAATGCATATGAAACCCTATATACGTGTATTTTTTGTGGGTATAAATGAATTATTTATTCCTTTTAAGCTGTATTTTTGTCACGTCCCGACCCTCGAGCACGCGGCAATCCTTGTTCTCTCGCGATCATTTAGATGCGACGTCCCAGGACATGTCGCCGACCATTATTTTTATCTTTTAATTAAATGCATGTGGAAGTGAATCACAAACCCCTAGTCAATTACAGAAGTAGGGATAGCAAGAAAACCTAACAAGAACACATTCGAAAGTGTTGCTTTATTAACTAACTGATTAACCCTAAGAAGTTTACAAGTACAAGCCTTTACCACGGGCATCATCCTATTGAGCCAATGAAACCAACAAGCTAGGGTTAATCTACTCCCTTCAATTATGGCCATGAGCCGTAACACATGCCGATTCTCCATCCTACGGACTTGAAAATGATTATATAATAACCAGTGAGATAAAATCTTAGTAAGTCAAAATCCTAAGCCTCAGTTTGGAATTTCGCTCGCATTGAAGGTAGTCTAATCATGCAACCTAGTTCTGGCAAACAACACAAACCACACCTCAAGCAGTATTATCATATGACAGTTTAATAAGCAGATGCAAACACATATGACTCTACCTGGCCTTGGTACACACAACCTGTAGAAACTATCCGTTAAATCGTCACGACATTAAGAGACATACGAATAATCAGAATATTGCATATAACTTTCTCATGTCTCAACATCCACACATGCTCCGATTATTACGACCTCCAGAGCCACGGCACAACCTTATGTGTGACGGCCCAAGCGACGGTGTGCAGGGCAGAGTCCTTGGACATGGGTAGAGGGAGACATGTCTTTTGTCTCACATCACTTAGAGTGGAGTCCTAGGCTAGTTTATAAGCACTTGGATTCTTTAATTGTATATACGCGTTTTAAAACCATGCTGGCCTCGGCCCAAAGCGGACAATATATATATAGTGGGAGCTCAGGTCCTTACAAATGATATCAAAGCCGACTCCCGACCACATGTAGGGCCACAAGATGGCTATAGAGGTGGGTCTTGTGCCCAGCATGGACGCTGTTCCCGAAGGGGGGAGAATGTGACAGCCTAGGTGACGGTGTGCGAGGCGGAGTCCCTGAATGTGCGCTGGAGGGATATGTCTCTTATCCCACATCGATTAGGGGGCAGTCCTGGGCTAGTTTATAAGCACTTGTGTTCTTTAATTGTATATACACATTTTAAAGTCGTGCGGGCTTCGGCCCAAAGCGAATAATATATGTACAGTGGGAGCCCAGGTCCTTACAAAGTTGTAACATCCTGAAAATCGATCTCATTTTAGGATTTTATAAAAGGGCAATGTTAGTCGAAAGCCTAGTCAGTACAAATATTCCAAACTGGTTGTTCGTGGGATAACGGATTATAGGGAGGCGCCAATAAGAAACAATACGTGTACGACTCGCGATTTCGATTAGGAACGAACTCTTCGACCATGAGGACTTGGGAGGGAATGATATCCTCTAAGTACTAGACTATTAAGGAAATGGAAATAAATTGATTCGGAAGAAGTATGAAGTCAGACTGCGAGTGATTTCTGCACGACTTCGATACGAACTACGAACGACGTTAAACCGAATCATTTTCATTGGGTACTCGAGATTATCAATTGAGCCCCCGAGATCTCATGACAATCGAGAGACGTGCCTGACTCAAGAATTAGTGTAAACATGGATCAAAGATTGGTTGACCACGGGTTAAATGTGAGGAAAATCTTAAAGGGGCGCCCGATAATCCAAATTGTACTACGGCCGCAATCGACTCAATTTAACCCCAATTTTTAATTCAATTTTGGGAATCGGCTTCTTAGTGATGTCAGAACTAAATATTTGGACGTCGCCTCATTTATTTTGGAATTTTTCGTTGGACTCGGAAGTGTCGGAAAAAGGGGAAATTGGACTGGGTTTCGAGCCCGCTGGTGGGCCGGCCCAAGACCAGCAGCCCAATAGGCCTTGCGCCCATCCAACTCAGCCCAATGGGGGCCCAAGCTGGTCCATTCTCCTCTCCCTCTTCAGCCCATGGGCTTCTCTCTTTTGGCCTTTTCCTTTTGTGCCCAAGTGGGCTTTGTTTATGTTTGTTCTTGCTTTGTTTTGATTGGTGCTTGAACAAGTGGCTTGCCCACTTGCCTTGGTTTTTATCCTAGTCTTCAACAGCTCCTTTCTCTTTCCTCCAAGCCCCCTTTTAGCTACCCAAACCCAGCCCCTCTCTCTCTTCCTTTTCTCTTCCTTTTCTCTTCCTTTCTTGCTGTCTTTACCATTTTCCAGTTGGAAATAAGCCTTGCTACCGTCGCAGTAGCCACCACCACCACCACCCAAAGTGTAGCCATGGAAGTCAGGGAGCCAGCCGCACACCGCCACCCACCCCTGGTCGTCGCTAGCCACTCGTACAGCCGTTTCTGCACTGTTGCCTCCCTTTCGCATGAACAGTAACCCTGGGTTGTTTTGGCCTATTTCGGCCACCGTTTGTCGTCCATTGTTGTCCCCGAGCTTACCCCTCATAGCCCTCGTTCCCCCTTATGCGCTGGTGTCGCCGGATTTCCGACCCAAGTAAATTAATTTCATAATCCTTGTTTAGGGGTTAATCTTGCTTAGGGGTTAATTAATATATTTGTGTGCTTGTGATTAATTAAGGTTGATTGGTTGATTATACTAGTTAATTAAGCTGACTAGGGTTAGATTAATTGACCATAGTTAGTGTTAAAGTAACTAGGGTTTAATTAAAGTAACTAAGGTTAGTTTTAAAATAACCAAGGTTAGAATTTTAATCATGGTTAGGTTAAATTGACTATGGTTAGGTTAATTGATTAACCATGGTTAGGTTTATTTATTTATATTTATTTAATTAATTTCAGACGAATTTATTATTCACGTGTATTGTTCAAGTATTGTTCATGGTACTGTTCATACGAAAGCTAAAAATTGTTAGAATTTGATTTGTTCTTGATTGTTATGATTTCTTGAGGTGCCGATTGTTAGTTATACCCAAGTATAATGGGGAAATGCTTGATTGAAGACTGATTGGAATTGAAATTGTTCAGTTCATTGAATTTCTTCATGAGTAATTGGATTGCATTGTTGTACGTGATTTTCGATTATTACTACATGACATGATACGTATGTCAACTACAATAGCATGTCGTGTGAGCACGAATTACGTTCCATTCACGACCAAGCAAAAGCAAAGACAAGAATGAACTATTTGCTGATATATTGCATAGTCAGATTAAAGTTGATAGCTTGGTATAGCCGGATGACCGCCAATCCTTCGAGGTTGTGCCGTGACCATTGGGTTGCCTAACGGTGGTCAGATGTGGAGTCGCAGTTGAGGTCGAGCCCATGCACCTTAGGGAATGCCGTTGGTGGGAGAGAGCCCACAACGTCGTTGTGCCGCATGGGGGAGGACGATGCCTATTCTACGACCAATTGACCACCAACCATAAGATTGTGCCATAGCCTTGAGGGTGGTAATAATCGGAGCACGTAAGGGCATTGAGATTTGAGAATGTTTTGTGCCATGCTCTGATTATTTGCATATCTTCCAATGTTATTGTGAGATGATTGACAGTTTTTGCAGGTCACGTGTGCTAAGGCCAGGTAGGATCGCCTGTGGTTGTGTCTGCTTATTAAACTGTCATCTGCTTTTGTTTTTCTCTGCATTGTGCTGACTACTGGATTATGTTGTATGTTAAACTCCTAAGGCGAGCGAAGTTCCTAACCGAGGTTAGGATTTTAACTTGCTGAGTTTATCTCAACCCGTTGTGGTTAACATTTTCAGGCCCTAGATTATGCAGTACCCGAGGATCGAAGCTTCACAAGCTTAAACAGAAGTAAAAGAAATCTCCGACCCCCACAAAGTCTTCGATGTCACCCTCAGGTACACCAGAACCCCCTTCCGACGAGCAGCCACGTGGCACTTTAACTATTTCTAATCTACTTGAAAACTTCCTCCTATACCAGATCCCTTCAATTGTTGCCATTAAGCCATCCAAGTCACGGCATATTGAAACATCCTCCAACTCCGATTTTGATACACTCATCGAATCCTTCTCGTTAGAAGAACACTTGTTTATGGCAAACAGTGTATCTAAAGAGGAAGACATGTTTTCCGAACCAGAGGTACCCCACCAAGACCAGTAGGATGCAACTCAGACCTTTACTGCATCATCGTCCAAAGTTTACTTTACTCTAGATGATCTCCCATACTATAAGTGGCATGACAGGCTCCAAGAATTCCATGCCTAGCTCACTATTAGACATATTTCTAAACCAAGCACTTATGATATCCTTTTGGAATTCACTAGCTGTTTCACAGGAGCACTTAAAGACTGGTGACATACTGCCTCAGAATAATACCAGTTGTACCAATTAACACAGCCCCTGGATAATGCTATCTAGATCATCCACATGTTCTTCATAGGAAAGTTGGAAGATTCGAAAGAGCTCAAATGAAAAGAGTTCTTTGAACGTAAATGTTACTCGTTAAGACGCAAAGATCTTAACTGACATTTCCAAGCTATGATCAAGCTTTTTTACTTGCTTGACCAGTATCTTTATGACAATCCATTACCAACATACAATCCATTCAACAATGGAGAGAAAGAGACTGGTCAGGCACCCAAGAGAGCTAAGATCCTCCGACGCAAGAAGCGTGATAAGAAGAAGGATAAGGCCAAAATGAAATGCTGCAATTGTGGCTAGCTGTGATGCACTGAGCCGAAAAATGTACCATATGACTCTACTATCTTAAGCAATGCTTATATTTCTAGCATGTAATACTTATCGAATCTTATCCTATGTGGAATGTAAACTCATGAGCTATTAGGAAGTATCGTCCAATTTAGCTTGGAATAAGATGGATATATGTTGGAAACAACTCTAAAGTTGAAGTGAAGGGTATCGACACATGTAAATTGATTTTGCGTGATGGTCAAAACGTATTCCTACATAATGTCCTCTATACTCCAAATATTCAACGAAAATTGGTCTTTGTAGTTTTTCTTCTAAGCTTAAGTTATGTATTAAATTTTTATGGTTATTGTATTGATATTATGTTTGAAACAGTTTACTATGGCTATAGTTATGTAATGAATGGTTCTATGGTGTCAGACATTGACTATGATGTGTTTAATGTTAATGTTAATAGTTGTTTTTTCTTTAATTGCATCTTCTAGTAATGTGAAAGTTGATGCAAATATTTAGCGTGCTAGACTAGATCATATTGGATCGCAAAGAATGAAACAATAAGCTAGAGAAGGCCTTTTAGGATTACTAATGTTGATCTACCCGCATGTGAATAATTGTCTAGCAAAAAAACAAAACAACTAGAAAACCATTAGGTATAGAAACTAGAGCTGAACTTCCATTGTAATTCATACATTCTGATATTTATAGTCCATTGAATGTGAGGTCAAGGCATGGAGCCTCGTATTTTATCACTTTTATAGAAGACTTCATGCACTTTTTTTATGTTTTTCTGATTTCTCATAAGTCAAAGTATTTGATTGCTTTAGACAATATATAATTTTGGTAAAGAATCAGTTAAGAAAACAATAAAAGCTTTGAAAACTTATCGCGGACGTGAGTATCTATCTGAGCAATTCAAGGCTCTTTATGATGAAAAGGGAATTGTCAGACAATTGACTATTCCTAGTGCTCTTCAACAAAATGGGATTGCTGAAAAAAGGAATACAATCCTATTGTAAATAATTAGGTCTATGATGGCATAGGCAAATTTATCTATCCCACATTATGGAGATGCATTATTGACTGTTACCTATGTACTTAACCGTGTGTTCTCTAAGTCAGTCACTTCCACCCCTTATGAATTGTGGACTAGTATAAAATTAGACTTAAGTAATCTATGACCTTGGGATTGTATAGCATATATTCATGATTCTTCCCATAAATATAGCAAATTAGGCTCAAGAGGGAAGAAATGTATCACTATTAAATACTATGAACACTCTAAAGTGTACTATTTATAAGTGAACAAGCTAATGGAAATGTGATTAAAATGGAGTCACGAGATATCATGTTCCCGGAAAACGATTTTCCTAGTAGAAATAAGATCAATAAGGACTTCTAATTATATGAAATAGAAGATCCTGGCAACACACCTACTAATGTTGTCAAGGAAAATGAAGATTTACCTCCACATGCAAGACTTAGTGGGAGTGTTGCATTGTATGGTGAATTGAATTTGCAAAAAGTTCAATTGCATAAAAGTAATCATAAAAGGTATTCCCCGTCGTCGTTTTGAGATTGAAGGGGAATCGTTTATAATTGCTCCATAAGACGATGCGAAGCCTAAGACAATTCAAGAGTCTTTCTAATCCTCTGATAAAAAAGAATAGAGAAAAGCCTTGAAAGAAGAAATTGAGTCTATGAGGGTGAACCACGTTTAGGACTTGATCAATTTGCCACCCGATCGCAAGGCTATTGGAAATAAATGGGTTTTCAAAATCAAGCAAAGTACATATGTATCCAATGAAAATTATAAGGCTCACCTTGTGGCGAAAAGTTATACCCACTAAGAAAATATAGACTGTGAACAAACATTTTCACCAATTGTAAGGTTTGCTTCTATCTGCCTTATCCTAGCCATTATTGCACACTTAGACCTAGAATTACATTAAATGGACATAAAGACAGTATTTTTCAATGGAGAACTAGATGAAGAAATCTATGTGATGCAACGATAGGTTTCGTAGCTAAAAATTAGGAGCGAAAAGTTTGCAAGCTTAATTGCTCAATATATGACCTTAAGCAATCATCTAGACAGTGGTATTTTCATTTTCATCAAGCCATAACTTCTTTTGGGTTCACAATGATCTTATTAGATCATTGTGTGTATATCAATCGATTCAAGGATAAATTTGTGATTTTATCACTTCATGTGGATGATATTCTATTGATTGGGAATGACAAAAGTTTGGTTATAATCATAAAAAAATGGTTATCCTCCAATTTTGAAATGAAGGACATGGAAGAAATTGCTTATATATTGGAGTTATGATTGAAAGAGATTGAAAAAAAAAAGTCATTGCTATGTTACAAAGTCTTATATAATGAAGATTCTTAAAAGTTTTAATATGTAGTATTGTAATCCCATTGATACTTATGTTATACAAGACAAAGGCCTAAGTACTAAGATATGTCCTAAAAATCCAAAGGAAAAGAAAGAAATGGATATTGTTCCTTACGCTAGTGCTGTCGGAAGTTTGATGTATGCGATGATGTGTACTCAACCCAACATATGTCATGTAGTGAGATTAGTGAGCTGGTACCAATCACATCCTGGTTAAGTACATTAGAAAGCAGTCAAGAGGATCTTGAGATACTTAAAAGGCATCATGGATTATCGACTTTATTACCAAGGGGATGATTTACACTTATTAAACTACTCTGATGCTGATTGGGGAGGAGACTTAGATGAGCGTAAATCGACGTTTGGCTATGTGTTCTTGCTTATGGAAGGTGCAATCTCTTGGAATAGCAAGAAACAAACATGCATAGCCCTATCTACGATGGAGGCAGAATTTATTGCATGCTCTGCCGCGGTGCAACAAGCAGTATAGCTAAAACCTTTCTTGGAAAATTTAGCCATTGTCACTAAGTTACAAGACCAGTAACAGTTCATTCTAATAGTTAAGTTCATTGACCTTTAATTAATGACATGACATTTTTGCCAAAATTAAATTGAGAGCCAATGTCAAAATTGAACATCAATTCATCAAATTAAACCCTAGTCACAAATTGGTCAACTTGAATTCTTTGAATTGAAGCTCAACAACCTTACTTTCTTAAGGCCTAGTAAGCTCAACAACCCTACTTTCTTAAGACCTTTAATTGATGAAACGACATTTTCACCAAAATTAAATTGAGAGCCAATGTCAAAATTGAACCTCAATTCATT
This sequence comes from Corymbia calophylla, assembly GCA_014182845.1. NCBI lineage: Eukaryota > Viridiplantae > Streptophyta > Magnoliopsida > Myrtales > Myrtaceae > Corymbia > Corymbia calophylla. The sequence continues at coordinate 14,819,111 of CM024695.1, read as the reverse complement.
AAATTAAACCCTAATCACAAATGGGTCAACTCAAATTCTTTGAATTAAAGCTCAACAATCCTACTTTCTTAAGGCCTAGTAAGCTAAATCCCTCAAATCGACTAGTTGTCAAGTGAAATTGCTAAAATTGACCCCGAATTTTGATTTAACTCACAAAATTGAGTAGAATGAAAGTATTCATTTGCAAATCATGAAAAATTGATTCGGACCCCTAGTTACGGGCGTTAATTCATATTTCACTTTGTCTGATCTTGAAATTAATTGAACGAATGAATGGGTAATTTCCTTTAGATCAAATGTTGCAAAAGGAACTAAACCTAATTATGCCTAGAACAAAAGTAATTTCATTTTTTATCGATTTCGAACCTAAAATTGAAAATTTTGGAAAATTAGATTCTCAATCGATTTTCGCAAAATTCTTGATGCTAAAGTCAAATTGAAACTAAAATGAGGTAATTTTGTGATTTTTATATTTTCCAAATTTTTTTTGTTAAATGTTTGATCAAAAGTCAAACCCTTGTTGACTTTTTAATAAGAATTTGATTTTGTGGTCAAATCTTTAAATTTTTCCAAAATTTCCACTTTTAATTTTGAAATTAAACTCAAAAGAATCATTTTGGTGCAAAAAGTCAAAATTTGACATGGAGTTGACTTTTAGTCAAAGGATTGACTAAAAAGTTAACCCAAAAGTTAGCCTTTTGACTTTTTGCATTTTTGTGTGGAATGAATAGGAACTTTCTTTCTAAAGCTAAAGTGATAAACAGAATTGAAAAATGACATTTTTTTTTCGAAAAACGGGCCTTGTCGTGATCAAAAAACCCTAATTTGGTGTTTTCTACCTTTATTGACGCGTCGACTAAAAAATCACGTGTCAACACCTACCTCTTTTTGAGTGAGAGTTCGAAGAGGTTCCACTCAAAAGACAAATTGATTCTTGCAATTTTTAGTCAACTTCGCTTGTAAATGAAGATATCCGATTATAAGTTGGTCGAGCCTGACTCGGAATTCAATCTCAGATGTGGCCAAAAAGTTGGTTAAGCGGTACCACGGCCTATCCAAGTGTAAACACTTGGCGGGCTCCACGGTTTTCTCGCCTTGTTTTACATCCCGGCAGCTGGAAGTCCCTCCTCAACCCGGAGATATCCCTCTACTCCTCCTCTTAGGTTCAAATGTTGAGGAGAAACTTCATTGAGGCATCTCCCCTCCCCAAGTTGGCAGTATCTTTTTGCTATTCGCTACCCGGTAGTACCCTCTATGTGTATTATGTCTAGGGATACCAAAGTCCGCAAGAGGCTTAGATGAAGCAATTTAAGGATTTGCTCAGTTCCAACCTTGAATCCTTTTATTGGAAGAGGAAGGTGTTTGCCTTTTTCTATTTTTATGTGTAGTTGTTGCTTCTTAGATTAATTCACTGGTTGCTCTTGTTTCTATTTTGTGGGATGACTGAATTTAATTGAAGGCAATAGAGAAGTACCGGTATTTCTAATATTTAACAGGAAAAGCGAGATGTGACCTTGTAAGCAGTAGAAAACTGATGAAGTCAGCAGATTGCATTCGATCACAACACTTCATTTGACAGAACAATTCCCAAGTTTAATTCAAACAGGAGGAGGAGAGAGAAGCTATGGATCGGGGTTTTGTTTGAGCATTGTGAATTTTGATACAAATGTATACATGACGTAATTTTAATGGAGGGCCTACGTAAAGTTAGGTAATTTTAGGGTCACACAACTTTTTATTTTTCAAGAAAAAATCACCGTTTGTCACGACCAAGTTATTGGAGAAGCTGCTATCACGATTTAGCTTTCCATATTTTGGCCTCCTCTTTTACATAATATGCTGCACAGAGAAGGGGGGAAATAGGAAGTAAGACAAAGAAGTGTATTTATGCCAAATATCGCAGAGTATTACCACAAGATGCAAAAAGTTCCTTACTCGGTTAGAGAAAGCAAGTGAAATGACTGCGTACAAAGTATCTTGAGTTAGAGCCTCTTTCATAGGACTGGATTTCACCAATTCGCGGGGCTTGTGAGATGTTCCATGAGTCTCGAAATTGCTGGGTGTTTGCACTTGTACCCAACAATTATCAATAGAGAAAAAAGATCGGGAACAGTTCCATGTTTGGGCTAGTTATCATTTGGATTTTGGTTCAAGCCTTATTTTGTCCATAAGGTCAGCAAGGTTCTTGATATGATTTAGGTTAACTTATCTAAAATGTCTATTATCATTCATGAAAAGAAATTCCACTTTAGTCAGGTAAATCCAGAGTCCACAAAACACTCCACTAAACTCAAAGGGTCAAATAATAACAAGTTTAAATCTGAATGGATGGTCCAAGGATGGAAATTCTTGTACTCGACGGCATAGGGAATCAAACCTGTACACGCAAAGTCGGATCTCAGAACTTTAACTTTGATACCATCCCTTGGGGTTAGTGAATAAAATAGAGAAATGCTGAGAGGGAAATGTTAGTTCGCTGGTTTTATTTTGTGCAACAGCTCAGTTTATAGACAAGCTTCCCAATTTGGGCCTTTGTTTTTCTCATCCATGACTCTATTTTAGCTTGTGAGAATGTAAATTGGAAAATTGATGTCCGGACTAGAGTCACCACCCGTGGTCCCAAAGTGAGGTAACCAATGCAAAAACAGATACAACAAAGGAAGTCCCGAAGCGTGATGAGCCCTGCGGTCCCGCTACAGCAACTAGCGATTCGAACATCATGTGCATACACAAAAGCAATGTCCCGGGCCACTGCATTGAAATGCCAGGTAAGCTGCAATGTGTCCTTTAGTGATCTTTAGAAGTCCGTCAGCATAAAGATTAGCTTCTCGAATGCTTCTCAGGGGAGCTCTTCCACGGGCCTGTTCTTTAGGGCAGGGACAGTCTTTTATACCCTTTTGAAGTCCTCCAACAGACTAATTTAAGCTTTTGCTGAGATCAATAAATTGTCTCCAATGTTTTTGTTCTAGCGCCCAGAGGTACTGCCAAGTAATCGAAGCATACATTGTCATTTGTAGGCTTCTTGATACAGGGACCGATGGATAAGCAGATAGTTGCAACATGGACATTTTTTACTGTAACCGTGCTCTTGCAGTCCAGTGAAAGTGATTGAAATGGGTACTGATGTAGTTGATTACGTCCTTGTCATTAGTAAATTTAGGATTGGTGTTCAAGCAATCAAAATTTCCTCCAAAGTTAAACTACATTTGGATAGAATAATTTGGCTTTGAATTGAAAGGTACTGCTGCCTGCAGTGGATAGGATTCCTGTTATTTCAACGTGAATAGCTTGTGAGAGTGTTTTTGCTTTCGGTTGGTAAAGAATTTCAGGGCAGATAGTATCAACAGCATGTTTAAACTCGTGAACATAACTTCACAATATAGGAAGCCGTGAAGATTCAGAATAATCCCCTAAGCTGCTATGAGTTACAATACTCAATCGAAACAAATGCATTCACGGATGATGGCAGCATTTCAATTCCGGACCAACTTGTCTGTTGTACTTGATTAATCAATGAAACTTGTGTTTGCCTTAGCAAGGCCAACCCCAAGTGTTACTAATCCCAATGATATAGCTCCTCCGTGGGGATCCACTCAGAGTCAAACATGGTTATGTTACAGCTATCCTCTTCATCCACAGCGGCTCCTTAATGTGCTTGGATAGCTAAGCATCATCAGACAATTTGATGATTAGAGCAAGCCTGTCTTAGCAAAACACATATCATCTTTTATGTCCCATTCAATATCAGAGTACATTCCTCGCTCAAGACATGCATTTATTTTACTTTTCAGGGTAATATGAGGTGGATGCAGAAACATCTTCCACAGGAAGGATTTGAGTGAACAACTTATTTTGAGCTGTCCACACTCACCGGTAGCGAAAAGGTGTTGTAATCATAAAAGAAACAGAGCTCACATTAGTTCTTGGCAGGAGAATGAGTTACACAAGCTGGTTCAGAAGGTAGAAGAAACTACAACTCAACTAGATTGTAATTACTTTGGCTAGCTGAATCATTTGCATATCCACAGAGTTGAACGCAATCAAGGAAGTATCTATGTGATCAGTTCCTACATTTTCAGGGCGGAAGAGATGGCAAGAAAAAATGTCTACCCAACTGACACACACAGATGCCTAACCTTTTCATCATCGAACATTCTGAACTTCCAAATACCATGTCAACTGTACCAGATTTCAAGACCCAAGCCTGTTCCATTGTAACATCCCGCAATCACGCAATTGCAGAGATTTCAGATTCTTGAAGCTTGAAGGATCAGGCATCTCAACTAAAGATCTGCATCCATCGATGCACAAGTCTTCCAGTGAATCTAATCTTGCTTGAATCTTGACAAGATTATGACACTGCCGTACATCAAGTTTGGTGAGCTTCTTCAAGTTTGAGAGATCAGGCAATCTCTCAAGTAGAGGGAGTTCACCTAGCTCTAACATTATCAGGTTCTCCAAACCCTCAACGCTTTGAATCTCAGTTAGATCATAACATTGCTGCAGATGAAGTTCAGTCAGCTTCTTCAAGTTTGATAGATCAGGTAGTCTCTCAACTTGTACAATCTCTATGAGCTTCAACATCCTCAGCTGTCCCAAGCCTTGAATACTATGAATATCAACCAGATTATCACAGTGCCCCAAATGCAGCTCATTGAGCTTCTCTAAGTTTGAAAGATCAGGTAATCTCTCAAGCCTATTCAATGCTTGAAGGTCCAAAGTTTGAAGATTCTCCAAACCTTCAAGGCCGTGGACACCTATTATTGCAGAAGAATAAATCCTCAGCTCTGATAGTTCCTTCAAATTTGATAGATCTATCGATGTTTGCAATGATCTAGAGGACTTAATAAGCCAGCACGATAAACTTGATGGAAGCCTAGGGAGGAACTGCAAGTTAAAACAAAGAAGTTCGAGTCTTTTTAGTTCTGAGAGAAGACCAATATCTGCATGGAGGAAATTTAGGTTGCCACAAGACAACTTTAGAGACTCCAGATTGCATAACCTTCCAATCCACCATGGTGATGGATCCCATACAAGTTCGGTCGTGTACCCAAAAGTAGAATCCTCTTCACCCAAACAAAACTCGGGAACTTGTGAAATCTCCAAATTCAACTCCGTCAAATTTATCAGGTTGGAGAGATTTGGAAGTGTTGTCATCGAATTAGTACCAATATGCAAACTGAGCAGGCTTTCAGGAAGCCTGGGTATGTAACATATTCTAGTGTTTGAAAATTTCAAAATCCTCAAAGATAATAACCTCCCAATATCATCAGGAATTGTCCCCTCCAGACGTGGGCAGTACTCTGCATCCATTTCTTCCAACTTCTCCAACATCCCAATTGTACTGGGAATACTTCTAATGGAACTACTACACATCCTTAGTGTCTTCAAATTCTTCAATTTCCCAAGTGAATTAGGCAACTCTGCAATATGTGTGTGGGACAGATTCAGCACGACTAGTGATTCCAAATTCCCAATCGAGTCTGGAATTCTTTTGAGCAAATTGCACCCATTCAAAGACAAGTATTCAAGCTTTACAAGCACTCCAATCTCTAGAGGAAGTTCAGAAATTCCAACATGTTCCAAGGAGAGTCTCAATATAGAGGTTAAGTTACCAATTGAACTGCTGTTATTTAGTGACAGATGTTCACAAGCACTGAGAGTCTCGAGGATTTTCATCCCTCCTGACCCTGGGATCCTTGGGATTTCTCTAATAGAAGTCCAGTCAATGACAAGTTCCTTCAACGATTCTAAGTTGGCCAGCTCTTCTGGCAACTTGCAAAGTTTACGACAGAACCTCAAGTTTAAAAGAACCAATTGCTTCAACTGCCCTATAGATTTGTCAATCTGAACCAATCTTCCACAGCCTTCGAGGATCAACTGCTCTAATTTTACATGTGCAGAGAAGTCGGGAGTCCTATGCAGTTGTGCACAACCAGTCAAATTCAAAACTTTTAAGTTCCTTGCCATCTGTAAAGAGCAAATCAGAAATTAAATAATCATGGATTGAATAAAGAGGCCACAACTGCAAAAACATAGCGGGTTTTGCTGAAAATAATAGTACCTTAATATGACTCCACCCATCCCAACTTTCTGAAAACTTACTCCATGACAGATCAAGAATGACCATGTTCATCATGGAAAAACCGGTCAGGGTAAGTGCTGGAGGAAAATTATGCCATGAAAGCCATCTCAACTCAGATAGGATGGGTGGATTCGTTGGGAGTACATTCATTGAAAAGCCACTCGAAGGCCAATTATCCAAGACTGGCCTTATTTCTAGGTATCTCAGATTTGATAGCCTCCCTAACTCTTCATTAGGAAAAGAGTGCTGCAACCGGGGGTCGAACTTCAGGCAAAGAGCTTCCACTTTTTCAGTTCCCTGTAAGGAAAAAAATAGAGATAAGTAAATAATATTAATAAAAAGAGAGGCAAGTAAATGATATTTAAGGAGCAAATAATCTTGCGTTCAAAATGAAGCAATATGAGCATTACTTACGGATAAATGTAACTCTAGAACAATTAGTCGACAAGACTTTAGAATAACTCCCCTTATTCTAAGTGAATGATCAATGTGAAAACGCATAAAAACCCGTCCAATTGATGGGGAAAAAATATGTGAATGCAATTTTACCTTCTTTCTCATTACAATGTCCGAAGCTTCCTCATGATTCCATAATCTGGTTTGTTTCTCTAGTTCCATGTTACATTCTTGGCGAACAATGTCTCTACCAAGGTCTCTTAGCTGATCATGCATCCATAACTTGTTGTCTTTTCCAATTTTTATCAAGGACATTTGCTGAAGGACTTCAAGACCTTCCCCTGGGAAGAGATTGGAATCATTCCACATGTAAAGCACAATGCTTTTGTCCAAACCAATAAAAAGACAAGCTATATCGAGAAAAATCCGCTTTTGCCGATCATCCAAAGTGTCATAACATATTTTCAACTTTCTCTTAACTTCCTCATGAGGAACCTTTTTCAACTTCTTCAATGTAACATCCCAAACATCCTTGCTTTTACCCCATAGTAGTGAACCTATAACCTCCAGTGCAAGAGGAAGACCTCCTGTCATTTTTACCACTTCATTAGAGAAATCAGCATACTCATCCCAAGGATGATCCCTTCCAAAAGCATGTTTGCAAAAAAGTTGAAGAGATTGACTGAAGTCCATTCCTGTAAGCTCATAAGTAAAACACACCTCAGGCACATTGAAGACATCCATGTTTCTACTGGTGATAATTATCCTACTTCCTAGACCAAACCACACTGGCCTTCCCATAAGTGCATTCAAATGAATCTTTTTATCAACATCATCAAGTAGGACCAAAACCTTTTTGCCACACAACCTTTCTTTTATTGTCTTAATTCCATCATCAACATTACTGATATTTGACCAGTTTCTTTTGAGGATATCAGAGAGCAGCTGATTCTGCAAACACTCAATGCCCTTTAGCTGTGAAGTTTCTCTGACATTGGAAATAAAGCAACAATCTTCAAAACGATGTGATAGGCGGTTGTATATTATTTTGGCGAGAGTAGTCTTTCCTACACCCCCCATACCATGGATTCCGAGAATTTGTATGTCATCTGAATCACTACATACCATTCTATTGATTTCCTTCACGTGATGTTCAACGTCGACCAAGCAATCACTTACCGGCAGATAAGCATTTTTCAACTCAGCTATAACCTTCTGGACAATATGTTTTACAAGCTCTCCTTCTCGTCTTATATTGTGAAAGCAAAAAACCAAAAGAATTAGAAGTATGAATAAAAAGGTACGTTAAACATTAAACAGAAGCTAAGATGAATCCGAAAAGTAGAAACTAGATACCTTGTGATCATTGAATCAATGTCCCACCCTTTTAGATTGCCAACCACCTTGAGAGCAGCCTTCCATTTGCTAATAACCTTATTGTCAAATTGCTTTTCATGCGAAACAAAGGCATCTCCATAAGACCCAGTTTGATGACGAACCTCGGAGGGTGTAACATCGTAAAAAATGGGCATGATCTTCTGTCTTTTTGATTTATAACACTCTACCATTTGTACCAACTCATTAAGACACCATTTACTGAAGGCATAGCCCTTGGAAAATATGGGAATTGAAATTTTTGAATGGTTGATCGCTTTGAATAGCTCGGGACCGATCTCTTCTCCAATTCTCAACTCATCGATATCTCGATATGTGTGGATTCCGACAGCTAATAAGCTCGTATAGAGAAAATCCGTAATGCCTGATCGTGTATCAGGTCCTCTAAAACTCAGGAAGACATCATAGTCATATCCAGATGACATGGAGGTTGATGATGGTGAGCCATCCTGCTGGTATACTTTTTCCTGTTTTGGCAGTGTCAAATTAGGGATTCGCACCAAGTTGAAGACACCTGCAGCAGTAGCTTCTACAATGCCATTGTTGATAGCCGATGAGGATGCTGAGTCACCGACAGAAGTGACTGCTTGCCCTTCAGCTGGCAGTTCCTCGGGTTCAATCTTCCTCATGCTTTTCTCTTTCCGGTTTTCCTTTTCCTCACTGGACAAATCAACCATTACAAGTGAAGTAGCAACATCCACTTGTGAGAAAACAATCTGCTCATACACAGATAAGAAACATGAATTGCTTTCCAGAAATAAAAAAAGAAGTCAAATAACAGATGATTAGTTTGACATCTAAGCAGTACCTCTGCCATAAATTTCTTTGGATATTGATCCTTGCGATCCCATGGGACATCCATACCATCAAACTCAAGCTTCAGAACATTATCCAATACAAATGCAGTATTGAACATTGCACGAAACATTGATTCTCCATGTTCAAGATTAGCATCCAAACTCATACACTCAAGCACTACATCGCCTTGAACATTACAATGGATGTCCAATTTATCTGTTTCACCATCTGCCTGCACTTAAATATATGAACAATTAAAATAGAGAACACACATTATATCAATATTTTTGGTTAAGCATCCATGATGTATGGGTGAACTCTCACATCAAAATAGATTATGGATGAGGCATGTACCATACAATTGGTGCTCGAGAGGGAATTTTTTGTCTATATACTTGTATTCCTCGAAGTTGTAGTCATTCTATATATAAAGCAGAACACTGCTACCAGGAAAGCAAAATAAAAGAATGACAGCCTATAAAAGAAAAAAATAAAAGAACGGTAACTCATCTTTCTGACTAGACTGGACATAAGCATGTCTGATGTTTATAGGCTCAAAATGAGACTCTCAGGAAATCACACTAGTCATATACTAAAGTTACATTCTACGTACATGGGATTACGACAAATGCATCATTTTTGCAAAGAGGAAATTAGGGGAGTTCTCAAAATGGGGCATACTTGCCTTACAACAGAATGCGATAGGTAAAGTAGTGCAAAAATGATCTTTTGCAGCTTGATTCCACAGTTTAACATATTAACAAAGTGAGAACTCTGTTACTAAGACATTCAAAACACTAAGATAACTATTACTGCCTGCAGCTCCTATCTACAAATCCAGCATGGTTTTACAAACATCTAAGGCGAAAAAGTTTGATACTAGAAGCCAACCAATACATGGGAGAAAAAGTGGAATCATACCTGACAAACATATACAATCATGAATAATTTCAGGTAGTATGGATTACCAACAAAAATCAGAATTACCTGTTTGTAATGCCTAACTTGTCCACTCCTTCTGGGTGTTGAGAACAGAACTTTGGCAGTTTGATCAGCAATCATTAAGGGGTCCCGTCCCAGTATCTTAACAATAGGGCGACATCCCCCTTCAGCATCCATAATAGGAATGGACCTTAGTACAATGCTATTTATCACAAGCGCCTTATCTTGTGGAGAACAATCTAAACCAGCATTCTGTGTGGAAACATAGTGGAGGTATCTCAGCTGGGAAGGCAATGGATTCAGCGTTGACATCAGCTGCAAGAGTTCATGGGGCGCTTTCTTGTAAATCATGTCAAGTGTTTTCTGCTCGCCATCCTGCTTCTTCCTATATAACAAAAGAGAAGCCAACATGAATGCCAAAACTGGCCATGCACCCCTTTCACAATGCATCAACAGCACGTTCTGTTGCGTATCAGATGACAACCAGTCATTGGCAGATCTCAAGAAGTTGTGGATATTCTCCAATCTCAGTATAGGGCAACCTCCATAATTTTGAGGGAGTTTGGTGACAGTTATATCATATTCAGACAACACTTCAACCATTTGGCTTTGGTTATCTTGCTCTCCCAAATTGAGCACCCTGAAAGAGGCCGCAGAAAATTGGTCTTGGAGTTTTGCAACTATGTTTCTCATGTAAAACTTATATCCGTCATCTTTCAACCAGTCCGTGGTAATTTGGCCAGAAAAAGACCAGTCGCGAGTAAGACAGTAATCAAACACTGCATCCAAATCCACATCCACATACGTAAATCATTATGTGCATAAGATTGGTGTACAAAAATAGATAAAGCTAACAGGAGACATCTATCATCAAGTGTGTTCTTCCTTTGGGCTCAGTATAAACTTGATAGACCATGAAATGATTGAGGTAAAATGAAGTACTCGTGCAAGAAAGCTTCCAAATTGTGGATGATTGACTTTTGTGGCCCTAGAGTTCCAATTCACACCGGGAAAGGAAAAAACTAATGCTTCTGCAAAGTGCTATGGTATATTATACCACTAGTGCTTTAGTAAAAGCATATCAGTAACCCAAACTATTTCTTGCCAAACCAAAGGGGCTTCCTGTTAATTCTCCTATTTTTGAAGTACATTTGTCCCAAGAGAAGGTAAATTGTAGAATACAAAAGTAGAGGCCATAAATACCAGCTCAATGAATCCAGAACACTAAAGCACAAGAAAGTAGGTAGAGTACGGTACCCTACCAATGTTGCACTTTGAAATTATCAAGAGAACAGTATATGAACATTTAAAAAACTTACCATATACTCTTTCAGAAACTTCCAAAACCCCATCTGGTGGTTTCCTGCGAAAAGTATCTAATAAGCAAGGCCATCATGCACCGAGATTAAATCAAGTCAAGCTCTCAAAAGAGCTAGAATAGTACCCCCATTGTGAAGGGAAAAGTAGAAGTAATCCCAATTCAATATATTCAAGACAATTCACACATTTTGAAGGGACAGTCACACATAACTTTGGCTAGGGGAAGCTTTCTGTCATTAACTCTTTTTTTTTTTTGGTCAAATAACTCATTTATTTTGGGTGGAGCCTCCTCTTACTGCATGAAAGACTATTAGTGGGTTAGTTAACCTTACAAGTTCTTTCTAGTCCTACAATCCAAGTTGTCAATGGACCTGCACCTTCTTGCTGTTCTCAACTGCATCAAAGATGCGAAATTCACGTTTCTAACCCTCCTTCCCACTCCTCTTCTTTAGTTTGACATTGACTTCTTCAGTAAGTAAGTTGTCTACAAGGAACACTGGAAAAGATTAAATTGATTTCATGTTGCTAAATGCAGTCATCATGTAGTTAGGCGACGGAGAATTTTTGGTAGTCCCAGAATCAACTCACCGAGTGTACATATCATTGTTCACCTTGCATAACTGGTTGAGCTGCGAGTTCTTGTCTACCTGTGCAATAGGAATAGGCCAAGAAGATGGATCCTTGGTCCCTTCACTGACCTTGTTGGGCTGTGAGATCCCATCTCGCTCTGTCCCAGGGTGATACAACTCCTCGATCTTCCTCCGTACTTCGGACATCTGAGGGTGCTCATGCGAATTCGAGGATACACAACTCATCGCCAGCTCCAACAGCTCAACCATCCCCTCCTCGACATTGGGGTACAACATAAGCTCCAAATCGAAAACATCAACAGTCCAATCCTCGCGAGGAATGGACCGGACCCATGCGGGAAGATCTACACCATGACCTTCCTCAATGGGGAGAGCCTGGGTGGGTGGCTTCCTGGTCAGGAGCTCCAGAAGCAACACCCCGAAGCTATTCACATCCGTTATTGTCGGGTCAGCGCTGCCCTCCAAGGCAGGCCTTGTGAGGGGGGCGAGACCATAATGGGAGACGCGGGCCTCATAGGACGATGTGAGAAGGATGTTGGATGACTTGATGTTCCCGTGGTGGATATAGGGACGGCATTGGGCATGCAGGTGCTCGATGGCCTGGGCAGCTCCAAGGGCAATCGAAAGCCTCAGTTCCCAGCTCAGGGGAGTCAATCCTCTGTTTCCATGCAATAGGTCCGACAAGCTTCCCAGGGGCATGTAATCATACAAGAGGAACTTATGGTCTTTGCTATAGAAGTAACCCCTCAGGGGGAGCAGGTTCTTGTGGTCCATGGTTCCAATAGCTTCGACCTTCTCCCGGAAATCCTCGGCCGACAAGACCACATCCTCAATCATCTTCACGACCACCGTGGTGGTCCCATCCTCCAGGTCAGCCTTGTAAGTCGTCCCGAACGTCCCTTTCCCCAAACCCTGCTTACTGGCCCTCATGACATCTTCCAAATCGAACCTCTTCGCAGGAGTTCCCAAGAACACCAGCTTGTTCTGGGTCGCATTTCTGTCTGGTGACGATTGACTGCTACTCTTCCTCTTGCCAATCCTTCGCCACAGGTTGTTCGTCAGTGTCACTTCTCAAGAAACGAATGCAAATTGCAGAGCACACGTTCGGTATGAAATCCAGAAATCATCCCAGTTCAATATATCTAAGGGTGTCAAATGGGTGAGTCGAGTCAAAAATGTAAATTTAATCCTATTTCGTACAATGTAAATTTGATAATTCATACCCGACCTTATCCATATCCGACTCATATCTCATTAACCCATATTACCGATACATATTAATATTATCTACTCACATCCATTTAATTCATTTTAAAATTTTCACATATAAATTACTTAATTAAAAATTTCACATCGAATTTATAAAGAAAATTAAATAATAAAAAATTAGTAAATGAAATAAAAAAAAATATACCTTTAAATTGAAATATTTTTTGAAAAATAATTTTTAAAAGAATTTGAAATTTTGAAATTTTTATTATTTCTTTTTTTTTTTCCCTTCTTTTCTCTTTTCTTTCTTCTTCCTTCTTCTTCCCCTTTTACTATGTTGGCGCCAGCCAATAGCAACTAGCCAAGGTGTCGGCCAACGGCAATTAGCCAAGGCGCTGGCCGACAAGCTCGTGCCTTGCTTGCCCAAATCCAAGCAAGCCGCAGCTCGGCTAAGGCCAGCGAGCTCACGGCTTGCCTGCCCAAATTTAGGCCAAGCTCTGGCTAGTGGGCTCAGGGCTCACCAACTCAAGCTCTATTGCGGCCAGCGAGCTCGCAACTCACCTGCCCAGATCCAAGCCGCATTCCAACCGGCAAGCCCAGGGCTCGCCTGCCCAGATCCAAGCAAGCCAAAGTTTAGCCAAGGTTGACGAGCTCGAGGCTCGCCTGCCTAAATCCAAGCAAGCCGGAGTTCGGCCAAGGCCAACGAGCTCGCGACTTGCCTACCCAAATCCAGGCAGAGCTCCAGCCAATGACAGTGAGTTCACGGCTCGCCTGAGGCCGGCGAGTCCAGGATCAACGATGGTGATAGCGGCATGATGGTGAGATCAGTGGTGAAGGTCGGGAACATATAGAAGAGGAGGGGGATGGAAGGAGAGAGAGGAGCATAGCCTTAGGACCCATGGCTTCAAAATGGGTTTCCCTAATAATCCACTTAATCCATATTAGATCCATTTTTATTTTAGTTTTACTTTCTAAGACTCATTTGTAACCCATATTTAATTTTCACTTGACTCATATTTGATCAATTTAACAAAAAGGGAGTCATAATATGGGTTTATGACCCATTTTAACACCTCTAAATATATCCAAAAAAAAATTGACACATTTTGTTTTAGGGGTTATTACACCTAACATTGGGCTAGAGGAAGCTTTCTGTCATTGATTCATTTATTTTGGGTGGAGCCTTGTCTTATTGCATAAAAGATTGTTAGTAGGTAGTAACCCTTACAAGTTCCTCCTACTATACAAGTAGCCAATGGCCCCGAATCTGCTTACTGTTCTTAATTGCATTAAAAATGCAAAACTCGCATGTTTCTATCCCTCATTCGCCAGTCCTCTTCTTTAGTTTGACATTGACTTTCTCAGTAATTAAATTGTCTATGGGGAACGGGGAAAATATTAAATTTATCCATATTGCTAAACGCGGTCATGATGTAGTTGGGCAACTAAACTTTTCTACCAATCTCTAAATCAACTCACCTTGTACTAGCATCTTGAGATAGCAGACTGTAAACTTCTTGGTCTAGTTCTTGGGATTCAACCTTCTTGTCTCTTTTTGCTATTTGAATCTCTGTTTGCACCTCACCACCGGGTGAATCAACAGAAACTAGAGAAGCAGCATATTTTCATGTTAGAAAGTTTCACCGAATTCTCTGGCCAACGTGAAATCAATGTGGAAACTTTTTACCATGATTCTAAAGTATACAGAATAAGCTTCTAGTGAGGATGTGTTACCAGAGTGAACATCTTGAGAAAGTTTCAGAGAAGAGATCAGCTGCTGTTTGGGAGACTGTAGGGGTTCAATATTCTTTTTGGTAAGCGTTGCGCCAAACCTTACAGGAGATCCATCTTGAGATAGTGCAGCAGAGGCTGAGTCTGAACTTGCAAGAGATTCATCAAGAGCTGAATGGACTGAAGCTTCTAACTGGGAGGGAAGCGTTGGCGGCAAAATTGAGTTCAGAAAAGCAGTATTAGATTGAATTGGCCATACTTGAACTTCATTGTCTTCGTGACCTGTATTAGCATCTCGAGATAGGAGTGCACTGTAAAGTGCTTGGTCTTCAACTTGCAGTTCTGGGGCTTCAATCTTCTTGGCTCCTTTAAATGATTGATTCCCTTTTTGCTCCTCATCACCGGATGAATCAACAGAAACTTGAGAAGCAGCAGGATTCATTTCCGAGAAAGTAATCTAATCAAACATGAATAAGCAAAGACAAATTACTTTCAGGTAAAATAAAGTCACACTTAAGATGGTTAATATAACAAGATAGGAATACCTCTGCCCTAAATGCCCTGGAATACTGATTCGGGCGATCCCATGGCACATCCATTTGACTAAGCCCAAGCATCAGAACATTTTCCAGTAAGTATGCTGTATTAAACATGACACGGAACATCGTTTCTCCATGTTCAAGACCAGTATCCAAAAATATACACTCGAGCACAACATCACCTTGAATGGGGCAATGAATGTCAAATTTAACCTGCAATGACATATATGAACAGCATGATTATGGATGTCAAAATAGCATCAAATCTTTATTTGTGTGTATGGTTGCATGAGTAACCCCCACATGCAAATGAATCGATCGACATGGCAGGTGGAACATAATCAGATCAGTTTGGAATCTTATACTCCCAAGGTTCTTGTCATACAACAATATTGGGGAAAAAGGAAAACACAAACTGACAAGTCATCCTTCTTCCAAGACTGCAAATGCCACATAAGCACATATGCAAGTTCATGGAGTAGCAGCCTGTCTCTCTGATACTGTTGATGACTAAAGCAAACTCATAATCGACTTGGCACCTGGGTTTAGACAGAGTCATTTACTGGAGGGAAATTAGCAACCGCTCATGTGGCTATTAGTCGATTTTACCATTTTCTATTTATAAAATATCACAGTAACAAGAAAGTCTGACAAACTCGTAAGGTGAAAACTTTTTCTGTAAGGATCCACTGCATACCAGAGCAAGCAGAGTCATCTCTAAAAAACATAAGAAGCCACTATGACATGATAATTAGGGAAAAGAAGCTTTTTTATGAACCACAAGCAAATTAAAGCCACCTGATTGTTGTGTGTGATATCTTTGCTCCTTTTAGGTGTTGTGAACAGGACTGTGGGAGTTTTATCTGTAAGGTTATGGGGGTCCTGACCAAATATCTTAAGAATAAGACGGCATCCCACTTCAGCATCCATACAAGGCATGAACCCCAGTATAACGCTGTCTAAAATAAGAGCCTTATCTGGTGGACACCACTCTGAGTCCATGTTTGATGTGGATATGTAGCGGAGGTATCTCTGCTGTGAGGGCAACGGATTCAAGGCTGAAATCATATGCAAGAGATCGAGAGGAGCTTTCTTGTAAATGCAGTACAGTGTTTCCTCTTCACCATGGGACTTCTTCCTGTATAAAAGAAGAGCAGCCAACATGAACGCCAGAACTGGCCATCCACCTCGTTCACAATGCATCAACAGCAAGTTTTTTTGCTCCTCAAGTGACAACCATGCATCAGCAGATGTAAGGAAGTGATGAAGAGTCTCCATTGAAAGAATGGGGCAAGCACCATATTGAATTGGATAGCTCATGACAGGCATATGAGACAACACTCCAGATATTTGGCTGTGGCTTCCTTGCTCTCCAAAATTGAACACCCTTAAAAAAGCATCAGGAAAATGTTGTCGCACCTTTCCCACTACATCTCCAATCAAAGTTCGATGATCCTCATCTTTCAACCCATCCACTGTGAGACAGCAATCAAATACTGCATCCACATACAGAAAATCATTGCATGCTAACAATGACCTGTATACATAGATTCTGCTAATAGAAGTCTGTCAGCAAGAGAATTTTTCTTTCTTTTCTACAGAAAGAACTTGTGAGGCTACGGAATGCATTACTCTCTTGGAGACAACAGTAATAAATCACCTTATGGAAATGGCCAAACACATAGAAGAGCAGTATGACTCAGAGCTGATGAACCATACAAAGAACACATTTCCCTGATTATGTAGGATAAAAACTGACTAGCAAGAATTTAAACAAAAAAATTCATTTTCCTGACATGGTCACTGGATATACTAGCTAGTTTATTTGGCATTCAAGAAGTAATTATTCCCGGACATTTCTTGTACCAGCAAAATCCTCAGATTTCACAAGGAAATATCTACAAGAACCAATGTACTTTACAGAAGCGTTAGCTGTCTCCTCCGAAAGATAACATGCACCTTTGTTGGGTCCCACTGTAAGTAAAACTGATTAGTCATGGGCCTCTAAAGAAGTCCAACGTAGAGAGTTGTTGAGTAATACATGTGTATACTTTTGGAATGATTCTCCTCCCCAATAGGTAACTCTCAGCGGCAACAGACAAGCTGTGGATTGTGGTACAAATTAATCACTGCCCAGTACATGACTTTCTGCTGAATAATACTAAAAGTGAACCCACAATTGGCTGACCAAGTTAATCAAAAACGAGTGCAAGGGAACATGAAACAATTTATCAGGTAGGTAATGGTTATGCAAGTTGGCTTACCAATCATTGTTTGTTGATAATAGGCAAACAGCTCAGTAGAGCTTCAATTAGACATTGCACTGCTTCAGAGGGAAACGGCATGTTGTTTCTTTTCCTGGACTATGAAATCTATCCTTGATTTTTGTGGCCCTATAGCCCAATTAGTCACCAAAAAAAAAGAAAAAATCTAATGCTTCTGTAAATTTCTATGGTGTATTATGCCATTAATGCTTTAGCAGAAGCATGATAGTAAGCTAAACTATTTTTTGCTGAACAAAAGAGGCTTCCTTTTAATCTTCTATTCTAGAAGTACGTTTGCCCCTACAGGAAGTATATGGTAGAATACTTAAGTAGAGGCCATCAATACCAGCTCAACGAATCCAGAACCTAAAACAAAAGTGGGCAGAATGCAGTATCCTGCCAATGTTGCACTTTCACGTTATCAAGAGACCAACATTCAACATAGAAAAAACTTACTGTAAACTCTTTCAGAAACTTCCAAAATCCCATCTGGTGGTTTCCTGAGAAAGCAAATACTGAGTAAGGCCTCCTTGCACCAAGATTAAATCAAAATCCTTTAAGTCAAGCATCTTGAAAGAGCTAGATTAGCATCCACATCGTGAAGGGAAAACCAGAAGTCATCCCAGTTTGATATATTAAAGACAATTGACATATTTTTTTGTTATGGATTGTCACACTAAAATTTGTTTTAGGGGAAACTCCTTACTATTCTTAATTGTGTCGAAGATGCAAAACTCACATGTTCCTCTCCCTCCTTCCTCACTCCTATTCTTTAGTTTGACATTGGTTCCCTCGCTAATTTAACTTGTCTTTGGGGGACATTGTAAAATATTAAATTGATTTTCATCAAGTTGCTAAATGCTAGGGGTAAGCATGGTCCGAGTTGGGCGGGTCCACCCCCTGACTCTAGGACCAACCCGCACAGTGTTGGTCCTCAATTTTTGGAACCGAGGACCGACCCTATTGAGCCTAGGACAGATGACCGAACCAACCCAATGGGTTCGGTCCGGTTCCAAGGTTAACCCGGGACCAACCGTTAATTTTTTTCATTTTTTTGTATTTTTGAAAAATTAAACCAATTATTTCAAATTACATATTTATCGATACTGTGATTTTAACTAAACTATAAATACTAATACATATTTAACAAATTTAAAATAATGTAACAATAAAAATTTCACATTTGCTAAAAACAAGAAACCATAAAAACAATTAAGATTGCTTATAGAGCCGCAAGAGAAGCATTGCTCACGAGCGAAAAAATTTCTAATTAGGGCTTTATTTCCTTATGATTTACTCAGAACAAGCAAGGTTAGCGAATAGAGGTAAGCGGCGCAAGCGTCCAGGGACAATTGGGGTGAGCATGGCAAGTGGGGTGAGTGTCGAGTGGTGAGCGACCAAAAGTGAGCAAGGTGAGTATCAAGTGGCGAGCGGGGCAAGATTGCTCACGAGTGAAGTTGTTTTTTTCGATTTTACTTGGCAAATTGAATATTAAGAGGATAAAGTAGAAAAAAGAGAACAAGAGTACTGGAGGAGGACGCCACTTAAATTAAAGATAAAAATATATTATATATAATATAATATATAAGGCCAGGGTTGGTCCGGGTTGGACCAACCCGAAACTCCTAGGACCGAGGACCAACCCGCACAGTACTGGTTCAGGGATCTCAGGACCAAGGATTGACCCAGTCCCCTTGGGAACTAGACCAAGACCGGCAGAGTTGGGCCGGTCCAGGGTCGGTCCAAGGTCAACCCTGGACTGATGCTCACCCCTACTAAATGCCATCATGTAGTTAGGCGACGAAGCTTTTTTAGCAGTCTCTAAATCAACTCACCGAGTATACATATCACTGTTCCCTTCGCTGAATTGGTTGAGCTGCGAGTTCCTGTCTACCTGTGCATTATCAATGAGCCAAGAAAGTGCATATTCGGCCTTTGAATCATCAATAAGCGAAGAAAGTGCATATTCAATCTCTTCGCAGACGTCATCAGGCTGTGAGTCTGCCTCCCACTGTTCCCCAGGGCTACACAACTCGTCGATCTTCCTCTGTACTTCAGACATCTGAGGGCGCATAGATGAATTCGAGGATACACAGCGCATTGCCAACCATAACAGCTCGACCATTGCCCCTTCAATGTCCAGGAGCTCCTCGTCGAATACTTCAGCAGGCCAGCTATTGCAAACAACGGACTGAACCCAATTTGGAAGATCTACACTTTGACCTTCCTCAGTGAAGAGAGTCTGGGTGGGATGCCTCCCAGTCAGGAGCTCCAGAAGCAACAACCCGAAGTCATACACATCTGCCTCTGACGGGTTGGCCCCGCCCATCAAGGCAGGCCCTATGAGGTAGGGGAGGCCATAATCGGAGACCCGGGCCTCGTAGGACGGCGTGAGGAGGACATTGGACGACTTGATGTTTGCGTGGTGGCTACCCTGGGCGTGCAAGTGCTCAATGGCTCGGGCAGCTCCGAGAGCAATCGAAAGCCTGACTTCCCAACACAGGGGAATCTCTCTGTATCGATGCAATTGGTACGACAAGCTTCCCAGGGGCATGTAATCGTACAAGAGGAACTTCCGGCCTTTACCGTAGAAGAAACCCCTCAGAGGGAGCAGGTTCTCGTGGCCCATCGCACTGATAGCTTCCACCTTGTCTCGGAAATCCTCTGCCGACAAGACCACATTCTTGAGCATCTTCAAGATCACCGTGGTTGTCTCGTCCTCCAGGTCAACCTTGAAAGTCGTCCTGAACGTCCCTTTCCCCAATACCTGCTTACTGGCCCTCATAACATCCGCCAAATCAAAACTCTTCGCCGGGTTCCCCAATAACACCAGCTTCTCCTGGGTCGCATTTCTGTCGGACGACGATTGACTGCTGCTCTTCCTGCTGCCGATCCTTCGCCACAGGTTGCTCATCGGCGTCACTTCTTATCCAATGGATTCAAATTGTAAAGCCCACGTTTGGTTAGGCTCTGGCTTCACCACCCAAGCACAACACCTTTCTTCATTCTTCTTCCCTACTTTCTGTCATCTGCTCATGCTCATCCCATCTTCTTCGTTTATTATGAGCAGGTCAACGGACAACTGGGCTACGTTAAGTCCGCGTCCATTACTTGGGCACGAAGATAGAAGAGGAATGTGAAAACAAAATTTAGAAATCTATTGACCAACTTACTTGAATATACATGAGTGACTGTTACTTGTAAGTATAATATCACTAATCAAATTAAATTTTTTTGTGTATTAAAATCTATTAAACATGTCTTAGTAATGAAATTGTACAGAACATCCATATGACTATATTTAGGCATTCCACTAATATTGTCTATAAGCCAATAGATATCACTCTAATTACCTAATCAATTGTTAGAAACAGAGGAAAACTCAACCCATCTGAAAGCTTAGGGAAGTTGGCACACTGGTTTCTCTTGGAACTAAAATAAGACCCAATAAGAGATTGAATCAGCTTGTCGTAGCTCTCTAATCCTGTCCTCATATTTTTTTGGCTGTGTGTTGTGATGCCCCAATTGGTTCATAAATACACAAATGCGGCTTAGATCGCTGCTACCATCTTATGCCATATATAGAGCATATAACAGCAAACAATCAGTTATAGGAAAAAACTGATTGTTTTTTATGGGCTTTGCATGGAATATCAAAGAATTGGTATCAATGAGCGTAGCATGTACATAAATATGCCAACCTAAGTTCTCAAAAATGTCTTAACTTGAAATTTATAAAATCGTCGAGGAGAATCAAGTTTGCCACTTTTTATTTTCTTTCTAATTGTCTCTAATTAATTCAAGTTAATGTAAAGATGGCGGTGGGTGTTCATCATTGCAAAGAGAGGGTCCTCATGTGCAAAGGCCATGTGACCATGTAAGCTGTTCTTATATTGATCCACGCTAGTGCTGTCGGTTTTTATCTGTAGTATCATCTTCCGGTTATAAAATGGAATGTCTTTGAGCTGGTTTTTTTATTCTATAGGTCGATTAGTTTTGTATGACTATATGAGTATTTATACTTCCATAGAATGGACATTGATTAAAAAAAGTGGTGTAGGACGTTCTATTATAGGAAATTTAGTCTAATTGTCTGTGAAGAGAGGTGCTAGAGAAAGGCTATTAGTTATTGAAACTCGGCAGTTCTTGTTACTTTGATTTGTCATCTAATCAGTTATTAATGCATTATTCGGATAGAAAACATGACTTCTTATAAGTCTAATAAGTTTGTGTTTATGACTAATCAAAACTCCTGAGGCCACATGAAGTAAGTCCCCTCTTTTCTCCACTACCTTAAATATGACTCGCAATATACGACATTACCGGAATTGATGAGCACCATTCTAGAGTCCTATTTGATCTGCGCATCTTCTGTTATGGTTGGTATACTCTGATCAATTGTCGCTGTGAAAACCACTTTGTGTAGTCATCTCATTCAGGTACTCTTTGGTGAAGTTAGATATTATCATCCATGTAAGGGTCATAAAATAGAAAGAACTTGTCATGTATCATCATTCATATTAGGGGTCATAATTCTGCTTTAGGGCATGAGAGCATGTTGTGCCTTTCACTCTTAGTTGGCCTGCTAAAGTACTATCTATGTATCGTCACGTTGTTGGTGCTCATTAGATTGAGTACTTGTGAAGGTCTGCTTCAAAATTCATGAATTTTCACGTGCATTTCATGAAGAAAGCTATTTTTATTCTTAGATGATCAATAGTGTGATGTGAATTTATCCAATACGATGTAATCGGCCAAACTCATGATGTTCAGTGCGAGTAAGGACAGAGTCTCATTCAAACATCCATGACCGTACGGCACTGGACAGCTTGTATGTCTTCTTGTCAATTATAAATTGTAAATTTTCTTTTCTCCCACTCCTCCGAAGCCGCTAACCAGGCTGCGATATTCCTTGCGTTGACATGGACAACTGAATTTAGGAGTCTCCCCAATGGTTTCTATTGTGCGTTGTCCCGCTACTTTCCATTGATCTCACTTTGTTTTTTCCTACCAACTTTTTTCCGAAGTCTAAATTCCTAAAATCGATTGATCGATTCAAGGGTGACAATTCCATAATATTATTTATTTTAGGAGATCCTTTCACGTGAATAAACGCTCTCATTCTATAATTACAAATAGCCAACCCTTTTATCGTAAGCAGCGACCCTTTTCGTAGGAACAAGCACTATCATTATATAATCATAACAGAAAAACTTTTAAGTTTACTCTTGGTTAACTTTTTCAAAAATCTAAATTCCTAATCAACTTATTCCTAATCAACTTATTGATTCAAGGATTGTGTCATGTAAATTTCATAATATATATATATTTTTTATGGGGGACCTTTCATGCGAGTGAAAGGGCCAAACCTTTTGTTGCAAGACAACCCTTTTCGTGGGATTAAGTACTAACATTATGTAATCACAAAAAAAATGTCAAAAAAATAAAAAGAAAAGACGAGGCCTATTATTTGACATATTTGCATCATACTTGCTTCTTTGGCATGAAGTAGCTTCAACATAGGGGTGGGTCCATGCCTTTGGACCAATAGTTCCTGGCCCCATCTGAACCAGTTGAGCCTAGCCACATTTACTAAAAGGATTCCCTTTTTCTGAGATATTTCTTATTTTTTAATTGCGGTGAAAGAAATATATATCGGAGAGAAAGAGAATGCAATTGGGGATCTTCAAGGGGTTTTAGGGTTTTTAAATGTGTTATGAGTTCGACTGGATTTTTTGAGCTTTTGAAGCCTAGGCCGGGAGACATGCCCCAACCCAGATTTTGATATTACTAGTATAAACACCTAGAGGGGGGGTGAATAGGTGTAGAGGAATTTTAATCGCAAACAATGTAAAACTTTTGCAATCTACAACCAGAAATTAAATAGAGAGAGTAGAGAAGATTGCAAACACAGTAATAGTGGTTCGGCTTAGATCAAGCCTACGTCCACTCTCCAGACGATCAGCCAATAGGCTGGATTTCACTATGTGATCAAAGGTGATTACACACTCTTGAGTGTTCGCACTTGGTGATGATATGTCTCACAAAGTTACTCTTCTTGGTAATACACTAGGATCACTCGATTTCGCTCTTTTTCAAACAACTAGTGAAGAATTGAATCAGCTTTGGAATATATTAATCCCTCTACTCTTCTAGTCGCATCCTCCCCTTATATACTCTCCGAGCCACATTTGACCGTTGGCTATGTCCTTGAGAGATTCGTCTTCCCTTTCCTTTTTTGAACAGACTTCATAAGGAAAGCCTTTTTGATCGTTGAAGGTAGATTGGATCCTCTTAGATTCTGTTCGCCCATATAAACAGAATCCGGGCTTCCATAAGTGTTCCATCCTTCTTTAGAAGTTGTCTGATGATTGATCTTGCTAATCGATTCGATATTACAAAATCAATATAAATATGGTAAGTGAAAATCATGACCGTTGGTGATCTTGTTTTCGGTCTGGTCCTGAAACTTCATTTTGGGTCTGCCAGACCGAGGTTCTGCGTCTGCTTGTGTTCTCCGTTTGGTACACGTAGACTCAGAGATTCTACGTCTTCTCATGTTCTCCGTCTGGTACAAGTAGACTCAGAAACTTCTTCTGCTGCTCCATCTGCTTTATCCAGACTCAGAAGAATACGTCACCCTGTGACTTCTCTTCCTTAGAAAATATATGAATTTCTTGATGCATAAAATGGTTTGTAGTCATCAAAACTAAGAGTTTTCTCAACAATCTCCCCCTTTTTTTATGGTGACAAAACCTTTTATGCAGATGGTTTGTTGTTCCTGCAAAACATGGTTAGGCATAGCATAGTATATGCATGACACATTAATATGCACTATGATAAGTCATACATGATCAAAATGATACTCAGATCAATCCATCAAGTCATATGCCACACGCCAAAAGTTCAATCGGTTCACACACAATTCCATGTCCAACAACAAAACCAGTATCTGCTACTACTCCCCCTTTTTGTTAGTGTCAAAAAAAATAAAGGGTCCAAGCAAAATCCAACAAATTGAATAAAATCCAATAGTCAAAATGCATCAGATCAGAAAATTTTTGAAAAAGCAAATTAGGACGAAGGCTTTTTGGGTGTTCTAGCTAAGGTGAAATCCTCTATATCCTTGGCAGACTCTTCAATCTTATTGAGACACTGATGAATTGTTGACTCCATCCATGCCATCTGCTGCTGAGTCTTCCTCTCAAGAGTCTCGAACTTGGTATTCAAGGAGGTTTTCATGGCAACTTGCTAATCTCTAATTTGCACAAGAAGATCCAATATCCTTTTATAATCATAATGATCAGATTGTGATCCAAGTAGAAGCTCAGGAGGTGGTGTTCCAGCTCTTTCAAATTGATGCTCCCCCTAAATCGATGCCTCTTCTTGTTCATGTTGCTCTGGTGTCTATCTGTCATTTGCCCTGTTAACATCTTCTGCCTCTGGAATAGTCTGACTTCATCTATTCCTTGTCCTACTTCACCTCTTGCATCATCTATGTCTGATGCTTTTTCTTTTGGCTCTTCTTCGGGGTCTTCTTCCTGTTCTTGCTCTACCTCTGGTTCAAACATAACCACATTTTCTGCAGGTTGTGGTTTTGCACTCTGGAGATTTTCCTCTGCTGCACTTGGTGTAGTCCTTTATGCTTCTGTGCCTGTTATTATGGGTCCAGTGACATGAGTATGACCCATAGAAGCAAGGATTTTTGAAATTGTTTCCTCATCATCATCTTCATCTCTTAGCAGCAGTTGTCTCCTTCTTTTAGTGCTCTGTCATGCAAAAACCACTTCCTTGTCTTTCCTTTTCCCAGTGATTGATGCCGTAGTGAATTCCTTCTGCTTTCTCCTCCATGTGTCCACAACATCGTGCAGCCTCATCTTGGTGATCATCTTGAGTCCAATAGGCATCATTGACAGAACTTTAGTACAGAGTCTTCCAGGCAAATTGATCTGGAAATGTTGGAAGATCCTGGTCATTAAGGCTTCATATGGAAATTGTCATTTATCCTTCAAAACTGTTCTGTACATGTGTAGTAGAACTGTATGAGGAAGTGAGAACATAATGCCTTGTTCGATTGCCCATATTATCTTTGCTTTAAACCTGGCCACATCAGTCTTAGATGATGCCTTAGGACGAATGCAGTTTATGACAATTTTGTGCAGGATGACCCTTGCTGACTTCAGAGAGGAGTAAGTGATGTTTGTCCGAAGAGAATTGGTAAGATGCCTGTATACAGTCTCATATGAAACCTCAATGGGCCTAAACTCGCCCCTTTCAACATTCATAATGTCAGCCAAGGTATTTGCATCAAGTTCATAAAACTTGTCATTCACACTAAACTGCAATTTGTTTAGAGTCAAGAATGACAAATTTGAATAGAAATAGGCTGTCAATTCTGGATATACAACAACAAAATTAGTGCAGAAATGATCCATATGCAATCTTTCAAAACAACCTCTAAGGTTCACATCAGTGGCATCCAGAAAATCAAAATCCATTATTCTGTGATTCATTATGCCTCGATCAAGCAAAGAGGCGTAACATGCCTTATGTTCTTTGGAATGGAACAAGTTTCCTATAGGGTTACGAACTACCGCAGCAACCCTCATCTTAACCTCAAAGTTTCTAAACAGACGTTCATCATCATCTTTTCCTCCCCAGATACTTTCTGCACTTCTGCTTGCTTCATTTGTTTGATCAACCTGTGCAGGCGGACGTTCTGCACTCGACACAGCCTGAACCAATCTCATCTCGTTTACATAACCCTTTTTCCTCAGGTATTCAAGTTTAAAACTATCAGTAGCATCTCCCCTCACTAATACTTCATACATTTTGAAGACCTTGTGAGGTTTCGAAGGTTTAGGCATAGTAAATCTAGATGTACCTCTTGTAGTGACATTTCTCTACACAGATTCAGTTGGAGAATGTCTCGGGGATTCCTCTCCAGAGGACTGTGTCAGGTCGAAATGAGTCTCTGCTCCTTCGATATTCCTCGGCCCTCTGCTTGCAATGCGGTTTGATTGACGTTGTGAAGAGGTAGACCTTGATATGGAGGATCTCGAAGCCATTTTGAAGAAGATTTGGTTCAGTTTTGAGAGAAAGATAAGATCTTTAGGGTTTCTGAGAGTGTTCAATTGTGCGATGGAAGAAAGACTCGATTTTTGGGGTTTATATACCCTACTGAAGAGGGGCAACAAAAAGACACAATATTTGGAAACAAAAATAACTGTAAAAGGAAGTTATTCAAAAATTCGAAACTTGATAAAAATAGATGCAAATATTTTAGGCATTCATAGAAAATAAGCTAACCAAATATTTGCAAATATTAACTTACCATGTTCGATCATATATGGAAATAACTTACGCGCCAAAATTTAAATATCCAAAAATACCAGTAATGCCCTCTGAGTTCGACCTAGAAGATTGGTCCATCCAGAAGATTTCTTCTCCTAGAAGATACCCTGTTTTCACAGACTTTATGCAAAAGGGTTAATAATATTTAATCTACTGCAAGTATAATCAAATGTACCTTTGTCCAGCGGTTTGGTGAAGATATTTGCTAATTGATTCTTAGAATCAATAAATTGGACATATATTTCACCATTTTGCACATGATCTCTTATAAAATGATGCTTGATTTCTATATGCTTTGCCCTTGAATGTAAGATCGGATTCTTGGTGAAATTAATAGCACTTGTGTTGTCACATCTTATTTCAGTGTAGGCCTCTTCCTTTCCATAGTTTCTTAGCTGCTATCTCATCCATAGAACTTATGAGCAACAGTTGCTAAGAGCAACATATTCTGCTTCTACTGTAGATAGAGCCACAATGTTCTGCTTTTTGGAGAACCATGAGACTAACATCTGTCCCAGAAGTTGGTATGTTCCAGAAGTACTTTTCCTGTCCACTTTACATCCAGCTAAGTCAGTATCTGAGTACCCAAGAAGAGTAAAGTCTGTTCCTTTTGGATACCACAGACCCATCTTTTTATTAGTAGCAACATACTTTATAATGCGTTTTACAGTAGACAGATGTGATTCTCTAGGGTCTACTTGGAATCTAGCACATAAGCACACACTGTATAGAATATCAGGTCTAGAAGCAGTAAGATAGAGAAGGGAACCGATCATGTTTCTGTAGGTTTTCTGGTCAACTTTCTTCCCCATTTCGTCTTTTTCCAATTTGATGGAGGTTGACATTGGAGTTTCAGTCTTTTTGTAATTCTCCATCCCAAACTTCTTGATCAAGTCTTTTGCATATTTTTCTTGAAAGATGAAAGTGCCGTCTTTTGATTATTTGACTTGAAGACCTAGGAAGAATGTCAGTTCTCCCATCATGCTCATCTCGAATTCTTCCTGTATAGACTTTGAAAAATCATTGCAAAGATGTTCATTAGAAGAACCAAAGATTATGTCATTTACATATATTTGAACAAGTAAAATATCCTTACCTGCCATCTTTATGAAAAGAGTTGTATCTACCATACTTTTCTTGAAGCCATTATCCAACAAGAACTTACTCAGTCGTTCATACCAGGCTCGAGATGCTTGCTTCAAACCATACAATGCCTTTTTCAGTCTATATACGTGATCTGGCTTTCTTGGTTCCTCAAATCCAGGAGGTTGTTCTACATAGACTTCTTCTTGTATGAATCCATTTAAGAATGCGCTCTTCACATCCATCTGGAACAGTTTGAAATTATGATAGCAAGCATAAGCAAACAGAAGTCTGATTGCTTCCAATCTTGCTACGGGTGTATAAGTTTCATCATAGTCTATTCCTTCTGATTGTGAGTAACCTTTGGCTACGAGCCTTGCCTTATTTCTTATCACCTTTCCTTGATCATCAACTTTGTTTCTGAAAACCCATTTGGTTCCTATGATGGTCATTCCCTTTGGTTTTGGTATCAGTTCCCACACGTCATTTCTTCTGAACTACTGGAGTTCTTCTTGCATTGTTTCTATCCAGCTTTCATTTCCAAGAGCTTCGTCTACTCCTTTAGGTTCAATCTCAAAAATGAGTGCCACAATACTTGTTTCCTTTGTATTCCTTGATCTGGTTCAAATTCCTTCATTGATGTCTCCAATAACAAGGTTTTGAGGATGACTGGATTTATGCTTCTAGTTTTTGTTCTACACTACACTGTCATCAGATTTTTCTGGTGATCGAGTAGTGTCCATCTGGATGATGCTTTGATCTTGAGGTTCTTTTGTGACTACTTTCTGAGATGAGTCAGCTTCTCTATTGAGTGTGGATACTCAAGATCTGCAGTAGGTTCTGGATCTTCGAATGATGTTTTATCCTGCTTTGACAGATCTTGCTCTAGGAACTTCACATTCATAAACTCTTCCACTGTTTGAGTAATTTTGTTGAACACTCTGTATGCTTTGCTTGTGGTTGAGTATCCCAGAAATATACCTTCATCTGACCTTTCTTCAAACTTGCTCGGATGATTGTTAGCATTTTTAAGAATGAAACATTGACAACCAAAAACATGAAAGTAAGAAACAATTGGTTTTCTGGCTTTGAAAATTTCATAGGGAGTTTTCTCAAGAATAGGTCTTAGAAAAACTTTGTTAATGATATAGCATGCTTTAGAAACTGTTTCTGCCCAGAAACGAGTTGCTATTTTGCTTTCAATAAGTAGAGTTCTGGCTATTTCTTGTAGGGACTTGTTCTTCCTTTCTACAACTCCATTTTGTTTTGGAGTGTAGGGCGAGGAGAACATATGCTGAAGACCATTCTTATCACAAAAATCTACAAAGTCCTGATTTTCAAATTCTCCACCATGATCTGTTTTAATGCTCGAAATAGAGTAACATTTCTTATTTTGAACTCTTTTAGCAAATTTTGAAAAGTAAGAGAAGGTTTCTCCTTTATTAGCAAGGAAGAATACCCAAGTAAAACGAGAGTAATCATCTACTATAACTAAACAGTACCTTTTACCTCCAATGCTTTGAGTTCTAGTTGGTCCGAAAAGATCCATATGAAGAAGCTGCAAAGTACGGTTAGAAGAAACATGTTTCACAGATTTAAAGGAGCTTCTTACCTATTTCCCTAAAGTGCATGCGGAGCAAAGTTCTGACTTTTTATAGCTTAAAGAGGGCAATCCACGAATAATCTTTTTAGTAAACAGTTTTGAGATCTGTTTCATACTAACATATCCAAGCTTACGATGCTAGAGGTTTGTTTCATATTGAACTGAGATGAGACATTTGGCCATATCTTCATTTATATCCAGAAGATAGATATTTCCATGTCTTCGTCCGATGAATGATTGAGATGAGTCTTGACTGATTCTAGAACATAAGTTCTCCTTGAAATCAATTCTGAAACCTGCATCGCATAACTGACTAATACTCAAAAGATTGTAGTTCAGTCCTTTAACCAGAGAGACATTATTAGTGATGAGACTCCCAATCTTAACTGTTCCTAGTCCAACAATATTTCCTTTAGTATTTCCACCAAAGGAAACAGTTCCTCCTTTTATTCTTTCCAAACCAATGAACATTCTTGAATCTCCAGTCATGTGTCTCGAACATCCACTGTCCAAATACCATTTCTTCTTGCTTTTAAAACTTACCTGCAATCAGAACACATACTCAAATTTTCTTTGGTACCCAGACTTTCTTGGGTCCTTGGGAGTTAGTAGTGTATGCTTTGTTAATCCAAGTTCTCTGAACAGGTCTCCAGACTTTAGGGCACTTACTCTTAAAATGTTCATTTTCATCGCAATTAGAACATTTGAGATTATGTCATCCAACAGGTTTTACAAAGTTCTTTTTAAAATGATTTTTATAAGCCTGTCGAGGAGGTCTTTGTCTAATTCTTTCTTTGACTTTTGGAAAATCAATTAAACAATCACTTTCCTTATTATATCCAAGTCCTGACTTGTTGTAATAGGGAATCTGAATGGAAAGTATGTGCTGTAAAGTTTTTGATCCTTTAGAAAATTTCGTAGTAATATCCAAAAATTCCTTTTTGAGAGATTCATTCTCATTCTATAAAGAATCTCGATTTTCCTTTGTTTCCAAAAATTCCTTTTTGAGAGATTCATTCTCATTTAGTAAAAAATCTCGATTTTCCTTTGTTTCCAAAAATTCCTTTTTGAGAGATTCATTCTCATTTAGTAAAAAATCTCGATTTTCCTTGGTTTCCAAAAATTCCTTTTTGAGATCATCAATCTTTCCTTTCAGAGAAGAATTCTGTTGACTCGACTTGAAATTTTCCTTTTTCAGTCCAAAGATCCTTTTCAGAGTGGATTTCAGATTTGAACAAAGCTCATTTATATAATCTGAAACTTCAATAGGAATATCGGAATGACTAACCTCAATTTCTTTGTTTGAGTCTGAGTCCGGTTCTGAGTCTGCTCCAGAGTCTGAGTCTGAGTGTGCCATTAGACAAATATTGCCATATTCGTCTTCACTGTCTTCAACTTCAGTGTCACTCCACGTTTCAACTTTCAGGGCCTTCTTGTACTTTTCATATTTGCCTTTGTTCTTCTTCAGTGTAGGGAAATTTTGTTTTATGTGACCCTTCTTTTTGCATTCGAAACAGACAAACATCTTTGACAGAGTCCTCTTCATCAGCAGTTCTTCTCTGTCCAGACTATCTGTTTTGCTTTCTGCTGTTGAACTTTTTTCCTTTCTTGTTTAACTTTCTTACCTTTTTGATTAATAAGGCAAGTTCTTCGTCGTCTAGTTCATCCTCAGAGTCTGTATCATCATAATCGACATTAGACTTAAACGCAATGGATTTCTTACCTCTTGATTCTACTTCTTCATTCATCTATTCAACTTTGTAGGATTGCAAGGTTCCAACAAGCTCATCAACTGATAGAGGTGAGATTCGCAAAGTTTCTTGTATGGAGGTCTTCACATTGTTCTAGTCCTTTGACAGACCTCTCAAGAGCTTGTTAACCTTCACAGGTCCTGAGATAGGTTGTCCTTGATATGCGAGTCCGTTTACTATTTCAGTAAACCTATTGAACATATCTCCGATGGACTCTCCCTATTTCATTTTGAAAGATTCATATTGACCAAGTAAAATATTTACTTTGGTTTCTTTCACTCGATCAGTCCCTTCATAGGTTACGTGCAACCTATCCCAAACTTCCTTCGTTGTTTCACAAGAAGAGATTCGATTATATTCATGAGGAGATAAAGCACAGTAAAGAGAGTAGATAGCCTTAGCGTCTAAAGCTTGTCTTTTCGTCAGTTCTTCTTGAGAGATGGTAGCTGATGATTCTGTTGTTTTCCCATCATCTTTCCTTGTAGTTTTTCCTACTTCAGTGATGGGTTCAATTCATTTCTCGACTACATCCCATTCCAGTGGATCCTTTGATTTGAGAAAAGCCTTCATTTTGTTCTTCCATATATTGTACTCTTTTCCATCAAAGTATGGTGGTCAAGTGTTGCTCTGTCCCTTAATCAGACCTGATGCAAGAATACTAGCCATAGAGAATCTTTAACTCTGAAGTAATAAACACTTCAAAAACACTGAGCACAGGGCTCTGATACCAACTGATATTGCTTGTATAAACACCTAACGGGGGGTGAATAGGTGTAGAGGAATTTTAATCGCAAACAATGTAAAGCTTTTGCAATCTACAACTAGAAATTAAATAGAGAGTAGAGAAGATTGCAAATACAGTTATAGTGGTTCGGCTTAGATCAAGCCTACGGCCACTCTCCAAGCGATCAGCCAATAGGCTGGATTTAACTATGTGATCAAAGGTGATTACATACTCTCGAGTATTCGCACTTGGTGATGATATGTCTCACAAAGTCACTCTTCTTGGTAATACACTAGGATCACTCGATTTCGCTCTTTTTCAGACAGCTAGTGAAGAATTGAATCAGCTTTGGAATATATTAATCCCTCTACTCTTCTAGTTGCATCCTCCCCTTATATACTCTCCGAGCCACACTTGACCATTGGCTATCTCCTTGAGAGATTCATCTTCCTTTTCCTTTCTTAGACATACTTCATAAGGAAAGTCTTTTTGACCGTTGAAGGTAGATTTGATCCTCTTGGATTCTGTTCGCCCATACAATCAGAATCTGGGCTTCCATAAGTGTTCCATCCTTCTTTGGAAGTTGTTTGATGATTGATCTTGCTAATCGATTTGATATTACAAAATCAATATAAATATGATAAGTGAAAATCATGACCGTTGGTGATCTTGTTTTCGGTCTGGTCCTGAAACTTCGTTCTAGGTCTGCCAGACTGAGGTTTTGTGTCTACTTGTGTTCTCCGTTTGGTACACGTAGACTCAGAGATTCTGCGTCTCCTCGTGTTCTCCGTCTAGTACAAGTAGACTCAGAAACTTCTTCTGCTGCTCCGTCTGCTTCATCCAGACTCAGAAGAATACGTCACCCTGTGACTTCTCTTCCTTAGAAAATATATGAATTTCTTTATGTATAAAATGGTTTGTAGTCCTCAAAACTAGGAGTTTTCTCAACAAATTTGAAATTGAATATTGGCATGAAGGAAACAACTAGTTTGAGCTAGATGAAAGAGTTGAGCTGACTTTCACAAGTTGGTTGTTTGAGGAGATCATCAAGAAGAAGTCAAGTTAATCTTATCTATTATATTCAATTTGATCTACCTTCATTCAAAGAATTAAATCAATAAGTTATGTACGAACTAGCGTATATTAATTTCTTCATATCTCACCAAATCTTCCTTGTGGAATTATTTGTTTTAACATGTACTTCAACCATTGAGAAGCACCTAGAATCTTTACTAACATGAAGAGAGAAATATTGGAAAATTCGTGACTGCTTTAATAAAGTTATGAGAAAAATCGAAACATAATTAAGGGTCATATTATCTTGAGGGTAGGAAAACTCGTGATTTTGTCCTGGCCGTGCGATTAGAAGGAAGAAACCTCTACTGTTGGCGATTTGTGCATAATATGTCGACACCTCAAATCTCGCTTTATATTTTCCAGACCAACCAATTGTCCAAGGAGACTACTGTTTCACTAATGACAGAAAGGACACAAAACAGGCTACATATATATTTGGAAATTATTTGGGAAATTATCGTGCAGATTGAAAGAGGTATTATAGGGGAATAGTCATGACACCTAAACGCATGACAATCGTCACGAGCAGAATTACAAAAAAATAATCATAAATCTATTATTTTTAACATTTTCATGTTTTGTTAATTGAACCCATCAGACTAATTTTGGCGTGAAATTACTAATGTGATCACCAACTGTTTTACATGGCACAACCAACTTCAGTACTAACATGGACTTTTTTCAATAATATAATTACTGTTTTATATTTTTTTTCCTTTTTTTCTTTACTTTACATTACTTTACTTTACTTTTACTCTTCTTTTTTTTTTATCTTAGGGATAACAAGGGCCGGGACATCCTCACAAGCTTTCGCATGACGTGTTGCTACCTCGCCTAGTTCTTGCGAGGGTTGCGATGCCCTTGCCATATTTGGGTTAGGCGAGTGCATTGCAGCACTTCGCAGTCTTCACTGGGTCCAGACAAGGGCACTGTGGTCCCTCCCAATGTCGGTGAGGGCATCTTGGGCCTTGGTGGCCTAAGTAAAATAATAATAATAATTTTAAAAATAAATATTATTAAAAAATATTCACGTCAACGTCAGCCATATCACGTAGGATGATTGATGTCCACGTTACTGATATCTAGTCAAAATTAACTAGATGGACTCAAATTAATAGAATGTAAAAAGGTTCAAAACTTAATTGGCATAGTTAAAAAGTTTACAACTCCATCGGCACAATTTAGTGTTGTCCTTTGAGGAGAGCAGTAATACGTTGTTTGATGAATGCAGATACATCGTAACGGAGGTTTACATTAGAATAATTGATCATAAGTGAGCGACATATGTACTCATAGAAAGATAAGTATAAAACGCTTAAACATAGTTTAGGGGTTTTGGTCGGTAAAAAAAGAGAGAGAGTTCAACTAGGCCACTTTGTGGCTTTTTTCTATTTTGTATCCTTTCGCTTTTCTTTATATCTAACCTTCTGTGTTTGTTTTTTAAAGGCAAAATACATCATTCTAAACATCTAATGAAATATCTGTATGATTATAAGCTATATAATTTGTTATGCGTACTCAAAAGTGGATGCTTATTTGACTCCCCAGGATCTTCAATTTTACTCGAACTTCCATTAATTACTGTTTTATGGTTGCTTGCACATATATGAAACCGCTACTTACATTACAGGAGAGCATAAATTGTTAATTGTCTATCTTGTACTCATAAGTTCATCAAAACGCATGGAGATGATGAACCGCATTTTGTTTTAATGTCAAGTATTAATCGGTAATAAGATAAAGGGTCTAGAAGTGTGAGGTTTGTTACATTTAATGAAGGACAAACTATAGGAGGGAGAGCAGTGAGAGCACAAATTTAGCAATCCGGTCTTTTTTTATTATTTACTACCCATTTTTCATTTTTAAATCCCGATAAAGTATTCTTATAATACCTGCTAAGTGTTAAATTTTTATTTCTCTAGATGGTTGGGATTTTTGCCTTTTGCTTCTTGTTTAATTTAAATCTGCGGCTGGCACGCTTTGACTTTTCTTAATCCGAAACACCTGAACCTCTCACAGTATACAAATATTGGAACGTAAGTTTATGCACAATTTTTCATAATTTTTTTAATTTGAATAACATAAATGTGGCGGAAGAATAAAAAGTTACGTTACTATTAATTGTTTTTGCTTTTGAAAAGACATAAACAAACACGCCCCAAGTCTCGAGAGATCATGTAAAAAGATTTACTAATGTCAGACTTTTAGACTGGATTGGGCTGCCCGTGATGGGCTCACGTACACTCACCCAATGCAAGTTTAATTATGTTTCCGCGCTCGCAAATATGCGACGAGGTATAAATAAGAATATCCGGATGGTCAAAATTCAAATTTGCCCTGCAGGAGAAGGGAGGTGAGCTTGTAGGTTATCCAGATGGCCGGGTGTCCGGCCCAGTTATCCAGGGCAGGGACTGGACTGTCTTTTGCATCCTGCAAAATAATATTTAAATGCAACAGATATAATTTCAAATAATAAAATATTAAAGAGTTTTCCAGTCATCAAGATCAAATTAGGGTCAACAGGCAACACACTTGTTGAAGCTTTTGCTGGGATCAATAAAATCGTCTCGAGTGTTCTTGCTCTAGAACCTAGAGGTAATGCCAAGTTATCTAAGTATTTAGCATCATCCATAGGTTTCTTAATACAGGGACCGATGGACAAGCGATGATCACAACATGAACATATTTAACTGTAACGGTGACTCTTGGAGTCTAGTGATAGTGATTCAAGTTCATGAATATATTAAAATTCTTATTGTTAGTAGTGACATTCAGTAGCGCTTTTCAAGCAAACAAAATTTCCTCAAAAGCTTGACTATAATCGGCCAAAATAATTTGGCCTTTAATTGAAATGTACCTCCGTCTGCATTCGGTGCAATTTCAGTTATTTCAACGAGAATAGCTTGTGAGAGACTTTTTGCTTTTTCTTGTTAAAGAATTTCTAGGAGAAACGGTATTGAGTCTGTCCTTGTTAAGGGTACCTGATAGCACGATTAAACTCATAAATATCTCTGCAAATCACAGGATGCAGGGACGCTTCAGAATCATCCCGCCAGCTGCTAAGAGTTTACATACACAATCGTACCAAATGCATTCACGCATGACCGCAGCATTTCAATTCCAGTCCAACTTGTCCACTACACTTGATCGATCGAAAAAAACTTGTGGTTGCCTGAACAAGGCCAAACCCAAGTATCGCTAAACACGAGGAAACAAATTACCAGATTCACTACGCGCATGAATTCCTCAAACGGGGATCTGGTCAAAGTTGAAACATGGTTGTGTTGCGGCTATCCTCTTCATCCATGGTGGCTGACTGGCTGCTTAGTTAGCTATAGATGATGATAATGTGCATGGAGAGGTAGGCATCATCAGACAATTTCGAACAAGCACTACTTATCAAAGTACATTTATCATCTTTTTGTATCCGTACATCTCCTCACACAGGACATGCAGTTGTTGTGCCTCACAGGGTGATAATGCAGTGGGTCTAGAAAATCCTTTTCACCGGAAGGATTTGTGGGAACAATATATTTTGAGCTGTCTGCACTCGCCAGGGATGAAAAGAGGTGATCACTTAAGAAGCAGAACTTACATGAGTTCTTGGCAGGACAATGAGTTATACAAGCCAGTTTTGATGTTCGAAGAAACTACGACTCCAGAAATTACTCCGGCTAGCTAAATTACTTGCACATCCCCAAAGTTGTTTGCAATTAAGGAAGCACGTACCTTCTCTGTTCCTTCATTTTCAGGGCGGAAGCGATAGCAAGAAAAAATGTCTACCCAACTGACACGCAGATGCCTAACCTTCTCATCATTGAACATTTTGAACTTCCACATACCGTGTCAAATGTATCAGATTTCGAGGCCCAAACCTGGTCCATATGTAACATCTCACAATCACGCAATTGCAGAGATTTCAGATTCTTGAAGCTTGAAGGATCAGGCATCTCAACCAACGAGCTGCATCCATAGATGAACAAGTCTTCCAATGAATCTAATGTTCCTTGAATCTCGACAAGAGTTTGACACTGTTGTAGATCAAGTTTTCTGAGCTTTATCAAGTTCGAGAGATCAGGCAATCTCTCAAGTAGAGGGAGTTCACCTAGCTTTAGCATTATCAGGTTCTCCAAACCCTCAAAGGTTTGAATCTCACTTAGACTATGGCATTGCTGAAGGTGAAGTTCAGTCAGCTTCTTCAAGTTTGATAGATCAGGTAATCTCTCGAGTTGTAGGATCTCTATGAGCTTCAAAATTCTCAGATTTCCCAAGCCTTGAATACTTTGAAGATCGATCAGATTATGACAGTGCCCCAAATGCAGTTCATTGAGCTTCTTTAAGGTTGAAAGATCGGGCAATTTCTCAATTGTATTCAATCCTCTAAGGTCCAAAGTTCGAAGATTCTCCAAACCTTCAAGGCCATCGATATCTGTGATTGCAGAAGAATAAATCCTAAGCTCTGACAGTTCCTTCAAATTTGATAAATCTATCGATGTTTCCATTGATCGAGAGGATTTAATATGCAACCGCAATAAACTTGATGGAAGCCTAGGGAGAAACTGCAGGTTAAAACAAAGAAGTTCAAGTCTTTTGAGTTCAGACAGAAGATCAATATCCGCATGGAGGACAGTAAAGTTGTCACAGGACAACTTTAGAGACTCCAGATTGCATAACCTTCCAATCCACCATGGTGATGGATCCCGTATAAGCTCAGTTGTGTCCACAAAAATTGAGTTGTCTTCAGCTAAACAAAACTCAGGAACTTGTGCAATCTCCAAATTCAACTCAGTCAAATTTATCAGGTTTGAGAGATCCGGAAATGTCTTCATTGAATTAGTACCAATATGCAAATTGAGCAGGCTTTCAGGAAGCCTCGGTACGTAACATATTCTAGTGTTTGAAACTTTCAAGATCCTCAAAGATGATAACCTCCCAATATCATCAGGGATTGTCCCCTCTAGATGTCGGCAGAACTCTGCATCTATCTCTTCCAACTTCTCCAACATCCCAATTGCACTGGGTATACTTCTTATGGAACTACCACACATCCTTAGTATTTTCAAGTTCTTCAAGTTCCCAAGTGAATTAGGCAACTCGGCAATACATGTGTGGGACAGATTCAGCACGACTACTAATTCCAAATTCCCAATCGAGTCCGGAATTCTCTTGAGCAACTTACACCCACTCAAAGACAAGTGCTCAACCCTTACGAGCCGTCCAATCTCTAGAGGAAGCTGCGAAATTTCAACACGTTCCAAAGAGAGCCTTGATAGAGAGGTTAAGTTACCAATTGAACTGCAGTTATTTAGTGATAGACATTCACAAACACTGAGAGTCTCAAGTCTTTTCATCCCCCTTGATCCTGGGATTTCTCTAATAGAGGTGGAGTCAAGGAGAAGTTCCTTCAACGATTCTAAGTTGGCCAGATCTTCTGGCAACTTGCGAAGCTTACAACAGAACCTCAAGTTCAAAAGAACCAACTGCTTCAACTGCCCTATAGATTCATCTATCTGAACCAATCTTCCACAGCCTTCCAGGATCAACTGCTCTAATTTTACATGTACAGAGAAGTCAGGAGTACTATGCAATTGAGCACAACCAGTCAAATTCAAAACTTTTAAGTTCCTTGCCATCTGTAAAGAGCGAATCAGAAATTAGATAATCGTGGATTGAATAAAGAGGCTGCAACTGCAAAAAATAGTGGGTTTCACTGAAAATAATAGTACCTTAATATGACTCCAACCATCCCAATTTTCTGAAAACTTACTCCATGACAGATCAAGAATGACCATGTTCATCATGGAAAAAGCGGTCAAGTTAAGTACCGGAGGAAAATTATGCCATGAAAGCCATCTTAGCTCAGATAAGATGGGTAGATTCATTGGGAGAACATTTTTTGGAAAGCCACTCGGAGGCCTATTATCCAGTACAGGCCTCATTTCTAGGTATCTCAGATTTGATAGACTCCCTAACTCTTCATAAGGAAAAGAGTGTTGCCACCGATGGTCGAACTTCAGACAAAGAGCTTCCACTTTTTTGGTTCCCTATAAGGGAAAAAAAGAGACAAGTAAATAATAGTTAATAAAAAGAGAGACAAGTAACTGATATTTAAGCAACAAATAGTCTTCTGTTCAAACATGAAATAATATGAGCATTGCCTACAGATAAGTGTCCCTAGTGCAATTGGTCAACAAGACTTTAGAGTAACTCCCCTTATTTTAAGTGAACAATCAATGTGAAAACGCATAAAATGTGTCCAATTGATGGGGAAAAATCATGGGAATGCAATTTTACCTTCTTTCTCATTACAATGTCCGAAGCTTCCTCAGGATTCCATAATCTTGTCTGTTTCTCTAGTTCCATGTTACATTCTTGGCAAACAATGTCTCTACCAAGGTCTCTTAGCTGATCATGCATCCATAGCTTATTGTTTTCTCCAATTTTTATCAAAGACATCTGCTGAAGGACTTGAAGACCTTCCCCTGGGTAGAGATTGGAATCATTCCATATGTGAAGCACAATCCTTTGACAAGACAAGCTATATCAAGAAAAATCTGCTTTTGCCGATCATCCAAAGCGTCGTAACATATTTTCAACTTTCTCTTAACTTCCTCATGAGGAACCTTTTCCAACTTCTTCAATCTAACTTCCCAAACATCTTTGCTTTTACCCCATAGCAGTGAACCTATAACCTCCAGAGCAAGAGGAAGACCTCCTGTCATTTTTACCACTTCATTGGAGAAATCAGCATACTCGTCCAAAGGATGATCTCTTCCAAAAGCATGTTTGCAAAAAAGTTGAAGAGATTGACTGAAGTCCATTCCCGTAAGCTCATAAGTAAAACAGACCTCAGACACATTGAAGACATCCATGTTTCTACTGGTGATAATTATCCTACTTCCTAAACCAAACCACACTGGCCTTCCCATAAGTGCATTCAAATGAATCTTTTTATCAACATCATCAAGTAGAACCAAAACCTTTTTGCCACACAACCTTTCTTTTATTGTCTTAATTCCATCATCAACATTACTGATGTTTGACCAGTTTCTTTTGAGGATATCAGAAAGTAGCTGATTCTGCAAATACTCAATGCCCTTTAGCTGTGAAGTTTCTTTGACATTGGAAATAAAGCAACAATCTTCAAAACGATGTGACAGGTGGTTGTATATTATTTTGGCGAGAGTAGTCTTTCCTACACCCCCCATACCATGGATTCCGAGAATTTGGATGTCCTCTGAATCACTACATACCATTCTATTGATTTCCTTCACATGATGTTCAATGCCGACCAAGCAGTCAGTTACCAGCAGATAAGCCTTTTTCAACTTAGCTATAACCCTCTGGACAATATGTTTTACAAGCGCTCCTTCTCGTCTTATATTGTGAAAGCAAAAAAGCAAAAGGATTAGAAGTATGAATAAAAAGGTACGTTAAATGTTACATAGAAGCTAAGATGAATCCGAAAAGTAGAAACCACAAAACTAGGTACCTTGTGATCATTGAATCAATGTCCCACCCTTTTAGATCGCCAACCACCTTGAGAGCAGCCTTCCATTTGCTGATAACCTCATTGTCAAATTGCTTTTCATGCGAAACAAAGGCATCTCCATAAGACCCAGTTTGATGACGAACCTCAGAGGGTGTCACATCGTAAAAAATGGGCATGATCTTCTGTCTTCTTGATTTCCTACACTCTACCAATTGTACCAACTCATTAAGACACCATTTACTAAAGGCATATCCCTTGGAAAATATGGGAATTGAAATTTTTGAATGGTTGATCGCTTTGAGTAACTCAGGACCGATCTCTTCTCCAATTCTGAGCTCGTCATCATCTCTATATGTGCGGATTCCAGCAGCTAATAAGCTAGTATAGAGAAAATCTGTAATACCCGAGCGAGTATCAGGTCCTCTAAAACTCAAGAAAACATCATAGTCAAATCCAGATGACATGGAGGTTGATGATGTGACGCAGGTTGATGATGTGACGCAATCAAGCTGGCAATATTTTTCTTCTTGCAGCAGCGTCATTTTAAGAATTTTTGCTGAATTATGGACAAGTTCCTCAGCAGCTTCTACACTATCTCTGCTAAAAGCTGATGAGGATGCATATTTTCTACCAGAAGTTATCTCAAAATTGTTTGTTGTTGTAGCTGCTATTCCTTCTTTCCACCTTCGAAGTTGAATGCTCTCACCTGTTTTTTCATGAAACGTTATACCAGAAAGGCCATAAGAGAATCTTTGTCATATTTGCAAATAGGCAATATGATATATACCTATAACCGATTTTTACAGAGATTGGATTACAGGTATCATTAGTGGGACTTTGTTGTTTTGGAAGAGAATGTGATCAAATCCTATTGGGAGAGTTGCACTAGCTGTAAAAAATATCTCTCAACTTCATTGACTTGACTTAACAATAGGTAGTAAGAAACTTTAATAAAACAAAGTGAACCGATGCATGAATATGCTCCAATCATGTAGTTATGAAGCACTACAACCATAGGTTATGGCCCACAATTACTCAATTCATTTGGTAAATCCCAAATGAGTTTGCCACCAAAATTTCAAAAGTGCCCACTGTAGATTGGCAGATAAGCTAGACTCTAAGTTGGACTTGCTGACGAAAATTTTTGGATTGTAAGGATTCCCGGTACAATTTGTGAAATGTTGCCCAAAAAGTTATGCAAATGTGCTAAAGCGTAATTGTGCCCTGCATCGTGCCTTGGACTGTGCCCATCGTGCCCTGCAACCCGGTTGATCTTGCCAGTAGTCATATGCTTGTCTCAAAGATTAAGCCATGCATGTGTAAGTATGAATTAATTCAGACTGTGAAATTGCGAATGGCTCATTAAATCAGTTATAGTTTGTTTGATGGACCCTAACTCCGGCTAAGCCGTTTCCAGGGTGGGCAGGCACGGCCATGGGCACGATCCACACAGTCCATGGGCATGATCCCAAGCACGATGCACGGCATGATCCTCACGGTCCTAGGCACGATTCAGGGCACGACCGACATGGTTCACTCATCAAAATCCAAAAAAGAAGGAAGATTCTCTGGTAATTATTATTGAAGCATCTCATGGTAGCACTGACCAGAACAGCGAACTCATTGAGAAGTGATCAGTCTGTTCCAAGTTTGTGTTGTATTTTACCTCTAACTGACTGGTTAACATCTTTTAAGGGATGATATAATTGGACAGTGGGATTGAAGTTTGAATGCATAAATTTGAGAAATTGCTCAAGTAAAGATAGTTCAGTCTCTAATCATGAGCTAGCATATTTTTAACTTAGAAAGTTTCACCAAATTCCTGGCCAACATGAAATCGATGTGCAGCCTCCTCTCTTGATTCTAAAGCATATGAAATAAGCTTCTAGTGAGAATGTATTACCAGAGTGAATATCTTGAGATAGTTCCAGAGAAGAGACCAACTGTTGTTTGGGGGACTGCAGGGGTTCAATATTCTTTTTGGTAAGCATTGTCCTGAAGCTTATAGGAGTTCCATCTTGAGATAGTGAAGAGGAGGCAGAGTCTGAATTTGCAAGAGGTCCATCAAGAGCTGAATGCACGGAAGCTTCTAACTGTGAAGGAAGCGTTGGCAGCAGAATTGAGGTCGTAAAAATAGTATTGGACTGGTCTGGCCATTCTCGAACTTCATTCTCTTTGTGACTTGTATCAGCATCTTGAGACAGTAGTGCACTGTAAACTACTTGGTCTTCAACCTGCAGTTCTTGGGCATCAATCTTCTTGTCTCTTTTTGCTATTTGAACCTCTGTTTGCTCCTCATTGCCAGGTGAATTAACAGAAACTATAGAAGCAACATTTTTTTAAGTTAGATAGTTCCACCAAATTCTCTGACCATCATGAAACTTTTACCATGATTCTAAAGCATACAGATACAGAGTAAGCTTCTAGTGAGAATGTGTTACCAGAGTGAACATCTTGAGATAGCTCCAGAGAAGAGACCAGCTGTTGTTTGGGAGACAGCAGGGGTTCAATATTCTTTTTGATAAGCATTGCATTGAAGCTTACAGTAGATCCACCTTGAGATAGTGAAGAGGAGACTGAGTCTGAACTTGTAAGAGATCCATCAAGAGCTGAGTGTACTAAAGTGTCTAACTGGCCAGAAAGTGTTGGCATCAGAATTGAGGTCGAAAAAGCAGTATTGGACTGGATTGGCCATTCTTGAACTTCATTCTCTTTGTGACTTGCATTAGCATCTTGAGATACTAGCGCACTGTACACGGCTTGGTCTTCAACCTGCAGTCCTTGGGCTTCAATCTTCTTGTCTCTTTTTGCTATTTGAACCTTTGTTTGCTCCTCATCACCA
The DNA here is from genome assembly GCA_014182845.1 of Corymbia calophylla. Taxonomy (NCBI): domain Eukaryota; kingdom Viridiplantae; phylum Streptophyta; class Magnoliopsida; order Myrtales; family Myrtaceae; genus Corymbia; species Corymbia calophylla. The sequence continues at coordinate 14,775,916 of CM024695.1, read as the reverse complement.
AGGGAATAAACAAAAACTAGAGAAGCGACGTATTTTTAAGTTAGAAAATTTCACCAAATTCTGTGGCCAACATGATTCTAAAGCATACAAAATAAGCTTTTCGTGAGAATGTGTTATCAGAGTTGACATCTTGAGATAGTTCCAGAGAAGAAACCAGCTGTTGTTTGGGGGACTGCAGGAGTTCAATATTCTTTTTGGAAAGCCTTGCATTGAAGCTTACAGGAGATCCATCTTGAGATAGTGAAGAGGAGGCAAAGTTTGAACTTGCAAGAGATCCATCAAGAGCCACATGCACTGAAGATTCTAACTGTGAAGAGAACGTTGGCATCAGAATTGAGGTGGGCAAAGCAATGTCTGAATGGATTGGCCACTCTTGAACTTCATTATCTTCGTGACTTGTATTAGGATCTTGAGATAGTAGCACCCTGTAAATTGCTTGGTCTTCAACCTGCAGTTCTTGGGCTTCAATCTTCTTGGCTCCTTTAGCTAATTGGTTCTCTTTTTCCTCCTCATCACTGGATGAATCAACAGAAACTAGAGAAGCAGCAGGATTCATTTCCGAGAAAGTAATCTAATCAAACATGAATAAGCAAAGATAAATTACTTTCAAGCAAAATAAAGTCACACTAAAGATGCTTAGTATAACAATGTAGGAGTACCTCTGCCCCAAATTCCCTGGAATATTGATTCTGGCTATCCCATGGCACATCCATTTGATGAAGCCCTAGCATGAGAACATTTTCCAGTAGGTATGCCGTATTAAACATGACACGGAACATTGTTTCTCCATGTTCAAGACCAGCATCTAGACTCATACACTCCAGCACAACATCGCCTTGAACAGGGCAATGGATGTCGACTTTAACCAGTTTGCAGTCTGCCTGCAATGACATATACGAACGGCTTGCAGGCATCAGAATAGCTTTAATGTTTATTTGTGTATGGGTGCATGAGCAAGCAGGTAGAACATAATCCAATCAGAGTGAATCTTATAATTTCAAGGTTTCAAACAACGGCATTGGGGGAAAAAAATTTTGACAACTTATCCTTCTGACAAGACCGCAAATGCCACATAAGCACATATGCAAGTTTATGGAGTAGTATTTTACCTCTTAGATACTCTTGATGATCAAAGAAAACTTACACAATTGAGTCTATACTTAGGATAGATGCATAAAATCATTTTTCCAAGGTTATATTATCAACAATTCACATGGGTAGTTCCATGGAGGAATCCTTTTTCAGACATAAATCCAAGGTGCCCTGGCTTAAGGAAGGAGATCTGAACACAAAATTTTTCCACCATTCGGTTAACAGATGGCCCTTGAGGAACAGGATTTTGTCCATTTAGGATAATTTTGAAATGCTGGTGGTGGACCTGCGGGAAGTGCCACATGTCTTTGTCTCCCACTTTTAAGAACTATTAGCCCCGGCCAACATGACTCTTAGACCATCCATCCAAGAGATTAAGGAAATTATTCGTAACCTGCTCAATGATGACCAAGTGCGTTCATTGGCTCAGCCGATCCTTGCTTCGGATATTCGTGACTCTATGTTTTCTCTTGCCGGGGGTAAAGCCCTTGGTCCTGATGGTTATAATGCTGATTTTTTCAAACGAAACTGGGATATTGTTGGGTCTTCGGTTGTTGAAGCTGGGCTAGATTTCTTTAACACGGGTTGCCTGTTAAGGGTGGCTAATAGCACAATCCTAGCATTGGTCCCCAAGTCTCCTAATGGCTTTTCGGTGTTTGATTTTCAGCCCATTGCATGTTGTAATACCATATACAAATGCATTACTAAGATACTTACGAATCAGGTGGTGGCTGTCCTATCGCCTATCATTAGCCCTGTGCAAATTGCCTTTTGTGAAAAGTAGGAGAATTAGTGATAACATATTGTTAGCCTATGAGCTATTCAGCGGTTTTCATATAGACCCTTACCTCCCAAAATGAGCTATTAAAGTCGACTTCCAAAAAGCATAAGATACCCTGGACTAGGATTTCTTGGAGACTACTCTGGTTGTGTTCGGTTTTCTGATCCACATTGTGAGACTGATCATGGTTTGTGTGCGCACTCCCAAGTTTTCTGTCTCCATAAATGGTGAGCTCCATGGCTATTTTGATAGTGGACGAGGACTAAGACAAGGCGACCCCATGTCCCCTTATTTTTTACCCTTGCTATGGAAGTTTTCTCTAGCATCCTTGAACGCCAGATTCAGCTTCCGGCTTTTCGGATTTTCTGGAGATGTAAGGCGACTTGAGTTACTCATCTCTTCTTTGCAGATGATGTATTTCTATTTAGTGAGGCTAGTATGGCGTCGGTCTCTTGCCTAAAGGAGGGGCTCCATACATTCTCTATGTGGAGTGGACTACATCCAAATTTACATAAAAGTGAGATCTTTATGGCGAGCAGCTCAACAGCGCTTTGGGACCAAATTTGTCACATCTTCGGCTTCCGATTGGGCGCTCTTCCTGTCCGGTATCTTGGAGTTTCTATTATTTCTTCTTGATTGAGCAAAGCGGACTGCAACGTCCTAGTAAATCTCCTCATTTCTCGTGTTCAATCTTGAACCCAGCGGTTTTTATCTTTTGCTGGCCGTTTGCAACTTATTCATTATGTGTTGCATGCTATACAAGTATTTTGGGCTAGTATCTTTTTATTGCCCATTTCGGTGGTTGAACTCATTAAGCAGATATGTTGTCAATTCCTTTGGAAAAGCCCCGGCCTTGGTCCAGGGGGAGCTAAAGTCGCCTAGGCAGATGTTTGTCTTCCAAAAAGGGAGGGCGGTCTAGGCTTGCGGAAAATCCATGATAGTAACAAAGCGGCCATGATCAAACACATATGGATCCTATTCACGGATAAGGAATCCCTATGGTGTAAATGGATCCATGCCACGCACTTAAAAAGGAAAAACTTTTGGGTTTCTACTACTCCAACTTTTTGTTCGTGGGCATGGAAAAAACTTCTTGCCTTTAGAGAGGAAGTTAAAGGTTTCTTTAGGTGGCGGGTAGGGGATGGCTTTTCCACATCCTTATGGTTTGACCCCTGGCATCAAGCAAGGCCGCTAAATTCAGTTTTTTCTGTTAACTACATCTACCATTCGGGGCTATCTAGAGAAGCTACGGTGGCAGATTTGTTTTCCCTTGCTGGCCATGCTATCCTTCTGGAGCTACAATCATGGCATAGTCCGGTTCCCATGCTCACTCATCTTCAGGATAGAGTTGTTTGGAAAATGCACCCCTTGGGTACATTCACTATCGCCTCCGCTTGGGAAGCAATTCGGCAGAAAGCCCCTATAGTCTTATGGTCCCCATTTGTGTGGAATAGGTCCATCACACCGAGGCACCAATTCCACATGTGGTTGATCACGAAGAACCGCCTTCCCACTTAAACCCTCCTCTTATCTTATGGCCATATCCCGACGGTGGTGTGTGCCTTCTGCAATTCCGTGCCAGACTCCATTGATCACCTATTTTTTGGGTGCCATATTTCCAACTCCCTAGCCGGTTTTTGGGCGGCAAAATGCAACCTCGCATGGTTCAACTCATCGTGGCTTGCCAACCTTGCTTGGGTGTCGAATCTTTGTTCGGGTACCGATTTCTTTAAAGAGATAATTCGGTTTTCTTTTGGAGTTCTTTGTTACGTATTATGGAAGACCAGGAACAATATCTTGTTTTGTGGCCAACCCCTCATCATCCTGTCGATGAAACAACATATTATAAGGGCTGTCAATGACAAAGCTTCTTCCTTCAAGCATGTTGATGACAACCCGACAAACAGAAGGCTCCAACGGTGCTGGGGTTTTGACCCGGCTGTTTTTGAGAGGGACCTGGTGACCCCTTGGTGGAGTTCGTAGGAAGCACCTCACAATTTGCTTCTGCATCTTGCGGCTTTCTTGTTTTTGTGCTGTATCTGTCAGCCCAGGTTGAGGTCCTTTTGTTGTAGCTTGTTTCCTATTTCCTCTTGTTGTATACTTGGTCCCCTTCCACTCAAGTGACAATGGTCTTTTGAGTGCAAGATGGTGCCTTGTATTTTCTCTCTTGTGCATTGTACAATTTGTTGGTTGGAAATTATATAAATACTTACTTTACCAAAAAAAAAAAACAATTCACATGGGTAGTCGTCGATTTCATAATTTTTTATTTAGAAAATATCACAGTAACAAGACCAGCCAAGTCTGACAAACTCTTAAGGTGAAAACTTCTTCTGTAAGGATCAGCCACATACTTAAAAGCAAGCAGAGTCTTATCTGACAAACATATGTAATGATGTGAATTTAGGAAAAAGAAGCTTTTTTGAACCCGAAATAAATTAAATTCACCTGCTTGTAGTGCCTGATATCTTTTCCCCTTTCAGGTGTTGAGAACAGGACTGTTGGACTTTTATTAGTAAGATTATGGGGGTCCTGACCAAATATCTTAAAAGTAAGACGGCATCCCACTTCAGCATCCACACAAGGAATGAACCTCAGTATCACACTGTCTAAAGTAAGAGCCTTATCTGGTAGGCGCCCCTCTGAGTCCACATTTGATGTGGATATGTAGCGGAGGTATCTCAGCTGTGAGGGAAATGGATTCAAGGGAGAAATCAGATGCAAGAGATTGGAAGGAGCTTTCTTGTAAATCAAGTGGAGTGTTTCCTCTTCACCATGGGACTTCTTCCTAAATAACAGAAGAGCAGCCAACATGAACGCCAGGACTGGCCATCCACCTCTGTCACAATGCATCAACAGCACCTTTTTTTGCTCATTAAGTGACAAGTATGCATCGGCAGATCTCAGGAAGTGATGGATTATCTCCATGGGAAGAATGGGGCAATGGCCATGATGTATTGGGTAGTTCATGACACACATATAAGACAACACTTCAGACATTTGCCTTTGGCTCTCTTGCTCTCCAAAATTGAACACCTTGAAGAAGGCATCAGGAAAATGTTGTCGCACGTTATACACTACCCTTTTTATCAAAATTATACGATCCTTGTTGTTCGACCCATCCACTGTCAAAAAGCAATCAGATACTGCATCCACACAGTTCAAATCATTACATGCTTAACAATGATGTATATACATAGATTTACTTAATAAGAGAAATCTGTCAGCAAGAGAATCACTTTTTTTCCAGAAATATATCATCGAGAAAAATGCATTTTTCTCTTGAAGATGACAATAATGAATCATCAGGAAAAATGCAATACAAATTTAAGATATGCACAAAATTGTATTATCATGACCTAGTTCTTCAAGGCTTACATTATGAATAAACCAAAAGACAAGTTCATGAAGACAGTGACTAGAAAAAAGTCATCCACATAGAGGTGTGGTTTGATCGACATTTTCTAAGAGATGATAAATCAAATAAAGAACATTTTTTCATGAGTACGCAGGATAAATACGGACTTGCAAGGATTTAAAAAAAAAATCAATTTCTTGACATGTTAACGAGATTTACTAGCTAGTTCATTTGGCAATCAAGACGTAATAAATCCCGGACATTTCTTGTACGAACAAAATCCTAGGATTGAACAAGGAAATATCTACAAGAATTAATGTACTTGACAAAAGAGTAAGCCATCTTCCTGCAAAGGATAACATGCAAGTTTATCGAGTCCCAATGGAAGTAAAATTGATAACTCATGGGCCTAAAAAGACGTCCAGGGCAGATATTTGTTAAGTAATGCATGTTTTGACTTTTTAAACGAGTTCTCCTTTTTGATAGTTGACTCTCAGCGGTCACAGAAGAGCTGTGGATTGTGGCACTAATTAATCACTGGCCCAGTACATGAGTTTCCGCTGGTGATGCTAGAAGTGGACTCACAATTGGTAGACAAAGTTAATAAAAAACGACTGCAAGGGCACACGAAACAATTTATTAGGTACACCTATCAAAATGGGTGCATAACCCATTTATGACCCATTTAAATATTAAATGGGCGAGGCTTTATTTTAGTCTTTTTAGTTTTAAACCCATTTAAAAGAAAGCCTAACCTATTTAATATTTTGATAAGTGTACCTATAATAAAGACTAAAATACATGGGTCGTTAATGGATCAAAGTTTAAACCTACGTAGAACTCAATTACTTCTCAATCCTAGAGATGACTCATCTCCTCTCCATTCTCAAATCAAAACGAAAAAACCTTCCTCATCGCACAACAGTGCATCGTCTCGCTTCCATCGCTCGTATAGCAGCTCTTCCTCTCGCTCGCACGGCAGCGCTGTTGCACGTGGTTGCCACCATCATCGGATGGTGGCTTGATTGGCCATCAAAACCTAGGTGAGTCTCGATCTTCCATATGTGTGCGTGATTTTTTTAAAATAAAAATAATTTAAAATACAAATTATTAATAATTCGATTTTCTTAAAAAATAAACAATATTAAAGGAATATAATCTTTAAAAAAATTATAATAATAAGTTTTCATAAGTTTAGTTAGATAGGGAAGTATTTTAACAATATGGGTCTGGTCGGGTATGGGTTGGGTTGGGTATGGGTCGGGTTGGGTATGGGTTAAAAATTTTATACTATGCTTAAATAGGTCATAAACGGGTTAATGGGTCAATTTGGGTCGGATCATTTATGACCCGACCCAAATCCAACCCAACCCACCCGTTTAACAGGTCTATTATTAGGTAGGTAATGCTATGAAATGTGGCTTAATAATCACTGTTTGTTGATAGGATGCAATGAGTTCAGCTCAGGAGACTGCCAGTTAGATATTGCTCTACTTCTGCAGGAAACAGATTGTTCATTATCCTAGAATATGAAATCCATCTTGATTTTCATGGCCCTAGAGCCCCTCTACCAAAAAAAAGAAAAAACACTAATGCTTCTGCAAAATTACTATAGTAAAGTATGCCACCAATGCTTTAGCAGAAGCACATTAGTAAGCTAAACTTTTCATACTGAACCAAAGAGGCTTCCTGTCAATTCTCCTATTCTGGAAGTACTTTGGTCCCTAGAGGAATTAAATCATGGAACACCAGCTCCGTGCATCCAGGACACCAAAACAAAAGAAAGGAGGCAGAATACGATACCCTGCCCATGTTGCACTTTCAAATCATCAAGAGACCAATATAGAACATATAAAAAACTTACCGTAAACTCTTTCAGAAACTTCCAAAACCCCATCTGGTGGTTTCCTGCAAAAGTATCTACTGATTAAGGCCATTGTGCATGAAGATTAAATCAAAATTCTTCTAGTCAAGCATCTCGAAAGAGATAGTGTAGCACCCTCATCGTGAAGGGAAAACCAGAAGTCATCTTAGTTCGATATCCAAGAAAATCGACACAATTTTTTATGGATTGTCGCCCATAAATTTGGGCTAGGGGAAGCTTTCTATCATTGATTCATTGAGCCTTCTCTTATTGCACGAAAATTTATTAGCAGGTAGTTACCTTAATAGTTTTTCCTACAATCCAAGTAACCAATGGCCCTCGAAACTCCTTTACTGTTCTTAATTGCATCAAAGATACAAGCTCACAAGTTTCTCTCCCTCCTTCCCCACTCGTCTTCTTTAGTTTGACATTGACTTCCTCAGTAATTAACTTGTCTATGGTGAACATTGAAAAATGTATTAAGGAAATTCAAGTTGCCAAATGCGGTCATGATGAAGTTAGGCGACAAAGCATTTTTGACCTTCTCTATATCAACTCACCGAGTATACACATTGTTCAACTCCTTGATCTGCCTCCGTACTTCAGACATTAGAGGGCGATCATGTGGACATGGGGATACACAAGTGATCGCCAACTCCAACAGCTTCTCCATTCCCTCCTCGAATTTGTAGCACGTAATGAGCTCCCCAATATTGGCAATCATCTTGTTGCGAAGATCGACCTAGACCCACTGAGGAAGATCTGTACCTGGACCTTGCTCCTGGAGGGGAAGCTGCAGGTACGGCTCCCCGGTCAGGAGCTCCAGAAGCAACAGCCCAAAGCGATGCACATCCACCGCTTTCGGGTCGGGGTCGTTCACTAGGGTCCCCCTATGAAGGGGATTAGGCCGTTATCGGAGACACGGGCCTCGTAGGATGATGTGAGGAGGACGTTGGATGACTTTAAGTTCCTGTGGTGGATATGCCGGGCGTGCAGGTACTCGATGGCTCGGGCAACTCCGAGGGCAATTGAAAGCCTGACTTCCCAGCTCAGGGGACGCCCTCCCCATCGTCTGTATGTATGCAATCGGTCTGACAAGCTTTCCCGGGGCATGTAATCGTACAAGAGGAACGTCATGTCTTCGCTGTAGAAGTAGCCTCTCAGAGGGAGCAGGTTCTGGTGGCCCATCGCACTGATAGCTTTCATCTTGCCCTGGAAATCCTCGGCCGACAAGACCACATTCTTGAGCATCTTTAAGATCACCGTGGTTGTCCCATCCTCCAGGTCAACCTTGTAAGTCGTGCTGAACTTCCCTTTCCCCAATACCTGCTTACTGGCCCTCAAAACATCCTCCAAATCGAACCTCTTCGCGGGCTTCCACAACAACACCAGCTTAGACTCTTTCCTTGTCGCCTTAGACTCATGCGGCTTTTTCAGAGTCTCATTTTTCTCCGGCTTGGACCCTTGCGCCTTTTCCTGGTCCGATGAAGATTTACTGCTACTCTTCCTGGGGCGGATCCTTCGCCACAGTTTGTCCATCGGCGTCACTTCTTATGCAATGAATGCAAATTGCAGTACACTCGTTTGGTTTGGCTCTGGCTTCACCACCCAAGCACAACAGCTTTCTGCATTCTTCGTCCCCTCTTTTTGGTTTAGTTCTTCTTGTCGTTTGCTCATCCCGTTTTCTTCGTTTATCACAAGGAGGTCAACGTCACGGTGCTGCAGGCCCACGTCCATTAATTAATTGGGCACGAAGATAGAAGGGCAATGTGAAAACACAATTTAGGATGTTTTGCTTCAAATTTCTTGATAAAGAAAAATATTTATCATGAAAAATATTTTTTAGAAAAATAATTAATTTTTATTTATTTGTTTATTTAGGAAAAATGATTTCCTTCTTGTTAAATGGGAAAATTTCCCCCCAATTTAAGCTTGTTATCTAAGCTTGTTGTTTTGTGTATGTTGATTAATTTTTCGTCAAATTGAAAAATATTAGAAAATAATTTTTCTTCAAACAAATGGACCCTTAGAATTATTTGCTTATATGATCCCGTGGCCCTTAGAATTATTATTTGAATGATTACAAAAATTACTTCATCCACAATAAATCTATTGACATATATATATACACACCAAGCTACTCAAATATACACGAGATTTATTAATCACTTGTGAATGTTATTTGCAAGTATAAAATTACTAACCAAATTAATCTTAATTTTTGCAATATTAAAATTTAATAAACATGCCGTAGTAAGGAAATTGTACAGAACATCCGTTCTACTATATTTTGGTATTCCACTAATATCGTATATAAGCCAATCCATATAACTCTAATGACCTATTCAATTGCTAGAAACAAATGAAAACTCAACCCAGCCAGAAGCCTAGGGAATTTGGCGCATTGGATTCTCTTCGGACTAAAATAATACCCAATAAGAGATTGAATCAACTTGTAATAACTCTCTAGTTCTGTCTTCATATTTTTCATCTAATGTCATGATACTTCAATTGGTACATGGTGCCTCTGTTTCGCAGAAAACTCAATAATAAAGGAAAATACTTTTCAGGAAAACCTTTTCTAAGATTATGGTTAGTTTTCTGTTATTTGATGATATATGATTAAAAAAAATTTCTGATATTTGCATCTTATTAACAAATAATTTCAATACCACGGCTTTATCTTAGGCAAAAAAAAAAAATCGAAATCTTTTTTATTTTTTTTTAAAATTGAATTTTTTATTTCTTATTTCTTATTTCTTTTTCTCTTTTTTTTTTTCTTTCTTTTTTCCACTTTCCTCTACTGCAATCAGCTAGCAATGGCCATAGATGAGCCCATCGACCTTGAGCCAGCTTCAAGCTCAGTAGGATCTAGCGAGACTCAAGCTCGCCAACCTTGAGCTCGAAGCACAGGCACGAACCGACAAGGCTTGACCTTGCACAAGGCTAGCGAGCTCGAACTCGCACTCGCCACATGTTGGTGAGCATCAACCTCACACGAGGCCTGCAATCTTGACCTTGCCAAATCTCTATGAGCCTCAACCTTGCATCGACGAGCTCAATCTCGCCAGCCCATGCCTTTGGCCAGTTGTCGATCATCTCTAAGGCAATGATCAATTCTATAAAGTGTTGTCACCTCTTTAGATTTAAGAATTCATTTTCCTAAATTCATACATGAATATTTTCATTAGCCAAAAAGTGTTTTAAATTGATTAGCCATTTTCCGCAAAGCAAACGGGTAAAATTCCGGAAAATCAATTCCCCGAAACAAAGGCACCCGTAGCTTAGATTGCAGCTAGTATCTTATGCCATATTTAATGCGTATGATAGCGGAGTCAATCAGAATAATAGGAAAAGAAAAGATTGTTTATAATTGATTTTGCATGGAATATCAAAGAATCGGTATCAATGATATACTTTCTACCAACCAAGACATACCTTCCTATATAATGTTTCTTGGAAAATTTATTTGGCTGAATTCATCAACACTTAAATGAAAATCTGAACATCATTTTTGTTATTTGTCCCAATAATACATACCTACCTATATTAGCTCAGTATATATTGAACTAGAGTGCACTTGAATTTCGCATGGTATAAGCAGTAAGTGACCACAAGATTATAGACCAAGATATAAGTATATTCATAACATATACAAATCCAACATCAATTCATATCCCTTCCACTATAGCTTCTATAATTTCCATGATGTCAGGCTATGGAATCAGGAACCGAAACAGTGTTGTTGGGTTGGTGTGGACCTTAATTATAAAGGATGCATGTTTCCTATATTGTGATTCAAAAAAAAAAGTAACGAATCCTGTGCATAAGAATTTTTTAAAAAAAAATTAGTTCTTGTTGATTGGCCCATGTTCTTTTTAGGTAGACATGTAGAATTTGAGTTATGATGATTGCAAAGCGGTCTCTAGAAGTAAAATAAAAGAAAAACTAATTTCGTTTAGGCAAATTGATGTTAGGCTTACAAAAATTGTAATACTTAGCTGAATCTGCCCATGATTTTTGGTTAGTTGCAACTAAGAAAAGTTCTACACCAGTTCGGATTGATATTCCAAAGTCAACTCTCACCAATCCGCCATCTGACCTGGCAAGATTAGACTTCCTTACTCAGTCGAAAGTCAACTCTCCCAACTCCTGTGTAATTTTAGAGAATCACTATGGGCACGGATTTGTGACACCCAAGTCCATCCACAGAATTTAACAAATTAACAGTCATCATTTGCAAAATAAAGGACAAAACATTTGGCTAAAGTAAATGGTTTTATGAAAATATATCAACAAAACAAAACTTAGGGTTCGTTTGTTTCAATGAAAGTAGTTTCCTAAAAAGTGTTTTCCGGACTTTCCGCTGTTTGTTTTTCCAAAAACGATTTGGTCAATGGAAAATACTTTCCAGTCAACATAAATACTATGTATTATTTTAGGAAAATGAATTCATGTGTATGGGAAGGGGAAAACAATTTCCCTCTTTTTTAGGTCTTTAGGTCCTTCCCTTTTTATTAGGTTATCTCTGTCTTTTTTTTACTCTCGAAAATCTCTTCTTCTTTTTTTACACTAGTGTAAATTGTTTGTTTAAATGTTATTCAATCATTTTCCAAATGCGATCCAAACGCCTGAAAACATTTTCAATCACATATCATCAAACACGAGAAAATTAATCATTTTCATTTTCTAGAAAACTTTTCCAAAAATGATATGATTTTTGCGAAACAAATGCACCCTTCATCGATGAAGATGATGAGAATCGCCGAAGAAGAGTAGCTTTTCTCTGGAAAAAAGAAGAAGAGAGATTTTGGAGAGTAAAAGAAAAAGACAGAGATGACCTAATAAAAATGAAGGACCTAAAGACCTAATAAAAAGGGAAAGTGTTTTCCCCTTTCTACGCATAGGAATTCATTTTCCTAAAATAAAACATAATATTTCTGTTGACCGGAAAGTATTTTCCATTGACCAAATCATTTTTGGAGAAGCAAACAGCAGAAAGTCTGGAAAATACTTTCCAGAAAAATACTTCATTGAAACAAACGCACCCTTAATGAAAATTATAATGAATATAGTGTATTCTCAATAAATCAAAAAATTTGATTAAACTTCGTTGTGTTTGAAACTTGAAAAGATAATAAAAAAGAGGTAAGCAAAATCATGGCTTTATAAAAGTGACTATCACCATTTCTATAGGATCAAGATGTGAATGATGCAATTCACCACACAAGCAGCAAATATCACAATTATATCTCATTATGCAATAAGCACTTTATATATCATCTCATTACCAAAATAAATATAGATATCAAATCCATTGCTCATGTTGGAATTTTGTTTCGTAAGATGACAGCCCAAAAAATACATCAACAAGTTTAAATTGTTGTTAGATGAATTAGTGATGCCTGATCAAATAGATGGATGTGCTTTCGACTTTCTAAAATGAGCAAGACCGCATGATCAAGTGTTTTCATAAAGAGAAAAAGCTACGAATATAGAGAGTTAGACATTTCTGCGGAGTCAAGTCCCTAGACCCAAATCCCTGATTCATAGAAATAAAATGACCTCCTACATCTTACTTGTCCTCTAGCTAGCTTCTAATAGGTAAGTGGTGGCTCAAAAACAAGGGTAAAAACAAATTTCCATAATCATCCAAGTCAAACCAAGTTATGATCATCATGGTTTGAGAGAACTCTAGCCAAGTGTAAGTGCCACCTTGCAAGAGGAAGCCTTTGCGCTTGCTTGGCATGTCGGCTGTTCTAACGGCGTTCCAGGATTAACATAGTTAGAAATTCGAACATAATTACTAAGAAAGAGAAGATTCGCATATTTGTTTTCGGATCCATCAATCTTTATGCGCAATGACGTCGATCGAATTTTCAGATGCTATTGATCTTCTCTCCTATTACCCTCAGAATCCTAGCTCGATGAGACCGCCTTTTAAATCACCTCTCACCAATCCCTTATGTGAGGAATATGGCACAGTTTCAACTGGGGCTAGAGGAGGGAGCTTTAGCACTATTTATAGAGTAACTAGCTGGACCCTCTCATCACCGGTCATGCCCAACTTGGCCCACACAAGCCAGGCCAATATTGACCTATTTAAAAAACCTTATATCTCATTTTGATATACTAACTCCATAAAATGGTAAATTACAATCTTAATGAATGTAGCCCACATTAGGAAAACTCTTACATTTTCCCACTTGGACTATATTAATTGACACCGTACTATAGGAGCGCACCTTCATGTTGGTCATGAGATAATTCATAATAGCCAATCTGATTCTATAGAGTCTCAGATACCGAATCATGATGGTAACTACATGTAGTCACACAAAGCCTTCCATGATCACAAGTGCTTTCAACTCTACTAATATGGATTCAATATGGATGTGTGGCAATAAGATAATACCTCATAAATAGTAATACCATATCTGTCATCCCATTTGTTGGTCACCAATCCTCTTAAGTGCTACCATACTTAATATACACTAGAGAATGCAATATAGTTCTAATGAACCCACATATGTCTTATTTGCATAGTTAACCATTTTACACTTTTATGTGTAATCAAGACCTATGTACAAGGCTAATAATTGAATGCCCCTAGCCTTCACTCAAGGCTTACACAATGCCTTGTGATTTTTATCAAATATATGTATCCAACTTGATAATAGTGCATGCAAAATGAGTTGACATATATTAACATGTTACCAAATGTAACAAACACATGGATGTACACTTTAATAGAGCAAATCACAAGCAACTCTCACTAAACGACAGCATACAAAGATGCTTCCAAACCCATGTTCATGACATGTCAATCAAATACACAAGGGCGAAGGTCTTTCGTTAGTGGATCTATTATCATATCATATGTGGGAATATGCTCCACTTCCATGTGCTTAGACCCCTCAAGACCACCATTATTTTTTATAAACAACACTACAGAGTTGTTATTATAATATAATTGTATGGGTCTATCTACAAAGTTAAATACAACCAACTCCCTAATGAGGTTCCGAAGCCAAATGGCTTGAGTAGTTATAAAAAAACATGCTATAAACTTAGCTTGCATGGTAGAGGGACAATATGGATTTTTGTTTTTTGCTTTTCCAAGACATTGTACCTCCTGCTAACATAAAAATATATCCAGTTGTTGACTTCTTGTCATCCTGACAGCTAGCAAAATCTGCATCTGAATACCCTACTAGTTGCATATCCTAAGCATATCTATAAGTCAGCATATAATCATTTGTTCTCTTTGATACCTCAAAACCTTCTTGGTAGCAACCTAGTGATCGTGACCAGGATTTGACTGATATATGCCTAGAAGGCCAGTCACAAAAATAATATATGGTTTAGTGGAAACTTGAGCATACATTATACTTCCAAGTGCAGTATATCATTTATTTGGGCTTTCTCAACATCTGACTAAGGACATTATGACAGATTCAATTTATCACCCTTAAAAACAAGAGCAACTCATGGATTGCAATGATGCATATTGAATCTTTTTTTAAATACGATCAATATATGCCCTCTAAGATAAACCTAATTTATGGCGAGAACGATCCTTATGGATCTCAATGCCAAGAATAAAAGATGCCTCACCAAGGTCTTTCATGTCAAAATTCTCTGACAACATTTACTTTGTCTCATGCAGTAATCATATATCACTACTCGCAAGCAAAATGTCGTCTACATAAAGAATGAGAAAAATAAATTTCCTCCCATTGACCTTGTAGTATATGCACTGATCTACTTTGTTCTCAACAAAACCAGAAGAAGTGATAACATTATGAAATTTCAAATACCATTGTCTAAAAGATTGTTTAAGACTATAAATAACCTTTTTCAATTTACATACAAGCTTACTTGAGTCACTTGCTACAAAACATTCAGGTTGCATAATATAGACTTCCTCATCAAGATCTCCATTTAGAAAGGCCATTTATAACATCCATTTGGTGTAACTCCATATCTAAATGAGCTACTAACGCCATGATCACTCTAAAGGAATCTTAGGAAAAGACTGGAGAAAATGTTGCTTCATAATCCAATCTTTCTCTTCGAATGAAGCCGTTGGCCACCAGTCTGGCCTTGAACTTCTGAATCTTTCCTTTGGAATCCCTTTTAGTCTTATAAACCCACTTACAACCTATAGGCTTGTAACCTTTTGGCAATTCGACAAACTCCTAGACACCATTGTGTTTTATAGACTGCATCTCGTATTTTGTCACATCTTACCACAAATCTGATTGAGGATAAGAAACAACATCTATATAAGTTACTAAATCCACAACACAACCAATATCGTAGTCATGCTCTCCCAAATAGACTATATAGTCAAGTGGAATGGCTAAATGTCTTTCTCTAGAGGACCTCCTAAGTGGAGCTACTACAGTCTCATTCTGAATCTGAGGAGTCTGAGGTACTTCATTAGGAACTGTTTCAACACCTCGATTTTGGGCCCGAATAGGTTTAGCCCGTGGCATGGTAAACTCCATAATTGTCTGATCATGTAGAGAAAATGACATAGTAGCCTCCACTATATTATCATCCTCAATAGTCTATGAGAAATTACCTTCTTCAACCACGACAAACTCTGGAAACTTCGCAGTTTGTGACTCTACAATTTTTGTGCCTTCATTGGGATTATATAACCGATATCCCTTTGAATGATTAGGATAAGATACGAAGTAGCACCAAGTGTTTTGAAGTCCAACTTACCTAATGTTGGATTGTATAATCTCACTTTTGCAGGCCACCCCCAAACCTTAAGATGGTTCAAATTAGGTTTGGCATAAGTATAGCCCAAGTTCCAAAACTTGGCACGAGGGGACACTTAAGTGTCAAAAGTTACAAAATGTACACTTAAGTGCCACTTTTTTTGAAAATTAGATCACTTAAGTGCCAACTTCGGCGAAGGCCGCCGGAAATCCGACGTGGCTTATTTTAATAATATAAATTGCTTACGTGGCTCGCTGGAAACTAAGTTGGCGAAAAATCAGCCAAAACGACGTTGTTTTGCGCTGACGTGGATTTAAAAATGTATTAATTAAATAATTATGCCCTTCTTCTTCCTTTTTTTTTATAAATAAAATCTATTTTAAATTTTTTTCTAATCTGACTTGGAAAATTAAAAATTGCCATGTGAATTTTTTATTTTGAAAAAAATGCTTCGTCAGCAAAGGAAATCGCTGGAAAATGGACACGTGGCAGTTTGGCCGGAATTTTTCGCCATTGGCACTTAACTAATCCTTTTTATTCCGATTTTGACACTTAAGTGTACCTTTTGTAACTTTTGACACTTAAGTATTCCCCCGTGCCAAGTTTTGGCACTCCAAGGGTCCGCATGTCAATTAGGTTTACGTCCAATCCATAACTTAAAAGGAGTCAGTGGAACAGCTTGGTAGGGACACTGCTCAATATATAAAGGGCAGTTTTTAAAGCTTCGATCCATAGAAATCATAGTAAATTAGTCCCACTAATCATACACCTCACCATATCCATAAGTGTGCAATTGTGCTATTCGGCCACACTATTTTGTTTAGGACTTCCAGGTTTAGTAAACTAAACCACTATCTCATAATCCTCTAAGTATTTGGCAAATGACCCTTTAATCTATCCTATATAACCATGCTTGTCAAAATACTCACCACTCTTAGATTTAATAACATTTATGACCTTTCCCAACTACTTCTAACTTCAGTCCGAAAAATTTTGAACTCGTCAAGAGACTCAGAATTTTCCTTAATCAAATATAGGTAACCATATATGAAGTAATCATCAATAAACGTAATAGAATAGTAATTTCTACACAAGGTTGCCATGTAGGATCCATTAATATCAGTGTAAATGACTTCTAACATGTTAGAACTATGGACTATGGTTTTCTTCTTTATCTTAGTCATCTTTCTCTTACAACAGTCTACGCAAATCTCTAAATCACCTTTGAGAGTGGGCAGGATGTTTGCCTCTACCATCCTTTCTACTCTTTCTCTTGAGATGTGACCAAGACGTGTATCCCACAATGCATAAGATTTTTCCTTAGGTGAAAGTCTTTCGGAAAGTTGTACAAGCCATGTATATTTTGTCGAGAGATAAACACAATATGTACAATCCATTAAACATAGTACAGCACTCAACCTTGTTGGAATTAAAGAACATAGATATAACATTGTTCTTTACTTCAAACGAGTAGCCACATATGCCTAAACATGACATGGAAACTAAGTTCCGTCTAAGAAAAGGTACATAAAAAAATGTTCCTCAACGTCAAGTTGAAGCTAGACTTTAGAATCAAAGTGACATCTCCAACGAACTCCACGTCAACTTTATCATTGTTTCCCACTGTGAGTTTTGATTCATCTTGATTTTGCTTCCTTTGATTTATGAATCCCTATACGGTAAACGCAACATGATTAGTTTCACCACTATCTAACCACCATGAATTATATGATACTTTAGTTAGATTGGATTCACAAACAAGTGCAAAAGGATCAAAACCTGTATGCTTACACTCAGACAACCAAGGCTTGAATTTGTTGCAGGTCCTCATGTGTCCTTTCTTCCTATAGAAATGGCAATGGATACTACCCTTTTTTAAATGTGCTATCTTAGGATCCAAATTGATAAATGGACCAGGGTTTTCAGGATTTCCTATCTAAGCACGACTTTTGGACCTTTTACCCATTTTACTACCGGAACTTGAGGCATATAACGCAAGGTGTCATTTTTCCTTCAGTTTCTCTTCTTCTATTACTACCCTAGCTATCAGGTCATTAATTAACTAAGTCTCATCTTGAGAGTTGTAATTAGTCTTGATAATCCCAAAGTTAGGAGGAATGGTTTTTAAGGCTTGGTGAACAATCAAAGTATCAGGAATAATTACTTAAAGAACCTAGAGTTTTGTTTGTAGGTCTACTATCCTAAGCACCTAGTCTCTAACCCCACTAGAACCATCATACTTTATATTAAAGAATGTCTACAGAAGTGTTCCTATCTCAGCATTAGGCGAGACATGATTTCTAGCCTTGAGGGCTTGCTTCCTTTGCCTAGCAATGCAATTAGTTGGCAGACCACTCATCAAATGTTCCTGAATGGATCATTTCATTATGAGCAAGCAAATCCCGTTGCTCTTTTCCTAAATAGCAAAATGTGCTTTCTAGGCTTTGGTACTAGTGCTAGTAAGATCTTTTGGTTTATCCTCATCAAGAGCGATATAAACATCTACCGGCTCTACCCTAAATAGAAAATCCTCATTCCATTTCTTAAAGTTTGAACTCGTAAGAACCTAAATTGTGATAAAGTTGCCATTTATAGAAAATTTGACTGATTTACCAAGCAATGCATATAATTACCATTATGTGAGTACACATAATTTGAGATCATATAAGCACACATCCTGAGAGTTGCATACATCGTCATATAATCACCTTTGGGCAGAATATATGACATGCAATCGCATACTCTCCACATGATAGTGGCCATGAGAATATATTCTAATTTTTCGTGAATTCACCACCTTTAGATGTATGAACCACTAGGATCAATCACTCATCAACCATATGATGTACATGTATCTCTTCATGGATCAATACATAATCAACTCCTTTGGGAGAGTGATCACGCATTAGTACAGGAGACATCCCAGCACAATATGATGTACGAGACCGATATTTCTCAAATCCAATCAAGTGTGCCACTTTGGCAGCTATAACCCAATTAAATCCTTCACAATTTCTCATACCAAAGATGTTGTCTTTATGTCTCACACTCACTATATACATGTGATTTTAAACACGATAACAGAGAGGGGCATTTATCATCAAAATCACATGTCATGCCAATCACATTGCTTTATTCATTGATATATGTTTGACCTTAATCATGCTAACAAAGAATCATATTCCACACATCTTTTATGTGATGATATAAATGTGAACTAATACTTGTATTTCCAAAATAATAGGGAAATACATACAAAATACGCAAAAATAGCTAAAAAACACGTGCACTTAGGGTTTCAAATGTATTTTCACATAATTAAAAGCATCAAGCATGTAAAATAAACACATCACAGTATAGATAATTTCAATACGAGCACGCCGGCACCAAGAACACGCCAATCAGAGACCGAATGTGCCCCTCACACACCACCGGAGTATATGGCGCGTGTAGCACATGCGCTAATGTGCAGACCAATCTGAATAGCCAGTTCAATTGATCCAGTTAATGGCTGGTTCAGTCAAACTGGATGGAGTCAACAATCAACCTAGATCGGGTCGACGAGTGATGTCATCGATGATGTCCTCAAGCCACATGTCACGCGCAGGTGAGGCAATGACACGTGACGTCACATGAGACACATATCACAAGCACGAGACACGTGTCCCCATAGTGACGTCAGTATGACGTCACCTCTTTAGCTAAGGCAGAACATGCATTGCGGTGAGCGTGCCTTGTGACGTGTGAAGGACTCAGCAGTGCCCACCAGACGCGTGTCGGCACGTGTGGCCGTTTCTGAAGGCGTGCGACCTACCAAATTGTTGGTCTTGACTAGAGGAGTTCAAATATGTGATCAAAATTTACTTTTACCGGACCAAAAATCATGAAAACGGCCTAAACAGTTCAAGAACAACTCAAGTTCAAAGTGCTCAAATGGGCACATTTAGCCATCACTGGCGGTGCGCTGCTCACCGATGCACTTGTCTCGCCAGAATTTGATTTTGACGGATAAAAAATTCTGAGGAGAGGCTAAATCAAATAGCTTGAGTTCTAGGCTATGTTGGATCTGATACCATATGTTGGCCATTCTAACGGCTTTCCAAGATCAACATAACTAAAAACTCGAATATAATAACTAAGAAAAAGAAGATTCGCAACCTATTTTCGAATCTATCGATTTTTATGCGGAATGACGTCAATCAAGTCCTTAGATGCTATCGATCTTCTCCTCTATTATCTTTAGAATCCTAGCTCGATGAGACCACCCTTTAAATTGCCTTTCACCAATACCTTATGTGAGCATTACAACGCACGTTTCAACTGAGATTAGGGGAGAGACCTTTAGCCCCATTTATAGAGTTTCCGGCCGGGTCCTTTTATCATGAGCCGGGCCCAACTTAGCCCATACAGCCAATCCCATATTGACTTATTAAAAAACCTTATATCTCATTTTAACAGACCAACCCCGTAAAATGATAAATTACAATCTCAATTAATGTGACCCACATTAGGAAAATTCTTACATGGCATTTTATCAAACCTCCGAGAAATGTTGCCTCTAGAGGGTCACGACAACTTAGCAACTTCACTAGAGATTTGACTAAAACCAACAGAGGACTTAGGCATGATATTCTCTTTTCAAAAATGTTTTCATGTGATTCTCTATTGCTGTGTGGAATCCAAGATATGCCACTAACGCACGTGTTGGATGGTCTTGCAAGTGGGAGTAACGAGGGGAGTAGTATGTGTTAACCCCTTGTTTTGTAGAGAGGGAGGAATAAAAATTTGAAGCGGTGTACGTATTATTACTCTTGTTGTGCATGCTTATGTTGTTTTAGCACTACACATCTACACACACAATTCGTGACCCAGAACCTGGATTTCTTCATGGAAAAACAAACAAGGATGGTGTTGGAACGTGAGGCCGTTTGTGAGTCCTAGATAGCGGTAAACCAACTCGACCCAGCTCATCTCACGTTTTCCATTGAGATGGGA
This sequence comes from Corymbia calophylla, assembly GCA_014182845.1. Classification (NCBI taxonomy): domain Eukaryota; kingdom Viridiplantae; phylum Streptophyta; class Magnoliopsida; order Myrtales; family Myrtaceae; genus Corymbia; species Corymbia calophylla. The sequence continues at coordinate 14,755,090 of CM024695.1, read as the reverse complement.
GCCTTAAGCCCCCTCCTAGTAAACCACCCCTGTCGGTGCCAAACCTCACTTGTACATTTGCATGTCTATGTGTTTCGATTACTGGTAAGCCCTATCCTTTTTTTATTTAATATGTTTTCTTGCAATTTCCATTGGCAGGCATGAATTAGCTCCGACCTTAGAAGAATAAAATGTGGCCATTGGAATTACTCCCGTCACTAAACTTGTCAGGCCTCCGATTGATTTAAAACCTGCACAATTTTTAAGCCAATTTTAAAAAAATCACAACCAACGAAATCGAAAAAGTTTTAAAAGCTCGCAATGGTTGTTTGCCCCTCACATTTTTACATGCAACGATCATCTAGGGTATTTCTGTTGGAAGGTTTCGTTGTGTTCCCTCATGCTGGGCTTGTAATGAATCCATTACTTGTGCATATAGTTTGGCATGCGTGCTGTGGAATGATTTTTGTCAACACGGTTTTGACTGAGACCTTTCTTGCACTCACATGTTTTAGACAAAATTGAAAGGGGATTCTCCATGGGCCTGCTACTCTCACATCTTAAGGAGTTCGGATTTAATATAGACACTCACGAGCTTAATCACCATGCTTATACAATTGGTAAAAGGCGGAGTTCATTCGAAAAGAGTCTTTTTTCGTGAATGGTTGAGCTTTCCGAATACAACCGTCCCACGCCTAGCTTTCATGTCGGGAGGCCCAATTACTCTCGTGATTCATATGGTGTATGCCATACTACCTCCTCTGGATCGGCCGACAGTTTGGTGCCCTCCAGGAAATCCCCTCTCCTTTAAAGTCAGACCTCCCAAAAGTAAATCAACCGCACGGGGGACCCAGAGCACTTGCCATCAATCCCGGAGATGCGGGTCTGACCTACTCAGGATGCCATCCGGAAGTAAATCGAGCAACTCAAACGGGAGCAGGATTCGGCATGAGCCAACGCCTCTAGTCTAGCCCTGTAGAACAAGCGACTCCGTTGTTTTATTCCGGTTGCCCAGATGTTTTTTGCATATACATGCTCTTGTATAAAATCTTTCCAAATTAATAAAGATGGTAGTTTTGGGCGTGGGATTGATTACCCCGGATCAACCTTTCAATAATGTTTCTTTTACAATAGGTGTTAGGATATATGTATGAGTTGTGTTAGAGAAGTAATTTTACATCAAAGAATTGATGTGGTGTGGAGCAGTTAATATATACTAGTTGACCCATAACTCACTAGCTTAAGTTTTTGAGTGAAGATAGGTCCAACTAGATATATTGACGAGCTTGGGCTTGAATTTTCCCCTTAGAGATATCTCCATACGAAAGGATATCGGACTTCTGCTGTGCGCTCCCATCAATAGGATCTCAGCAAAAGGCTAAGAGTACGAAAATAGGGATTATGGAAAAGTACTCTTGCCTCCATCTCGTCATAAGAGAAGGCCTCTGTAAAATATGCATTGAACAAGTCAAAAAGAGGGAAAAGGAGAAAAAAAAAAGAGAAAAAGAAAAGAAAAGGTTGAAAAGTCAAAGAAAAATGTGGTAAAAACTTTGAGGGATTTACTTTCTGCTAGCAAATCCCACGGAGCAGGAAGCAAAAGTTTTCAAGGAAACGTGGTAAACAGGTGATTCCGTTTCCTTGGTTAAATAAAAGCCGACTATTTCTCATGGAAGAATAACGCTGCGTTCACACAATCATTGAAGCAAGCCTTTTTTACGTTAATTAATACATTGAAAGATAATTTGTAAATATAATTCCGTTTGTTTCGTAAAAAATAAATAATTAATAAAATATTTTCCTAAAAAAGATCGCTTATATGAATTGAAATAATTAATCAATGAAAAATATTTTTATTATCGATAATAATATATATCTCAATATTTTTGTGAATGACGAAAGTATTTTTCAAATTATTCATTTTCTTCAAAATAAACGTAGTTTACATATCGCGTGTTTCACTATACTTCTCTGCGTCTACCCTAAATGAAGAAAATCTAATTTAAGTCAAGTCAATTGCTATGTCATTTAACATGAAATTGAAAAGGAATTAATAAAGAAGAAGATGACAGCTTCTTCTTTTTTGACGGAAAAGATGACATCTTTAATTCGGTGGTATTTTGCATTAATTGGAGTACCTGGTACTCTTCTACTTGCAAACAAATTAGTTAATTAAAGACATTATTTGGATTTTTAATCAAGCCGGCAGGCTTGATTCTGTCATCTCTAGATCCAAAGATCAACATCGGCGCTTCACAAGTAAACAGAAAATATGATTTAACAATGGTCTAGTTGTTCCTAGTAAAAAATTGACATATTATGTCATATATTTAGGAACACACGCTAGATAGGATTAGAAGGGTTGGTAATACGAACCTTTGTTTCGTAGAACTGAATTTGTCGGACAAGATCGTGGTGGAGTACGTAGTAGTTAAAACGGCTAAGACATGGTCAGCTACTTATTATTACTTTCTACCAACCAAGACATGTTAGACAAAAATGAGTGATTTTAATCATGCATTGAATAAAAATATTCAAGCACAATTAGAATCATATGTAGAAAAAAGGGATCGAAAATAAATCTGACTTACAGTCATTGTTCAAGTACGCATTCGTTGGAAATTCACGAAGCTTTGATGACAATCCAACAACGATTATAAATACATTCTACTGACTCAATCCCCTCATGCACTGATGGTTTTTTTCTGACTGAGAGGACTTGCATTAGACCTTGTAACTTATAAAATTAATGTTTGTCTTTTATAAACAACTTCCCATCAAAGTGGTTACCAAAAAGGGCGGTTGTCATTAAAGGAGTACAAGATTTGGAAAACCGCATGTGAAATGATCGTTAATTAAAAGAGAAAACGTGGGTCAAAACCAACGAATAAGTTTTTATTTCAAAAACTATATCCCTAAATGTTGGATCACATTATTGATAACAAGAGATATCTACCTTTCTAATGTTTCTTCAAAAAATTATTTGGCTAAATTCGTCAACACTTGAATGAAAATCCAAACATGATTTTTGTTATTTATCCCAACAATACATACCTACCTATATTAGCTCAATATCTAGTGAACTTCTATGGACTTGAATTATCACAACCTCTGATCAGAGGTTGAGCTATGGGTTATTTTTGCAACATCCCAAGCTTGTCGCTGTCCCAATTTATTTTATCTCATGACTATGCACATGCAGAATATGTGAACATATAATCCCCGACATACATATCACAGGAAACACGGGATATAAGCATTACAAACACACTATTTATATTACATTACATTAATACTATATATTATAAGATATCTTCCGGCCACTTCTATTTTACATGATATCAAAAGGCTTGGGTGTCCTTAACTCCGCTACAACGGTAACTATCCAAAATTGGGAACCCTTCATCTTCAAGCCGGTATTAGTGACTTTGGTCCGATTCATCGGACGTAGCCCCATTATTGACATTAGTCGAAATATCAAACCAACGAAAAGGGTTCAAAGCGAATAGAGACTAATTTGTCTAGTCCCTCTTCAACCTACACGGTGGACATGAGCTTACGGTAAGTGATTTCCGTATCTACATCTATAATATCCATAGTAGATGCTTCCATTTTAATAGGACAACCAAAACATACTACAGCATGTCTAGTTACCTGTAAAAGAAATAAGGGATGAGTATTTGGAATTCTCAATAAACATAGCTTCTTTCCTTCAACTAGCAAATCACTTCATCCTAAAACTAGTAAAGACATCTCACACAAAAAGTGTCGAAGGTAGATTAATTGCAAAGATGCAAAAGATGCATGCTATATCTCTTTCACATGTAAATATCAATCCTTGCGATCATCCATAATGTGTAATGCATGCAATGAGCATATGCACACTTAGCATTCATGCATTACTCATGCATGCTATGCATATTAAGTTCTTTCTTAAGCTCAAGACTCGAACCCAAGTCTTTCCTAGAGCCGTATTAGGACTCGAATCCAATTCAATTCAAACTTTATCTAGGCCTCTGGCTTTTTGCCAAATTCTAGGACTCAAATTCGGTTATTATGCTCAGAACTCAAACCCAAGTCTTGCTAACCTTAGGGACTCAAACCTAGTTCTTGCCAGGATCTTTGGGACTCGAACCCAGCTCTGATCTTTTCTTAATTTACTTGAGTCATATGACCCTTTGGAGGGCATATTCAAGCATCATGCATATGTCATGAATCCTATAATTCTTTATCAATGGAACCATGAACGGACCTAAGCCCAAGGCTTAGCTCAATATCAAGTATAAAGGAACCCCGCACCAATCCAAGACGTGAACTTGATATGCCTCAATACTAAATCACATCTTATGGTCATGGGCGAACATCGACTTGTATTGAACGTAAGCAATGAACAATGGATTCGTTATGGTTATGCAAGGACTCAAGTGCATTCACAAAACTCTCGAGCACATGAACATACACATCATCCATCAACCTACCCACGGCTTGACAAGAGAGAATTTTCTAGTATTAAAAATGACGTGGTTGATACTAGAGAAAGGTAAGAGACTATGCTTACCTGAATGAACCACAAGAAGCTAAATAAACTAACTTGAGGGAGAGGGGCGGTTTTGCTTGGCCAAAGGAGAGAGAAAGAGGAGAGGGCATCCAAGGAGAAGTGAGGAGGAAGATGAGCAAAATGGTGAGGAGGAAGGAGAGCTCTTTCTATTTCCTTCTTACTTATAGCTAAAGATCTCATCATTACCTCACCAAATGAACCAATCACCATTCAAGAGGTGGCACACCTACTTTTCTTAGTAAGCAAAGCTATTCTTTGCAAAGTGGCATGCCTAATTGTCTAAATGGCGGTGTAGGGCTCAAAGGAGTTCTCTAGAAGTCCACTTACTCCTTCTTCATTAGGCCATCTAAGCTTGCCTCATTTAATGTTATTTAAGGCTTCTTGAAGAGGTGGCACCTACTTTTATAGGCTCTTAATGGAAGTCTCTAAAATCGCCCTATCATTGGTCCACTTGGGTGTTGAATCACCATCTTGGTGCCCAAGTAAAATCTTAAGCAATCATTATCAAATCCTCAATTAGGACACCTCACATAGTGATTCATCATATTCATTTAATGAGGGTTCTCTAGAATCCTCTATTTAGTCCATTTCTTCATGAAGAGGGCTAATCCAAGAAAACACTTATTTGAGTCGCTTCTGAAGCCGAGAAAGGGATTATTAGGTACACCCCGAATAACCGATTCTCACGTGTCCGAGGTTCGGGCCATCGTGCCCCTTGTGAGCCAAAACCACTCCTTTGGGCGGTTGGTTGGCTTGGAGAGTCAACACCATGGGTGGCCCTTGGGGCGGCACAATCGAGTTTGTCCAGGTCTAAGACTGGCCCTCAGGTTAATCCCTAAGCTTGTCACAGGGCTTGCTTGTGACCGATCCCCTATTCGCGGTCCTCGGTTCACCAGTTGGTTCAAGGATAGTTCAAGACTATTCATAGCCTAGCATTAAGCCAAGTCAATCATGGACCTCAGAATTAGTGACAAAATCGCCGGGTCTATCCTGAGGCTTATTCCAATCGATGCCCAATCCATCACATGGGTCCGTGGCTGGTACATGATCAATCCACAATCGAACATTACCAATTCAAGATTCCCTTATGTTCATTAAGAATTAAATAGTGAATGATACATTTTTGGTCAAAAAATGATCATATTTGGTTGAGTCGGATTGTTCTTGTATCGAAGCATGGCCGGGTGGAATCACCCGTGGCCAAGCATGATCGATCAGGATCAATCTATGACCATCCACTGATCCATGTTAGTCCATGATCATTCCATGAATAATTCTCATAATCCAAAAATCATCTCATAAGCGAGTAGTCTAATCCCACTTGTATGTTCAGTGGCCAATTCACAGCCAAGGTCCATGGCTAACGCCTTGGCTAGTTCATGGCTGGTCAATCAATCGGACCATGACCGATCCTTGATTCCTTATCGATCGAACTGATCGATCCCATGACCAATGGTCTATAGTTGATCTATTCGGGACCTCATAACCGTTTCTCATGAGGTCGGAATCAAGGGTTTTACATAAATTTCACCTGGTATAAGCAATAAATATTGAGAAAACTTCTAGTTTTGATGCTAACAAAACATTTTATGAATGATATTTATCTTTTGAAGGAAAAGATCACAGAATGACATAGGCTTTAAAGTCTGCTGGTGGCAGAAGATAAAGCATAAAATGTCTTTGAGTCTGTCCGTACCAGACGGACGACTCGACCAGATTGAGATTTTGAGTCTAACCGTACCAGACTGAGATTCTGACCGTACCAAACTGAAAATCTAGGCAGACTTAGAACTTAAGTCTGTCAGACTTAAGACGAATGTACAAGATAAGATCACCAACGGTAAAGTATTTCACTTACTTTATTTATATTGATTTTGTTATATTAATCCGATTGGCAAGATCAATTAATGGACAACTTCCAAAGAAGAATAGAGCACTTATGGAAGCCCAGATTCTAATTGTATGGGCGAACAGAATCTAAGGGGATCTGATCTACCTTCAACGATCAAAAAGACTTGCCTTATAAAGTCTGTCTAAGAAAGAGAAGACTAAACTCTCAAGGAAAGAGCCAACGGTCGAGTGCGGCTTTGAGAGTATTTAAGGATAGGCTGAGACTTAGGAGGTAGAGTAGATTAACATAATTCCAAAGCTGATTCTGTTCTTCAACTGTTATTCATAGTGCGAAATTGAGTGATCTCAATGTATTACAAAAGAGACATATCATCACCAAGTACAAACACTCGAGAGTGTGTAATCACTATTGATCACATAGTAAAATACAGCCTATTGGCTGATCGCCCGGAGAGTAGACGTAGGCTTGTCTAAAGCCGAACCACTATAAACAGTGTTTGCAATCTTCTCTACTCTTTCTACTTAATTTCTATTTGTAGATTGCAAAAGTTATATATATATTTGCACGTATAATCCCTCTACACCTATTCACCCCCCTCTAGGTGTTAATACTAGTTACATCAATTGGTATCAGAGCCTCGTGCTCAAGATCTTGAAGTGTTTATTACTTCTGAGTTAAAAATCCTCTATGGCTAGTATTCTTGCACCAGGTTTGATTGAGGGGCAAAGCAACACTCGTCCACCCTACTTCGACGGCAAAGATTACAATATATGGAAGAATAAGATGAAGGCCTTTCTCAGATCAAAAGATTCACTCGAATGGGATGTGGTTGAAAGGGGAATCGACCCCACTGATAAAACTGGAAAAACTCCAAAGAGAAACGATGGGAAAGAAACAGAAGCATCAGCCACCATCTCATCAGAAGAAATGATAAAGAGACAAACTCTCGATGCTAAGGCTATCTACTCTCTTTATTGTGCTTTATCATCTCTTTATTGTGCTTTATCACCTAATGAATATAATCGAATATCTTTTTGTGATACAGCAAATGAAGTATGGGATAGACTACACGTGACATACAAAGAAACTGATCGTGTCAATGAGACCAAAGTAAATATATTACTCGGTCAATATGAATCCTTCAAGATGAAACAGGGGGAGTCCATAGGAGACATGTTCAGTCGATTTACAGAAATTGTAAATGGATTGGCATATCAAGGACAACCTGTTCCTGGACCAATGAAGGTCAACAAGCTCCTGAGAGGATTGTCAAAAGAATGGAATAATGTGAAGACATCTATTAGAGAAACTTTGCGAATTTCACCACTGACAATCGATGAGCTCATTGGTACTCTACAGTCCTATGAAGCAGAACAAATGAACAAGGAAGTGGAATCCAAAGGTAAGAAATCCATTGCTCTTAAGTCTAACACTGATTCTGATGTTACAGATTCTGAGGAAGAGCTGGATGACGAAGAACTTGCACTACTGATTAGAAAAGTGAGAAAGTTAAACAGGAAAGGCAGGAAGTTCAACAATAGGAAACAAAACAGACAGTTTGGACAACGCAGAACTAATGACGAGGAAGATTATGCTAAAGACGTTATTTGTTTTGAATGTAAGAAAAAGGGTCATATTAAGCAGAATTGTCCCAAGCTCAAAAAGAACAAAGGGAAATTCGAGAAATACAAGAAGGCCCTGAAAGTTGAAACATGGAGTGACATAGAGGTTGAGGATAGTGAAGACGAATATGGCAACATCTGTCTTATGGCACATTCAGACTCAGACTCTGAAACAGATTCAGGATCAGACTCAGATTCAGATAGAGAAATCGAGGTAAATCATTCCGATATCCCAATAGAAATCTCAGATTACATAAATGAGCTGTGTTTAAATCTAAAAACTACCTTGAAAAAGATCTCCAGTTTAAAAGTGGAAAATCGTAAGTTGAGTCATCAGAATTATTCATTAAAAGGAAAATTTAATGATCTCAAAAAGGAATTTGCAGAACTGGAGGAAAGTCATGATTCTATCTTAAATGAAAATGAGTCCCTTAACAAGGAACTTTTGGAAATTAAGAAAAATGAAAGTTCTTTACAAAATGAGAATCTATTTCTTAGAAAGAAAATTTCGAATATCAATGCAAAGTTTTCTAAAGGGTCGAAAAACCTGCAGCATATACTTTCTATCCAAATTCCTCATTATAATAAGTCAAGACTTGGATTTTGCAAGGAAAGTGAATCGTTAATTGATTTTCCTAAAGTTAAGGAAAGAATTAAACAGAGACTTCCTCGATGAGGCCTACAATAATCATTTTAAAAAGAATTTTGTTAAAATCTGTTGGTCGAGAAAATCTAAAGTGTTCTAACTGTGGAGAAAGAGAACATTTTGAGAATAAATGTCCTAAAATCTAGAGACCTGTTAAAAAGAAATGGATAGAAAAAGCATATACTACTAACTTCAATGGACCCAAGAAAATCTAGGTACCAAAGAAAAAATGAGTATGTGTGTACATTGCAGGTAAGCTTCAAAAGTAAGAAGAAATGGTACTTGGACAGTGGATGTTCAAGACATATGACAGGAGATTCAAAGATGTTCATTGGATTCGAAAGTATCAAGGGAGGAACAGTTTCGTTTGGAGAAAACACCAAAGGAAACATCATTGAATTGGGAACTGTCAAGATTGGTAGTTTAATCATCAACAATGTTTCCCTAGTCAAAGGATTAAACTACAATCTTCTAAGTATCAGCCAGTTGTGTGATGCTGGTTTCAGAATTAACTTCAAAGAGAACCTATGTTCCAGAACAAGCAATGACTCTTCACAAACATTCACTAGAAGAAGGCATGGGAACATTTATCTTCTGGACATAAATGAAAATACTGTAAAATGTCTCTTATCAGTCCAAGATGAAGCAAATATCTGGCATCGCAAACTTAAGCATGTCAGTATGAAACAAATTTTCAAGCTTGTCAGCAAAAAGCTTGTTTGTGGCTTGCCCTCACTAAGTTATAAAAAGACAGAGCTTTGCTCTGTATGTACACTGGGAAAACAAGTAAGAAGTTTTTTCAAGTCTATAAAACAGATTTCTACTAATCGTGTATTGCAGCTTCTTCATATGGACCTATTTGGACCAACTAGAACTCAGAGCATTGAAGGTAAGAAATACTGTCTTGTGATAGTAGATGATTATTCTCGATTTACATAAGTATTTTTTCTCATTAATAAAGGAGAAACCTTCTCACATTTCTCAACATTTGCAAAAAGGGTTCAAAATAAGAAAGGTTACTCTATTTCAAGTATTAAAACAGATCATGGGGGAGAATTTGAAAATCAAAACTTTGCAGATTTTTGTGACAAAAATGGTATACAGCATACATTTTCCTCTCCTTACACTCCAGAACAAAATGGAGTTGTGAAAAGAAAAAATAGGTCTCTGCAAGAAATGGCCAGAACTCTGTTTATAGAAAGCAATGTGGCAACTCGTTTCTGGGTAGAAGCAGTTTTCACTTCTTGCCATATCATTAATAGAGTATTTCTTAGACCAATTCTTGAGAAAACTCCCTATGAAATTTTCAAAGAAAGAAAACCTATTGTTTCCTACTTTTGCATTTTTGGTTGTAAATGTTATATCCTCAAAAATGTTAACCATCAACCTAATAAGTTTGAAAAAATGTTAGATCGAGGTATTTTTCTAGGCTATTCAAACTCTAGTAAAGCATATAGAGTATTCAACAAGAATACTCAGACAGTGGAAGAATTCATGAATGTAAAGTTTTTGGAGCAAGAAGTTTCAAAACAGAGCAGAACAGTAAATGAAGAATCAGAATCAAATGCTGATCCGGAAAGATCTAGTCTCAACAAAGAAGCAGAATCTTCCCAGAAAACAGTCAAAGAAGCAACTCAAAAAGAACGACTAACTCAGCTTGACATTCCTACATCAGCAGAAGATTCTGATAACAATGAAGTGCCAAACAGAAACTGGAAGCATAAGTCCAGTCATCTTAAGGAGCTGGTGATTGGAAACATCAACGAAGGAATTCAAACCAGATCAAAGAACAAAAAGGACACAGGTATTGTTGCACTGATCTCTGAAATTGAACCCAAAAGAATTAATGAAGCTCTGGAAAATGAAAGCTGGATAGAGGCAATGCAAGAAGAACTTCAATAGTTCAAGAGAAATGATATATGGGAATTGGTGCCCAAACCCAAAGGAAGAACTATCATTGGCACTAAATGGGTTTTCAGAAACAAAGTTAATGAACTTGGCAAAGTTACCAGAAACAAGGCAAGACTCATGGCAAAGGGTTACTCTCAATTTGAAGGAATAGACTATGATGAAACCTATGCCCCAATTGCAAGATTAGAAGTAATCAGACTACTGCTTGCCTATGCTTGTTATCAAAATTTCAAGTTATACCAAATGGATGTGAAGAGTGTTTTTCTGAATGGGTTTATCAAAGAAGAAGTTTTTGTAGAGCAGCCTCTTGGGTTCGAGGAACCAAGAAAACTAAACCATGTATATAGATTAAAGAAGGCACTTTACGGTCTGAAACAAGCACCTCGAGCTTGGTATGAACGATTGAGCAAGTTCTTACTAGACAATAAATTCAAGAAAGGTATGGTAGATACAACTTTGTTTATTAAAAAGGAAGGTAAAGATATTCTGCTTGTACAAATTTATGTAGATGATATTATTTTTGAATCATCTAATGAGCACTTGTGCAAGAATTTCTCAAAGTCTATGCGGGGAAGAATTTGAAATGAGCATGATGGGAGAACTTACATTCTTCCTAGGACTTCAGGTTAATCAAACAAAACGTGGAACTTTTATCTATCAAGAAAAGTATGCTAAAGACTTGATCAAGAAGTTTGGAATGGATAACTGCAAGAAGACTGAAACTCCTATGGCAACCTCCATCAAACTAGATCAGGATGAAATGGAAAAGAAAGTTGATCAGAAGACTTATAGAAGCATGATCGGTTCTCTTCTCTATCTTACCGTATCTAGACTAGATATTCTATACAGTGTTTGTCTTTGTGCTAGATTTTAAGTGGATCCTAAATAATCACATCTTTCTGCTGTCAAACGCATAATCAAGTATATAGCCACTTATCCACACTTGGGTCTGTGGTATCCAAAAGAAACAGATTTTACTCTTCTTGGTTACTCGATACAGATTTAGCGGGTTGCAAAGTGGACGAAAGAGTACTTCAGAACATGCCAACTTCTAGGGAAAATGTTAGTTTCATGGTTTTCCAAAAAGCAGAACACTGTGGCTCTATCAACAGTAGAAGCAGAATATGTTGCACTTGGAAACTACTGTTCACAGATTCTGTGGATGAGACAGCAACTAAGAGACTATGGAAAAGAAGAATCCTATACAGAAATAAGATATGATAATACGAGTGCTATAAACCTCACCAAGAATCCGATTCTACACTCCAGGGCAAAGCACATTGAAATCAAACATCATTTTATTAGAGACCATGTGCAAAATGGAGACGTATATGTGGAATTCATTGATTCCAAAAATCAGTTAGCAGACATCTTCACAAAGCCATTTGGACAAAGGTACATTCGATTCAATATGTGGAAGATTAAATATTATTAACCTTTTTTATAAAGTCTATGAGAACATGACAAAGTCTGAGAGAAGCAATCGTCTGGACAGACTAATCTTCTGGGAAGAATGAAAAAGGAAATTATGGTATTTTAGGTTGGTATGTTATTTCCTTATTTAAATCCGATAAGTTTTTATTAGTAAATTTTCGATCTGCATGATTGATTTGCATATTTTCTGGCATATACCTATAATGATTGAATATTCTTGTTAAGTTTGAAATAACTGCTATTTTCAGTTTTTTTTTTATTGCGACTGTTCATTTGTTCTCACATCGAAGGGTTTAAAAACCCCAAAAAGTCGAGTCTTTTCTTCACAACTCTTCAGAACACCTTTTTAGAAACCCTAACAGAGCAAAATATTTTCCAAAATCAATCTTCTCCAAAACTAATCTTCTCCGAACATGGCTTCGAGATCCTCCGTGTCCAGATCAATATCTCCATCTCCTCGAAGAAGATCAAACAGGATTGCTGGGAGAGGATGGAGAAATTTTGAAGAAGGTCAAACGCATTTCGATCTGACACAAACTTCTGAAGACACCCAAGGACAATCTCTAAGAGCTTCCGCTCAAAGAAATGAAGATGATAATGTGGAATCTCCAAGAGCTTTCCCCACACAATCTGAAGAAAGGAATGTCTCCCGTAGAGGTATGTCCGGATTAACTTTACCAATACCTACTGATAATCCTCATGTAGTTATGAGGAGATATGAGAAGTTAGTCCAACGAAATGCTAGGGAAGACGTTAAACTCTATTTCTTGCGAGATAAAGGGTACACAAATGAATTACGTCTTATCCAAGCGGTTCGGACTGTAACCGCCATCCGCTCGTAGAGAACGAGTCAGTGACACAGGGAGAAGTAGAGATAATGCAAAGGAAGATAATGAGAAGATTTACAGAAATTTTGAAGTCAGAATGGGAATTGCTGCTGTGGCTCGGAACACGACCGGGAAATTGTTCCAATCTAGAGAACATAAGACATTCTTTAATAGATTGATGGAGCGAGGAATCATGAACCATAGAATAGTGGACTTTGATTATTTAGATGCTGCTGAAGTAAATCTGCGTAGATATTTTGAAATATTGCAGATGGACCAATTTTGCACTGACTCTACTGCTGTTTATCTAGAATTAACAGAATACTTCTACTCGAACTTGATATTTCTATCTCCAGATAGAATGTAGTTCAGTGTAAATGACAGGTTCTATGATGTTAGTACAGATACTCTAGCTTACATTATAAAAGTTGAGAGGGGTACTTTCAGGCCAATAGACGTTTCTTATGAGACAGTTTGTAAGTTTTTTACAAAGTTTGTTAGGGCTAGTATAACTTATCCTCTTTTGACTTCTGTAAGAACAATCCTGCATAAGATTATAATCAGCTGCATTCGTCCTAAGGCATCATCTAAAACTGATGTATCTAGATTTAAGGCCAAATTGATATGGGCGATTGAAAATGGAGTACTGTTCTCACTACCTTACACTATTATATTGCATATGTATCGGACTGTATCTAAGGATAAAGGACAGTTACCCTATGGAGCTTTGGTGACCAGAATCTTTGATCATCTCAAGAAAGATATACCTAGGAGATTCTGCACTAAAACTCTTCCTACAATGGCCATTGATATGAAGATGATCAATAAGATGAGACTGAAGGACGTCGCGGAAACATGGAGAAGAAAAGAAAAAGAATTGGCTAGAGCAGAAATAGCAAAAAGAAAAGGCAAAGAATTAGCTGCTGCTGAACCAAGTTCTAAGAAGAGAAGACAGCTCCTATTGCAAGATGAAGAAGATGAGGAGGAAAGCATTTCCGCAATTTTGGCAACTATGCGTCAAACCTCTCACAGAATGTCTGAACCAGAAGCAGAAACACATGCAGAAAACATTCTTAGCACAGAACCTGAGAAAAATGGTGAATCTGAATCAAAGGAAGATCCAGAAGAAGAAGAAGCAGAAGAAGAAGAAAAAGAAGATAATGAGGACAACAGAGACGAGGATAGGGATAAAGAGGGACAACAAGGACAGAATGAAGCATCAACTTAGAGGGAGCATCATTATGAGAATATTGAAATTCAAGCTCCTGCAGCTTCGTTTGAGAATGCTGACTCTCAGAAGATCTTAGCACTCCTCACACAGATCAGAGATCAGCAGATAGCAATGGAAATCTCATTCAATAATAGGCTAGAGACTCTTGAGAAGACAAGTTCATCAATGTCTTACTTGAGATTGAGAAGTTCGCAAATGAGATATGGAGGATTTCACCTTTGTTCGGACTACTAAAAAAAAAACATCCTAAAAACATCTTCTGCCTTATTCTGTTTAAAAACTGATTTTTACTTTTTGACCTTACTGATTCTTTTCCAGTTCTTAACTTTTTGAAGTTGACAAAAAGGGGGAGAGTATGGCATAATTTGATGATGCATGACATTTTGTTGGGCTGTGATGTGAAAGTAATGGTATGCATGGCTGATGATATTTTCTGATATAATGATGACATAGTACTGATAGATTCTGAAATATGTTTGGTTGTGATGTGATATTTTCTGGGCTGTTGCTGCTGTTCTAAAATTATCATCTAAACGGGGCTGATATGGGTTATTTTTATGAGTTGAGCAAAATAATTGGAAGTATGCTCTGTTTAACCATATTTTGCAGGAACAATAAGCCATATGCATAAAAAGTTTTGTCATCATCAAAAAGGGGGAGATTGTTGAGAAAACTTCTAGTTTTGATATTAACAAAACATTTTATGAATGATATTTATCTTTTGAAGGAAAATGTCACAAAATGACATAGGCTTTAAAGTCTGCTGGTGGCAGAAGATAAAGCATGAAATGTCTTTGAGTCTGTCCGTACCAAACGGAAGACTCGACCAGACTGAGATTTTGAGTCTGACCGTACCATACTGAAATTTTGAGTCTGACCGTACCAGACTGAGATTTTGAATCTAACCGTACCAGACTGAAAATCTAGGCAGACTCAGAACTTAAGACGAATCTACAAGATAAGATCACCAACGGTAAAATATTTCACTTACCTTATTTATATTGATTATGTTATATTAATCTGATTGGCAGAATCAATTAATGGACAACTTCCAAAGAAGAATAGAGCACTTATGGAAGCCCAAATTCGATTGTATGGGCGAACGAGTAATCTAAGGGGATCTGATCTACCTTCAACGGTAAAAAAGACTTGCCTTATAAAGTCTGTCCAAGAAATGGAAGACTAAACTCTTAAGGAAAGAGCCAACAGTCGAGTGTGGCTTGAAGAGTATTTAAGGATAGGCTGAGACTTAGGAGGTAGAGTAGATGAACATAATTCCAAAGCTGATTCCGTTCTTCAACTGTTGTTCATAGTGCGAAATTGAGTGATCTCAGTGTATTACAAAAGAGAGTGACTTCGTGAGACATATCATCACCAAATACAAACACTCGAGAGTGTGTAATCACCGTTGATCACATAGTGAAATACAACCTATTGACTGATCGCCCGGAGAGTGGACGTAGGCTTGTCTAAAGCCGAACCACTATAAACAGTGTTTGTAATCTTCTCTACTCTTTCTACTTAATTTCTATTTGTAGATTGCAAAAGTTATATATATATTTGCGCGTATAATCCCTCTACATCTATTCACCCCCCTCTAGGTGTTAATACTAGTTACATCAGTAAATGACCACAAGATTAGAATCTAAGATATAAATATATTCATAACATATACAAATCCAACATCAGTGCATATCCCTTCAGTACAGCTTCTGTAATTTCCAACATATCCAGCCATGGAATCCAAGTGGTACTGCTGAGTCGATAAGGACTTCGATTACAAACGATGCAAGTTTCCCATTTTTGTGATTAAATAAAAAAGGAGAAGTAACTTCTCTCGTGCATAAGAAAAAAAGTTGATTTAATTAGTTCTAGTTGATTGGCCCGTGTTCTGAACTAGGGCAGTTGATAAATAGAGTGCACAGTGGACATGCAGAATTTGTGTTTTGATGATTGCAAAGTGGTCTCTGGAAGTAAAATAAAAAGAAAAAAATACAATTTCGTTTCGACAAATTGATGTTAAAGCTTACAAAAATTGTAATGCCTCGCTGAATCGGCATATGATTTTTGGTTAGTTGCAACTAAGAAAAGTTCTACACCAGTTCGGATTGATATTCCAAAGTCAACTCTCACCAATCCGCCATCTGACCTGGCAAGATTAGACTTCCTTACTCAGTCAAAAGTCAACTCTCCCAACTCCTTTGTAATTTTAGAGAACCACCGTGGGCACGAGCGCGGAGCAGGGACAACATAAAAAGAGAAGTGGACGAGGGATGCTCAATAGGATTTGTGAGACCCAAGTCCATCCTCAGAATTCAACAAATCAAGAGTCATCATTTACAAAATAAAGGACGAAACGTTTGGCTAATGCAAATGGTTAGACAAAACAAAAACCTTCCATTGAATGGAAATTATAACAACATCCGGTACATCATTTGCGAAATCAAAAAAATTGAAATTTATACATCCCAATTTAATAAGATTTGCTCAAACAGTCTAAAGTAAAGTCTCATGCCACCTCCAAATCGCCTTTCGCATGCATTCTTTAGAAAACTTCCTCATGTTTTAACCCTAAAACCGTAAAGATAATAGGAGTAAGCAAAATCACGACTCTATATGTAATGATCACCACTTCTACAGGATTAAGTAATCAATGATGTAAATGTCATCACTTTTATACGATACATTACACCAGCAGTAAGTATCACATTCGAATCTCATAATGCAATATCTCATGTTCTGTATCATCTATTTACCAACATATCCGTTGCTCATGTCGGAGTCATGTTTCACTAGAGAACAAGGCGCAGAAAATACATCTGCAGCAGCTAAGCCCCGCAACTCACATTGGTTGTGATTGAACCCTAGAACAGAACCGGTCTGTGAATATACCATATGCCAATTTACAGGTTGACCATGAGCACTAATCTCATACCCCTGTATTGGAAACCAACAAGTCAAAATGAGATTAGATATGATTTACCCGTTTAAACATTTTTTATGCTTGTCCAACTGAAATGACAACCGACTCAAAAATTCATCCGATGCTTGATCTAATTTTCTAAAATGAGATGCCACAAAATAATTTAAGCTTTCGTCAGTCCTCAGAATACAGGCCACGCTATAACATACAAACTTTTCCTTTCGATGAAACCATGCAATGCAACTTTTACAAAATACATAAAACTGGTAAAAATTACTTACCTCGTTAAAACGTAAACTAACCACACGGGTAATCCACGTATTTCCTCGGCCCCTAAACATAATTTAAATCCCTTTATTAGAGATTGCGCTCTTTAGAAACAATGGCCAAACTCACCCAAAAAGCCCATTCGATACAAAATTGCAGAAAATACCCTTCGAGAGACATCCGATATTCTCAACTTTTTAAGAAGACAAGTTCTGTTTTTTTTTTTTTTTCCCTTCAGGCAACTGATAAAATCATATTGTTCCCAATATCGCTCTTGCTGGTCTATATTTAATTACACCGAACTTTTGAAAGGCTACAATCATATTTTTGGGTGTCCAAAAAACCGTTTCCCATATTCACAATTTTTGATAATTTTTCAGAAAATAATAGAAAATTCAAAAGTATCTGAGGATTAGGAAGAATTCACTGAATCCGGTATTCTTAGTTCAGATTTCATTAGTGAAAATGGCGTCGCAATCTGACATCAGGGCATATTTCACGGGATGTTGGAAACGATTGCATGCACAAACTCACCGGTTTCCAAATTTTTCCAGTTTCGAGTTGCCTCCTTCGTGCAGTCATTTCTCTCTACCATTCATCAAATAGCGTTATTTTGGTGTCCATCAAAAGCTCTCATATAGTATACGATAATTGTAACGACTTACAACCTTAAGAATTCCTAGAAAAGTAAATATTTGTATTAGAAGTGTTCCTACTCACCATCCCGCGGCTATGACTTTGCAAGGGTGGATCATGCGATGAAAACATGGGAATCGTGGGCCTTCAAATCCCAATAGTTTGAGGTTAAGTGGAGTGTCTTTTTCATATCTAAAGTGTCATTAGAAATTTGCCAGAGCATTTCTAGTGAAGGCAGAACAGAGCATTGGGAACAAACTAAAAAAAAAAAACTTGAAAATTTTATAATTTTCGGTTAATATAAGCTACCAACCAAAAAATTCATGAATTCCAAACGTTGTGCGTTTTCTTTCTACGGAATTAGGACGTCCCAAAGCTTTTTTTGTTGTACTTCTCTGGCTACATCCCAAGTCCCACATTAGGTAGTTGAGGCCTTGTGATATTTTTCATAAGTAAGATTCTCAAATGGTCATTACACTACGTAGAAACTCCATTTGTTATATATAGTATCATCACACCCTTTACTAAACATATGTGGTTCGTGAGAAGACTAAGCCATAGCCGATCAGATGAGAGAAGGGAGTGATCGCTGGGCGAGAAAACTCAGACAAGATATGGTTCATGGCAAACTTTTAAGGCAGTATAAAGGATAGGAATGAACTAAACCGCTTATCAAATAAGAGGAATATCGCTGGTTGGATGGTCCAACACTTTTAGTGGGAGAGTATGTGACACATTTTTGTATAGTAGTTAAAGGAAAAAATAAAAAATAGTAATAGATGAAAAGAGAAGAACCCAAACTTATTTGCCTTAGGCTGCATATTGAGTCTAATTCACTCCACACTTCAGCCCAGTCCATAAACACCAGCTCAAGCCCATAG
Source organism: Corymbia calophylla (assembly GCA_014182845.1). Lineage (NCBI taxonomy): Eukaryota > Viridiplantae > Streptophyta > Magnoliopsida > Myrtales > Myrtaceae > Corymbia > Corymbia calophylla. Next base: position 14,736,326 of record CM024695.1, on the reverse strand, counting down.
GTTCATTACCCCAAGCCCATTACTGCAACATTTCAATTGGTTAATTAGCCCAAGCCCAATTCTCTCGATGAACCGATCACGCTCAGGGGGACACAGCCGATTCTTCCTCTCCAAAAGAAACGCACCCTCTCCTGATCGCTTCTTCAGCACCCTTACGATACAAAGAGGCCGGCGAAGTCGAGGGAGGAGTGCATCTCTTCTTCCATTTTTCTCTTGGCTGAAACTCCCACCACAACTGCGCTCTTCTCCTCCATTTTATTTCACTTTTGTTTCCGGTTTTTAATCATTAGCATACTCTTATAATGCTGCCTTATATTAGCTACGAAAATTAAAATTTCCCATTTGACTGTGCTACTATTCCTTTTTTTCCCCCTTGTTTCTGTTGGCCTTTCATTTGAATTGAAATGCGTTACGTATACATATACATATGAATAGATAATAATAGAGTTCTAAACAATTATCTATAATAATGATAAGCAGGAGTAAAATAGGCAATAACCCTGCATTGTTATTGGAAATTTGACGAGTTGGCAATTGCCCCATAATTTCAGGGATGGGCATAACCTTTTTATAGAAGGATTGTGAAGATTCCTCATGTATTTATACCATTTGCCGTACTTTTAACTCTTTTCATTTTGAAAATTTCCTGATAGAATCCATCATTCAATTTTGCAACAAAATTCATTTCAGAAGTAAATTTCCGTAGTTTTGAGAAAAGGGGGCTTTAGAGGCCATTAAATTAGTAAGGCACAACCGTATATGAACGAGGCATGAAGGTGCCAGTCAAATTCTCCTATCAAAGAACTAGATAGACCACCTGGAGCAATATCATGAAAAGCCATGCATTCTCGAGTTCTAATTGCATAGTTTGCAATCCAAGCATCACAATTATTCCTCTCTCTATAAGAAACTTGCAACTTGACTTCCCATTGCCTCTACTAAGCGAATTTGCTTAACTAAAGAAAGCAAGGATGACTCAGAGTAGTCGCTTGTCAATCATACTAAGGACATAACCAAAGTGGAAATCTTTCTCGAGTACGACTCTACTTTTGTTCAAGTGACAAGCTAACTGTAGCCCCAGAACAACAGCTCGGAGTTAAGCTTTGATAGCAAAGCAAATGCCAATGCAATTAGCAAAGCCTCCAAAGCACTTGTCCTCCTCCCTTCATCAGTAATCTTTATCGGCTTATAAAATTTCCAAGATCATATATATAAAACTTCATGTGTGTGTGTGTGAAGGACTTCACAAGTTTTCTTACTAATGATTTCAAAATTATCAGGATTAAAGCAAGGATTGAGTAAATTATAAATTCATATACAAACAAGTGATGTATCTGAATTGACGTATGGAACACAGCAAAGTGAAAATTGTGATATCTATTCTATTACCGTAGCAATGTGCGGACATACAACTTGTATGGTATGATTTCACTTGAATCAAATCAATCTGTATTATGTATCAATTATTGAGATAACATTGATTAATTTCACAAATAAAATGCTACTTCCACGGCTATGATTTGGGAATGTTTAAAGTAATCTAAGGAAGACAATTCTTGACACGGCACAAGAGCACAAACCCAGTTGTTGTTGTTGTATTGGGGTGCTTGCAATCCCTAATTTCGAAATGTGCAATCTAAATTAGGAAATTGCAAATTTCCAAACACTGCAAATCTTGAAGGGTCAAAAATTGATTGTAGAATTCGGATGGCAATATGAATATCAAAAGTTTTATTTTGATGTATAAAGCCCATTTTTCATGTTTAAGATGGATTATGGGCAGTGTATCTCGCCGGTCAACTGTTGGTCGACCAACAATTACCCCAAGCTAAACGGATTTTATGAAAAAGGAAGGGAATCATTCCTCAGATGTTCTAGCTTGTAAAAGAAAGAATTCAAGGAAAAGAAGGAATCGAACTCGAAGCTGATGAAAATCAATGTCTTTTTGTTAGATCAATTAGAAAATATCTATGCCCTTTTAATTGCCTTTTGTGTAGTATGCTGTCCGAAAAAGGAAAAAAGCAATTAAAATCAACTGTGCAACCTATACTGGTTTAGACCCTTCGACAATAGCTTGAATTTAACCAGTTTGTATGACATGCAAGTATGTTCCATAAGTCTCGAGAGTGCTTGTAATGAGAAATTGTCAAACAAGAAAAAAGCGCGAGCAATACCATGTTCGGGCTAGTTGTTATTTGGATTTTGGCTTGAGCCTTGTTTTGTTCATAAAGTCGGCGAGGTACTTGACACCATTTACGTTAACTAATTTTAATTTTTTTTTTTAACGATGAGGAAGCCCATCATAAAATACTCCACTAACTTCATGGACCACATAAGGATGTAGTCCAAATCCAGGTGGATGGCCCAAAAAAGAAGTTAGAAACATGGACGCTGCCATCACATCGGCTACCGACTACCGTTCTACGCCACCGCAGAACCAACACCGACCACTTGCCGCCTACTCTGGCCGGCGCCCACAACTCCAGTCGCTCACTCCAGCCCCCACAAATTTGACGAAATAAAAAGCTATCGATCCAAAACTTCTAAAACCAGTAATCCACCAAACAAGCAATCATGAATACATTAGTATGAGGAAGAGTAACCTAACTAGTGTGGCCTCAAACCACTAGCTTTGCCAGCGAGGGGTGAGTATTCCGACAAGGGGAATGGATGTCCGGCGGCAACAATGTACACTCAGTGACACGACCAATTATTTCCAAGAAAATCAAACATGCTTCATCAGACATCCTTATTCTCTCGGCAGAAACACCAGAATCAGACACGCTTCAACAGATATAGACGTAAATACAAACCAATCAAGCTCAAACATGAATTATTCTCTCGTCCTTCTGTTAGACATTTCAGTGATGCACAGTTCAGACATAAGCTCCTATTCGACGACTTAGATGCAGCTTTCGATCAGGGCAAGGCATACAGGCATTGTTCACTGGCCAAGCTTTTTCTGCAGTCAAACCGTCACTGGCGAAGCTTCGACGGATGACAAACAGCCTTCCTTATCGTCTAGGGGTCGAGTGTAAAGCCTCCGTTCGGCCTGGGACAGAAACTAGTCGTGGGTCGCGCGAGATCCTCTCTGGTTAAGCGAGAGTGACCGGAGACAGGACACAGAGTCGTTCGGCCAAGCTTCCTTCCTTGACGAACGACACCCCCTCTTTCTTTTTCGCTCGAGCGGCCTTCTCTTCAGCCGAGCCGAGCTTCTTCAATGGCCAACGATCCTCTGCTTTTTTCTTCTTCTTTTTTCCCTCTCGTGCCCCCTTAACGCACTCCTCGCCTCAGCCCGAATCTATTATGCGTCCCCTCTCATACACGCCACCCTCAGCCGATTTTAGAAGGTTGTCATTGGGTGTGCTTCGGCCACAACTTGTCGGGTCTCACCCTCGCTTGCTCACGGACGCTCGCTCACTTGGTAACCCGCACGTCGCTGTTCCTTCTCTCTTCTTGCGTCACCGGCATGCCGTTTCTTGCTCGCGGACGTGAGCACGCGTGCGAGGAGAGGGAATGGGCCTGGGCTCCCTTTTCTTTATTCTTGGGCTTAAATTATGGGCTTAAAGAAATAAAGAAAAATGGGCCAAAGGAGATGGATTTTAGGGGGTCGAAAATTTATTAAAAGGCCCGGGCATGCCGGCCCGCTCGATTTCATTTCATTAGATCCATTTTTATTCATTTTTTCAATTTTTTGGCTTTTTATATTTATATACATATTTTTTTTCTTTTTCTTTTTATCTTTTATCCCTTTTACATATATGGTTTTATATATTTGTAAAATAAAATGAATACCTAAAAAATCAATAAAAATTTGGGTGTCAATATAAACTTTTTCAAAAACGCAACACAATCTCTCAATTGAAATAATCGATAAAATATTTACCTTGAAAACTAAGAAATGAGTAGAGCTCACACCAAAGTGGTTCTTGCACGAGCTTTACCCAGTTTTACAACTCATCTCATAAATCTCAAGAAAGAAGATCCGGGTGGCTTCATTGATGACTGGAAAGGCTAAAACCGTTCCTTTAATCACAATATAAAGCAGTCAACAAAGAGCTAATTGGTCTCTACTCTGGCGGGCTAAATGCTTTCCCTTGAAATTCAATTTTCTCATTACTTTCAAAATGGTAGTTTCTTTTTTGCCAGATTCAAAACAGTAGTTCACTTTCACAAAAAAAAAAAGGATGTGATAAGTTGGCAGAAAGAACAAGGTCCCTCCACCAATGCATGTAATGATAAAATTGTCATGACAGTGGATGAAACGGATAGCTTCCAGGCAGAAAGAACAAAGGTGAAGATGATGAATTGGTGTGTGGCATCATGGATATCCCCAAATTGTTAAAACTTTTTAAAACGCATCACAATGCCCAATTGAAATTATTGATAAAATATATACCTTGAAAATTAAGAAATTGAGTAGAGCTCACGAGGGGCGTGGCACTCGGTGCAATCTTGCGCTAGCTTTACCATCATAAATCTCAATAAAGAAGATTTGGGTGGTTTCACTTCTGTCTGGAAAGGCTAAAATTGTCCTATTAGCATAGTAAAAAAGAGTTAAAGAATCGTCTACCAACTCAGGTACTCCTCATGACGCACGGCAGAATTCCGAGCTCGGCGTGTCCCCTCTGCAATTCTAGACCTGATTCAATTAATCACCTATTTTTTGACTGCTCGGTCTCCAAATCTCTAGCTACCTTTTGGGCAGCCAAATGTAACTTGCCTTGGCGCAACTCCACCTGGACCGACAATCTTCTATGGGCTATTAAATTTTTGTCTGGAAAAGGGTTTTATCAAGAAATAGCTCGTTTCTCCTTTGGCTCATTGTGCCAACTAATCTGGAAGATTAGGAATGAGATCCTATTCCAAGGCCACAACCTCTTTGTTCGCCTTGAAGCTACAGCTATTCAAGGCGAGTAAAAGATAAAGCTCTTTCCTTCTCATTGGTTGAGGATACTCCCGAAATAGAAGCTCGGCGCGCAGCGGGGGATAGACCCTCGCATTTTCACCTTCGAGCCGCCTAGGGCTTAGGGCGTAATTGTAATCTTTTGGCTCCATTGGAGCACTAGTCTATTTGGTTTTAATTTGACGAGCACGGTACCCGTCCACCCCGGTGACATGTTGTCCAGTGGTGTGGCTGATGGTACCATGTCTCCCCTTTGATGTACAAGCTTTGGTTGTCTATATATATACTTACCTTACCAAAAAAAAAAAAAAAAAAAAAAAAAAAAAAAAAAAGAGTTAAAGAAAGAATCACCGACTAATCTAATCTGGCAACCCAAATGTGTTTTCTTCAAAATCAATGTTCTCATTACTTTTTAAAATAGTAGTTCACTTTCACGAACGAAGGACGTGATTAGCTAAAAGAGCGAGGTCCCTCCAACAATGCATGTAATGGAAAAATTTTCAAAATAGTGGATGAAACGGTAGATGTGAATACGATGAATCGATGATGAATTGGTGTGTGTGGCAATAATATTTTAAGCCGATTGTTCTATATATTTCATTAATAATTTTAGTGGTTTCAAAATGATTTTCTGATTTATTGATGTTTCAAATAAATACCCATTTTCCTATTTATTTTCTGTAATATAAAGTATCTATCCAAAATAGCCTAATATGTCAATATTTTTAATCAAATCATGCCATTTGTCACTACTTTAGCTTGAAAAATTTTCTTAATTCTCATTCTATGTTTTGCCCACATGCCTTAATTGAATCCATTAAACCTATCTCTTATGACCTCAAGAAATGACATTATTTTTAACCATATTAACTTCATATCTACTATTAACTCTAGTTAATTGGCATCATTACTTTTAACTTAAGCTAATAAATGGGATTTCAAGCCACTCTTAATAAATGTGGAAGATGAGATGAAATGCATTTTTCCCTATCTCCTGTGCTGGTAGCTCCATCTTCACATCTTCAAGTTCAAAATTTTTATTTCACTCTCTTTTAAGCCAAACCCTCACTTTCAATTTAGTGGCTGACAAGGTATATTCATAGATTTCCCTTTATTTTTATCAAATTAGCTTTGTTGTTTTCTAAAGAATAAAACTTGTTAATTTTAGTAATTTTTTTGATTTCAAGGTGATTAAAGGCTTGCTTTATTGAAGATTTCACTTTAGATAAGTGAAAACTCTATGGACTAAGTTAGATTGATCTGCTTAGTACTTATTGACACCTAAATTTTAACTTTTCCACCAAGTCATTCATTAACATTGCATTATTTCGCTTCACATAATTTTGCATCGCATTTGGGTATTATAAGCGTGTCCACATCCAATAAGTTTCATCTGAGCCAGCCTCATCATGCTTGAATTTGAGAAGCCATGAAAATACTTCAGTTGGCACAGTGGACTAGCAAATATCCACAGAATACGCTCGATTATGAACTGGGCACATGAGAATCGGAAACTTAGGGGTCACAATTTCGGCAAGGATTAGGGATGAGAAATCTTCTCTCCAGTAAATCTTCCCTCTGGTAAATTTTGGGCAGATAAGGAACTCGTGGGATCTTTTTCCAAGAGCAATAGGAAAGTGCAACAGCTTGGGAGGCGAAATAGAAAGAAAAGGGACGGCTAGAATGCACAAGAGGAAACAAATATGTTGGCTGTGCAATCGCGTGCAACGTTGTCAGATCGTAAGCTGAGGGAAACGGATTAGGAAAAAGAAAGAAAAGAGAGAATTTCCATGGACTATTCTCCTCAACTTTGGTCAAGATTTCCCGCGTTGGAAAACTTATCCCCACTGGATCTCTCAAATCATCTTTCACATAATAAGGGGAGTCAATCTTGGCAAATCATCAGAAAAACAATCGCCCGTTTTCATCTACTGATCATGGAAAGATCGGGAGCTCGGAGTGACAAGGACAAACTGAATTCCCATTCCTTCGTAGACACCTCCGGATTGCTTGGGATTCTTTCGGAAGAATTGAAATTATGAGAGGAATCAGTGGGATTTATCCGACAATATGGACACAATTGACAATCACTCGGCCGAATGAAATTCAGGTATATATACCAATTTGTGAGAGTAAGAAAGTTGGAAAGAAATCAATTGGAGAAGTCAATAACTGGCTTTGTATCATGGGGTCTCAATCTCCACAAGAAAGAAAGAGGCCATCAATCCAGCATTTTCGGCCATGCCAAGAGGAGCGATTTGAGCAACCATGCAGTAATGCTAACGAAATAAAGAGAGCCGAGAATTGCTCACAATATTCCACTGGATGAAATACGAAAGGAAACAAGTATCCTCAAGGAAGGCCTGAATTTTGGCCATTCATTCTTACTGGAATCTCAAATCTCGGGAATCAAGGAGTAGAGTTTCTGACCATATAGGGAGACGTACACAATTGGTATAAAAGGCGGGGAGAAAGAAAGGAAAAATAGAGAGAAGCGGGTTCTTCTGTGCAATTACCATTCCCTCATCGTTGCACGTCGCACACTGTTGCCGCAGCTGCCTCTCCATCTGTACCAGTTAAGGGTCCGTTGATCTCGTCAGTCATCTAGTGATCTCTGTGCTCCTCTATCACTTCTTGTGAAGACTGGCGATTTATTCACTATATGCAGGTCCTCCTCACGTCTTGCGTTCATCTTGCTTCACGGACGTTGACAACGATCATAAAGCTAAGTTGAGCACCTTTTTTTCTTTAGTTTGATCATGTGTGATTCCATTTTGCTATTCAAACTATTGTAATTTTATTCGTTTTTTTGTCCAGATTAAGCTCATGCAAGAAAAAGGAGAAGAATAGAGAATAGCAAAAGAGTGAATGCACGAAAGAAAGGAGGGAGATTGTTCGAGGAGGCGATTTCATTTGCATCATATTGAATAGAGAAGGCTCGGAGAATTTCACAGCAAAGCTTTCTCAGTTGTTCTCTCTCATGGCGTGTTCAACGAAGCTCCTGAGCATCCCCTCTGTTCTATCGCATTTAGGAGGTTCTCGGCCATGTTCGGGATTCCCTACACTCTGGCGCTTATCCAGCAAGCACACACCCACTAGGTCCGGTGAGGAGTCTCGTTGCTTCACCAACACGTCCGCGGCTCTTCCAACGAACTCCCAGGGCTAATGGTAGCCCTTTGCCGCACTGCGAGTCTCTTTGCTGCATTTAAATTCTCCACTGCAGGCTATCCAACGAACCAAATCAGACTACATCTTTGTCCGGTACCTATTCAGTGAATCTCGGCGAATTGAGTGATCATGGTGGTATTCTATACAGCAACCACTTGTTACGCGAGACAGCCAGCAACCCCCGGCAACAGTTTCTACTATACCCAGGGATCCTCTTATCGACATTGGTCCCCTTTCGGCATGCCACCAGTGACTCGGTAAGTCCCTCCTGCATTAATACAAACATCCTTATCAAGTTCCTTGTATTCTTGGTATCTTGCAAATCTTTTGTACAAAACTTTCATTATGTTAGCAGGCCGTCGAGCCCACTAATATGTTGTGGCCTAAGTTCAATCGCTCTTCAACCATTGGCTAGTGTTGCTCCAGCTTCACTAGTCCCAGTTCCCTCAAGGGAGCTCCATCACCAGCCTACATAGTGGTCCTCAGGTTGGCTGGGTTTCATCTTCATTTGTCTCGTGCAGCTAAATGTAGTTGTGTTCAACTTTCCATGATAGGTTAATTTTAATATGTAATCTTAATTGCATGTTGTTAGTTGATAAAACATCAAGTTATCGTGATTCGATTGTTTTCCTGAATCAACCAAGATATATTAGGTTTTTGAACCTTTAGACACTAAGGTTGGACCCTATTATTGTCTTGGTCGATTCACCATGAAGATTGGATTAATAATTGCCTCGATTTAACATGCTAATGATGTGATAAATCAACGTGTATTTCAATGCATCACAATCAACTGTAATTGCACATCACTTAAAATTAATAATCATGTCATGCAGATAGGCTTAATTAGTAATCGCATCTCATGCATTATTCATATTGCATATCATAACAATAGAAATGTAAAAAAGAGTTAGTGTTGCATCTTTAAGTCGATATTCTTTTAATCACATTTAGAGTCTTAGGATTTTAAATGTTAAAATAACATTTCATATAGTTTATATTTTAGAATAAATTCGTGGTTTCCTTTAGATCATTCATGCATGTTAATTGATTTAGAATTACATACATACATTATCTTAGAAATAAAACTATGTCATCTAGATTGCTTCTTTTTTTTTCACTCACCATGTAGATGCAGATTAGGCATTATTTAATTTGTAAACTCTTAGGGCTGTCATTTTTTTTTTTTTTTGATAAGGTAAATATGTATTGATTTGCACCAACTAGAATATACAGCAAGGGGGAACTCGGAACTGAACTTGCACTCACCAAGACAACATGTCATGTGAGTGGAAGGGTGCCAAGTTCAAAACCAAAAAAATACAAAGCGATAAACCTACAAATTCAAAGTTCATATCCAATCCAAAATCAGCTGCCATCATTGCCAAAAATAGCCGGATCAAGGCTCCAACTAGACATGTTAAACGGGTGGGTTAGGTCGGGTTTGGGTCGGGTCATAAATGGTTCGACCTAAATTGACCCATTAACCCGTTTATGACATATTTAAGCATAGTATAAAATTTTTGACCCATACCCAACCCAACCCAACCCATACCTGGCCCAACCCGACCCATATTATTAAAACACTTCCCTATCTAACTAAATTTAGGAAAACTTATTCTTATAATATTTTTTAAAGATTATATTCATTTAATACTGTTTATTTTTTAAGAAAATCGAATTATTAATAATTTTCATTTTAAATATTTTAAATTATTTTTATTTTTTAAAAATCATGCACACATATGGGAGAACGAGACTCACCTGGGTTTTGATTGCTAATCAAGCCACCATTCGACGATGGTGGCAACCACGTGTGACAGCGTCGCCGTGTGAGCAAGAGGAGGAGCTGCTGTATGAGCGGTGGCAGCAAAGCGAGACGACACACTGTCGTGCGATGAGGAAGGTTTCTTCGTTTTGATTTGAGAGTAGAGAGGAGATGAGTCATCTCTAAGAACTGAGGAGTAGTTGGGTTCTAAGTAGATTTAAACTTTGACCCATTAATGACCCATGTATTTTAGTTTTTTTAATTTTAAACCCATTATAGGTACATCTATCAAAATGAGTGCATAACCCATTTATGACCCATTTAAATATTAAATGGATCATAAATGGGTCAAGCTTTCTTTTATATGGGTTTAAAACTAAAAATACTAAAAGAAAGCCTGACCCATTTTGACAGGTGTAGCCCCAACAGTGCTTCATCCTCCTGTTTGATGTAGTATCTGCCACATAATTAAGAGCCACGGCTTTGTCCTTGATCGCCTTAATAATATAAAGCTTCATAGACAGGATATGAAGTGGTCGAGCTCGGAAGATCACATTATTGCGGGTTTTCCAAATAACATAGCATAAAACTCCAAAGGAGAAACGGGCAATCTCCTGGTGAAATTCATTGCCTAATAGAGAAATAGTGGCCCACCCGATAATGTCTCTCCACGCTCTATCCTGCCAAGATATATTACACTTGCTAGCCCAGAACATGGAAAAGGTTCTAGAGACATGGCACTTGAAGAAAAGGTGATTTATGGAGTCCGGTTCCATATTATAGAATGCGCAAGCTACATCTAAGATTCTCCCATAAGTTAATAAAAAGATTTGAGTTAGAAGGCGGTTTTTAGTAATCAGTCAAAGTAAAAGTTGGTGTCGTGGGACAAAAGATCTGTTCCAAATGAAAGAAGACCAAGGGACTTGCTGAGATTTATGCCTAATTGCAGCTCACGCAGAGGCGACAGAGAACATACCTGAAGAGTGTTCCAACCATATGAACTTGTCCGGATTTGGAGTAAGTACCGGGATCGAAAATTGCCAGCTCCGAAGTTCCTGCAAAACTCCTTGGCCTGTTGGGGTAAAGAGATCCACCACTTTAGCATGTCTAGGCAGTCCCAAATGATAAATATAATTGTTGGAGAAGACTGCATTTAAAGACCCTTACTAAAGCCACAGATCAAACATAGAGACGTTGAGAGACCATTCTCGACTCACCATCGAAAGAACCTTTGACTATCCCCTCTAAGGCCCAAAATTTTCCTCCACGCCCATGAGCAAAACGTCAGTGTCATGATATCCCCAAAAATTTTCCTTTTAAGGTGCGTTGCATGGATCCACTTGCACCATAACGACTCTTTATCCGTAAAAAGGAGCCATAGGTGTTTCATCATGGCTGTCTTGTTACCATCTCGGAGCTTGCGCAAGCACAATCCTCCTTCTTCCTTTGGGAGGCACACCTCCTCCCAAGCCACTTTATCTCCACTCGTGCCTAGGCTAGGTCCCTTCCAAAGGAATTGGCGGCATATTTGTTCTATCTTATCCAACACCGAGCTTGGCAACATGAATATGCTAGCCCAATATATTTGAATTGCATGTAGAACTAATTTAATCAATTGGAGCCGGCCTGCGAAAGACAGAAATCGGTGGGTCCACGATTGTACCCTAGAAGTAAGTAAACTCACCAGGGCATATTATTCGCTTTCCCTAGTCTCGCCGTGATAATGGGGACACCTAGATACCGCACCGGTAGAGAGCCCAATTGAAATCCCAAGGCTTGCTGAATTTGGTCATGACCCATTTCCATTCCTCCCGCTAGAAATATTTCACTCTTATGCAAATTTGGTTTTAGACCACTCCACAACCACTCCACAATGAAAAATTCTGAAGGCCCTCTTTTAAACAAGTAACCGAAGCCAAGCTGGCCTTACTAAATAAAAACATATCATCTGCAAAAAAAATGTGGGAGAGACAACTGGACTTACATCTCCAATAATATCTGAATTCCGCACGTTGAGTTTGATGAGCAAGAATCCCAAAGAATACCTCCATAGCTAGTGTGAATAGGTATGGGGACATGGGATCAACTTGCCAAATTCCTCTGCCACTCAAGAAAAAACCACGTAGTTCCCCATTTATGGATATGGAGAATTTTGCTGTCGGAACACAAGTCATTATCAACCCAATGACCCGTTCAAGAAACCCAAATGCTCCCAGTGTTGCTTTCAGAAATTGTCAATCCAGCATATCATATGCTTTTTGGAAATCAACCTTGACAACACATTTAAGAAGATAGGGTTTAATGTGGAACCCGCTAAACAGCTCTTGAGTGAAGAGAATATTATCACTGATTTTGCAACCTTTTACAAAAGCATTTTGGGTGGGTCCTACTATATCCGGAAGGATCGTGGCTATCCTGTTCGCTAGGATCTTAGTGATACATTTATAGATAGTGTTGCAATAGGTAATTGGTCGAAAATCACCCACTGACGATGCATTGGGAGTCTTAGGCATAAGAGCAATAATTATGTTATTCACATCCCTCAATAGGCTACCGGTATTGAAAAAATGTATGATTCCTTCTATCACCGATTGACCCACAATATCCCAATTTTGTTTGAAGAATTCCGCATTGAACCCATCCAGGCCAAGGGCTTTGTCCCCTAGCTAAGGAAAACATGAAGTTACGAATATCCAATGGAAGGACAGGTCGGTATAGGAAACATACCTGCTCCTCCGTTAAAGGGTGCTAGATCATATCTTGAATCTCCTGTTGGGATGGCCGGGTAGGCATTCCATCGGCGCCAGCAAATTTTGAAAATGTAAGACAAACAAGTGCTATACCTCATTCGGATCATCCACCAAATTGGTAGCATAGTCCCGAATGGAAATAATCCGATTATGCATGTGCCTTCTACTAACCGAATGGTGAAAGAATTTGGTATTGTGATCACCTTCTTTCAGCCACCGGATTCTGGATTTTTTACGAAAGAATGATTCCTCAAGCGACCGGAGTTCATAGTAACTCCGAAGTTGGGTTTTCTTCTTACGCCAACGTCATATTGTGTGGATCCCGCTGGAGGGCATCTTGGGTTACCCATAAAGCTTGTTTTGTAGCCTCCGCTCTCATAGATAAATCAGAGTATGCATCCCTGTTCAGTTGTTTAAGCCGAGCTTTTAGAGTTTTTAACCTGCAGTGTAATCTGTACATAGGGGTGCTCAAACCTTGGCAATTCCATGCTTGAGCGACTGTCTCTTTAAAGTGTGGATGCTTCATCCAAAAATTGAAAAACTTGAATGGTTTCCTCCGAAGAGACGGGGCTGTGATTCTTACTATCATAGGTGTGTGATCAGAAATACTCGGTGCTAAAAAGGCAGCTTATGAGTAATAGTACTCCTAGCACCATTTGTTGTTGACTAAGACATGATCCATCTTCCGCAATTTCCGATGCATTCTAGTAGATGAAGCCTAGGTAAATCTGTATCCAACATAGCAGAGGTCTTCAAGTTCCGTTTGAGCTAGGCATTCCTTGAACTCGTCAAATGACGAGAGCCAAGCGTCCAAGCTTCCTATCTGATTCGATGGATCCCGAATAGCATTAAAATCTCTTGCAACCAGCCATGGGCTATCAATAAGGGAGCAACTCCTTTAAATTAGATCCGTCCAAAGTGGCTGACGAGAAACAAATGTGTGTTCCCCATATATAACTGAAAAATCTATAGAGTGCCCTGAACTGATATCCTTGAGTTTTCCATGGATAGCTTGGTCATACATCAAAAGAGGGTCATAAGTAACCCTGATCGGATCCCACCCAATCCATATTCTTCCCTAAGGGGAGAAGTCATAATTGGAACACCAAAGCCATCCATAAAGTAATCCATAAGATATAGTCCCAAAATGAGTAGCAACGACCTTAGTTTCAAGCAATTCGATACAGCAAATATTATGGGATTGAACAAGATTGCGGACTTCAGCTTGCCTTACAGGATCTATTAGACCCCTAATATTCCATATACCTGCATTCATATAATACTATATATACATGTGGAGAGAAGGAGTTTACCTCCGTTTGGTTCGCCGCCAACTAGACGCCGGCTTTGGTTTCACCGCAAGAGCCACCGACTGAACTTTTGGGTTATCAGCAGGTTCGTTCGTCTGAACAAGAGGCTGTCCCTCATTTACAACAGCCCTGAACTTTTGGGTTATCAGCAGGTTCGTTCGTCTGAACAAGAGGCTGTCCCTCATTTACAACAGCCCTGGCAAGATAATATGGGGTCACAGATCTTTCCACCAAAGGTTGCTCCTCATCAAAACTGCTGACTGTGCCAATCCCTTCATCTACGTCATCATCTGAAGAGAATGATATAGGGGTAGTGAGTATCTCTAGATCTTTTCCCGCCATCTGAGAAGAGGAGGGATCATCACAGGATGTGCCCTTGTTCTATTTATTCCTTTCCAGATTGGATCCAGGATGAACATTAACAGGTTGGTTAATCCTTTTCTCAGAACGGGCCAGATTTTTGCGAGTAGCCCTGGCTTGTTGTCACTCATCCATAGGGGTACCTGTCTTAGACGCCTCTTCTGAGGGATGGCCAGCAGCTTAGCCTAGAGCTGGGGGATCAGAGCCATCCAAAGCAGCATGAGCAGCTAATGGATACTAGGCTACTGGCGGGTTTATATGTCCACCAGAAGCAGGGGGCCTTCTGTCACCGAACATTTATGGCCAAAGGTGCCACATATTTTGCAGAGACGGGTCTCCATTCATATTCCACCTCCACCGTACGAGTTTCCCCATTCAATATTACTTCCACTGAATTACAATGGTCCTTGGTGGCTGATAATTCCATATACACCCTAGCAAATGAGATCATCCTCATTTGCTCTGTTCTCGGGTCTACATATAGAGGTTTGCCAACAACGCTTGCCACCACACTGATTCCCGGAGCTGACCATAATGCATATAGAATGTTTTTAAGCCTAATCTATACCGGCACCGAGGTGTGGTTGTCTTTCTTCAACTCTAGCATTGGATGCCATTATTCGAGAATGAGAGGGACTCTTGCCACAGTCAATGGTCCCCCATCTAAGATTTTCCTTCAGAAGTCCGGTATGTGAAAAAAATAGAATCCTTGATCATTAGCCATAACGTCTGCCAATTGGTGGCCCCAAAAGTGTTTCAAGGCGGTTTCCACCAGCTTGAATGGGAGCTTTTTCCCAACAAAATAGCCGACAATACAATTATACCATATGAGATTCATAGCTTCAAGCACCTCCTTCGACAGGTTAACTACCAGCTTGTCATTAATCAATGCAGGAGGAATATAAGATAGGTCGTACCCTTTTATAGCAGACTTTGTCACCCTTGCCCAGGATGTAGCCTTGCTTCCTTCTTGAGCTTGAGTCGAAGGCTGTCTCCGCTTAGTTGGAGGTTTGCTACGGCTACGCTACTCTCCAACAACACCATTTTTGGTCATGGATAGTCCTACTTAGCCAACAAGTGTGAAGAGTTCTGCAAATCGTCATGAGGCGGCGGCCCATCAAAACTCCACAAGGGGCAGTATACTATATCCCCTTACTCACAAATCACATCTTGAACATGTGAGGCATGTTTCGATTTTTACAACCTCATGGGTTACGACACAACCTTAGGGTTGGTGATCTAGGGCGCACGAATGATAACATTTCTGGCCAAAATTTGATTTCTGGAAAAGGAATAGATTTTTTTATTTGTATTTCTAGATAAATTTCTGAGCCAAAAAACGCGTTTGATAACTTGATAATTAATAAAATTTCACTTTCTCAAGTGGCGGCGGGCGGTAGGCGGCGGCGGCGGGCGAACGGCGTGGGGGGGGGTGGTGATGGTGGTGAGCGGCGGACGACAAGAAACTCATTCAGGTGAGAAATAAGAAAGAGAGAAACAATTTTTGATTTCTATTCTAGAAATAGAAAAGTAAAATTTTTTTGTTTCTGATTTCTATTACAAACCTATTTCTAGAATAGAAATCTGTTCCAGAAATAGAAAAATGAAATTATTTTACCAAACGAATTTCTATCCTATAAACAGGTCTGGAATAGAAATCTATTCCAGAAAAAAAAATATATAATGCTTACCATGCGCAACCCTACTAGTATAACCTGGCATCGTCTCACCCCTTTGGGCATGGCTACGTCATAGGACTCTAGCCTAGACGACATTCCAAAAAGAAGCTTCAGTCCAACCTTAACCGTAAGACAGCAACTGGTCACTTGCCAAGCATTCGATAAAAATCGAGCGACCTCAAAGGCCATGGTACAATCTAAGAGTAAGCGATCTTCCTATAGAACAAGGCTTTATTTTATGTGATCATGCAGTACAACTATCAACAATAACATTTCTTTCTTTTCACTTTATACCAATGCAACTATGGTTTATATTCACGCAACATGCCATTGCAAATATCACACATACAATGCAATGCAATGATCATTGATGGTCATGCAAATTTGCTTAATTCAACAGCTTTCAAATGCAACAAACAAACACGAGTTCAAGTTGTAGTCCAAATAATCAACCTCAACCAACTAGTAGCATGACAATTAATCAATCAATCCTCATAGGAAATGAACGACAACCAATTAATTTTACAATAATCAAATGGTACCCAAAATAATAATGACCATTAGTTATTCCCACAATAATCAACTAGTACTAATAAATTACTCATAAGCAATTACTTGACATAAAATAAGTCACTTTAATTAAATACTTCCTTAAATAGTTAAAGGCCACATTATATTATCATATGTATAACTATCAACCTTTAATTAATAAGCAACAAGTATATAAGTATAAATATTGCTCTAATTAATCATTTATCAACAAAGAATTATAATTAATTATTTTAGAATCAACAAATAATTAATAATTCGAAATTAATTATAAATAATTAATGAATTATCACAAAATAATTTAATCATTTCCATAATTAAATAATTACCACAAAATAATTTAATTAAAATTAATTATTCCCATAAATAATTAATCATAATTAACTAATACTAATCATTCATTAACCAATTTATTTAGCCATAAACAAGATTAGTTATAATAGAATAATGCTAACTATCTATAACCTAATTAAATTAGCAATAAGCATAATTAAGCTACGATTAGCTTATCTTAATCAAGCTTAGGGCACATAAAACATACTTAAGCATAAACCACCCCCATTAGCCACTAATCAAGCTTAGAACTAATTAAACTACCCCTAATGCAAGATTATCCCCTAATTAAAGTGTTAGGAACTAGGAATCGGATCGACGTCCCGAGAACCGAATCAAACTAGCCGATCTGGTCCGATCCTAGCGATTATTCCCGGTTCAAGCGGTCCAATGTGCTTAACCCTAATTAGAAACCCAAATAAAGTATTGAGAAAATTACTTTATTCCTACGAAGCAAAAATTTTGGGTACAGGGATTTGATTACATTATATTTCTCTAATGCCTTTTTGGTACCATTCTTTTCATGAAAAAATGTTTGGCAGAAAGCTTACATCAATTATATTACTTCATAACATGTGAGGTAATCATGCTAACGTTCAAACCACTAATTGAACACCTAATAAAGAAGTAAATAAGTTGCATGACTTACCTCATAGCAACGAAAGCATCTGCAATGTTAGTTTAGAAACCACATCAACAGCTCTAGATATGATTTTTAATTAACAAGCAGTCACTTGATTTTTGGGATTTTCAATTATTTAATGATCCCTAAAAAAAATATGTACGATGCATGCAGTAAGATTGCAATGATTTGATGGTCCTACTATACTCCTACTCACTCTCACTCTCAGACTTTTGCCATCTTTTTTTATAGGGCGTGGGAGTCGAAACCTACATCTGAGACTAAATGATCCCCACATCAAACCCCGAAGAAGATGAAGATTTGAACCCATCACCTCCTATTTTCTATGTGAGAAGGGTGGCCACTAGGTAAAACCCAATGGTTGACAGGCAAATATTAAACATAGCTATCCTAACATGTCAAACATATTGATTTAAATGGTCCTAAACATGCTATTTACTAAATGAAGTGCAATATGCAAACTAATACCATGTGACTCGCGCATGATTGTTTTATGTTTTTTATTTAAAATTCGAAATTAAAAATGCCCCATATTTAAACATGCCATCTAAATTAGGAAAAATAAATCTAATTTATCCTAAAGCAATAATTTTGTATTTTTATTTTGAAAATTCAAAATGAATAAATTACTTAACATGCAATCTAATCTAAGATAGACAATGTTATCAACAAGAATTAGATCAAATCAAGTATATTTTTTGGATTTTCTTTTTATGAAAACAATCAAGAAAAGGGGTAGTTATTTAATTAAATAATATGGTCCACAAAGTTTTCCTTATTTAAATTTAGGAATGAAATAAACCAAAGATCATATCCAAGTAGTTAGAGATATTAATGGAAGGTTATCCGTTAAATTTACTAACGGTAAATCAATGATTGTATCCAAATAGTGAAATAATTATAGATAGGATGAAAGATTTTTCGTACTGCCAACTATCGTATCTTGTAAATAGAAATCGGACGATCATCCAAACATGTCCTAACTAACAAGATGATTTACTAGGATTTTGTGAATATACATTATTTAACTAAATATGCAATTGAATATAGCAAATCACTCCAAATATGCAATTGAATATATCAAATCGATCCTGAATAAGATAATTCCCTAATTTTGAGGATTACTTTCCAAATTGAACATGACATAATCGGATCAGAATCGCGATCATGGCCTCAATGGCAGGCAAGCCAACGCTCGTGATGGTGGATGGCCAGCGGTGGCTTACACGGGTCCAGGCATGGCGCGGGTCCCGGGTCGACGAGGGCGCTGGACTCGGTTGCACGTCGACGAAAAGAACTTCGGAACCTCCCCAAGTGGATTCATCTTCTTCTTTTCGGTGACTTTTGTTCTTGTCCTCCACGCTTTGCAATCTCCACCGAGTCTTCCCCCCACTTGGCACTAGATCGATGATTGGTGATGGTGGGGTCTCACTGGAAAATCCAAAAGTTCTAAATTAGCTGCAAGTGATCTTTGAACGCGCTGAATCACAAGGGACCTATAAGGAAAGAACACGTTAAGTGTAATGGTTCCTGCTGGGAAACTTGTTGGCGAGGAGAAGACTGAACAGCAGGGGATTGTCTCGCCGAAGTTGATACGGAGGACCGTAGAGAACGCTTGGATTTATGATGGCCGAAAAGATTGCGCGAGTGATGAAGCAATCGGCAGTTTCGACGGGAACCGAGCAACTGTGTGCACGGGGCTCAGATTTCTTGACTTCAGAACTTAGTCCCAGGGGAAACTTCTCCCGAACGAACATCTTTCCAACCTCATAAGCTTGAAATTTCTTGAATTGGATTATGTCAATCTTTCTGGAGACTTTGATAATCTTTTTCCGGAACTAAGGTGGCTTCAATGACATGGTTGCCTTCAACATTTTCCCGTGATGAACTTTCACATCGATGACTTGGTCATCCTCGATCTATCTTGGAGCAAGATCATGGAAAACGGGAAAGGCTGGAATCAAATGAAGGTTGCGTACAGCACATGTTCTTTATGTAATAATTTGTCTTTAATCGATATAATATCACAGACTGATTTCTTTTGGAATGATTTTTATGTTACAGATACCTAAATTGAAAGTTTTGAATCTCACAGGCTGCACAAGATTAGTTAAACTTCATGATTACTCCAGTTACATCCACTTATGAAGGTTAATTCTTGAGCAATGTGGAAATTTGGTCAAAATTCATCAATCCATTGGCCATTTAAGGCATCTGGTTGTCTTAAACCTGAGGTTCTGCACTAAACTATACAAACTACCAAATGAGCTGGGTGATTTGGAAGCTTTAGTGGAGCTTCTCATTGAGGGAACGTCTATACAGTATATTCCCGTTTCTCATGGTCTTATGATGAGCCTTGAAACTCTTTGTGCCACTCACTTTCAGTCAGTTACTCAGATTTCAAGTCTCACAGTCACCTGCAGTCCTTATTGGACCTTGCATTGGATGGAGTGGAAATTGCTGAGCTCCCAGAATCTAAAGCAGCTTTGTTAAAATTTCGGCGCTTATCATTGAGATACTGTGGTTCACTAATAAAACTCCCACAATCCATTGGTCAGTTGAAATCATTAATGGAGCTGGACTTGTCACGCACAGGAATTTCAGAATTACCTGATACAATCACAGAACTCAATTATCTGGAGATACTTAACATTGCTTATGGTAGCATAAAAAAGTTGCCGCCTGCTATAGGGATGTTGCAGAAGCTTGAAGAGCTACAAGCCTCATCATGTAGAGTTTGGAGGGAGAGGTTCCTAGTGATATAGGGAAATTGGCTCGTTTGAAAATTTTGACACTGGATTACACAGACATTTGCTGCCTACCAGAGAGCATATCTAGGCTTTCTCGACTTCATAAGCTTGATTTATTGGGTTGCACAGAGCTTCAATCCATGCCAGAACTTCCTTGGAGCTTAACCAATCTGCGAATAACTTGACGGTGGTTAGAGAAGATTACAGTGCTCTTCAACTTGATTAACTTGAAAGAGTTGTACCTCTCGGACTGTTATAAGCTAAGTCAAATTCCTGGTGGGATTTTAAAGTTGCATGGACTGAAGACTTTGATGTTGATCAGTTTAAACATTTGTCGACTGCCAGCAGAAATTGGAGCCATTTCTCAAGTCAAACATCTCACTGTACAAGATTGCAAAGAATTTCAGTGCATTGAGGCGTTCCCATTGAGTGTAGTTAATTTATATGTTAGAGGCCGTGAATCTCTAAAGATACTGCCAGACTTATCTAACTTGAGCAATTTGTTGGAATTTGTGATCACTACTAGTTATGAGCAATCTGAGCCTGACGAACCAGAAAGAAAAACAGCCATGAGGGATTTGTAGGTGCAGCAGAGCAAATTTTTGCAACATCTGGACATGAGTTGGTGCACATCCAATAAGGAAGATCTCAAGGACTTGCAGCCCATGGGATGCAAGGAGCTGATTAAAGTTGAAGGCTTGATAATTTAGAATCTTGAGAACACATGGACATGAGTTGTGGTACTGCTCTTGAAAAGTTAACTGATCTTTCAGGCTTAAGAATAATGAAAGTTTTGGATCATAAACTGTGAGAACCTGCAATCTGCCGTTGGTCTCAAGAAGTTGACGTCATTAAGGAGAATGGACATTTCAAGATGCAAGATATTGAAGAATTTCCAGATCTGACGGAGCTAAAATGTCTTCGTGAATTACAGACGCAAGATTGTGAGAAGCTGATGGAGATACGAGGGCTTGATCATCTGGGATATTTTGAGTTTCTGGACTTGTCTGGTTGTAAGTCACTCAAAAGATTACCCTGCCTCACATCTCCAGAACATGAGAGAATTGCGAATGAGAGATTGTTGGAAACTTACTGAGATTTGGGGGCTGGAAAAATTGAAGCTTTTGGAGTTCTTGGATATCTCCAGATGCAAGTCACTCAAACATCCACCAGATCTGTTGAAATTGAAGAAATTATGGGAGCTACAATTGCAAGATTGTGAGAAACTGACCCAGGTTCCAGGACTAAAGGAATTAAAATCTTTGAAATTCTTGGACACTTCGGGATGCAAGTCAATTTCAAAGCTGCCAGATTTGACTAGCTTAAAGCAATTAAAGCAAATAAGATAGGGTGTCCGCATGGTTTTGCACATTTACTCTTGAAGGCCATCAATACTTTTGCTGTGGCATTCTAAAGGTGCAACTTGTAGGTGTAAGCTGTAGCTGCTCCCGTAAACTGGAGTTTGTTATCTGGTGTGCGCTGTATTGGGACGAAAATTGTGAATTGTCCCTCTGTCCCTCTGTCTCTCTCTCTCTCTCTCTCACACACACAAAAGCCAGTAAGTAATAGCGTGGCAGCTATATCTTTCTTTCGAAAGTAACAGCAGACGACCAACTAGTTTATGAAATCTTGTCTCTTCTGTTTAACAAGTCACAATTGAAGAACAGGAAGAAATTTAAAAGCCTAAGGTGAGCATTGATGATGTTATATTCCTGTGTGACTTCGCACCAGTGATCTCAAAACCGGACTTGACTGGCCAACCAGATGAACCGGTGCCAGTGCCAAAGGTGAACAAACTGGTGCCAAGTTTTATATGATGTCACTGCTTTGAATCCATTGGGATTGGGTTGTACCCTGTGAAAGTGTCCGCGAAGGACAGCAGCTCCTTTCCCAGAGTCCCCTAGGCTGGGAAGATACATGATAAATTTTCCAGGGATTAGGTATCTTTCTGTATTGTCAGCTAGATCATTAAAGGTAAGGGAAACAGACAACTCACCAGTACAACGATGGGTAGAGAACCCGAGTTGGCCATTTGATTGTCTTGAGGGCAACTTAGAGCAGATGGAGATACAAAATCCCAGAAGAAAGTTGTAAGTGGTTCTTGAAAATCAGTGAGGGAAGAGATAAAAAAGGTGAGAGAAAACTGTCAAAATCGATTTTATTCTCAGCCCATCAGGTGGACTGAATGAGGCTGTCACATGTCCCGGTCATGCCGACGGGTTTTGGTAACCTTACCCGAACGACGCTATACCGAGTTACCTGACAGGTTGAACTTATCTAGATATCTTTACAATATGGTCTCATAAGCACTTATGCACAGTTCTGCTTATGCTTCCTCTCTCTCTCATCGTCCCTGTAGCTCCGTTTCCATCCCCTTTTCCCTTGAGATTCCATAATTGAATGCTAACTTAGATATTGGATAGCCAATCCAAGTGCAAAATGCCAACACCCTAACACTTTTGTTGTGGTGCAGATCGAAGATAACTCCGACGGAGTTCATGGTTCCATTTCAGGCTTTGAATCCTCATATGATCCTATTGCCAACAGTTTACTGGAATTTGAACAAATTCAAAATGAATGAGAGCACCACTAGGCGAAATGAGACCAATCTTCTTGGCAATGATTCAATTGCACCAGTGAAAGTGCACTCTCAACAGTCCCATTTGATAGCAGTTTGATTTCATTCTCCATAAAATGATCGATCGAGAAGACATCAGGAATTAAACATAGCTCCAATTTTGTGGCCACCCCCTAGCTTAACCTTTTGTTTAGGCCCGAATTCACAATGACATCACATTTTCATTATGATAGTATAAGAATTAATCATAGTAACCAATGTTTTGTGATCATCATACAGAATTACAAACCTTCAATGGAAAAACAACTTTTATGTAGACTAGCAAATCCAACAACTAGCCTTTAATATTAATCATCACAAGCTATGGACATTCACTCACTACTGTCGTCAGAAAGTGAGTATAAGAATTAATCATAGTATCCAACGTTTTGTGATCATCACACAGAATTACAAACCTTAAACGGGAAAACAACTTTTATGTAGACTACCAAATCCAACAACTAGCTTTTAATATTAACCATCACAAGCTATGGACATTCACCCACTACTGTCGTCAGAAGAATAATCATCCCTCACGCCATGGAGGATATTTCCTATGAGCCTATCTCTAGGATGCCTGTATTTTTTTTTAGAAATGATCAGATGTTTGAGGACATCATTCACTAAAGCCTGCGAATTACTCTCTTCAGAAGTTGAAATCTCATCTGACCCAACCTCACCAGATGTAGGATCAGGCTGGCAGTCACCCATTGTAAGCTTCATCAACCTTTTCATGTTCCTTCTATATTTGATGGCATTATTCACCGATGCCTGAGAATTCCCTTCAGAAGCTGAAGCCTTGCCTTCTTCAACATCACAAGATGTAGCGTCAGGAAGGTGGTCTTCCACCATTAATTCGACCCGAACTTTCTGGGGAGTCTTAAAGATAGCACCGCAGGTTTCACCATCCTGGTAAAGCTTTTCTTCATCAGATAAAGATTGATAGGCCTGCAGAAATAATAAAGTCGATACTAGTTGATTATTCCCATCTTGCACTGGGGTCAAAACCCGGAAAAAGCTCTTTGGAGAATAATGATGCAACCCACAGTTAAATAAACTGGACAACCCATACCAAGAGCAAAAATGCCCACATGTCAAGGAATGCAATGTAGATAAGAAAATGGTCTGATGGGTAGTTTCCAGATTTTTAGTTGTCAAAACTAGAAACTATGCTAGACGACTGCTTCTGACCTTTAGGTTTACAAAGTTGTCAATTTTAGTTTAATGGGGCTACATCTACACTGCCACAGCCATACTCTCTTTAAAAGTGATGTCACTTTGCCTTCGCTGAATAAAGAGAAAGAGAGAGAGAGAGTGACCACTCCTGAAGATACATTGCTGTTTGTTAATCTTCAAAGGAAAATCTACATTGATCACTCCCCCAAAGTTCTGATTTCAGCCACATCAAGATACATAAGAGAATTACCTCTAACATTGCAGTGATTGCAATACGCAGCCTCCCTGCCTTGACCTTCTCAAGAGGCAACCAGAAATCATGCCTCCGTCCATCCAAAAAATCATTGATATTGACATTACAAGAGCTGAAATAGATTATTACATTACTAAACAATCACAGGTCTCTACAGATAACGAAAGAATGAAAATTTCTTACTTCTGCAGCAGATTACATTTTGAATCTTAGTCGAAATTGAAGACAAAGGGAAATTCAAGTGCTGAGACCATAATATAATTGAAGAATTAGAAGTCGCATGAGGCTTTGGCAACAGTTTTAACTTCTTCTTTTTTTCCTTCTAGCAGCAGACTCAATAAACAACTGAGAATCACGGGCTGGAAGGTTGAAATCTATAGAGTTCTTGGACATTTGAGGAAGCACGCAACTTGGAAATTTGCCAGACCTGAAGATTTTAAAGAATCTATGGGAGCTATAGTTGCAAGGTGACAGAAATTAACTCGATTTCCAGGACTCAGAATGTGAAACAATTGAAATACTATGACCGGAACACTAAATTTGTCAAGCTAAAGCATGGATAATCAGCATCGATATTGTTGGATGTTGAACCTTGACAGAAATGGCTCCCAACACCTAATGACTTATCAGCTCTAATCATTGTGTAACAAGAGTTGTCACTCTTAGTGGGATCAACTTGGATGTATTATGTTTCTATAATCAATGAGTAAGTGTTGTCATGCTTGGACTTAGGATACAAGTATCATCAGGTCATCTGCATCCACTAAATGCTATGTAGAATATTATTCTTCACAACTGCCCAAAGGTACATGTATGGACTATGGATTCATGGACATTTTAGTTAGCATACATGTGTGAGTTGTGTTAGAAAAATCCCACATCGGAAAATTGATGTGGTGTTAAGCAGTTAATATATTTTAATTGGCCCATAACTCATTGGCTTAAGTTTTTTGAGTGAAGGTGGATCTAATTAGATATATTGACGGGCTTGGACTCAGACCCCCTTTTGACAATCTTCCCAGGTGAATGTATCGGGCTTCTGCGATGCGCTCCTAACAAATGGCATCAAAGCCGACGGTTGTAGTTTTCAAGCAGGAGAGCATTGTAGTGTAGCAACGTTAGCAAAGGATGAAGTTGGACTAAAAAGGGGGTAGACCTAACACTGGAACTCACATGTGAGAGGGAGATTATTAGAATACACGTGTGAGTTGTGTGACCTGTAAGGATGAAGTTGGGCTAGAATCTTACTTGAATTAAGGGAGAATAGACCTAACACTGGAGCTCACACGTGGGAGAAGATTGTTAGGGTACACGTATGAATTGTGTTAGAGAAGTCCCACGTCAGAGAATTGATGTGGTGTTAAGCAGTTAATACATCCTAGTTAGCCCATAACTCATTAACTTAAGCTTTTTGAGTAAATATGGGTCCAACTGGATATGTTAATGGGCTTAGACTTGGGCTTAGACTTGGGCTCCGACTCTCTCTTGGCAATCTTCCCATGTGAAGGTATCGGACTTCTATGGCATGCTCCCAACAAAAAAATTGCCTATCTACTCCTAAAATCATCTCCAAAATATAGCTTTAATGAGTAGATGGGCAGATGTCACATTTACTTCCATTAGGTAATACTATGGAGAAGAACAACCAATGGCTATTAAGATCCTTCCAAAGGAAACTTGTGAAAAGTTCTCCCTTTTCAATTTATTAGGAGTAATACAGATCTGAAATTCATTTTAGTGAACTGGCAGAATGTACAACAAAACATAGACGCAACTAACAGATTTTTAAAAGGCAAGAAGAACCAGTGAATTGCACTTTTTCCCTAAACCAGCGATAGAGCCTGTTGTAGACTTTGAGTACACCAATTTACCGCTGCCAAAATGAACACTATTCTACTCATGGTTCTTGACATTATCTAGCAAGTTGTAGTCTTCCTAGATCTAAAAGCTGATGTCGCATAAAGCACTATGATTTAGAGGACCAAGTAGAGCAAATTCTTAAGGCTGATCCATATAATAGAATTTTAAGTGCAACAAATAAAACTGATAGAAGGGAGGTTATTCTATTGTCGCCTGAAGTAAGGGGTTTGAATCATGGAAACAGCCTCTTTGGAAAATCAGGAGTAAGGCTGCATACATCAACCCCTCCCCAGACACCCACAGTGCAAGGAGCCTAGTACACTGGGATGCCCCTAGTGATACTCCCA
Organism: Corymbia calophylla; assembly: GCA_014182845.1. NCBI lineage: Eukaryota > Viridiplantae > Streptophyta > Magnoliopsida > Myrtales > Myrtaceae > Corymbia > Corymbia calophylla. The sequence continues at coordinate 14,709,857 of CM024695.1, read as the reverse complement.
AGAACCAATTAGAACATTATAGTTAACTTGTTCATCCTATTCCGAGATGACAAGCAAATGCTCTCCCCATGAAGGCATTAATTACAAGTGGACCAAGTCAAGATTTAATGAATATCAAATACAGATGAACCTATAGTTATTTAATGAACCTGAAATTTAGACGAATCTATGTATTGTTTTCAAAACTCAAAAACCCTTGTGACATACACAAACAAAGGTCTTATAGGACTTCATGTAGCAGTGTAGCCATTGTCACTATACCTTTTCTGGTAGATTAAGAAGGGGAAGGGAGCCACTGGGAGGTTTACTTTTCTTATTTTTGACTAAGGGTGAATATTAAGACTCTCAAGAATAAAAATGGAGTTAGGAACAAACCCAAGGGAATAGTCCCTGGAATGACGCTCGTCATGAACTTCCATAGACAAGATGTTAGGTAACCTCATTGAAAAAATGGGGAGTCTAAATTCCTCAAGCCAAGCCTTTCTGTTGTGCTGTGCCTTGGTCCTGAACCGATAGTGTCCCATCAGCCCCATCACATATGGATCAATCGACCCTGAAAAAAGAAGCTCCTCCAGTAAAAACATACAGATGAATAATCAAGAATATTAATGATTGACAGACATCATTGGAAACAAACCATGGGAAGTTGAACTTTCTAAGTCCGATGCCTCAATCACTTCCACTTTAGCATATCCAAGACACTTCACTGCGAACATACACAAATTTTCTGTAACCTCAATAAATGCGCAGCAAGTAATATGACAATAATTGGTAAGGAATATGGAAAAAGCCTCAAGTCACAGGACACAGCTAAAAAGGTTTGTAGACTTGGCCATACCAGGTACCCTAGTGCAGAACAAGTCCCACTTAGAAAAGAAAGTCAATATGGTTTGACCAGACTTACCTAATTGCCTCAGCATTGTTCGTGTATTGCAAAAGGCAGATATGTTAAACATATGCTTGAAGATATTTTTGGTCTTTGGCTTTTGGAGTTCATATACAGTGTCCAGGGCAGCATGAATTACAAGCTACTTGGTCTTGAAATTCTTAGTTCAATAAAATTATTTAAGTTATTAGTATAGGCTCATATCCATTCTTATTGCAACCCAAACCATGCAGAGTCTTTTCCCACCTCAATTCCATTCTAGCATAACAGGAGAAATGATCGGAATGAGCTTGACCTAATTTTTTTCTCTAAAAAGATCAGCAAGAAAATTTTTCTCCAGAAAGATGAGCAAGAAAAGAGTTCACTCTTGTCTTGAACAAGGTTTCCGTAGTTCGTGCCAGTCCTCTCTTGCATTAAGAAATCAAATATTTATCTCTTACAAAGTTAGTAAGCAATTTATTTATCCCATCTTTAGATCTCCTAGTCGATATTGTTATAAGACTCTTCCAATGTCCAACCCAAAATCTTAACCTATTAGATGAAGGAACACTACATGTATATAAGGTCTAATCAAACCTAATAATCAAGCAATGTGAATAATACTTTTAAAACCCCATTTCCTATGCAAATCCATCTGTATGGACAAAGGCACATGGAATCGAAAAACGGGGAGCCACACATTGTGAGATAAACCTGGGCATGAAGGATGAAGAAGCCTAGCCATTATGCCATGTTCAAATGTTAGACCCAAAAGTTAGTCATTAGGTGGAAGGAAACTACATGTACATAAGATCCAATCAAGTCTATTAGTCAAGTGATGTGGGATAACATTTTAACAAAAACAAATTGGTTCCCACCTATTTGGCAATGAAATGAGGTTATTACCTTCATCCACAGAGAACCATGCTTCATAAGGTAAATGACAGTCATCCTAGACCCAAAGAAAAAAGAGAATCAGTCAGTTTGGAGCCAGAGAAATCTTCTCATGAAACTTATAAAATTTAATTTTTTGAAGATCTGAACAGTAGGTAAAGCCCGTACATTGCTTTGGAGCACAGCTACTGAAAGATGCAAATACTGTCTCTTATTGTTCCTAAGAGACTGTCTCTTATTGTTCCTAAGAGGCAACCGTCTGAAATGTGTTCCCTCACATTTAACAGCATTTATGTCTAAAGAAATCCATCTGCAAATGATAGAATAAGCATAGTCCATCATTTATTTCAAACATAAAGCAGCCTGGGATGGCAGAATCAAGAGAAAGGAGAATTCCTAAAGCCCAGACAGAATGCACAGGGACTTTTAAAGGTCGCAAATATTTTAGCGTCAATTTCCCAAATAGAATACCATAAAAGATGATCTACCAATGATAAAGTCCAAAAAGCATATAGGTTTTCCAATCAGTCATGCACAAACATTATATTTCTCAAAGAACTCAAAGTGTCAATTTGGAAGTTCCTAGTCTTCAGAAATGTTATGAGAAGTGAGAAAACAACAGTAAACAAGGTGAATTAAGTTACTGACTGTCATTTGCATTTTGACCTGACAAGCAGCAGTCCTGGAGAACAGACATCAATCAACAACACTGTACCCTAATAATGTCCGCAATCACATAAGAAAAATTTGGGCAGCCACTGGGCAGGGTGATCAGGTGGGAACAGAACAATGAAGATGGGTTAACATATATATGTCTGCATCTAATAAGAATAATCTCTCTTGCTTTTTCTTTCTTTTCTAGCTGATTCGAGCATCTCTTTCTTGCTTAGTGTAACAAAGATGCAGTCTCCATGATGCTAAAGTGGACTAAAATGCTGCTGTGGAACATAGGAAGACTTATTGACCTAACTAAAATTTCGGAATATTATTCCTTAAAAAAATTAAGAAATCTTATAGTATGCCTAACCAATTTGAAGTTTGAATCCTAAGGGCACACATCGTAGCCCAAATATAAGACCAAATAGCATAATGTATCTGATCTTTGCCGAGACACTCCAGATCAGATACACCTGAATAAGTCCAGCTTAAATGTGGAATGAATTTTTTTTTTGTTTTGGTGTGCAAAGATAATCAACTAAAGGGGACCAAGGGGGTGCAAACGCACATACAAAGGGAGCTCAAGAACCAAAATGACGCTCAATGATAGATCTAAAAGCATTTACATCCATAAGTAAGCTTCCACTACACCAAAATCATCGCATTTTCAATCAATTTCGATACAAACAAAAAGCCAGGACTCCTCTCCTTCAAATGCTCTCTTGTTCCAATCTTTACAAATCAACCGGAAAACGGAAAGAGAAATTGAGAAACAGAGGCCCTACCGAGCCCATAATTATGATGTGTAGTACACATTTTAGGATAGGAATGAGCAGTCCTTCAGATTTCTGATATTTCTAAGTTTCACCTTCCTTTTTTTTCTCTAATACACATTTCGAAGGACATATATAACATTCCTTATTAAATCTTTTGCTTCCCAAATAATTTCTCTATCACAATCAATATAAAGGAATTTCATGCCCATTCCACTCTCATACCAATCCTCTTCCATTTAGGCTCCACTTGGTAACATTTCTGTTTCGGGAATAATTTCTTTTCAGAAATAGTTCTTTCTATTTCTATACCTTGGAACAGTTTCTGAGTAAAAAAAAAAGTGTTTGGTAGCTACACAAAATTTATATTCCCAGAATAGAAAAAGAATAGAAATGCGTTTAGTACGATCCTCAAATTTTTTGGTGATATAGAATTTATTTTAATTTTTTAATAATTCTCTGAGATTTTTTCTTTTTTTCTTTTCCTTTTTTCCTCTCTTCTTCCTCCTCTAGCTGGTAGCTAAGCCTCGGCAATGCTTGGTGACCAGCTAAAGAAGAGAGCCAGCAAGCTCGCCAGCCCCCGACGAGGTCGGGCCTAGCCGGTGGCAGGGTGAGGTTCGACCTTGCTTGCCAAGGGCTGACGAGGCTCCTACGAGGTCACCGGACCTCGGCAATGGCCAGCAGTTAGAAGAGGAAGAAGGAGGGAAAAAAAAAAGAAAAAAGAAAAGGCTTATTTAAGAAATTATTCCTGAGAACAAGAAGTAATTTTTTTCTACTTCTTGTTTCTGTTCCAAATCCATTCACTAGCCATTTTACTGTTATGGGGAATCAAAAAATTAGCTAACGTTACCAAATGGATTTATATTCTTTTTCTATTTCGGGGAACAAAAGATCAAAAATTTTGACAGATAGAAACGTTACCAAATGGAGCCTTAATTTCTTCCTCTACATATCTACACTATGCCACTCCACTTACAAGAACATGCCCATAGTGTTAAAGGAACCTTTTCATGAACTTTGCATCATTTGAAATAAAGTGTAGGAGAAAACCCATAAGTCTTGTCGACTAAGAAGCCCTTGTAACAGACTTCAACTATTATCTCATCAAGCCCCAGCCATGTTGTGACAGGTATCTTGTATTCTTCATCCCAACACAGAAATTGTGACCTCTGTGTTCTGCTCCTGAATGTACAATTACCCAGTCTAACTTTCACATACCAGTCAACCGAGCCTATAAAACAGACAAAAATCAATATGTAACGTTCAGTTTCAAATACTAAAAGGACAGAGACAACGTAGAGTCGTGACATGAACAGACCAAGAAACCATGGTGGTTTTAAGCCAGAAGCTTTTATGACTCCAACTCTAACTTGAGCAACAGGCTCCTTTATGTCCAAGAAGAGATAACTTTCTGTGTTTTCAAGCAAAGGAAAACTCAGTAATTTAGCCCCAGATTTGAATGCACAAAGCTATGAGAAACCTAGCTAGCATCTCAGTATTTGCAATGTGAATATAAGTAGACAAGAAACAAGAATCTTATACATGCAACCACTCCCATTGCCTTGCTGTAAAAAAAGAAATATTAACTTAGCTCAAATAGCAAATAGTCAGGGAAAAAATTTTAACAAAGAAAAGAAAAAGAACTTAAATCGCTAAAAAATAAGGGAAAACATAAAATGACAGAACTGTAAAAACAAGTTTAGTGTTGCTGTTAGTATTTAGTCCAACTTGAACAAAGTAAATGAGAAAAATACCAAAGACCATCCACCTTGTTCACCCATTACCACTTACCATCCTCTACTTTTGAAGATACCACTTTGCATCTTGAGTTTTGCCTCTGGACACCACTTTCCTTCACATCAGTTATGTCATTTCCTTTCTGAAAATGCCCCCGCCATATCCTAATACCCCTACACCAACCCAAAACCTACCAAAATCGTAACTATGGGAACTCAAAGCTCATTTGCCACACCAGCTGCCGCCAATAGTCTCCCGCCGTCACCAAGCTCGCTGTTGCCCACCTCACACCTCAGCACCACCACCCCCGCTTGTTGCAACTATCTCTGTCTCAATCAAGGTTATGTCACTGCAGTGCCGATCTTGAGCCAAGGCCACCGGCCTCCTTCAGGCTATGGACAACTTCAGATCAAGGTTGCCCATGGTGGCCCATAAGCTTAGATCCAGCCTGTGGGCCTTGTCGCAGCCATGGACGACCTCAATCGACATTGTCCATGGTGGCTCACAACCTCTAGCCGAGGTTGCTCATGATACAGAGAGTGAGAGGGAAGGAGAGATTGCAGAGGAGAGATGAGGGGAGGGGGTCGATGGTCAACAACGTGGAGGGGGTCAACAGCCATGGTGGTTTGCTGAGACTCCAGGCATTGGACTGAGGCACTCGTTCTCACCACAAGATTTTTGCCATGGGCTAGATAGTGGTATACTAAGAAATAGAGGAGATGGTGAGTGGAAATAGGGTGAAAAGTGGGAACTGTTTTTTGGTATTTTTCTAAGTAAACAATTAACAAATAGGAGTAAATCCCGGGAAATAGAAACTGAATTGCCACAAATTTTTAATTTCCCTACTGCATGATAAATCGCATGATCCAACGCAAACTAAAATTTCTATCAGCCAGAGCACTATATCCCTAGTGACAAATTTCATGATTGTCATTTCTTCTTCGTCAGATGAAAAACACCCCATTCTCTTCGAAGGATTAAGAAGTGGCAAGTTAAATACAATGCCCTGGTTTTATTGCAGAAAGACTAGGATAAGACACCAAAGAAATATAATCTGGATGATGTACCACCTTTTAATAGACATACTTGTGACTAATCACAAGCCTGTAGACCTTGTTTCCAGTTGTCTTATTTGAGTGTACATGCTTTTACTGCAGATTACCTGTACATGTTGAAGCATATTTCTCCACATCGACTGTTAGAGTGCTAGGCTGCAACAAAATTTGAAGATAATCAGATGCAATAACACTTCACGGAGAATTTCCACACATGCCAGAATACTTCAGGCAAGATAACCTAAAGAAATACCACGAATTTATAGTTCAAGGAGGACATCTCTGACATGTATCGTACAATGGGGACATGAAATGCTGGTCACCCAGTTACTTAAGAAACACCAGATTTCAATACATTGATAAATTATGCAACTTGATGCAATGTAAATGGCTAAGAACCTCACCAATACAGGCAGCTTCTTCAATGTAATGGACAGAAGCTCATCCTGAAAAAGTAATGATTGAAGAAGATCCTGATAAGAAGGAAAAGATACTCCGACCTCTTTTCTTTGATATTATTCTGAGAGAGAGAGAGAGGCAGCGCAACAAAATTCAGAAGCCAATAATAAAGCTTTTACCAGCCATCTAAGAATGCCAGGAGGTTCTGTAACATCAAGCCCACGAGTAAAGAGAGGTTTTACAGTCACTCTAAAATGTGGTGGCTCAACAAAGCATACTTTAAGGTGGTGTACAAAAGGCCAGTGACTGAGAAAATTCACCATAATCAAGACCTACAAAACAAGATTATTCTCATGAAAATAGCTGCAAATTAAAGATAGAGTCTATGGATGCCAGCATTTCGTTTTTTGTGAGGAATACAATTTAAAACTATGAACAGTGCCACTCCCCACTCAACAATTTACAACTTCCTCTTATAAACCCACACCATGTTCTTCCAGGATAAAAATATTTTCCAAACTAGAGGAATAATGACAGGCAAATTTAAGCAACCAGAAGCAAACCGACACAAGAAATTCCTGCCTGAAATTTATGATGAGATTATCTGTAAGTTATGTACCTTCCCATCAATGCACAAATTTGTCATATCCAACTTCACCCACATTCCTAATCCCAGTCTATCCCGTAGTTTGACAGCAACTATTGAATGCATATGGTCGTTCGTGAAAAAATTTATCCCCACCTCTATAACCTGCAGGTTACATAAAGGACCTATAAGCACTCGCAAAAGCATGAAAAAACCAGAAAATGTACAACATCCCAGAATTAAGATGCATACCAAGTGCTCATTATCATCTGAATTACGGAAGACATTGAGTTCAGTAAACATAGGTGGATTACTTCCCAGGCACAAGCACTGAACCAAGGCTTTCTTCTGCTTTTTTCAAACACATAAGCCAGTAGTTCATGGGTGAATTTAAAAAGAAAATTAATGACTATAGAAATCAAAGAGCAAACTAACATCCAATTCAACAGCAGCAGCAGTAACAACATAACTTTTGACCATGTGTCAATGCAAGCTGAGGATCTAAATGAAATTGGTGGTCTTGGGACCACTCATGATTTGCCCTACATATACAACTAAGTATGTGATACTCATTCTGTGCATATTGTGGTACTGAGTCATATTACTCAGTCCCATTAACTTCAACCAGCTTAATCACCCTTTTATAGAACTGGCCCTTGACCTTATGCAACACCCTGCAGTCACACAACAAACCATATGCACTTCTCCACTTCGACCATTCTGCTTGTACACTATGAATACTCCAAAAAAGGTGAAAAAAAGGCCCCCGTGTGATCCTTCTCAGTTTCTATTTATCACGGTTGCTGCATCCAAACTTATTGCTCTGCTGAAATTGGTCTCCATCTATTTTGTTTTCTCAGGCTAAAGTTGAAACCCTTACATCCCAAAGTTTCCCTCTAAGATTTGAGCTCAGTTAGTTGCTTAAGTCCTGCCCACATTTCATTTACTAGTATTTTATTACCTGAACAAACAACAAGCAAGGAAATGTCGTCCTTAATACTCTCAGTGGGCTGTCCATGTTACCCTAATGTTATTGGGAATTCATATCTAGTGTACTGGTGCCAGGGTATGCTCCAGGGTTAGCTCAATGTCCCTAGGTACATTGCATGGAGATTTGACTAGATAAGAGCGTCAAATATACTACCTAATGCATTGCTTCCTCCTTTATCCCTATATGGGTCCTGCTATGGAAAACATTACATGCCAAAGTTGCCCTGGACATGCATTGGGGAGCAGAATACCAGAAAAACATAAAGCCAGACCAACTGTATTTTTTCTATATTGAGACTTACTGCTTCGAAAAGTACAAGGACACTGAATTATTATTTCCTAGATGCCAGAATGATGTCGTGTTGGATACTTGCCCAAAGGGATGAATAAAAGCTTCAGGATACAAAAGCAAGATTCTCCCATACAGAGACAACTAATCACATCAAACACATGTTAGTATAAAGATGTGTATGAATGTTGTTCAAATGAAAAATTTGTGAGGAAAAAATCAGCATCAGACAAAAATTGAAAGAGCAACAGAATGCATGCAAGGAAAATTTGACCTATAGAAAGGAAAGTGCAAAGACAACCCTGAGGATACAGTTCACATTAAGGCTAGAATCAATCATACTGAAGTTGATGGTATATGTTTCTCTAGGAAACAATTAACAATTGGTTGGAAAATCCTCTTCGATGCATATTCTTCCACGCACACGGGCCATAGCTTTTCTATCACATAGTTTAACCACCGCAGAATTTCTGAATCTGCAAGCACCTGAATGATAAAAACATAGGCAATGCAATCAGGTCTCCTCAAATATAGAAGTATTAAGAGTTTGGTATCAACAACCTAGTGTTGTGTAAATGCACTTCGCGATAACCAAAAACTTTATCAACTCTACATATGGAAATACTACGATTGCTCAGCCAGGGTGAACAAAATGCTGCAACTACATTAAAGGTACCCGCACTGGCAAAACTGTGATTTATCTCACAAGAATAACTTTGTTGGCAAAAGCATCAAAAGCAATCAGAATCTTTAAGGGGTAAACAAAATGAATAGACTGAACCATATCAGCAACTCTTGTATCTGAGGCTGTAGGACATAGGTAATGCAACCGAGTGAAAAATACCCCTATGTTCTACAGATGACACAATTTTGTGACTCCTCTATTACCTCGCCAAACTATGACCAATCTCCATCTATGGGCCTGTTTGTTAACCGGCCAAATAGTATTTGATTCTGTTCATTTGTTCCCGGGAATAGATTTGGAATAGAATCAAGAATCAAAAAGCAGTTGCTTCTTGTTCCTGGGAATAATTCCAAAAATCAGTTTTTTTCTTTTCTTCTCTCTCTTTCCTTTTCTTCTTCTTCCTCCCAGCCTACTGCCGCCCGCCAGCCACCGTCGCCGGCGCTGGCAGTGGCCAGCGAGCAGTGAGGTGAGGTCCGGCGACCTCACTGGAGCCTCGCCAAGCCAAGGCGAGGTCCGGCAAGCTCCAAGTGGCCAAGTGAGCCTCGCCCAGCCCAGCGAGCCTCGCCAAGCCACTGTCGGCAGCGGCGACCGACCACAAAAGGAGGAGGAAGAAGAAAAAGAAAATAAGAAAAAAATAATAAAAGTATTAAAATATTAGAAGAAACAAAAAAATTTAAGAGTTCTACCCAACGCATTTCTGTCTCAGGAATAAAAATTTTGGACAATTACCAAACGCCTTCAAATATTCAGAAATTGTTCCCGGGAACAAAATAAAAAAGAATCATTTCTGATTAGAATCATTTCTGATTAGAAATTGTTTCTGAGAACAGAATGGTCACCATTCACACCCTACTTAACTGAGATGTGCTTGCAAAAAGATGCTAGTCATTTTTAATTTCTAATTTGATCAAAACCAAAGAGAAGAGAAACGTACCAGATAAAGATGCAAAAAGAAGATGAAGTAGACAACTAAATGGCGGCAGTTTAATGCAGAAAGAAACCAGAGCAAGAACAGCACGACAAACAAGTCATGCCGCGCTGATCGCATCCTTCTCTCATTTCTCTGTCTCCCAATCTCCTGAAATCAAGGACTTAAGCTTTCACTTATCTATGATAGAAACCAACCATGTTCAGGCTAGGCAAGACTTGGTATCTAACTAAATATGCCAACACAAAGATGCTTTGCGATGAACTTCAAGGAAGTAATTAATGAAATCAACCTAGCAACTACCCAGTATGCCCAACTGAGCAACTCTCAGTTGATCCAATCGTTATTTTGTTGTGCAATGCAGGTGCGGAATTATCAATTTAGAACTTATAACTAGGCAAAATAAGGAATGGAGAATCAAAATTGTTAGATACTCATACATCACTCATTCTTTTACCTCTTAAAAAATAGAAACAATTGTAATGTGCGATCTTTATGATTGTTGGGTGAATTTTCAGAAAGTTCTTCAGCACAATCACCAATGAAGAGGCCCAATCAATTTAACAAATGTGAAGAGAGTGATTGAGAATAAATTCAAGTTACAGGAGTGTAGGTAATAGTGGAAGATCTTACTAACCTGCTTTAATGATGGACTAAAAACACCTTCACATATAAACAAGAAAATTTCAAAATATGTAATGTACGGTAATATTTGAGAATTACCGTGTTATCATGCTTAATTTGAATTTGTTGAATTTTCAAGAATTAATTGACTGAGGAAATATTAAATGGAATTTGTTGAAATATAATGCAAAGGAACATTAAACTAAACCTAGTATAATTCATATTTTCACAATTATTGCATACGCCATGATGTTCCCCTTTATGGTAAGATCACGATTTTCCCAGTAAATAAACATATTCATCTTTATTTGATTAACTAAACAGAAAATTTACTTCCGTCTAATTTAGATAAAAGTCATATCATTCTTTTAAGAAATATGCATAAAGAATTTACTTAAAGGTTTTTTTGATTGCCATTTCTAATTTATTTGTATCTGTTATCATCTCATTGGCAGTGGAAAAGGTAAATAAAGTATTTAAAAGGAGGACGATTTCTACTCCCTTCTTTTGGTTACAAGTATCCATTTTATTGTTGACCGGCCAAAATCTATTTGCATTTGGGAGTGATACTAGGGTTTTCCATGCGGGCAGGTTCACAAAGTACAAGAATAATTCTCCCTAAAGGAGTAGTAGTGATAAATATGTGATTGATTGATGGCATCTAGGAAAGTCTAAATTATTTTGATCTTGCTTTCAATTGTACAAGATGAATGACAATTTTTCATGTTAATGAACTTCAACAGAAAGTTACTACTTTGTAATTTGTTTGCACAATTGAGCAGAGACCCAGTTGATTCCATGATCTTGCAGGCTCACAGTGAAGTCATGAAGAACTAAAGTTCAAAAGAGGTAATTACAAGAAATCAGGAGAAGGGACTTACCCTTTGATAAGACGACTGTCTCTCATTAGCCAATTCTAATCTGTTCTGAAATGCCTTGACATAACGCTCATGAACCTACGGAACAAAATTATTCAAATAAAGGACATTAAAAAAAAAAAACAAAGACAACTTCATCACATAAAGGGAAGAAAACGAAGTGGCAAAATTATGAAACAATAAAGATTTAAAGCAATGAAAAACAATACCAGAGACAGGTAAGCATAAATGACGAAATAGGGGACTGGGCCTTTGCTCATGAATACAGGACACAAGCCAAGCAGAAGCCACACGATGAACAAGTGGGGTATGATTGTGACCTCGGTTATGTTCATCGCTCACTCCTCTAGTCCTCTCTTCTTCTAATTCACTCCTGATCAGGTGACAAAAGCCTCGAATAAGAACCTGACAAGCAAATAGAACAACGCCTCACCACTCACTATCCTCCCACGAGCTTGAACATTCAACCAACATGGTGAAGCATCTCAGAAAGCAATGTCTTGAGCTTTTCTGCAGTACCTGCTGATTGAATTCTCGCATCATTGTCATTTTTCTCAAACAAAATTATTGGTTTGGTGGGACTACCAACTGTGGATTAATTTAATCTAAGTTGGTGAAGGAGCTCCCTTTTAATAGACCTGCACCCAAATAGAAATACCACGAGAGTTGGTAACAGAAAAAGAAAAGTCGGTTGGCCAAGTCAACCTCAGACTTCGAGATATAACCGGTGCAAAATAGTTATGATTCAGTCCGAGTGCTCCTTAATGAGTCTACGATAATACCCAAATAGGTCATTCTCACCCTTTCGATAAAATAAAAAAAATAAAAAACAGAAAGGTCGTTCAACCACTCGCTATTTTAGTGCTCTGACAATATTATCCTTGTGTGTTTCCCTTTTGAGCGATTGAAGGATTCACAGTAAATCCCAAGCTAAGCAAACTTCTAAAAGAAACTGGAGATCATCTGAAAAGAATAATGAAGCGGCTTCGATCTAGCAATCCTAATTGAATTTTCCACTTAGTTTATCGTATCAACTCCATCAATTTCAGAGACAGAGAAAAAGAGAAAGCTGAGTTGAGGAGCAGGGGCTTCGCCATGGATGACCTCGACCTTGCCGAGAAGGATGAGAGCAGATTCAGTGGCGGCTTCGGCGAAGAGATGCCGGTTGCAGTCGTTGACGATCCAATCCTTCTAGGCCTCGAGGGCTTCGATGTCCTTCTGCTGGTTCACCGATTCCACTAAGAAGAAGAACCCGCATCCATTTGGATGTGCGTTCGCCGATGAGGGGAAATTTGGAATAGGGTTTAGGCAAGTTCGCTACTGAGGTTTATTCTCGATGTCCACGCTGCCGAGGGAGCTTCCCCGTGCCGGCAACACAACCTTTTCTAAGAAAGTGGTGAAAAGGAGAAAGGTGGGGTCCCAAGAAAAGAAAAGAGGACGAGACAAAGAAAGAAGAAGTCTACAATATACAAAAAGTGAGGCTACAAAAAGAAAGTCATTATTTTTTGCTACGTTTCTTTTTTGAATTTCCTGTCATTCATTTTACGAAAAATGAATTTATTAAAAAAATATAAAAAAATATTTAAAAATAAAAAATATTTTCTTCATTTTAGAAAGAGGAAAAATATTTTTCATATTTTTTTCATATCACTTTCTTTCACTAAACACCTTTTCTTTTTATTTTTCTTTTTTTCTTTTCCTTTTAATTTTTAAAAAATTGAGTTTTAAATTATTTTTATTTTTTTTTTTCTTTTTCTTCTTCCTCAACTAGTCATCGGCCACAAACGAGCTCGAACCTTGCCTGAGTTCACTAGAGCCTCGCCGATGTCTATGGACACTTGATTTTTTAGCCAAGGCGTAATTAAAGGTAAAAATTTGAGATTAGGTTCTAATCTCAACAAATAATTTCACATTTTTTTTTGCATTGGTCCTTCATTTTTTGATCGCGACAAATAATTTCACTTTTTTTTTTTTTTTTTGCATTGGTCCTTCATTTTCTGATCATGACAAATAATTTCACTTTTTTTTTTCACCTCATTTTCTTTCATTTCCATCATAAAGTCAAACCATTAACATTCTAAGTTGACTTTATCCGTCAATCCTTTGACAAAAATAATCCCAAGTCACAATTTGATTTTTTTTTTTTTTTGCAGAAAAGATTCCAAAATAGCCTTAATTTCACTTTTGTATTGAAAATTTTCAAAAAAATTAAAGTTTGACTATTAATTGACATTTAAGTCATCAATCACTAAAATATTGACTTTTGGTCAACAATTTATAAAAAAAAATCCCTCAAATCATTTTCTTTTTACCTTAATTTGACTTTAGCATCAAAAATTTCATAAAAATCGATCAAGAACCTAATTTCCCCCAATTCGTAGATTTAGGTTCAAAGTCTACTAAAAATAAATTTACTTTATTTCTTCATTTTTTAGTAGAATTTCCTTTACAACATTTGATTTAGAGGTCATTACGCATTCAATTTTTAGCCCAATTTCAAAATTTCAAGTGTGAGAATAACAGCCCCAATTTTGGCCTTAATTAGTGGTCCCATTCGATTTTTTATGGTTTGCGCAATTATACCATCAATAAGTTCACTTTCTTAGTAGCAATCAAATATAACACCAATTTTGGCAAATTCCCATGGGATCATCTCAATGCGACAAATTTGGCTTACTCGAGCATTATAAAACCAAGCTGACATGGTTTAATTGGTCTAATTCAACTTGGCCCACTCCAGTCTAGAGTCCAATTTCAATCATTGAGCTTCAATATGGCCAATTGAATTTCAATTACAAACCTTTGTCAGTTTGCGGCAACATTTTAGTAGGAATTGATGGAATTAAGGCATTTTATGCACAATTAATCAAACCAAAACAATCCAATTGCATCCAATTTGATCTAATTTGTATGGAAATTCTTAATTTCATTCAAATTGGATAAAATCTAGAAAATTAGAACAAAATTAGGATAGGAAATGAATCGGTTCAACCCAATCAAGTCTAGGTCAAAATGGTCCGACCAGTTTGAGCCGGTTTTGACCAGCGACCACTTTTCAACAAAATCCTGGCAGTTGGCAGTCCATCCCGACTAGCCAAGCCATGGTCAGTGGTCATCCCCTCTCCCTATAACTGATCAAGTTTCGTAAGCATTTGAAATACGACCCAAGTTTAGATGAAACTAATCTCAAATCGAAGTTTAATGCATGCTAAGACATTTTATAACGTGGGCATCACATGAATCAAAGGCAAGTTCAAAGCAAATGGACCGGCAATCTTAAGAGACTCAATAAAGGTTTCAAATCACCTTTTTATTCTTCAAGGATTTTTGACAACAAATAGCATAACACATGGATCAAACTTCATGAAGACATTTAGACCCAATTCAGCATGCGTGACACTCTAAAAATCCCAGAACAGAATTGCAACATAAAGAAATACATCAATCACAAAACAGGGCATACAAGATTCATACAATAAGGGGATGACCGGTGATCAATTAATCCTAAGAAATTTATGGCATGCCAAGCATTGCATGAAGAACAATTCATATGAAGGAAGCATCTCAAGAATCACAGGGGAAGGCAGCAGAACAAATATGCATACCAAATACAATTCACCCTAGCAAACCATGTTTAATAATTCTCAATTTTTAATATCTCACAGGCATGCAAGTCCTGAACAATTTCTGTTGAGGACCTATCCTCAGAATCCTTAAAGAAAATTTCATGCAAAAATGACAAAGGTTTGGGCTCCTAGGGGCAGAGCATGCAATCCGAATTTCAATACATGGCAGATTTCACACCACACTTTGCAAAAAATAGAAAATGGGACAAATGATATGAAAATGGCACAAAGTTAGTGTCATTGGAAAGCTATGGACATGCTCTATGACTTACTAAGAGATGACAAGTTCAATTGAGATCAATTACATACTCAAATTGAAGCAATCGTGCGGATGGACGAATTTGGTCAATGCAAACGTGACATGGCATAAGGGAACTAGGTTCTTAATCCACCTAAATGATGTTCAATATTTTTTGGAATTTTTACACATGAAATACAAGAATATGGTGAACATTTTTCATGGAGTAGACTTAGGATTCTCACCCCATAATTTTCTAGAGATTCGAGAATAGATGCCATTCTACTGAGCATATACAGGGACAGAGATAAATAAACGGACGTTCTTCAGTTGATCGACACCATCAAATGATCTGATTATTTTTTTCAACATTTTAAATATTATAGTCCCAGATGTCATGAGCAAGTTTCATGAAGGATGCATCTTCAGATTCGAAGTGTATGATTTTATAAAAATCACAGAACCAGCAAAGGTCGGTCAGGAAATCAGAATTCCAGATTCAATCAAGGAAGATTTATTGATGATCGACCTATCCAAATGAGCTTCAAAAATTCTTAAAAAATGATATATCGGAGAGATGCATGTTTTGACCAACTTTCATGAGGCATCAACTTAAGAATCTCAACACAAAATTCTCTAAAAAAATCAGCAAACGGCAAACATCACTCAAACAAGTATTCTGCAACATATTCTCACCAGTTTGCCATATTATTACCCAAACTTTCGAAATAAGTTTGAGCTAGCAAATGATGTCTGATTGGAGCCCATAATATATTAAGGCTGCGTTTGGTTCAGCATTTCCAATAGGCTTTCAAGCCTGAAAGCTCTTTGGGAAAATGCTGAAAATGCCAGCCTTGAAAATGCTAAAAGCTTAAAGCTGGTAGGGACTAACTTTGCGTTTTCAACATTTGGTCGAATGCTCAAATTAATTTTTCTCTTCCAAAACTAACCTCAGTAATTCGTCATATTTTCGATTTTGCCCTTAGTTATATTTTTTTATTGAAAAAGGAGGCAACCCTTCGCCGGTCCGGCATAAGGTTTATTTCAATTTTCAAAAAAAAAGAATATATATAAATATATTATATCCTCAAAACCCATTGTGAAAGTTTTTTTTACCAAACATACATTCAACTCAAAGTCCATTTGTAAAGAAATTTTACCAAACACAATTGTATTTCCCCAAGTAGCTTTGGGCTTTCAGCATTTGCAATTAGACTCAAAACCCATTTGCAAAGCTGAATCAAAACACACCTAAATCAAATCAAAGCTCATTAAATATAGATCAAATGTCTAGAACACATCAAATCAAGATTTTGAGGTTTAAGACCTCATATTCACCACAACATAAAGTCGGTTACATAGGCATACGAATTTCCAGAAATTACATTCAAGCACAATCAATACTTTGATCATCCATTATTCAACTCAGCATATTCAATCTATCATTTCAAGCATATAGATGCACCTAGGATTTGATTCCTAGCCTCGGTCATCTAACACAACCTCGCTTCATTGAATTCAAGTTTTAGAGGATTACCTTGTGATCTTCGAACTTGAAGCTCAATCGACGAAGCTTTTGATAATCACTGGCCACCACGAGCTTGGGAGGACTTTGGTTTAGGCTCTCACACGCTCATAGACGACGGAGAACACCGCCAGATTACCGGATCAGTAATTAGAATATGCTTGAGGAAGGACCGGCATGCATGACGATCTTTGAACCAAAAAGGAAAACTGTCGATTGGTGGCTTTTTAGCAAGGGAGGATAATGCCGGAGGTTGCAATCGACGAGAAGGAGCCAAGGGGGTGGTTGGCGCATCGGTGGACTACTGAAAGGAGGCGACGAGCAATAGCGAATGGCAGTGGAGTGGCAGTTGACGCAAAGGGATGGATGGAGGGAGGGAGGGAGAGAGAGTAGATTTGGAAAATGAGAGTTCCCCCAAAGTTTTGGAGGGAAAATTTGTTATATAGTCTAGGGCTGTAACAACCCCAACTCCATATCTAGGGTCACGAACTCCAGGTTATTAATGCGACGTCCCACGTCTTGTCATCGTCCCGATATATATATTTTTTATCTTATTATTAAGCACATTTAGAAACATGAACAACAAACTCCCCAGACAAACAACAGCTAGAAGACTAGGACATACATTATACAAAACACCACTTTATATTACTACAATGCATTTACAAGCCATATCTCTATGGCTTTATTTCCTTTTTACATCTCACAACAAGTAACTACATAGGCCAAGGAAATTCCTATCTACTCTAGCATGATTGCAGCTCTCAAAACTGATGTGAGACTTCTATGCCTACAAATTTGAAAGATAAAGGAGTGAGTTGGAGAGTCGGTTAGTAAAATTCTTAGTTATCTACTAGGAAAGCATCTCATCATTAGAGTCTAGCCAAATCAACATATCTAAAAAGTGTCGATAGCAAATCAATAGTAACCCAAATGCTACGCCATGACTTTATGCAAGACTCTCATGCAACTTACTTCAACTTGCTTCACAATATGATGACATACTCAAGCATAATCGGCATTCATGCATAAAAGATTCATTAGCCATCTCAATGGTTCTTCCCATACTTTCGGGGTTTCAGATTCAAGCTGGGCATTCGGCCTCAAGTGGGCATCCCATACTTTCAAGGGCTTTTTGGTTCAACTAGAGCATCTAGTTATTAAGACAGGCATTCTATACTTTCAGGGGCTTCCTGGCTTAACTAGGACATTCGACTATCAAGCCAAGCATCCCATACTTTCAAGAGCTTCCCGTACTTTCAAGGGCTTCCTGGCTCAACCACAGCATCCTGTTCTCACAAACAAGGCATTGTCGTCACCTCAAGTAACAATAGGTCTTATCTTCCATTAGATGATCACACAAGTCGGTTTCTTACCCTTTTCTATAGCCCGAGGGCATGCTTATTCAAGAGTGTACCATGAACTTCAATGTCATACTATATAGCATGCTGGGCACGACTCTTAGCTTGGAGCTTGAATCAAATGCAAAGGCTGATCTATAAATCAAAGGGTCAATTCCAAAAAAAACCCCAAACTTTAGGTCTAGTCCCAAATATACCCCGAACTTTTTTTTGTCTCAAGAAAAACCCCAAACTTTAGGTTCGAGCCCCAAATCGCCCGAACTTTTTTTTTGAAATCCCAAACTTTAGGTTTAGTCCCAAATCCGCCCCAAACTTTTCTTTTGTCTCGAAAAAACCCCAAACTCTTAGTCCATTCCCAAATCTATCCCAATTTCTTTTGTCAAAAAGAAAATCATCAAAATTTACTCTAATCCTAAATTTGTCCTCGTTAGCCTCTGTCCAAAAGCCATATTGGTAATCCCTAATTTTTTATGTCCTAAAATGGTTTTACTTTGAAAATAATTTTCTATGACATATTGCTTATTTGTATTTATTATCTATGTGGAAATGCCATGTTAAGTTGGAACTAGACCATGGGGTATATTTGAGAATAGATCAAAAATTGATGATTTTTTTAGTACAAATGGTGGGTAAAACCCCAAATTAGTATACCTGTAAATTGCGATGCGTTATTTAATTTAGCAATTTGACAATAAAATTTAACAAAAACTAATAGATGGTAATTTGTTTTGGTGATCAAAAAATTAATTTTGGGTAAATTTGTCATATATGTACCAATTTGAGATTTTTCATGATATTGACTCTTTTTTTTAGACAAAACCAAATTCGGGGTAGATTTGGGACTAAAATTAAAGTTTAGGGTTTTTTTTAAGACAAAAGAAAAGTTCGGGGCAGATTTGGGATTAAACCTAAAGTTTGGGGTTTTTCTTGAGACAAAAAAAAAGTTTGGGGTATATTTGGGACTGGACCTAAAGTTTGGGGTTTTTTTTGGAATTAACCCATAAATCAAATGATACTTGGAACCGACACATCTTAATGTCATACCAAGACCTTGTGGTTTAGGGGCGGTCCTTCCACCGATTGAGATTAGGAATCAACATGTCTCAATATTGATCCAAGGTCTCGTGAGTTTAGGCTATGTCATAACCCGACCCTCGAGTCCGCGACAACTCCTATTCTCTTGCGGTCATTTGATTTGCAACTCCCAGAACCCGTCGTCGACCATTATTTTTATCTTTTAATTAAACGTATGCGGAAGCGAATCACAATCCTCTAGTCAATTACAAAAGCAGAGATAGTAGGAAAACCCAACTATAACACATTCCAAAGTGCCGCTTTATTTATCTATTGATTAACCCTAGGAAGTTTACAAGTACAAGCCCTTACCACGGGCATCTTCCTATCAAGCCAATGAAACCAACAAGCCAAGGTTAATCTACTCCCTTCAAAAACGGCAACGAGCCGTGGCACACGTTGATCCTCCATCCTACGGACCTGAAAATGGTTATTTAATAACCGGCGAGATAAAATCTCAGTAAGTCAAAATCCTAAGCATCGGTTAGGAATTTCGCTTGCCTCGAGGGTAGTCTAACATGCAACCTAGTTTCGCCAATCAACACAATACTACATCTCAAGCAGCATTATCAGATGACAGTTTAATAAGCAGATGCAAATACAAGCGACCCTACTTGGCCTTAGCACACGCAACCTATAGAAACTGTCAATCACCTCATAACAACAGTAATAGGCATGCAAATAATTAGAGCATAGCACAACTTTCTCATATCTCAATGTCCACACGTGCTCCAATTATTACGACCCCTCCTCTTGGGCCACGACACAACCTTATGGTTAGTGGTTCCTAGCCAAGCCAGCTTCGTCCTCTTTACCTCGAGGCACGGCGATGTCAAGAGTTTACTCCCAAGACGGCATTCCCGAAGGAGCATAGGACCCGCCCACTACCGTAGTACCACAAAGTTAACCCCTCCCCGGTAGGCATCCGACTGAAGTCAAGTGACCAAATTGCCACGACACAACCCCATAAGAATTGGCGGTCTTCCAGCAACGCCGGACTCTCCTTTTAATGTGACCATGCAACACATTATCAATCAATTCATTCATTTCTTTGCTCAGTCGTGAATGCACATACAGTTCGTGTTCACGCAACATGCTTTTGCAGTTGGCACATGTATAATGAAATGCAATAGTGTCCAGCAATCACGCACAACAGCAACATTCCAATCACTTACGAAAGTTGTAACAATCAGTAGTTCAAGTCACAATCTGACAAACAATTCTGACTAATCAACATTACAATACTTGCATGCCTTTCCAAAGTAATCACGTACCTCAATAATTATGGGTACCCAACCACATGTCTCAATATTCAATAATAAATAAACACGTGTCCACACGACTACAACAATCAATTATTCCCATAAATACTCAATTATCCCAAAATAATTATAAACTATAATTATATTCAAAGATACTCATTTAAGAAGCATATAATACTATAGTCGATTGTTCCGATAAAATACTTTAAGTCCTACAAAATACTTATAATTATTTTCAATCCCTTAATTAATTATCCAATCCAAATAATTCCATTTAATAAAACCCTTCTTTAATAAACCAATGTCATTTAATAATGTAGTATATAAATACTATTGACATTAGAAAATTAGACCATAGTAATTTTCTCACAAAATTACTCAATTAAAACCATTTCCCATAAATAATCACAATTAATTATTTTCCCCAAAATAATTAATTTTCAGAAATGAATAGTAATAATAATATTAATAATTCGAAATTATAAAATAATTTAATTAATTATTAATTAATTATTCCGAAAATAATAAATTATTATTATTTATTCCAAAAATAATAATAATATTTATTAATACTAACCATGGTTACTATTTAACCCAACTGCAGTTAATTAACCCAACTGCGATTAACTAACCCAACCACGGTTACTTTAATCTAACCGTGGTTACTTTATTCTAACCATGATTAACACTAAGCATGCTTAATCAAATAATATTCTATTGCTAATTAACCATCATCCAAAGCACTAATCAATAATTAAACTAATTAAACTACTCCTAAGCAAGATTAACCCCTAACTAAGGGATTAGGAAATCGACTCACGGTTTAGCGATTCCAACGACATGGGCGCGACGGCGGCGGCGAGGGCGACGCGTGGCTACGTCCAAAACATCGAGACAAACGGCGACGAAAATGGGTCTCGGCGATGGTGAGACCGAGAAGCGAACGGCAACGAACAAGCGGCTTGGATGGCTCGAAACGGCTCGGACGGGACAACGGTGCCCGATGGCTGGGCGCGGTGGACGGCACAACAACAGCGAGCGGTGGTGTGGCGATTTCGGACGATGGGCTGTCCGAAAGAAAAAGAGAGGGGGGGCTTCGGTTCTGTGGAGGGGGAAAGAGAAAAGGGGATGAGGGTTTCGGTGGGGGGGGAAAGAACAGAGGGGAAAGTGTGGTGGAAAAGGGGAAACGTGAGGGTGGGTTGACCGATGGGGAGAGAGAGAGAGAAGTGGGTCAACAAAAGAAAAGGCGGGAGGAAGAGAAAACGTGCGGAGGAAGGTGAGAGGAAAGAAAGAAAAGAAAAAGAAAAAGAAAATAGAATAGGACAAAAATCCTAAACAAGCTTCTAGAAAGGGCATTTTGGTCTTTTTACCCCTGAAGCACAAATTCCCAAATATTTGGCTCTAAAACTCGGTCCGATAAATCATTTTCCGATAATTTCGGACTTATCGATAAATTCAAGAATCAGTGAGGTAATGTTCAATATTTTAATCTCGACATTCTTAAAAGTTCGATATCCAATACTGGATTGAAATTCGTGGTTAAAATCGATCAATTGTGACTTTAGTACGACCTAACTTTCGGGTGATATTTAGGGGTTCTTGCGCGTTTGACCTATGGTTAATAGCTTTTCAATCCACGATCGTGCATTTAAATCAGGGCAATCCTCGATTATCATGTAATCATGAGGGGTTAATTGCTTACACTGAGTACATGACCAAAAGAAAATCGGTTTAACGTCGTTCGCAATTAATATCGAAGTCGTGCGGAATCACCCGCAATCCGACCTCATACTTTTGCCGAATCGATTTATTTCCATTCGCTAATTGGCCTGTAACAGTGTAGTATTAGTCATCTTTGATCCTTATGGTCGAGCGGCCTATCAGTGATTAAATTCACTAGTTATACGCGTATCAATCCTTAATTGCCTTGCCGAATAGTTAGTTAACTTATGAGGGGCCAACTTAGAGTAAACGTAACTAATAGCGCATTGATAAAATAACAATTTCATCTATCCCGGAATGGGTCAAAATTCAAGATGTTACAGGCTATGCAACTTTACGTCAATTCCAAACCAAAGGAACATCGACTTTGTCCTGGGCAAATACACACTCAAAGCACACATTAAAAGTGCAACCATGAACAAATCATAAGAAAGAATCATCCATCCTACCCACGGCTTAATAGGTGAGCACTACCTAAACTCAACATTGGAATCTACTACCTCAGAGGAGAAGTAGGGATTCTACTTACCTTCAATGGACCTCAATGGACCTCAATGAACTAGAAGTGATTTTACCAAGAGAGGGCCGTCTAGTGAGGCAGTGGCATATCTTAACCTTATAGAAGGTCATCATTTATGACGTGAGGTTTATACTACTTAAGTGCTATTCAGAACAACAAAGTCTCTTCCACTACAAGGTTGCACATAATTTGTTGACAGGGAAGTGATGTTACCTTACTGCTTTACTCCTCAATTTTCACATACCGGACTAACCACTCTATTATTCGGTAGGATTTGCATCCGCCCGTATTTTAAGAAGTCTTAAAACTAATGCTCCAAGTTGCTAGACCATGCCAGCTGGTCTCAGGAATTTACACATATGTATTGCTCCTCTTCAGAGTGTTTATGCAGATATCTAAGGTGTTTAGAGCACTTAGACATTGTAATGGAAGTACGGGGAGTCGATATAAAGTTGCATGCTTATATTAGGGACAAAAGTACAGCCCAAGTGCCAAAAGTTATAAAATGTATACTTAAGTGCTACTTTTTTTGAAAATTGGATCACTTAAGTGCCAACTCCGGCGAAAGTTGTTGGAAATCCAATGTGGCGTATTTTAATAATATAAATTGCCTACGTGGCTCGCCGGAAACTAAGTCAGCAAAAACTCAATCAAAACGACATTGTTTTGTGCTGACGTGGCATTTTAAAAATGTATTAATTAAATAATATTAAATAACTTTAAAATATATATTATTATAAAATTGATTAATTTAAAAAAAAAAGGAGGAGTAAGGGGAGGATCGGGCGATGGTTGTGCAGCCCTCATTGCTGTCGCCGCCCACCATCGCTGGGATGGGCCGACGATGTTGGGGCGAGGGTCGGCCGGGTTCATCGGGCCCATCTTGGTGATGGTGGGGCAGCGACGGCTGCACAGCCCTTGCCTAAAACCTCCTCTTCCCCTTTTTTTTTTATAAATAAAATTGATTTTAAAATTTTTTTTCGAGTATGATTTGGGCAATTTTTTTTCTTAAAATTACTGCGTGGATATTTTATTTTGAAAAATAAAAGCTCCGTCAGCAAATAAAATTGCCGAAAAATGGACACATGGTAGTTTGACAGGATTTTTTCACCATTGGCACTTAATTGATCCTTTTTGCTCTGATTTTAGCACTTAAATGTACATTTCCGAACTTTTGGCACTTAAGTGTCTCTTCGTGCCAAGTTTTGGCACTTTAGCGGCCCGTCTATCTATATTAGGCTGTTTTTCATTCATTCATATCCAAAATTGAAGGACATTGGGTCCAAAGTTTACAAGGACAACATATCACCTCTAACCTCCGACCTATTATTACATCATGAAAACAAAAGAGCAAATGAGGTGATGGTGGGGTATATATCAAAACAAGCTTTTTCCCCCTCTTAAAACAACTGGCCCTCAAACTCCAGCCTAGTCCTCCTCTCCGTAGTTACGTTAAGCTGTGGGTGCTGCTCCTGACCCAGGTCCATCTGGTCCGAACAAAAGTGGTCTAAACAAGTCTCCTTCATGCTTTAAGAATCATGCCTTAAGCCTCAATGGGGTCAATTTAGTACAACCATTATCCGTCCACACTATTGTCTCGTACATAACATAGGTCAAGTCGCATTCAAGATTGATCAGGTCATGATACATAATATCTATATACTTGATGACTCTATATACGGTGACAGGTGGGACGCTCATTTTTACTAATGATTTGAAAAGAAAAAGGGTGAGCAAGGCCCAATAAAGGAATATCCAACGCTTATGGACTATAGGATTTACGTCATAACAATTAGCCATGAGTTTCTTAGGTGTCCAAAACTTTCAACTAACCAAGTAAATAAGAATATGCCACATGACCCAAGGTACTTACTCGCCTAACCCCTCCTACCTTGTCGAACTTCAAGCATACAAACTAACTATTTCTCAACTCTCATTTACTAAAACTCAGAGTCTCAAACACCACAACCACATAGGGATGCGGGCCGATATAATTGAATTCAATCTGGGACACTGGTCGGACCTCCACAAGACTCTAGCCATGGGCAACTCATTCCGAGGCATCTTGTGTAATTTATCGAGGCATCCAAAAGTCGCAGGCCTTAGGCATCTTGACTCCCTCGGGGCGTCATCAGGTCACTGGCCGATGGTATCTCTTAGTTTCATGTCATCTGACCCATTTCTCATATAATACACTGAAATCCATGCCCTCGCGATACCACAATCCACAAGTTACGATACCACTCACAATTTGCATATTTCAAACATGTCAAGTTGTGCTCTAAACTACTTGAATGCCTTTGGGGCATTTGGGACAACATTAGCATTCCTTGTCCCGTACCGTCCCTTAATATTTTTTGCATAAACCACAATCACCACTGCTTGCACTATAACCCTTGAATGCTCCAAAACACGACTCAATGAGATCCGCATTCTTTTCTTGCCAAAATCTAAGTCTAGTGAGCGCAATCTTCCTCTATTAGCTTTTGGTACTCACCTCAATATATAATTTGCCCCATTTTTTTTTTGTGCCCATCTCAACTATAGGCCTGCCACAGCTCTCGCTCTCTAATGTCCAGCTTTAGCATCTATTCGCTCACTCAACTTGAACATAGCATGCACGAAGTTTCCAAGAAACTTACACCTAAGTAGGGCTTTAGTTTAAGTCTCAACATATAAAACCAAGGAAACTCGTCGAAACAACCTAAAACTTTCATCCTTCCACTCTCCATCATTCTATTTTGGGGTACCACCGTCGCAACATGCCATTTGTATTCCTAAGTAGTCTAACACCAACCAAAGTCAATTTGGGCACTGAGAAACTAGAACCGAGGGGCTACTCGATTAACCTAACTCCATTGCACCATTTACTACTCAAGCTCACCAGCATCTATTCTAGTCCAAATCTCAAACATGCAAGCAGTTTGTCTCACCATCCAACCCTTACCCACCTTCTACAAGTAATAACATACTAGTCCAGCGAAAGCTGAGCTACGAGGAAGATGCTACAACTCATTACTTTAAAATTCCCTTACCTTGATGCTATTGAACCCTATTGGCCGAACTAGTTCCAGAATCAAAATCCTCCTTTGGTTCGAACAAAAGAAAGCTGAAGAGAAAAGGAGAAGAAATGTTGAGGGTGCCGTTGAGGAAGAGGAAGAAATAAGGAAGAAAAGAGGCTTCAGGATTTTTAAACTATGGAAGATGTCTTGGTAAGTTTTCCCCCAAGGCAATCATGAGGTTCATTACACATCCCCATGCGGTTTCCTCCTCCAAAAGCTAGAGGATCTTCCAAGGTTACAAACTCCTCATCTTGCTTGGAATTAGCCAATCCATGCACCAATTTTCTCCTAACTCCATGCTTAAATCATCCCTAGGCCCTAGTCTTCCCTAATTCTCTTTCACTAGCACCAATCATTGCCCTAATCTAATTAATGATTAATCCCTTCTTTGCCCTTATAGGGTCCAGCCCTAACAAGGTGAACCTATTAGTTAAGGTTGTTCACAAGCATATTAAGGTCCCATGACTTATCTTCATAGCTACATATGGTATTAGTCACGTCCCTTCTTAAGTTCATCTCACTACCAATGGGTTTGGGTATTTTCAATTATGCTCATACTTATAAGTTGGAAAGAAGATCCATGGGGTAGCACTCACCAATTAACCATCCCAATGATACATCTTAGAACTAAGCCATGTGTCTATTTGAGACTCAATCAAAACATTACCAAAACACTTCCGAAATACACTCATCAAAGTCCCAACCCAAAGGAGACGTATAAGACACCTTGCTAGTTTCACATATATATATCCATTGTGGTCTCCTCGACCCTTACTACTGGTTCAGTTTGAATTTGGTGTCACACTCACCAAGTTGGACTTTCGAGGCCTATTCGGGTACTTTTGGACCCCATTGCTCACTCTCACGAAACTTACACGTTAGTTTGGGCTTCACAACCCACTCCTCACTATTAGATCCTACCTCTACATTATATAGCCCACACAGTATTCATTACTAGCTAATTGGAATCAGGGTGTCATGGTTAAACTTGATTGGGATTAGTTTGGTTAAGTTGAGCTTGATTAGTTTAGCTAATGATAATTTAGTTGATAAGCTATCGCGATAGGCTATCAAGGACAGATGATAAGTTATCATGATAGGCTATCAAAAAGGGTGATAAGCTATAGTTAAAAGGAACGATAAGCTATCGGGAAAAAGGACTAATAAGCTATCACCAAATGGGTGATAAGCTATCAAAAATTAAGTAATAAGCTATCACCAAAGGGGCGACGGGCTATTAGATTTTTAATGATAAGCTATCACTATTTAAGGGATATCTTATTGAGACAATGTTGATGGATTATTGCCATAGGGCGATAAGCAAAGATTTTCATGTGTTTTTGTGCTTGAGTTACTTGATGAATTTATACATGTTATATGTTGTTTAAGGCATTCTTTGCTATGAAAATGACTGCCCAATGTGAAACCCCATTTGTAAATTTTTAATAAGGTTTTTACTGACATATAATGGTCAAATCTCTAGATGTCGGGTTTATATGTCGTATTTAATGATTTAATTGGGACAAGGATATTTTGAAAGGACTGTATGCTATGTTTGATGGGTTGAATATATGTAGGTGATCACATGTGATTATTTTACTACATTTTATGTGTGAAACAGCAATACTTTATTATTGGGAGCATGAACCACGCTTGCATTGACTAATTATTGAGAAATAAAATGAGCTGAGTGGTTTGATGTGCTCATGTGATCATATAAAGGAACTCGTCACCCAATGGGAGTTTGGGGACGATGCTTCATTTTATAGGATGCTCGGCGGGGATTCGGATGTCGAGTTGCAATTGAGATTGGACCAATGCTCCTTATGGAATGCCGTTTGTGGCGGGGGTCTTAGAAGATGCCATGCCCGATGAGGTGAGATAATGCTTGCCATGCTAGAAGATTGCCAACGCGAGTGTTAGCCATGGCCTGATTGGTCATAAAAATCGGAACACGAGTGACCGCATTATGCATGAAAAAACATGAGATGTGTTCTAATTACGTGTAATGCTTGATTGCATTAATTATGACACATGTGAGTTTATATTGTGTAGGGTATGTGCCATGGCAAGGTAATAAGGCCCACAGGTTAATTCGATGGCTTGTTGCTTTGATTATGAGGTTTAACTGGTTCCGCATCTCTATGTGGCCTGGTTCATTTGGTTTGATGGTGACTCACTAGGACCCTCTTAAGAACTCACAGGGTAACCCATCAGACTAACCCTTGCTTTTTGATTGACCTCGACTTTTGATGAAGTAGATTAACTTCGCGCCCCCTATCTTTTTGTTGGCTCGAAAGGAAAGGTGCCCACTTATAGGGCTTATATATAAGTTTCCTAAGGTTAATCAGTATATAAATAAAAAGATGGAGTTTTACAATTGTTGTGTTTTTCTAGCTATCAATGCTATTATGTTTAATTGTGTGTTGTTGTTTTGTTTCCGCATACGTATAATTGAAAATAAAAAGAATGATCAGCGACGTGTCCTAGGATGTCTAATTCTTTTGACCAAAGAGAATAGAGGTTGTCGTGTGCTCAAGGGTCGGGCGTGATATCTCTATCCGGAATTGGTATCAAAGCCCGGTCAATACTTGGAGTGAAAATGTGCAATGGGTTTTGGGGATAATTAGCTAGAAAAGACATTTTCTTTTGTGTGCATGTGATTGCTTATAAAATCTTTTACTATAAGCGGGTTGTTCATCAATTTCTAATTCCATGTTGGAATTGAAAATAGGTTTCTATGAGAATCCTACGAGATGAGCAATTTGAACAAAGACCCTTAGGAGATAAGTAGTTATAGGATTGACTAGAGCTAGAAGAAGAGCACTATGGGATCTTAGGTTGGATGGGATCTTGTAGGCGTTAAAAGCCTTGGGTAATATAATAGGGTAGTAAGCTTATACTCAAGCTACTACTATCGTCACCGTTGTTGCCACTCCTGCTGAAGTTCCGGTGGCTAGAAATGAGCCTTGCGAGCGACCAATGTGCAAATTGGTTGAGTAGTTTCCGAAGTTAAAGCTACCAAAATTCACTAGGGCGAGTGACCCCAAGTTTGCAGCTTTCTAGGTCAAGGAGATGGAAAAGACCTTCTCACTACTGAAGTGTTCGAAGGAAGATAAGGTGACGCTAGCTATTTACCAGTTGCAAGGCAATGTTAGTACTTGGTGGGAAGCTATCCAAGGAAGGGTATTTCCTGATGGTACGACCCCGGAGTGGAGTGCCTTTGTAGAAGCTTTCAATGGCAAATACTTCTTAGATAGCATACGAGAACAAAAGATGGTTGAGTTTCAGCGGCTTTGTCAAAATCATTTGTCTGTAGATCATTATGAAGTGTAGTTCGCTGAGTTGTCAAAATATGCACTGAGGTTGATTGAGGACCCGATGGACAAAGTGACGAGGTTTATGGATGGATTGAAACTAGAAATCAAGGACCAATTGGTGCCCTTGACTTGAAGGATTATGACGAGCTATATGAAAATGGCTCAAATGATTGAGAGAAACCTAGCAGAAAGGGCAACCGTATTTGAATTGCAGTTTGTGCCTAATTGGGATAATCATAGGCTTGGAAAGAGGCCAATGATGGTAGGAAGACATCTTATTCCACCCAACGAAAAGAACGGCATAGGAAAACTAGTATCTAGCTCGAATGGAGGGTGTTGATTTTGCAGAAGGAAACATGGGAATGCCTCGTGTCTTGCTAGGACAAGAGTTTGTTATGGATGTGGTTAGCATGGTCACTAAGCGAAGAACTGTCCATGCAAAACCATGAGAGTGCAAGTGCCACTGCCGTAAGGAGGATAACTTGCAAGAACACCCCGTAGAACAATCCGAACCAACCCTCAGTGCAAGGAAAATGTATGCCATCACTAGGAAAGAGGCGAAGGACTCGTTTGTTGTGATTAGAGGTATTGTATCCTTGCATGACCATGCTGCTTATACGTTGTTTGATCTAGAAGCTTTGCATTCTTTTATTGCTGAACAATTTTCTAATTTAGTAGGGAAGGCCAAAACCTTTAGGAGCGATTTTTGGTATTTATACCCCGTTAAAGGATAAAATATTGTTTACGGTAGGTTGTTCGCGTTGTAAGTTAGTTGTTGGCGGTTGAAAGGAAAGTATAGATTTAATTGTGTTAGTAATATATGACTTTGACGTCATCATTGTGATAGATTGACTCACCAAGCAATGAGCTACCATGTATTGTTATAGAAAGATTTTGATGTCTTGAATTTCAGCCCATCTTGGGATCTATCAAATGGTTATTTTATCAATGCCTTGTTAATTACGTTTACTTTGAGCTGAACCCTCACGAGTTAACTAACTAGTTGGAAAGGCAATAAAGGATCGATATGCATATGACCAGTGAATTCAATTAGGGATAGGCCGCTCGACCATAAGGATCAAAGGGGGATAATATCACGTTGTTGCAATCCAATTAACGAACGGAAATAAATCGATTTGGCAGAAATACGAGGTCGGATTGCGGGTAATTTCGCACGACTTCGATATTGACTACGAACGACGTTAAACCGATTTCCTTTTGGCTCTGTATTCAGCGTGAGCAATTAACTCCTCATGATTACATGACAATCGAAGATCGCCCTAATTTGAATAGGCACAATCGTAGATTGAAAAGCTATCAACCACGGGTTAAACACGTGAGAACCCCTAAATGCCGTCCGATAGTTAAGTCATACTAAAGTCGCGATTGATCAATTTTAACCAATAATTTCAAATAGGTTTTGGGTATCGAACTTTCAAGGATGTCAAGACTAAAATATTGGACGTTACCTAATTAATTCTCGAATTTATCAGTAAGCCCGAAATTTATCGAAAAAAGGATTCAATGGGCTGAAAAATTGGAACCAAGAGGAGATGGGCCAACCGAAGGCCCAATGGGCCTTGCATCCATTAAGGTTTAGTTGAGTGGGCCCCAAGCCAAGCCCACTGAGCCCAAGTGAGCCCAACCTCAAGCCTTGAGCCCAATTGCATTTTCTAGCCCATTTCTTCACAATTTGAGCCCAAACCAATTTTATTCAAGCCCATATAAAATCTTGGTCTATATACGCATATAGTATGGTATACTATACTTTGAGAAACTATCATTTTACCCCTTCTAGAAGTGGCATTTATTGTTGGAGGACAAAGAGAGAGAAAAGTCAAAGGAAATTTATGAAGGGAAATGATGTAAAGCAAGGGAAATTGGACTTGACTTCTTGCTCTCTCTCTCTCTCTCTCTCTCTCTCTCTCTCTCTCTCTCTCTCTTCCTCATTTCTCTCCCTCCCCATTTTGCAGCCTACTCCCACGTTTCTCACTCTCTTCCTCACTCTTTCTTCTCATTTTCTCTCTTTTCCTTTGTTTTCTCCATGGTTCTTCCCCTTGGATGCCCCCTTGACCAACCAAACCACCCTCACTCGCCATCTTGGCCGCCTTGCCGCTGTTTTGGAACCACCATGCTGCTGTGGTGCTGCCCGTCCGAGGCCGCCCAAGTTGCGCCTCTCTCTCTCCCTCGCGGTTCTCACCTCTGCCGGAAACCGCCTCTATCGAGACCCATTTTTGCCAAGTGCCTTTGTGACGTTCTGGACATAGTCGTGCATAGCCCTCGCCACCACCATCACGCTTGTGTTGTCGGAATCGTCGCTGGGTAAGTTTACGTCCTAATCCGTTGATTAGTGCATAAACTTGCTTAGAGTTGGTTTAGTTAGAGTTAATCTTAGTTAAGAGGATTAATTAAGGTGTATTAGAGCTAAGATATGTGTTTAGTTAGATGACTATGATTAGTTTGGATTAATCTTGCTTAGTGCTCACTAATTGCGATTTAGTTGGTTGATTCAAGATTAGTGGATTAATCTTGATTAGTCTTAGCTCATTAAAAAGAAGTGATTTGTTTTAATAAATTATTAATTTATTGAATTTTGAATTTATATTATTAATTATTAAATTACGGAATTTCACTATTCATAATGTATTGTTCATGCTGTACTATTCGTGCGCACTGTTTATGCTGCACTGTTCATGCAAAAGTGAAATTTAGCCTAAATGAACATGTTTTGATTATATGATGTGCATTACTAATTGTTGAATACATGGACATTTGTATGAATTGTGTGGGATTATAAAAAAGGGGAAAACCCGAGATGTAGGGTGTGTGTCTTTGTTCCACGTTGTCTTGATATCGAAAAGGGAAATATGCTTTGTTCGTGAGACATGGGAATTGAATGATTTTTTGAGATGAAAATGTGACTATATGTGTTTAATTGACTTTTCTGCAAGCACGTATCACGTATGCATTGGCTAATGTTCAAAGATATAAATGAGCTGTAGTGGTATGCTTGCATGGTCACTAAATTGAATTCGTCACTCCGATGGGAGATTGAGGGATGATAGTTCAACTCGTCGGAAATCCTAGTGGGAGTCCAGATGCGGAGTCACGGTGGAGGCCAAACCCATGCTCCTTCGGGAATGTCGTCTTGGGAGAAAACCCTCGATGTTCGGCACGCCTCATAAGGGAGGACGATGCCTGGCTTTTCCAATAGACACTAGCGGGAGTTCGGTTGTGGCCCTGAAGAGTGTTAATAATTGGAACACGTGTGAATGTAAGGGTGCCTATGAAACATATTGTGACGTGTTCTGATTATGCATATGTTGTTTGCACTGACCATGACATGCGTGAGGTTATATCGTGCAGGGTATGGCAATGTCAAGGTAAAATTGCCTGCGAATCGACTCGCCTATGATTGATCACTAAGATGATTAAAATGCTGGTTGCATTATTTATGGCACGCATGAGAATTTATACCATGTAGGGTATGGCATGACTGGATAAGGATGCTTGCCAGTCGATTGATTGCTGATTGTTTCTTATGGGGTTTACCGGGTAGATCACGTGGTTAGTTAAGTTAAAGCGAGGGTCGCCTTTTTTTTTTCTGCCATCATTATGAGGATTTGCCTGTTAGGAACCCCGAGGTGAGTTGGCATCCTAATTAGGGCTTAGGGCGATAACTCACTAAGATTTTATTTCACTTGTCGTTGTTAAACATTTTCAGGTCCGTAGTTATGGTATCTATATTGCCATGGATTGGGGAAGTGTTGGAGCACGTCGTGGAGGGCAATAGATTGGTGTGCCTATTGGTTGAAGAAAATAGATTAATCTTGTTTAGTATCTTTGGATAACTATAGAGGAAGTCGCCTGATTGAGGGGCTTGTGTATAAACTTCTTAGGGTTAATTAGTTCAAGAATAAAAGCGACGTTGCTGCTATTGTTTGTGGTCTTTCTGCTATCCCCGTTGTTTATTAACTTGGTGTTGTTGATTTCCTTCCGCATGTGTTTAATCACAAGATAAAAAGAATAGTCAGTGGCACGTCTTGGGACGTTTGCATTTATTTGACCAAAGTGAAGGGGTTGTCGCGTGCTTGGGATTTGGGGCATGACATCCCCGTCGATTTTGGTATTAGAGCCCGATTAATACTTAGAGTGATAAGGTGTAATGGGTTTTGGGATAGTAAGATGGAAAGACATTTATTTCATATGCTTGTGATTTCTTATAGGATCTTTTTGTTCATGGTTCCTAATTTCTTGAGAGAATTGGAACGCAAGTTCTGTGAGAATGTTGCGAGATGGACAATCTTGATCCTAGAGTCCTAGAGTCCTAGAAGTAAGGCAATTTGAGGTTAGGCAGGTGCTAAAGGTAAAGCACCAGGGGGTCTTAGACTAGATAGTGTCCTGTAGGCGTTGTAAGCCTTGAGTTTTGATAGGGCATAGCTAGCTCGGACTTAAGCTATTACTTTTACGGCTGCTGCTGCTGTCGCCGTTATTGTTGTTGTTGTTTCGCCTAGTAAGTTCCATTGGTGGGAAAGGGGATTGGCAATCAGTCGATGTTTAAGTTGGTTGAGCAGTTTCTGGAGCTAGAACTGTCCAAGTTCGTTGGGACGAGTGATCCTAAGACAACAACTCTTTGGACCAAGGAACTAAAGAAGTCTTTGCACTATTGGAGTGTTTAGAAGAAGAAAAGATAATCCTGGCTAAGTACCAGTAGCAAGTAATGCTAGTGATTAGTGGGAAGTAACCTAAGGAAGAGATTTTTTGAAGGCATGACCTAAGAGTAGGGTGCCTTGGTCGAGGTATTCAACGGAAAATGTTTTCGAGTGCGCACGAGAGTTGTAGATGGCTGAAATCCTGCAACTTCATAAGGATCATTTGTCAGCCGAGTAATACAAGGTTAAGTTTACAGAGCTCTTGAAATAGGCACCAAGAATGATGAGAATCCGATAAATCGCGTTGAGAGGTCTAAGTTGGGTCTGACACCGGAAAGTAAAAGTCAGTTGGTATCCTTGAAGTTGAATAATTTTGATGATGGTACGAAGAGGCCTAATGAGTTGAAAAGAATATGATGGAACAAGCAACTACATTTGAATCACGGTTTGTGTCTCATTGGGATGATCATTGGCTTGGGGCAAAGGTCGATGATAGGAGGAAAACATCCCACCCCACTCAATTGGAAGAATGACGTTGGGAAAGTGGTATACAATTCAAATGCCATATGTTGATTCTATGGATGACAACATGAGAAAATTACCTGTCCTATTAAGAGAGGAATGTATTTTGAATGTAGTTCACAAGGCCTCGTCACGAGGAGGTGTTCTCGTTGATAGTCGGGGAAGCACCCTCAACGATCGCAATTGGGATAATTGGTTGGAAATGCCCCGTGTCCTCCTAAAATGGGAGTCGACTATGGATGTGGTCAGTGTGGCCACCAAGTGAGAAATTGCATGCGCAGGCTTGTTGGAGCGCAAGTGTCATAGTCGCAAGGAGGATGACCTACAGGAAACACTCCGCAGAATAACTTCAATTGCCCGTTGGCAAAAGGATAGGCATGCATGCCGTAAGAAAGGAAGCAAAGGATTCACAAATCATAATTACAGGAACGGTCTCCTTATGCGATCATATTGCTTATGTGTTGGTTGATTCAGGAACTACGCATTTGTTTATAGTTGAGTTGCTGATTAAGTTAGTGGGGTTAAGACCGAGACCGTTGGAAATGGCTATTAGTAATTCTATTCCGATAATGGACAAGGTGTTGTCTGCAATAAGATGTTCAAGTTGTAAGATAGTCATTGGTAATCAAGAAGAATTGATGGATTTGACTATCTAAGTGATGGATGACTTGATGTCATCGTTGGGAAAGGATTGACTCACCAACTAATGAGCTGCAATGGATCGCTATAGAAAGTAATCCAATTTAACTCGTTAGAAAAGGCTAGTTATGAGTTCGTTAGAAATCGAGGAGGATTCTCGATTCAATTGATTTTGTCTTCTCAGGTAAGGGTGCATTTGGTTCGGCTTTTGGGAAATGCATTTGGGAAAATGCAAATACCTTTAAACTAAAGGGGTTTCTCGAAATGCAAATACCATTTGGTAAATTTTGCATTGCGAAACAACTTTGGCCTAAATGACGTTTGGTGAATACCACATTTTGTTAAGGAATTTTTGCAAAATTGTTTATTAAAAAAAATTATAAATAAATATTTTTTCCAATCCACCTTCCAAGCCAAATTTGGCCGCCGAAAGGCCTTGCCTAAGGTCGGGCGACCTCAGGCGGTGGTCGCCAGCCCGGCGCCCCCAGGCGATGGCCATTGCTTAGGTTGCGCGACCTAGGCGGACGCCTCCGTCGCTTGGTTTTGCGTAGCCCCGTCGGACAGTCGCCTGGGTCGCGCAACCTGAGTCGCACGACCGCCTGAGGTCCGGCGACCTCAGGTGATGCCTGAGTCGTGCGACCGCCTGAGGTCGCATGACCAAGGGCGGCGGTCGCCCCCCTTGGCCAGCGGTCGCCCCCCTTAGCCGACGGACGCTCTCCTTGGCCGACAGTCGCCGGCGGTCGTCGGGTTCGTTGGCTACACGAGGAAGATGAACAATAGTGCAAGTTGCATTCCGAAAATGCAACTTGCAAATGCACCTCTCACCCTGCATTCAGTTAAGGGACTTTGAGGATACTTGGAGATACAATTGTATCTCTCTAAAGTCCTCCAAAATGCTGAACCAAACACCTTTGCATTTTCCCAAGGGGCTTTGGGGGTTGAAAGCCCCTTGAGAAAGCTAAACCAAACGGGCCCTAACTGGGTTATTGGATGTGGGTTGCCAAAGTTGATTAGGCAATCAAAATTAATATGTTGGATGAGGAACCAAGTGATATAACTAGTATTAACAGCTAGAGGGGGGTGAATAGGTGTTGAAGAACTTTATGCACAAGCAATATCAATCTTTTGCAATCTACAAACAGAGATTAAATAAAGAGAGTAGAGAAGATTGCAAACACAGTTATAGTGGTTCGGCTTAGACAAGCCTACGTCCACTCTCCAAGCGATCAGCCAATAGGCTGGATTTCACTATGTGATCAAAGGTGATTATACACTCTTGAGTGTTAGCACTTGGTGATGATATGTCTCACAAAGTCACTCTTCTTGGTAATGTACTAGGATCACTCAACTTCGCACTTTCTCAGACAACTAATGAAGAACATAATCGAGCTTTGGAATATGTTAATCTATCTAGTCTTCTAGGTCGCATCCTCTCCTTATATACTCTCCAAGCCTCACTCGACCGTTGGCTCTTTCCTTGAGAGATTAGTTTTCCCTTTCTTGGATAGACTTCATAAGGAAAGTCTTTTTGACCGTTTGAAGGTAGATCAGATCCCCTTAGATTCTGTTCACCCATACAATCAAAATCCGGGCTTCCATAAGTGTTCCATTCTTCTTTGGAAGTTGTCCGTTGATTGATCCTGCCAATCAGTTCGATACAACAGAATCAATATAAATAATGTAAGTGAAATTCATGACCGTTGGTGATCTGGTCCTGTAGTTTTATTCTGAGTCTATTAGACCAATGTTCTAAGTCTGCTTGAGTTCTCCGTCCGGTACTCATAGACTTAGAAAGCGTCTCGTGTTTCTTCATGCCTTCGAAGTTGTCTCTTTTGTGCTAACACGGGCAAACTCGAGACATCGCATCTCTTCGTGCCTTTCCGTCTACTAGAAGCAAACTCAGAAGCATACGCCACCCTGTGGCTTTTCCTACTCAAGAAATGTATGATTTCTTGCATAAAATGTTTTGTTAACATCAAAATTAGACTTTTTCTCAACAATCTCCCCCTTTTTGATGGTGACAAAACTTTTTATGCAAAATGCTTGTTGTTCCTGCAAAACATGGTTAGGCAGAGCATACTTTGTATAACATAGTAATACATGACCAGTATTATGATGCTCAGATCACAAAATATCTAACCAGTCAAATAACATCAAATGATGATCCATTCATGCACACAATACCTACACCCATGTTCATAAAAATTAACAACAAAACCAACTAGCCAGTACCAGACCAACCAGCATGTATCTGCAATAAATCTCCCCCTTTTTGTCACGGTAAAAAATTCAATATACTGAAAAGATTAAGCAAGGTCTAACAAAAATCTGACAGACAAAGAAGTTAAACATAAGAGACCAGAAGACTGTGGGATTAGGAAGATTAGGAAGATGGCTTTTTAGGGGTTCGGACTAAGGTGAAATCCTCCATATCCGCGGCAAACTCTTCAATCATGGTGAGACACTGATGAATGGAGTTCTCCATTCGTGCCAATTGCTTCTGAGTGTTCTTCTCGAGAGTTTCAAACCTTTTGTTGAAGGAGGTTTCCATAGCAACTTGCTGATCTTTGATTTGCATAAGCAGATCTAATATCTTATGA
Organism: Corymbia calophylla; assembly: GCA_014182845.1. Classification (NCBI taxonomy): domain Eukaryota; kingdom Viridiplantae; phylum Streptophyta; class Magnoliopsida; order Myrtales; family Myrtaceae; genus Corymbia; species Corymbia calophylla. Next base: position 14,672,374 of record CM024695.1, on the reverse strand, counting down.
GATTCAGAACGATCAGATGGAGCTATAGGAGTTTGTGTTTCAACACTGTGAGACGGATGCTCCCCTTGAATCGATGCTTCAGTTTGATCATGTTGCCCATGTTGATGTCTGTCCTCTGCCCTGGTGTCATCTTCACCCTCAGGAATATGACCCTCATCTATTCCATATTCTTTTTCCTCTCATTCTTCTTCTTCTTCTGGATCTTCTTCGTCAGACTCAACTTCTTGTGCTTCTTCGTCCTCATGCTCTTCTTCTAGTTCAGATATTACCACATTCTCAACAGGTTGAGGTTTTGCACTAGGAAGGTTCTCTTCTGTTGCTATTGGTGGAGGCATTTCTACTTCTGGTTTTGTCATTCTGCGTACAATATGACTCATATTTGCTAGAATTTCAGAAATACTTTCCTCCTCATCATCTTCATCATGCAACAGCAGTTGTCTCCTTCTTTTAGAACTTGGTTCTGCATAAGCCACTTCCTTTCTTTTTCTCTTGGTAGTGGTTGATGCCTTAGCCAGTTCCTTCTCCTTTCTTCTCCATGTCTCCAAAACATCCTTCAGCCTCATTTTGGTGATCATCCTGAGTCCAATGGCCATTGTTGGAAGCACTTTAGTGTAGAGTCTCTTGGGCAGATCGATCTGGAAATGTTCGAAGATTTTGCTCACTAAAGCTCCATAGGGCAATTGTCCTTTATCCTTCGAAACTGTTCTATACATGTGGAGAATAACAGTATGAGGAAGTGAGAACAGAACTCCCTGTTCAATTGCCCACATAAGTTTTGCTTCAAACCTGGCCACATCAGTCTTTGATGATGCCTTAGGACGAATGCAGTTAATAATGATCTTGTGCAGAATTGTTCTTGCTGAAGTCATAGATGGATAAGTGATGTTTGCCCTAAGAGAGTTTGTAAGATGTTTGCAAACTATCTCATAGGGAACTTCAATGGGCTTAAAATCACCCCTCTCAACTTTCATAATATAGCCAAGATGTCTGCATTAAGTTCATAAAACCTGTCATTTACACTAAACTGCAATTTGTTTGGAGTTAAGAATGACAAGTTGGAGTAGAAGTAGGCTGTCAGTTTTGGATATACAATAGCAGAATCGGTATAGAAGCGATCCATCTACAACCTTTCAAAATAGCCTCTGAGATTCACATCAGTAGCATCCAGAAAGTCAAAATCCACAATCATGTGGTTCATTACTCCTCGATCAAGCAAAGTGTTATAACACGCCTTATGTTCTCTAGAACGGAACAATTTTCCTATAGAATTTCGAACTATTACAAAAACCCCCATTTTGACTTCAAAGTTCCTAAACACTCGCTCATCATAATCTTTTCCTCCCTAGAAACTATCTGCACTCCGACTAGCTGCACTTGCCTATTCTCTTTGTGCAGACGGACGGTCTGTAAGTGTGACAGCTTGAACCAGTCGCATCTCATTTGCGTACCCTTTCGATCTCAGGTATTCCAATTTGACACTTTTAGTAGCTTGTCTCCTTACTAAAATTTGATACATTCTCATGACCTTGTGGGGGTCATCAGGTTTAGGCAAAATTAACCCAGACGTACCTCTGCACATATTCAGTTGGGGGATTCCTTGGAAATTCCACAGTTTCATTTGCGTTCCTTTGAACCGATGCAGTTGGAGAATGTCTTTGGGATTCTTCAGAAGTCTGTGTCACATCGAAATGCGTCTCTGCTCCTTCCATATTCCTTGGTCCTCTGCTAGCAATCCGGTTTGATCGTCTTCGAGGAGATGGAGACATAGACCTTGACCTGGACATGGAGGATCTCGAGGCCATGTTTGGAGAGGATTTGGGTCGGTTTTGTGAAAAAGATTGATTCTTTAGGGTTTCTGAAGGGGTTTTTGAGGAGGTTCAAGATAGAAGAAAGACTCGATTTTTTGGGGTTTATAAACCCTTCTGAAGAGAGGCAAATGAACGGACACGACTTTTTGGAAAATAACTTAAAATGGTGGTTATTCAAAAAATATGAAACTTGATAAAAATAGATGCAAATAATATGGGCATGCACTAGAAATTATGCAAATCAAGTATCTGCTAATATTAACTTACCATGTTCAATCATATAAGGAAATAACTTACGTGCCAAAAATTAAATTTCCAAAAATACCATCAAGTCCTTTTGAGTGCGTCCCAGAAGATTGGTCCATCCAAAAGATTGCTTCTATCAGATGAATGTTTCTCCCAGACGATACCCTGTCTTCACAAACTTTATGCAAAAGGGTTAATAATATTTAATCTACTACAAATTGAATCAAATATACCTTTGTCTAGTGGCTTTGTGAAAATATCTGCCAATTGATTATTTGAATCAATAAATTGCACAAATATATCACCATTTTGCACGTGATCTCTAATAAAATGATGCTTGATTTCAATGTGCTTTGCTCTCGAATGTAAGATCGGATTCTTGGTGAGATTTATAGCACTTGTATTGTCACATCTTATCTCAGTGCAAGTCTCTTCCTTTCCGTAGTCCCTCAGTTGTTGTCTCATCGATAGAATCTGTGAGCAATAGCTTCCAAGAGCAACGTATATTCTTCTTCTACTGTAGATAGAGCCATAATGTTCTGCTTTTTAGAAAACCATGAGATTAGCATCTGTCCTAGTAGTTGGCATGTTCCAGATGTGCTTTTCCTGTCCACTTTACATGTTGCTAGGTCAGCATCTGAGTATCCAAGAAAGGTAAAGTCTGTTTCTTTGGGATACCATAAACCCAACTGTGGATAAGTAGCAATATACTTTATTATGCGCCTTACTGCAGAGAGATGTGATTCTCTAGGGTCCACTTGGAATCGAGCACATAAGTACACACTGTATAGAATATCCGGTCTAGATGTAGTAAGATAAAGAAGAGAACCAATCATGCTTCTGTAGGTCTTCTCGTCAACTTTCTTCCCTATTTCATCCTAGTCTAGTTTGATGGAGGTTGACATTGGAGTTTCAATCTTTTTGCAATTCTCCATTCCAAACTTCTTGATAAAGTCTTTGGCATATTTTTCTTGATAGATGAAAGTGCCATGTTTGGATTGTTTGACCTGAAGTCCTAGGAAGAATGTAAGTTCTCCCATCATGCTCATTTCAAATTCCTCCTGCATAGACTTTGAAAATTCTTGTACAAACGTTCATTAGAGGAGCCAAAAATAATATCATCTACATATATTTGGACAAGTAAAATATCCTTACCTTCCTTCTTGATGAAAAGAGTTGTGTCTACCATACCTTTCTTGAAGCCATTATCTAACAGGAACTAACTCAGTCGTTCATACTAGGCTCGAGGTGCTTGCTTCAAACCATACAGTGCCTTTTTCAGTCTGTATACGTGATCTGGCTTTCTTGGTTCCTCGAAACCAAGAGGTTGTTCTACATAGACTTATTCTTTGATAAATCCATTTAAGAATGGGCTCTTCACATCCATCTGGAATAGCTTGAAGTTTTGATAGCAAGCATAAGCAAGCAACAGTTTGATTGCTTCCAATCTTGCTATAGGTGCATAGGTTTCATCATAGTCTATTCCTTCTGATTGTGAGTAACCTTTGGCTATAAGCCTTGCCTTGTTTTTGGTCACCTTACCTTGTTCATCCACTTTGTTTCTGAAGACCCATTTAGTGCCTATGATGGTTCTTCCCTTGGGTTTGAGAACTAATTCCCACACATCATTCCTTTTGAATTGCTGGAGTTCTTCCTGCATTGCTTCTATCTAGCTTTCATTTTCAAGGGCTTCGTCTACTCCTTTGGGTTCAATCTCAGAAATGAGTGCCACAATGCTTGTATCCTTTTTGTTCCTTGATCTGGTTCGAATTCCTTCATTGATACTTCCAATAACCAGCTCTTGAGGATGACTGGATTTATGCTTCCAGTTTCTGTTGTGCACTTCGCTGTCATCAAGATCTTCTGGTGATAGAGTAGTGTCCAGTTGAGTTTCCTCTGTGACTGTTTTCTAAGAAGAGTCAGCTTCTTTGTTGAGAATTAACTTCTTAGGAGCAATAGTTGGTTCTGAATCTTCGATTTCAGTTCTACTTTGGTTGGAAACATCTTGCTCCAGAAACTTCACATTCATAGATTCCTCCACAGTTTGAGTGTTTTTGTTAAACACTCTGTATGCTTTACTTGTGGTTGAATATCCCAGAAATATACCTTTATCTGACCTTTCTTCAAACTTGCTTGGATGAATGTTAGCATTTTTAAGGATAAAACATTGACAACCAAAAACACGAAAATAGGAAACAATTGGTTTTCTTCCTTTGAAAATTTCATAGGGAGTTTTCTCAAGAATTGGTCTTAGAAAGATTTTGTTAATGATATGGCATGAAGTAGAAACTGCTTTTGCCTAGAAACGAGTTGCCACCTTGCTTTCAATAAGCAGAGTTATGGCCATTTCTTGCAAGGACCTGTTCTTCCTTTCTACAACTCCATTTTGTTCTAGAGTGTAGGGAGAGGAGAACGTATGCTGAATACCATTTTTGTCACAAAAATCTGCAAAGTCTTGATTTTCAAATTCTCCACCATGATCTATTTTAATACTAGAAATAGAGTAACCTTTCTCATTTTGAACTCTTTTTGCAAATATTGAGAAATAAGAGAAAATTTCTCCTTTATTAGCAAGAAAGAATACCCATGTAAAACGAGAATAATCATCTACAATTACGAGACAGTATTTCTTACCTCCAATGCTTTGAGTTCTAGTTGGTCCAAATAGATCCATATGAAGAAGCTGCAATACACAATTAGTAGAAACCTATTTCACAGATTTGAAAGAGCTTCTTACCTGTTTTCCGAGAGTGCATGCGGAGCAAAGTTCTGTCTTCTTATAACTTAATGAAGGCAGTCCACGAACAAGCTTTTTGCTGAGCAGTTTTGAGATCTATTTCATACTGACATGTCCAAGTTTACGATGTTAGAGGTTTGCTTCATCTTGAACTGAAATGAGACATTTGGCAGTGTCTTCATTTATATCCAAGAGATAGATGTTCCCATGCCTTCGTCTAGTGAATGATTGAGAAGAGTCGTTACTGATTCCAAAACATAAGTTCTCTTTGAAATCAATTCTAAAACCAGCATCATATAATTAGCTAATGCTTAGAAGATTGTAGTTCAATCCCTTAACCAGAGAAACATTGTTGATGATTTGACTTCCAATCTTGACCATTCCTAATCCAATAATGTTTCCCTTACTGTGTCCTCCAAAAGAAATTGTTCCTCCTTTAACTTTTTCTAAGCCAATGAACATTCTTGAATCTCCAATCATGTGTCTCGAGCATCCACTGTCAAAGTACCATTTCTTCTTGCTTCTGAAACTTACCTGCAATCAACACGCATACTCATTTTTTCTTTGGTACCTAGATTTTCTTGGGTCCATTGGGGTTAGTAGTATATGCTTTGTCTATCCATTTCTTCTAAATAGGTCTCCAGACTTTAGGACATTTGTTTTCAAAATGTTCTCTTTCTCCACAATTAGAACATTTGAGATTGTCTCGACCAACAGGTCTTACAAAATTCTTTTTGAAATGATTTTTGTAGGCCCGTCGAGAAGGTCTCTGTCTAATTCTCTCCTTGACCTTAGGAAAATCAATTAAGGAATCACTTTCCTTATAATACCCAAGTCCTGACTTATCGTAATAAGGAATCTGGATGGAAAGTATATGCTGTAGGGTTTTCGATCATTTAGAAAATTTTGTACTAATATTTAAAACTTCCTTTTTGAGGGATTCATTCTCATTTTGCAAGGACTCTCGATTTTCCTTTGTTTCAAAAAGTTCATTTTTGAGAGATTCATTCTCATTTAATAAAGAATCTCGATTTTCCTTTGTTTCTAAAAATTCCTTTTTGAGATCATCAAATTTTCCTTTCAAAGAATAATTATGTTGACTCAACTTGTGATTTTCCTTTTTTAAGCCGGAGATCCTTTTCAGAGTGGATTTTAAATTAGCACATAGCTCATTTATATAATCTGAAACTTCTGTAGGAATATCAAAATGGCTAACCTCAATCTCTGTCTAAGTTTGAGTCTGATTCTGAGTCTGTTCTAGAGTCTGAGTTTGAATGTGCCATTAGACAGATGTTGCCATATTCGTCTTCACTGTCTTCAACCTTAGTGTCACTCCATGTTTCAGCTTTCAGGGCCTTCTTGTATTTTTCATATTTTCCTTTGTTCTTCTTGAGCTTGGGACAATTTTGTTTTATGTGACCCTTCTTTTTGCATTTGAAATAGACAACATCTTTGACATATTCTTCCTCATCCTCTATCCTTCTTTGTCCAGACTGTCTATTTTGCTTCTTGCTGTTGAACTTTCTACCTTTTCTTGTTTAACTTCTTTACCTTTCTGATCAGTAGTGCAAGTTCTTCGTCGTCCAGCTCGTCCTCAGAATCTGTATCATCAAAATCAATATTAGACTTGAGAGCAATATATTTCTTACCTCTAGACTCCACTTCCTCGTTCATTTGTTTTGCTTCATAGGATTGCAAGGTACCAACAAGCTCATTGATTGTCAGAGGTGAAATTCGCAGAGTTTCTCATATGGAGGTCTTCACATTATTCCACTCTTTTGATAATCCTCTTAAAAGCTTGTTGACTTTCATTGGTCCTGGAACAGGCTGTCCTTGATATGCAAGTCCATTTACAATTTTGTAAATCGGCTGAACATATCTCCTATGGAATCCCCTTGTTTCATTTTGAAGGATTCATATTGACCAAGTAAAATATTTACTTTGGTCTCTTTAACGCGATCAGTCCCTTCGTAGGTGACATGCAGCCTATCCCATACTTCTTTCGCTGTATCACAAGAAGATATTCGATTATATTTATTAGGAGATAAAGCACAGTAAAGGGAATAGATAGCCTTAGCGTCTAAAGTTTGTCTCTTTGTCAATTCTTCTGGTGAGATGGTAGCTGATGTTTCTGTTGCTTTCCCGTCATCTTTCTTTGTGGTTTTTCCAGCTTCAGCGTTGGGATCAACTCCTCTTTCAACTACATCCTATTCCAGCGGATCCTTTGATATGAGAAAGGCCTTCATTTTGTTCTTCCATATATTGTACTCTTTACCATCAAAGTATGGTGGTCGAGTGTTGCTCTGTCTCTCAATCAGATTTGGTGCAAGAATACTAGCCATAGAGGATCTTTAACTCTGAAGTAATAAACACTTCAAAACTCTGAACACAGGGCTCTGATACCAATTGATATAACTAGTATTAACACCTAGAGGGGGGTGAATAGGTGTAGAAGAACTTTATGCGCAAGCAATATCAATCTTTTGCAATCTACAAATAGAGATTAAATAGAGAGAGTAGAGAAGATTGCAAACACAGTTATAGTGGTTCGGCTTTAGACAAGCTTACGTCCACTTTCTAGGCGATTAGCCAATAGGCTAGATTTCACTATGTGATCAAAGGTGATTATACACTCTTGAGTGTTAGCACTTGGTGATGATATGTCTCACAAAGTCACTCTTCTTGGTAATGCACTAGGATCACTCAACTTCGCACTTTCTCAAACAACTAATAAAGAATAGAATCGAGCTTTGGAATATGTTAATCCTATCTAGTCTTCTAGGTTGCATCCTCTCCTTATATACTCTTTAAGCCTCACTCGACCGTTGGCTTTTTCCTTGAGAGATTAGTCTTCCCTTTCTTGGACAGACTTCATAAGGAAAGTCTTTTTGACCGTTTGAAGGTAGATAGATCCCCTTGGATTCTGTTCGCTCATACAATCGGAATCCGGGCTTCCATAAGTGTTTCATTCTTCTTTGGAAGTTGTCCGTTAATTGATCCTACCAATTAGTTCGATACAACAAAATCAATATAAATAATGTAAGTGAAATTCATGACCGTTGGTGATCTGGCCCTGTAGTTTTATTTTGAGTCTATTAGACCAATGTTCTGAGTCTGCTTGAGTTCTCCGTCTGGTACTCATAGACTCAGAAACTGCGTCTCTTCGTGCCTTCCGTCTGCTAGAAACAGACTTAGAAGTATACGCCACCCTGTGGCTTTTCCTACTCAAGAAATGTATGATTTCTTGCATAAAATGTTTTGTTAACATCAAAACTAGGAGTTTTCTCAACAGTAATGAGGTCTGTGGAAGTAGATCTTGATGAGCTATCTACCTTATTTTCAATACCCTATTTTACCCAATTTTCAAGCGATCAAATGACCCAGTTGTATGTTGATTTGGATCCCAAGTTCCTCATAAGAAATGTTTCTTTATGTGTTTCTAAAATATATCCAAAAATCATATTTTTCAAGGTCAAGCACTATTTTATTTTAGTCGAGTTCTTGAACTGTGCAAGACTGACCTTTATGTCCCACTTTTGAAATATGGCTATTTCTATGGGAAAAAGTGAAAATCTGGCTTCGATGTCTTCAGGTCATGAAAACTACACACTTTGAACTTTCCAATGAATCTGATATTGCAAAGATGCGACCCCAAATGATGGGGGTTTCGAATTTTCTAATAACATGCATAATCTGTTAGTGCAGGTGATTTACTGGCTATGAGTAGTTGTAATGTTTCCCATGCATGAAAATTTCATGCATAAATATATGTTGTTGCATTACGTGTACCATATTTGTTGAGAATGATTGGGGTAATATAGTTCTCCAGAAGTCCGGTCACGCGTGAGCTAGAAATTTTGCTAAGCTCAGGTTTACTCCGCTGAATTACCATTTTCAAATTACTAAGTATGGATGTACCACCGGTCGCTCGTTACGATCAGCCATTTAGGTTCAATGGGTATTTGGAGGAGTTTACCTTTCTCGGGTCGCAATGTGTCTTTGTCCATCAGAGTTCCACTATTTGAATAGACATAGGATATACTCGGAAGATCCCGCTACATTTTATTGCATGATGTGCAAGTAGGAGAGGAGCTGGTAGGACCGTTGTGCCTGTGGCATGATAGTAGTAATAGCGGTGATGGTGATAGTGCATCGGATGAGTACAGTGACCCTGATGAGGAGGAGGAGGAGGAAGACGAGGAGCATGACAGTGACAGCTGGGTGTGACTGCATGAGGCGAGAGTGAGTAGGGTAACGAGTTTTCGTTAATGGTAGTCCGCAATGTCACTTTTTGGGTAGTAGTCGCGAAGATGGACGTGGGTGGCAGTTAATGATGTGAATAGCCATTAGCCACCGTTGACTGACTATAGGAGAGTGAGTTACTTTTTCGGGTGTACTCCCAAGTTTGGTTTAAGTAAGGTGTTATGAATGTATCGCCCATGTACTTAAACAATGGAAGTGGAAACTGCCTTATTTAGCCTCAATAAAACTTGTTTAGTTCATGTTATAAATGCTGACTTATTATAAGGTCAGGTCGAGTTTATATAAGAAGAGGGTCACGCAGGCCTAGGACATGATAGCCTCTTTGGTTGTGGTGTTAGAGCCTAGGTTACATTTTGGAGTGATAAGGTGTAATAGGTAGGATGGATAGAACGAACTGTCTGCGCTAGACATCTACTGTGTGACTATAATTGTTGTTTGTTAGAAATAACTCTGTATTATTTACATGGTATCACTAACATATATTACTTATTAGTTGTTTAGGGATGTTCGGTCATCTACTAATTAGTGGCTGATATGTGGAAAATCTAGTGCTATGGGATGAGATGAGCTAGATGGAGGACAACCACGAGAGGATCTCCTACAAGGGCGAATACTCGAATGGAGGAAATTCTACAAGTGCTTGCGAATGTATGCACCCTAATGTAAAGACAAGCCTAACAGATGGTAGGTGGTGAGCGTCGAATATAGATATTGATTAAACAATTCCTTAAGTTGAAACCACCAAAGTTCGCTGGGCTAGGGGATCCCATGGAGGCAGAGGTATAGATAGATGAAATGGAGAAAATACTACTATTGTTAAATTGTACAGATGTTGAAAAGGTGTCATTAGTTATCAGCTCTATGGAAATGCTAAATGTTGGTGGAGAGCCTAAAAGGAAATGATATTTCGGAAAGGTGCAAAAGCAACCTAGGCTGGTTTTGTCGAGTCATTCTTTGAAAAGTACTTTTCTGATTGTGCTCGAGATAAGAAAATAATGGAATTTATGTAGTTGAACCAGAACGACTTAACAGTGGATCAACATGAGACGAAATTTGCAGAACTTTCCAGGTTTGCCCTAGGTTAGTTGATAAGAGAGATAACAAGGCTAAGAGATTTTTGATGGGTTTGAGGACTGACATTGGGGAAAAACTAGTGCCCTTGTGTTTAAGCGATTACAAAGACGTATAAAAGTGTGCTCAGTTGGTAGAGCAGGAGCTGATGGCTCGTAGAGTGGCAACGGGGTATCAAGCAAGATCGAGTCATCAAATGAATCAAAATAACTATCGCCATAACAAGAGGCCGCAGCAGATGGGAAGGCAGTTGTTTGTGCCATACAAGAAAAATAAGGCAAACAATTTTGACAAGACGTGGAATAATTGAGCAACAAGGCGACTATATCAGGACGGAAATTGTCATAGGTGTGGCCAATTACACGGAAATACGCCATGCCCAATGGTGAGGACCTATTTTGGGTGCAAACAACCGGGACATTTGGTTAGAGAATGTCCTTAGTGGGAAGACGCAGCAACAGCAACCGCTACAATCAACTAGTGGGTCAGTGCAGTAAGGGAACTCCCAGAAACCAACAACTCAAGGAAGGCTCCACGCGATCACCAAGGATGAGGTTGAAGCCTCTAAAACTGCTATCATAGGTACCATTTCTTTATTCGACCAGGATGCGTATACCTTATTCGATACGAGAGCTACGTATTTTGTATCTGTTCAATTTGTACAATGAAGGGGGATGAGACTTAGTGTGTTAGAAGTATTGCTTAGTATTTCCACGCCATTAGGGGACACGGTTTTACCCACTTTAGTGTTGTAAAGATTGCAAGATCGTCATAGGAGAATGAGACCTGCCGTCAGATTTAATGATATTAGATATGTACGATTTTGATGTCATTTTGGGAATAGATTGGCTTCATAAGTGAAGATGATACGGTTTAATCCACCTAATTGCCCTAATTTCGAATTTTATGGAGATAAGATGATCCCTACCGTATCCCTTATATCCACACTTGAAGCTCATCGACTTCTTAAGAATGGCTGTCAGGGCTATCTGGCATGTGTACATACTCATGCCAAAAAAGAAGTAAGGCTTGAGGAAATTCCTATAGTTCAAGAATTTCTTGATGTGTTTCCCAAGAAATTACCTGGATTACCCCCGGAACGAGATATTGAGTTTGTTATTGAATTAGCCCCCGGTACAAAACCTATATCCAAGGCTCCATATCGAATAGCATTAGCTGAGTTAAAGGAACTGAAAGCATAACTGCAAGAATTACTTGATAAGGGATTTATTAGGCCTAGTGTATCACTCTAGGATGCACCAAAGCTATTTGTAAGAAAGAAAGATGGATCATTACAACTTTGCATTGAATATAGGCTACTAAATTAGGTGACAATAAAGAATAAATATGCGTTGCCTAGAATCCATGACTTATTTGACCAATTGCAAGGGGCGTCAGTACTTTCCAAAGTTGACTTGAGGTCGACAAGAAAGGAGGATATCCCTAGACGGCCTTTCAAATTCGAGATAAACATCATGAGTTCTCAGTTATGCCTTTTGGATTGACAAATGCCTCGGTTGCCTTTATGGATTTAATGAATAGAGTGTTTAAACCCTATTTGGACCAATTTGTGATGGTCTTTATCAATGACATACTAGTATATTCGAAAGGATAAGATGAACATAGAGAGCACCTAAGGGTGGTGCTACAGACACTTAGAAAACACAAATTATAAAATTCAGCAAGTGCTAATTTTGGCTGGATAAAGTGATTTTCTTAGGTCACGTGGTGATAGGCGAAGGGATATCGATAGACCCCGCCAAAGTCAAGATGGTAATAAACTAGCCTAGACCCTCGACAGTAACAAAAATATGAAATTTCTTAAGTTTGGTAGGGTATGCCAAAGATCCGTGGAAAGATTTTCATGAATTGTAGGACCTTTAATGTAGTTAACTCGGAAGAACTCAAAATTCATTTGAACAGCAGAATGTGAACAAAGCTTCGAAGAACTTAAGAGAAGACTAGCTACAGCTCCAGTGTTGACTATATCTTTAAGATTAGGGGGATTTGTGGTTTGTAGTGACACATCCCATAAAACTTTGTGTTGTATTCTAATGCAACATGGAAAGGTGATAATGTATTTCTGAAAGTATCCCTATAAAGAACATGTCGCGATTTGGGAAGAAAGGAAAGATTCAAAGGACCGTTCAAAATTCTTGAAAAGATTGGGAAACTAGCATAATGGTTGGCCTTGCTGCCAAAACTATCTAACATACACGACATTTTTCACGTGTCTATGTTGAGGAAATATGAATTGGACTCAGCGCATGTACTAGAGTTCAAGGTGCTCGAGAAAGATGAGAAGGTGCAATACGTGGAAGAACACATACATATCTTGAATCAAAGGGACCAAGTCCTAAGGAACAAGATCATACCGTTGGTCAAGGTATTGTGGTGATACCATGACATGGAAGAGACAAGTTGGTAAACCGAAGAAAGTATGAAAAGTCAATATTCTCAACTCTTTCGAGAACCAGGTAAGTTCTAAAATTTCGAGGGAAAAATTTTCTAGGGAAGGAAGAGTTATGACATCATGAATTTTGTCTATCCGTTTAACAATAATCAAGTTAATAATGGTTGAGATGGAAATTGAAATATGTCGAGATGCCTTTGAAAGTTTGTCTAAGGTACCTTGAATTGAGATTATAGGACATTTTCTCAGACCATTATAGAACATGATTTTGCTCATGTTCTCGAGCTAAACGAGTATATATTATGATCAATTTATATAATAGGGTCATTATGCCCTAAAGTGCATCTTATGCAAAATCATTTGCGATTAGATTGAGATTAGAATAAAGCTACGATTGGGCTCTTAATCTCCTATAGTCGGTTGCCTTAGGAAAAAATTTTCTGCGAAATTCCTTAATTGCCCCCAACACAAATCGAGAAATGCCTATTTTGCCCTCGACATAGAGTGTGCTTGTCATCATGGGTGAATAGGTTCGGCAAATGAGAATGCATGCATGTAGTGCAAATTTCCAGCTCTCATCATACCCCTCTTCCCCTCATTTATCCCCCAACGGCAGCCTTTCCTTCTCTCTCTCCCTTTTCACTTGACCTTCCTCAAGAAGTTGTCTTCCTCACTTCCTTTTTGTTTGGCTGAAACCCAGAACAGAAGCTTCTCTGCATTTCCTCCTCCATCGCTCTTCTTTCCTTGCTTGAATCACCCCTCAAGGCAGCAAAACTTCATGGCAATGAGATGAGATGAACTTCTAAGTCATTTGATCTCTCCCTCTCCAGGTTTTGCCTCTAGCATGGGCTGGTTTTGGTTTTGTTTGCTTGTTGAGTGAAAGCTGATGATTTTCGCAATGAAAATAGAAAGCTGTTCGTGAGGGTTGGTGCAAGTCCAAAAACTCGAGCTGCAGTACCCGCAAGTCTTCCTATTTTTGCTAGCACTTGTACAGACTAGTTTTATGAAAACTTCCTTCTTTGAAGTTGCTCTACACCTCTTGAGGTTTCACATATTTTAAATCTAGATTTTTCCAAGTTGAATGTGATAGGTTGGTCATTAACTTTTGCCTCAGGTCACTCGTGCCCAATTTCTGCTGCATATTGACCTTTCCTATTTATGGAATTTTTACTGATTTTTCTGATTTGAATCTGAGCTACTTCCCCCATGAAAGTTTCTTTTGGCATCTTTCTCTACCACATATCCAAATCTCAGAAGTTTTAAAGCTAGAATGAGGTTTGTGGAAGTAGATATTGACGAGCTACCTATCCTGTTTTGAGTACCCTGTTTTACCCAACATTCAAGCAGTCAAATGACCCAGTTGCATGCTGATTTGGAGCGTGAATTTCTTCATAAGAAATGTTTCTTTATGTCTTTTATAGATGTATCCAAAAATAAGAATTTTTCGAGGTCAAACACTATTTCATTTCAGCCGAGTTCTAGAACTGTGCAAGACTAACCTTTTCTATCTGACTTTTAAAATATGGTTGTTTCTATGGGAAAAAGTGGAAATCTGGTTATGATGTCTTCTGCTCATGAAAACTACACACTTTAAGCTTTCCAATGAGTCTAATATTGCAGGGATATGATACCAAATGATGGAGGTCTCGAATTTTCTAATAACATGTAGAATCTGTCTGTGCAGGAGTCTTACTGACTATGAGTAGGTGTGTTGTTTCCCATGCACGAAAATTTCATGCAGAAATATATGTTGTTGCATTACATGTGCCATGCTTGTTAAGAATGCCTGGGAGGTAACAGGGTTCCCCAAAAGTCCGGTCATGTGTGAGCCGAAAATTATCCTCGATGATGGCCTAGAGCAGATGTTGAGAGGAGTACCTAGGATGCTATGTGTTCCCTGGATGCCTGGAGTTGGATGCTTGGGGGGTAACAGGGTTCCTAGAAGTCTGGCTAAGAGATTAGCCGAAAGTGAGCTGCGCGGTACCGACTTGCCATCAATTAAATCTATGAGACGGGGGTGGTTATGTTATTTATGGCATGGCAGGTGCAAGTGGATATGTGTGTTATGTGTGCGGCATTCTTCATGTGCATGGTTGATTTGTGATTGTTTGACATGAGAATTTGGTTGCTAAACCACATTAGTCATTAATTGGCAAGTTTAGGAACTTGAGAGTAGGTTAGATCGGCTAATTTATGAGTTTATCTTATCTTTTGCTAAGCTTTGGGTTACTCCTATTGAATTACCACTTTCAGATCATTAAGTATGGATGTACCACTAGTTGCTTGTTATGGTCAGCCATTTAGGCTCGATGGGTATTTGAAGGAGTTACCTTTCCTAGGTCGCAACGTGTCTTTGTTCGTCAAAGTTCCACTATTTGGATAGACGTAAGACGTATTTAGAAGATTCCGCTACATTTTTATTGCATGGTTTGTGCTAGTAGGAGAGGAGCTAGTAGGACCGTTGCGCCTGTAGCATGACAGTGATAGTGCACCGGATGAGTATAATGACCCTGAGGAGGAGAAGGAGCATGACAATGATGGTTGGGAGTGACTGCATGAGGCGAGGGCAAGTAAGATAGTGAGTTTCCATTAATGGTAGTCTACAACATATCATTTTTTGGGTAGTAGTCACGAAGATGAGCATAGGTGGAAGTTAATGATGTAAATAGACATCGTTGACTGACTATAGGGGAGTGAATTACTTTTTGGGTGTACTCCTGGGTTTGGTTTAAGTAAGGTGTTATGAATGTATCGTCCATGCATTTAAATAATGGAAATGGAAATTGCCCTATTTAGCCCATTAAATCTCGTTTAGTTCATGTTATAAATGCTGACCTATTATAAGGTTAGGTTGAGTTTATATAAGAAGAGGGTCACAATCCTGGGACGTGACAAAGGATAACCTAGAATTGAAGAAAAGGTTTAGGGTTAACCAAGAACCGAAGATAAGGTTTAAAGATGACCTAGAACCAAGAGTTAACTAAGAACCAAAGATAAGGTTTAAGGACAACCTAGAACCGAGGACAAGATTTAAGTTTGATCAATAATCTAAGACAAGGTTTAGGATTAACCAGAAACCAAAGACAAGGTTTAAGGTTGACTAGGAATTGACTCACTAGGGAAAGTTGATTTATTTTGGAAAATGATCCTAAGATTGCTTAATGTCACTCAAAGGAAATTCTAATTGAAACTTCGAATGTCATTCTAGTATTCTTGCTAAATACCATCAATTATCAAATTCATTAAGGAAGGAACTTTGATGAAACAATTCTTGATTAAACTTTCAAAGAGTTTGTTTAACATGCCAAGAAGATTTCTAATCAAAAAGGTTTTCTCAAAAGGCTCGTATTCCCATCCATTGATATGGGAAATCTGTCTTTCACTCATTAGGGATGTCTCACACGACCTATGTCAAAGGCTTTTGGAAACATTCGCAATGAATATAATTTGATCAATAAAAAAGGTCTTTTAAAATGATTGTAATGTAGATTCGGTCATGAGCTTACCTTTGAAGCCAAGGAAATAACATTTGTTAATATCTTTGTCGGGTTTACAAGTCAAGAACCTTGAAGATAAGATAAAAAGAATTGCTCCCACTCATTCTAACGGCAGTTTTTTGTGAAAATCTCATTTCCACTCGAACCATCTCAATCAGAAGAGACCTTAGATAATGGTTGTAATGTCAGCTCAGGTGAGGCTCAAAAGGCTTGAAATATTTCAATGAAAGGGTTTTGGGGAGTTGGTGATCACTTTGGTATTCTTTCCATCACACTACTTCGTATTGAATTGACTCTTGAAATTAAATATATCTCAAGAGTCCTTTAACTTTCGATTTTGACACATGAGAGCTTTGCTCTTTCTCTAACAATAATTGTACTTGCAATGAATGTTTTGCAACACATAATTTTCTTTTTGATGCATTCTTCATGGGCATTGGCCTTACTTTTACTGGGTACACTACTTTTGCATGCCTTTTTGGTCTTTTCATTCTCTTTTGAGTATCTGACTCTCGAGATGATTGTGCAAATTACCAACAACTTCCATTTTATTGGTAAATCACATGAATTGCCCTAGTGTGGGGAGATGATTACCACTCAAGTTCAAGAAGGAAATGCATTAGGCTCAAATTGGCTAAGTAAAGGATAATTGTGTTTGGGATAAAGAAAGGAATGCTCTTCCTTATTATGGGACATTGTGAACTTCCATAAAAATTCATCTAAAGGTATCACAAGAAGTTTAATGCAAGTGAAGATAATTAAATCTTTCTTGATCTTACGCTCCATGTTTTCAATCAGAACTTCCTGTTTTGCCCTATTGTGGGGTTGTTCTTACAAGTAGTATTTCAGAAAATTTTCCTTATTAGGTTCAAAATGACTTGCAATGGATACAATTAATGTTTAGGATCATGAAATGAATGCCTTTATCACTTCAATCCATGTATTCAATACGAATGAATTCTATGTCCTAAAACATGGGTATTTTTCACTCAACTCTCATAGTGTGTATGGACGTATATAGTCTAGGTTTGTCTTTTGTTATCACAACCTGCCTCGCCATGGGCCATCAGAGGAGATGGATTTATGGATATTTGATCGTGAGCTCGCAATCGAGGTCATGTCCACAATGACGTTATCACTTCACCTTTGGTTTTAGCCCATTGATTCTGAGATCTGCACGAATGCGCTCGCATAATAGTAGAAGGGTGTTGTGACTTGTCTCTCACATAGATATCATATCTTATGAAAAGGAAACCGGATGTGAAAGGTGGGTTTAGGGGTACTTCCACTATGATAGCCCTCTTAAAGGTACTATCTACCAAAGATCACATCACTTCATCTATAACATCCATGATTCCAACCCCTAGAGGAATGGTTATAAGGTTCGGTGTGTCGATAGTAATAATTGGCAATGGGCCATCTTAAGGATTAGTCATAGATTGATAGGTCAATTGGAATGGTAACCAAGGAATTGATCATGGTCCGATCGAAGAGTCGGCCATAGATTGATCGGAGGATCGACTACGTGTCAATCTGCTGACCATGTAATTGGAATCGAGCCACTCAACCATGAGATGGTTGTTTGGTCTTGAGGATTGATTGAGGGATGATCATGTACCGCCATGGATCGATAGACAATCATGTATCAGTCCTGATCGGTCATGTCTTAGTCACGGGTGATTCCACTCGATCATGTATCGACCGTGGACGGCCATAAGTTGATCTAGTGTGACCGTGTATTAGTTATGGGTCAACCAACCCCACGCAATTCCTTAATAATCAAGAAACAACCATGGATTAAGAACATTTGGTTATGAATTGATTGTGAAGCAACCATGATCCTTTGTGACGAATCGAGGACTTGACCAGAATAAGTCCTGGGATTGACTTAGTGATTCTATTAATAGTCAAGAGTTTGATTATGCCTTAGGGTTTGTGCTAGGCCATAGACAACCCTTAACTTATCCTTGGACCACCCAATAGATCACAGACCACGCAAGGAACCCACCGAGAGCTAAGACCTACACCGGCCACACAACTAGACAAGGGACCAATCATGGACTCGTTCGGCTCGGCCAGTGCCGACCATGAGACCGGCTAGCAAGCTGACCGCCTAAATGCCTAAATTAGCCAAGTAGGTGATTTTGCCTACAATTGAGCTTGCGTAAGGCACTTCAGTCACGAACCTTAGATTGGTTAGAATTCTTAATCATGGATGCACCTAAGGATTTCTCATTCAGCCCCAAAAGCATTTCAAATGGTTGATTTCTCATGTTTGCCATATTCATGAGATAAAGACAAAAGAGAACATTCTAGAATCCCTTTGGTCATTTAATGACCAAAATGATTCACCACTTTAGGTGGCATAGGAGAGATTATGTAATGATGGCTTAAGATATGTATTGGGTAGCAAGTTGATGAGTCATATCACAAATAGATATAATAGAATACTCTAGAACTCTTTGGTCATAATGACTATGGTGAATTATCAACTTAGGTGTCAAAGAAGAGATTGTATCATAATGGCTTAAGATTTGCCTTGGGAATTAAGGCAATCTGTAACACACTTGATTCCAACCTCGTGAGAAATGGCCATGAGGTCCCGAATAGATTGACTGTGGACCATTTAGTCATGGGATCAATCAGTTTGATCGGTAAGGAATAAAAAATCGATCATGGTCTGATTGACCATGAACTACCCGAGGTGTTGGCCATGAATTGGCCATCAACCATATGAATGGGATTTGATCACTAGCTCATGAGATGACTTTTGGATCAGGATAATTGGTAACGGGATGATCATTGACTGAAATGGATCGGCAGATGGCCATGGGCTAATCTTGATTGGTCATGTTTGGTCGCGGGTGATTCCGCTCGGCTATGCACCAATACACAAATGATTCGACTCAACCAAATGCGATCGTGTTCCAATAAAAAATGCATCATTCCCTATTAAATTCTTAATGATTGGAAGGAAATCTCAAATGGATGATATTCGATCATGGATCGATCATGCACCAATCACGGAACTAAGCAATGGATCGGGTGCTGATCGGAATGAGCTTTGAGATAGACCTTAACGATTTCGTCACTAATTCTAAGGTTCATGAGTGCATTGGTTTAATGCTAAGCCATGGATAGCCTTAGGATTGTCATTGAACCGACCATTGAACCAAGGACAA
The DNA here is from genome assembly GCA_014182845.1 of Corymbia calophylla. NCBI lineage: Eukaryota > Viridiplantae > Streptophyta > Magnoliopsida > Myrtales > Myrtaceae > Corymbia > Corymbia calophylla. The sequence goes on along the minus strand of CM024695.1, from coordinate 14,653,157 downwards.
AGATAGGGGGATGGTCATAGACAGGCATGGCAATAGGCCAAGGAATCGGCTCGAGAGCCAGTCCTAAACCTGAACAAGCTGACCATGCCAACCATAGGGCCAGCCATTGTGTCGACTCGTGGGTCGACCCTCCAATGCCGACTGTCCATCCAAGATGATAGTTTGGATGTTCAAAGGGCGCGATGGCTCAACTCTCAAGCACATGAGAATAGATTTTTCAGGGTGCACCAAGTAATCCACTTTCTGGCCTCGGAACCAATTTAATTTATAGACTTCTTTGGACCACCTTAATAGGAGACAAAAAGACATGGGGAAAGAAGTCTCTAGAACCCCTCATTTAATGAAGGGATGAGTTGTGCCATGAATTATCCTAGTCAAAGATTTGGCAATGAATAGATTCTCCTTGGCTGCCAAGAAAAGAATCGCCGCACACATGGGCCAATCGGAATTGGACACCCGAAGCACTCATCATTAACCTATAAAGCCTAATTATCAAGTTGACAAAATAGGCACTATCTTCTTCAAGTTGCATTTAATGTTCATAAATGTGGGTGCCTATATGGTATAATAAGAAAACAATAAGTGAGCCTCCAATGATAACAATTAGGGTCTAGATTGCCAATTAAGACCAAATAGGCATGCCAACTCATTCTTTAAGCAAGATATTTAGTTAAGTAGGCTTGCCATCAAAGTAATTTAGGTGTGCCATTTGGAAACAAAAGAGTGGACCATTTGACTTGGTAATCATGAGGCTAGGAACTATAAATAGGAGGAGCTTTCCTCATTTCTCACCACTTTGGCCTCCTCTCCGCCTTTCTCTTCCTTGGATGCTCTCTCTCTCCTTTTTCTCCTTTTTAGGCATCCTCACCACCACCCTCCCTCTCCTCCATTCGTGCGTCTCTCTCTCCCCAGAAAGTTGTTTACTTTGTTTTGCGAGGTTTGTCAAGGTAAGTAGAATCTCTTACTTCTTCTTAGTATTGTCATTGTCATCATTAAGTCTAGATGGAACTCTCTTAACAAACTGTGATTTGTATGGAAGATTTTGTATATGTTAGCTTGTATATGAATCTTATGCATGTGCTTAAGTCTTTCATGACCAGCACAATGCCAAGGTTCATGACTTGTGTTCAATGCAAGTTGGGAATGCACAGAGCCATAAGGCATGAGTCGGTAAGGATAATGTTTCAAAACTTAAGTCTTGTGCAATACGAGGATTGCCCAAGGCCGCGAAGTCTTGGATCGGTATTGAGGTGTGCCAAATCCTAGTTTCGTTTGGTACGGGGATTGTTAAAGCTGCAAAGTCTTGGTTGGCATTTAAGCATACCGAGCTCATGTATTGGATTGGTGTGGGGTCTTTGGTACTTTATGGTTGAGCTAAACCTCAAACTTAAGGCCATTTACTGCATCATTAGAATAGGGTCATAGAAAGCACAACACACATGATTATGTATGAGCATGTCTTGTTGAGCCATGAGTGAGTCGACTAAAGGAAAAGACAAGAATTGGCATTTGCAATGCATTTGTATGATCACCCAATAAAAGGATGAGAACGATGATGCCCTTGCAAGGGGATGCCCGAGTTAAGCCTAAAAGCCTTGGGAAGCTAGCCTTGAGAAGCCTCGATTGAACCAAGATGCCCTAGTTGAGCCAGGAAGCCTAGCAACAAGTTGGAAGCCTCGGATGAGCCGAGAGGGCCTGGTTGAGCTAGGACAATGCTAAGTGATTTACACAAGTGCCGGTTATGCTCAAGTTTGGGTTGTATATGTCTTTGTGTTAGTCGATAGGTGAGTAAGTGAAACTCTTGCACATAGTCATAGCATAGCATATGAAATCATAATTGATCTACCATCGACACTATTTTCATGAGTTGTTCTAGCTAGTCTTTGATGAAGAAATTTTTAATTAGCCAAGAGTTAAGGGTTTTACTTACTGAGTTCCAAAAAACTCACCATTTTAACTTTATAGGTTTGTAGGTATGGCTAACCCGCATTCCATATGTTTTGGTCTCCCTATAAGGATGAAAGAGTCGACTGTAGTCGTAATACATGCTGAAGTAGGAATAACGTATCGGAAATATACCATCACCGTTTAGGTTAATGAGGAACAGGTTGAGTTGGTCCTTCACCATTACGAGGCTTGGTACGTTTGGTCTGATAGGGATTTTATTGATTCCCTTCGTGGTTTCTAGGGGCCGATGAACCCAAGTGTTAGGACAACGTCTGATGAGATGAACTCCAGTCCATAGTACCAACCGGTAATGGGAAGCGTTCCCAATTTTGGCAACTACAACTGTAGCAGAGATAGGGATTTCCCTAGCTTTTTGCATCATGTAAAACATGCTTAAGTAGAAAGTTAGTTTGTACATGAAAACTACTAATGAAAAATAGTAGTGTGTTGTATATGAACTTTCCTGTGTTCTTCCAGTGATGTTTGTTGAGGTTTTATATGTGAACACTTTTACAAGTGCATATAAATAAAATAAAATGAATCGGGTCAATGATATAGCCTAAGATGTCACAAAAAATAACCCGCAGCTCGGACCCTAGATGGGGTCATTACATGGTGAGTCGTGGCACAAGTGGACCAATTGGAACAAAGCTCCAAAGACTTCCATCAAGAGCCTATAGGCTTAGGCGCCACCTTAGCCTAATTAGGGCGCCACCTTTGTAAGAAGCATTAATGGTCATTTAATGAGAGCAAGCTTAGATAGACCAATGGAGAGGAAACAAGTAAGCTTCCAATCATTCCATTTAGGCCTTAGATTGCCACCTTGACAAAGTAGGTGTGCTACCTCTTCCAATAGGCATGCCACCTTGCTAAACTAGATATGCCACTTAAGCACAGTAGGCGTGCCATTCTTAGAAATGTGATTGAGCCATTTAGACAAGTAATGATGGGGTTGAGGCCTATAAATAGGGAGAGCCCCTCCTTCATTTTCACCATTTGGATCCTATCCTCCTCTTCCTCTTGTGCGTTATCTCACCCCCCTCTCCTCTCTTTCTTTCGCCCTTGCGTCCACTGCCACTCACCAAGCCAATCTCTTTGGCTCTTGAGGTTCATCAAGGTAAGTAGAATTCCTTGCTTTTCCCTAGAATCGTCATTTCCATTGTTAAGTCTAGACGGTGCTCACTTGTCAAGCCATGGACTATTATCTGGGATTGCTCATGTTATGTTTTAAATGTATGCTTCAGCATCTTACAATCGGAATGAAGCCAAGGTTCATTAGTCTAAGTTCAACGCAAGGCAATGTTGCCCAAAGCCATAAGACTTTGAGTCAGCATTGAGTTGTGTCGATTTCTTGCCTTGGACTGGTGTGGGGACTTTCATACTTAGTGATTAGGCTAAGTCTCGAACTTAGGAACATTCACGGCATAATGTAGAATCAAGTCCTTGCGTGCGTTTTGGATGTGTGCTTGTATGTGTTCATATCCAGGGTTAGGTTGAAGTTTGTTCGAATTGAAATTGACATCAAGATGTGATGGCTTAAACTAAGAGGCTTTGGAATAGGTATTGAGATATGTTGAGCTTAAGTTTTGTGCGGCACGCAGATCGCCCAAGGCCACAAGGCCTTGAACCAGTATTGGGGCATGTCGGATTCAAGTCTTGTTCGGTACGGGAATTGCCTAAACTCACGAGGTCTTGGTACGGCATTAAAATGTGCTTGCTTGGGATAGGGATTGACTTAGGCGTTCGGTTCAAGCTACGAGCTAAGAATTGTGCCTGGCATGTTATATAGTATGCTATTGAAGTTTATGGCACACACTCTTGAATGAGCATGCCCTCGGACTATATATGAGTTAGCTAAAGAAAGAAGATAAAAACTGGCTTGTATGATGCATTATGTGTGATCACTTAATGAAAGATGAGAACCGTCGTCACTTGAAGTGATGACAATGCCCCACGTCAATGTAATGCTTGGGTTTGAGCCCATAAACCTTAGGAAGCTAGCACCGAGAAGCCTCGATTGAGTCAAGATGCTCTGGTCGTGCTAAGAAGCCCAACATGAAGCTGGAAGCCTCAGTCGAGTCGAGAGGGCTTGGTTGAGTTGAGAAGGCTTGGTCGAGCTAAGATGATGTTAAATGAATCCTGTATAAGTGCTAGTTATGCATGAGTGAGTTATAATATTGTGAAGCAAGCCAAGTCAATTGCATAAGAGTTTTGCATAAAGTCATAGTGTAACATTTAAATTGTTATTGATCTGTCATCGATACTATTTGCATGTGGGATTATGGCTTGTCTTTAGTGATGTAATGCTTTTCTAGTCAAGAATTAGGAATTTTTACTTACTGAGTTTCCAAAACTTATTCCTTTACTTTTCTCAGGTTTGCAGCTATGGCTAACTCACTACATATACGTTTTGGTTTTCCTATCAATAAGGAAAGGTTAGCCATAGAAATAATAGATGTCGAAGTTGAGATAATCTACCGGAAGTGTACCACTATGGTTTGGATCGAGAAGGAACGGGATGAATTAGTCCCTCACCGTTACGTAGCTTGGTACGTCTAGTCTAATGGGGACTAGATTAGCCACCTTTATAGGTATAAGAGGATGATGGACCCAAATGGCAAGACAACATCCGATGGGACGGATTATAGTTCTTAGTACAAGCTTGTAGCGGAAGGGTTCCCAATTTTGGAAGTCGCAACGATAGCGGAGCTAGGGATACCTTGGCTTTTTGCTATCACGTAAAATAGGCATAATCAAAAAATTAGTATGTACATAGTACCATTAGTTTTATATAATACTGTATTATGGATGTTGAAGTCCCATGCTCTTCTAGTAATTTTTGTCTGAGGATTGTATAAGCACATTTTTCACATGTGCATTTAACCAAGATAAAAAGAATCGGGATGGCGATGAGTCTAGGATGTCACAAAAATAACCTATAGCTTCAAACCCCGGATGGGGTCATGACATCATAATTCCGGCTTCAACCCATTTGAGTATGCTAAATTGTAGCTTACGAACCTTTTCCAAAGGTTCATACTTTGCACGACAGATTCATTTTTTAGTGTTTGTTAGACAACCTAAAATATAGTGTTAGGAGTCGTCATTAGTCTTGTTTTTGGGGGTTGGCTAGAAATCACACTTGAGAGTTGAGAGTGTTCCTTCAATTTCTACCCAACTAAAGATCTAGGGTTCGGGACTCAAATACACTAATAGTTCTATTAACGCACTTCTCCGGTATCTAACAACAATTGTGTTACCTAATCATGCAATTTATAATGAATAGGGCAATCATGTGTGGATGGTTGGTTTCATACCATTCTATCTCTACCTACTAAAAAGAGAAAAGAAGGCAAACAATTGAAATGAAAGGACAGTATAGAATTTAAACACTCAGAGACTATTTAAGGAAAGTAATATAAGTCTAAGCAATTCTAAAAAAGATGAGAAATGGAAGATTCACAACTCGTCCGGCATTTATACAACATATATAGGAAACCTGAGACATATCTTGAGTATAAATGAATAGTACAAGAAATTAGGTTGGATTGGACATCGACTGTTCATCGTCTTTTAGATCACCACCTCTAGGGGACCACCTTCTTGAACCTATTCTGATCCTAGTCTAATACTTGGAATAGAAAGGGAATTCATGGCAATTACGACAATCATGGCATTCAATTGCACAACATCAAGCAAAGGCAATTAAAAAAAGAACATCAAGAATGGTTTTGGGGGTTGGCTTTTGAGGTTGCCCATGTAATGTGCCAATCTAAAACACCTACCCCTTTTTAGACATGGCTTATGATCATTGGCATCCACCCACAGTGACTAAAATCATTTTAATTAATTTTCACAAAATTTTCAATGCCAAAGTCAAATTAGGGCTAAAATGAGATGATTTGTGAGTTTTTAATTTTTTCAATTTTTTTATCAAAGGGTTTGACCAAAAATCAACCCTTAGTTGACTTTTAACTAAATGGTTGATTTTGTGAACAAATCTTTGAATTTTTTGGAAATTAACGCAATCAAAGTGATATTAAAACTATTTTTTGTACATTGCATTAGTGATTCGAATTTTATTAAGTTCTTGAGATTTCAAGATATAATAAAATCCATCTAATTTTGATATGAAGCAGACATGAAAATTTAATCGCCATCGATTGATTTCAATTGTTTTAAAATTGAACTCATTGAGTTTTTGACAACCACAACTTGACAAAATCAAACATAGCAAGGCTAGAGCAAAATATAAAAATTATAGCAGGTTTTCTCATTCCTCGTTTCCAGTTATTAATTTCGAATTGCTGATAGTAATTTTCATTTAAAAAATTTAGCAAACTACTAATTTTTTAAATCTAGTAATTTTTTTTAACGAAATTGTGAATTTTATCTAATCAAGTGAATCATTTATGTTGCTAGTAAGTTTCAAATAGGAAAGCGACTACTCATATTTACAGTCAGCATTATCTTACATGATAACTTTTTGTATTCTTGCGCAATTTTCAATAAATCTCTTGTTAATTATGTTTACACAAGGATAATAAGTTAGCCACGACCAGTAATTTTGGGCCTGATCTCGTCCTTTTTCAAGCCGTGCACAAATGAGTTCGGTCATATGACATCCACAGGAACAAAAAGATCCATCCATATCAAACAAAATGAGCCTTTTTTTTTTTTTTGGAAACTAGCCATATCCATTTAAATATCTGAGCTGGAACAACAAATACTGTTAGCGTCTGAACATAACGAATCTTAAAGGGGTTGAGATGGTTTGGAAAGCCGATCAGTAAAAGTGAAGTCTAGTCCATGGGTCTTGGCAATCTACTCAGCACACTGGTTTGCTTCGCGTGGGCTATAAGATACCGTCACACCTTTGAGTTGAGATAAGGGGTCCAAGCATTCATTAATCAGATTCCGGAGGGCCCATGGGCTGCTGGCTTGTCCTGATAAGCACTCAACAAGGGATAAGCTCAGGACAAGCTATCACTTCTAGTCCCCACGCACAGGTCACTTGAAGAGTGCAGATCACTTCCCCCACTTCCACTCGGTCGCAAAGCATGACTCGGTCGCAGATATGGTGTTCAGTCAGAAACACCGAGGTATCTCGGATAGCTAGGTTTCCACTATTTCGGCCGAGGGCACCTCTTACCTTCTTCACAAACCCCGTAATCATCACGCCGCGGGCATCTCGGCAGACACCTGCCATTGAAGCCACCGAAGAGCCATCGACCTACAAACCATCGACTGTCAACTTCAAAGCACCCAGACCGGGCGGCTTCCACTCGTTCGGCAAGAAAAGCTCCTTTCTTTACGAAGTTCCAAACACTGAGCTCCTGTTCATTGCGAGGGCGTCGTCTACAATCGATTGAGGATTAGGCTTTGAAGCTTGAAAAACGTAGGCGTTACGAGCTTTCCACACCAACCAAAGATCGGCCGCCATCAGTTCTCCTGACACCGTATTGGAACCCGGTCAGTGCTTCGTGTATACACTTTTCAATTCTAGTGATGTTTCTCGGGGATATACTGATGTGTAACCTCAAATCTGAACAAATTACCTTCGTCCAGTCACGCAGGGTAAAAACTGTTCCAGCGTCTCCGGGGCTTGTCTATACAAGGGACAAATCGGGTCAGGTACCAGTTTACTCTTAAACAAGTTTTCTTTCGTGGGTAGTGCATTTTGACACACACTCCACAAAAAGAAACGTACTTTAGGATAGGAAGCTAGCTGCCAAATGATGGTTCATAGTGCATGGGAGGCTGGTGCAGAAGATGATGCTTAGTTGGTGTTTGGTACATTACTTCTTGATTGGAGATTTTTTGTACTGTCTTGACCGTATAGGATCTAGGGGTGATCGGGTCTAGGGTGGGTAGGGTCTAAACTAAACCTTGTACCCGACCCTATTATAACCTGTTTCCCTTTTCTGGACCATATTAATTACCCTATTTGCACTGGACCCTATTTTGGACAGGATCCTATTTTTCTGATCCGAGAACTGGGTCTACCTTGTTTCTATTGGAATCTATTTTGCAACTACCCGATGTCCTATACGGCTTCAAATTTTTCATTAATTTGTGAGAAAACAACATAATCCTCCTAATTTGTATTGAAACATTAAGCAAATGTAATCAATAAGTACATAAAGTTTTTGACTAAACGAAAAACTATGGTTGTTGCAATTGAGAGGCGATTGAGAGAGAGAGATTAGGGTTTTTGGGATTGAGACTTGAGAGAGAGAGGGGTTTTTCTTTTTTTAACAATGCTTTGAAGATAGAGAGACTTAGAGACATTACAAAGAGAGTCAGTTTGAATTTTTAACAGGGTAAAAACCAGTTCCAAAATCGGTTCGGTTCCTGGGTAAACCGAGTCCGGTTGCACACTCCTAATAGGGTCTAGCTTTGCTCCTGTCCACACAAGTTGATCCTTTACCGAATTTGATCAAAGAGGTATAATTAAAATCTTTTGCACCAGTCGTTCATCAAAGAGTACTTTTAGTGATTGTACCTTCCACACCTTCACTTCATGATCAATTAGTTCCGCCACTAGTTGGGGATCTTCTTGGTTTAAAGGGCCACTGATCAAACAAGCAGAAAGCCACCTGTCCTCACGGATGTTGATATTGTTTCTGTCTCCCAATCCAATGAATATCCTGGCTTATGATGTCTCTACCTTTTAATAAGCTTTGCCATCCCCAAGAGGGTTGAGAGTCCTTGCTTGCATTCCATATTTCCTTGCAGGAGGTAGATACCTTTCAGAACCTGACTCCATAAGGATGAGGGGGATTGGGATAGTCTTCATGCCTGTTTACTCAACATGGCCTTTTTAAAAGCGACAAGATCTTGGAAGCCTAATCCTTCATTGTCCTTCCTAGTTTTTAAAACATCCCATCTCTTCCAATGTATCCCCAATTTGGAGACATTTTGTTTACGCGAAAAGGAGGAAATTCTTTGTTCAGCTGCTTTACAAATAGATATTGGGATCTTGAAGATAGCCATGGCATACTAGGGAAGAGGTTGTACCACCATTTTGATTAAAGTCTCCTTGACAGCTTTTGATAACAACCCTTCTTTCCATCCCTTTAACTTCACGTTGACTCTCGTGAGGATCAAAGCAAACATTTGTTTCTTTGATTGGCCCTAGTTTGAAGGAATGCCCAGAAACTTCCCCGTCTTCTTGATGATTGGAACCTGCAACTCATTTGCCATATTTCTTTGAAGGGCCTGGGGGCAGCAACTACTAAAATAGATGCATGATTTGTTTAGATTAATGGCTTGGCCCAAAGCAAAACAATATTAGTTTAACTTGGTCGCCAAACTCCGACATTCCCTAACTGTCTCATCCAAGAAGAAAATCACATCATCCACAAATAAAAGATGAGACTGTGTGAGGCAATGTCTATTTAATTTTATCCCCTTAATTGCTTGGTTCAATAGATAAGAAAGAACATTCGCTAAAATTATGAATAAGTAAGGGAACAAAAGGCTCCCTTGTTTAATACCTCAAGTTGTAAGGTTGTAGTTCTCCATTGACTTTAACACTAAAAGTGACTATGGTAATGCATTGTCTTACCAATGAAACCCATTTTTCGCTAAAGCCATCTTCAGCATGCAAGCACACAAGAAATCCTTCCACATGATCATATGCCTTCTGCATATCTAGTTTAATGAGTGCTTGGAATTTCCTTTTCCTCTTTCCTCTTCTCAGTTGGTGTAGGATTTCCTGAACTATAAAGATATTATCTTGAATTAACCTGCCACTCACAAAGGCACTTTGTTCCATAGTGATTATATCAGGAAATTGCAAAGGCTTATGTGTCAATCCTTTTTCTCTTTCCTCTTCTCAGTTGGTGCAGGATTACCTGAACTATGAAAATATTATCCTGAATTTGTCTGCCACTCATAAAGGCACTCTGTTCCATAGCAATTATATCAGAAAATTGCAAAGGCTTTTGGGCCTGAATCGAGGGGTACTCTTTGGATGTGAAACTTTGGGAATAAGAGCAATATGGGTTCTATTAAGAGAGGGATTAAAAATATCTGAATCAAATAAATTGATAACCAATTGTAGCACATCTTGCTGAATATAATCCCAAGGGTGTTGATAAAGTTGCCCATTAAGCCCATCTGGTCTAGGTGCCTTCCTCGCTTCCATTTGGAAAATTGCTGCTCTCACTTCCTCCAGGGTGACTAGACCACCAAGGGTTCATTTATTTCCGCACCAACTACATTGAGCTTACCAAGTGCAATTTTCAAAGATTCAATCAATTAATCATTAAAAAGGTAATTTGGGTCAAATGCATTTTGATTACTTTTCTTAGTTTCATTTTGTTGGGCTGGGAAGACATGTGTCTGTCAATTACGGGCTGTCTTAACGTTATTTGACTTAAATTGTTTTTCGATAAAGGTCTTTAAATAGAGAAAAAAATACCAAGCTACTTTACGGATAGATGAATCCATCTATACATACACATGAGTGATGATAATTGTACTAAGATTAGATTGTTTAATTAATTAAATGAGGTGGCGGATACACGCGTCAGTAAGGATCTTCTTCGCTTATGGGTTTGATTTGATTCTTTGAGACTACAAATCTTAGTCCACAAGTTCCAGAGAGGTAATTGGGATTGTCATGTTTGAATTCCTTTTGGAAGAGATAAGAGTGACTTGCTGTGGTTGTGATTATTGTAGATGATCCGTCTGTTTGTAAACATGAGCTGTAATATTTGAAGGGGGTCAGAGAAATGCACATAACAGAGGTTACACTGATGCACCATGTGTGCCTTGTGATGCTGGTGCTCTGGTTGCTCTGCGGATGCCATTTGATCGCCTTCATCATCTCCTTGTTTTATCTGTACTCGGTACGAGTCACTTCTCTCAATTCCCTCAGTTTAGTTCTTTTATTTGGTGGTTGGTTCTTCTTTTTCCTTGTATATAATGAGCAAAGAAGAGGGAGATGGTTGGGCAGGGCCTCTGATTGAAATGTCTATGGAAATTCTGGCTGCGTTTGGGAAAGGCTTCCCCCGAATCCCCTTGGGCTAAATTGTGGGTGTTTGGGAAGTTTTTTAGAAAACCATATTCAGCCAAGTCAGCCTTGGGAATGCTGAAAGCCCAAGTCCTTGGCTGCCTTGAGCTTTCAGCTTTCTTGGCATGCAAGGCTAGGTTAATAAAAAAATTTTGCTTCCAAAATTATCCTCACCAATTTTTTGGTTTTCCGGTTTTGCCCTCGTTTATGGCTGTTCATCTTCTTCTCTGCTGAGTTTGGCAGACGTGGTTGTGTCTGGTTGTGAGGGGCTGTTGTGGTTGTGCGACCCAAGCAACTGATGCCTGGGTCGCATGACCCCAGGCAACCCTCTCCTAGGCGTAGAGTGGGGCTGTGCAACCTGAGCGGGGCCATGTGACCCAAGCGAGGGCCATTGAGGTTGCGCAACCCCAGGCAGCCCCTCACGTGGGTTGCGCGACCGAACTGGCCCTCGTCGGGGTCGAGCGACCTTTGTGAGAGGTCGCTCGACCCCAGGCAGCCCTCACTGGTGGTTGTCAGGGGCCGCCTGAGGTCTTCCAACCTCATATGATGGCCACAGGCACTTGATCTGGGTTGTTGGCGGGCAAAGGGTTAGAGTTTTCTTTCTTTTTTGTAATAAAAAAGTAAGAAAATTCCTTTGCAAGAATAATTTTTCCAAACACTATTTTAACCAAATTTGCTTTACAAAGGACTTTTAGGTTACAATTGAACAAACACAATTTGCATTACAGAAAACTCCTTTAACTTAGGCTTTCCCCAAAAGTCCAACCAAAGGCAGCCTCTATATGTATTTGGTGGGTATGATCCTTGTGCAGTAGCGCAGATTCCTCTTGCATGCTAAAATTGCATCAGCTCTCTCTCTCTCAACTGCACTTTTACTTTCTTTTGAAAGGTGCACAATAAATACTTCACTAAATTAAAGAAGAAGTTACAATTCGAGGCGAGGAGGCAGTCTCAGAGACCGGTATGCTGCCAGTTGGCACTTTCCATTTCTAGTGTTTGTTTTTTGTAAACGGAAGATGGGTTAATGTGGTGCTGTTGCTTTGTTGCTGTGATTTCAGAAATTTTTGTCTGATCCTTTTCCTCTTGTTTAGGTGACGACTGATTCGGAAACAGTGAATTGGTTGAACTATGCAGTGAAGAAGATATGGCATGTGTGTTTGGAACAAATTTCCTCACAGAGGTTTCTCCTTCCCATAATAACCTGGTTCTTGGACAAGAACAAACCATCGACCATGGTGTGGTTTGTACTCAATTTTAAGACAGTATTTCGCTGTTTTAGTAGGAGAAAAGCAGTATTCTGCTCCATCATGCCGAAAAGCGAATTGCATTGTTAATTTCCAAATGTCTACTGTGCCACAGTTGGCAGAAATCAAATGCGGGGCAGCCTTAGCACATTCACTTTCTTGTGGGGTTCGCTAAAGTCAACTTATGTTGTATTGCATACAACAAAGAACCTCTTGTTTATCATCATCTTTTAATATCATGCTTTTTACATCATTACTTTATGTAAGAGAACGAATTAAAGAATAACCATGCGGAGGCATGCCTTACAAAATTTCTCCCACTTATGTATGTTAATGCTTTAGAGTAATTCGTGACAGAACTTTTCTTTGAAGGGGGCATCAATTCGGCACTTGTACCTTGGAAGCGAACCCCCACACTTTACAGAAGTCAGCGTGATTCGTGAGGCCACTGATGATGACCACTTGGTGGGTATAGCCACACCATTGACAGTTTTTAGATTTTACCACTTCGATTATCTTTTGAATGTGTATGTGCAAATTAAGACTTGCATATAATGCGATGAAGAGTTTTTCTCTATGACCATTTGCAGGTCTTACAATTGGGGATAAATTTTCTCAGTGCAGATGATATGAGTGCAATATTCTCTGTCAAGCTAGCGAACCCTTTTGGATTTGGAATTTCGACGGAATTGCATTCCACCTATATCCATGTGGAAGGGAAGGTATGGGATTGAATAAAATTCTTTAGCTGTGTAGAACTTGGAAGTTCACTTCTTCTACATGGTTAATGAGCTAGATTGTGGTACATGTCATTGATTATTATGTCAGTCTTGGCGCTCATTACATACAATTCTGACGAGGCAATTTAAACATGAGTCTTATATTACAGTACCTAAGAAACAAGGGAGGAAAGTGGATATCAATTTTCTTGAAAGTGCATACCTGCTTTTAGATCCCATATGTATGGCAATATCTAGTGCAGTCCTTTGTACATCAGAGAACTTGAGAAAATTGGTTGTATCAATATTATGATCCCAAATGTGTCACTAGAAGCAGATACTATACAATTCAATCTCTTTTGCAGGTCCTAATCAGGCTGAAATTCATACCTACCTGGCCTTTTCTTGGACGTTTACGAGTAAACTTTACTGAGCCTCCATATTTTCAAATTAATCTGAAGCCTATATCCACGGCTACACTTGATGTGACCGAACTTCCTGGTATTTCTGCACGGCTTGTAAGTTCCTTTATACTTCATGCATTCCGAGTTGTGATTTTCTTCTCTCTTTTTCATGTATTGCAACTAACATCAGTCTATTTCTTTTTCTGTGTAGGATAAATATCTTTCTGTTGCATTTGAGAACACACTTGTTCAGGTAAAATCCTCATGTTACGGTCTTTTGGCCCAGCTGAACTCCCACTTCACTGCTCATCTGTAGTGCCTGATCTTATTGTTAATCTGCTCTCATGCTTTTTAAGTGCTAGCTGCAGACTGACTATTTGCGTCACCATTTTTGTTGGTCAAGTCCTTTTGGATTGACTTTGGGGAAATTATTTCTCATACAACTTTTGTTCTGCTCGAGTTTTCAGCCTAAAATGCTGGTGGTCCATGTGGAGAAAATTCTTGCACATCAACAAGGTGGTATATCGCAGCAAGGCATGACTTAGAATCCTCGTTTTAATGTGTGACATAGAAATGTGTGCAATATAAAGACCAGTTCATAAATCAGTGTAAGAAACAAGCGATCATGGAACATTCGATTATCTAAAATATCTCATATTGGGGTCAATTTAGTAACTTGGTTTTTGTGGATGTACATTACTGGTTACTTTATGACAAGGGCCGCGAGCGATCAAAATAATATATTATATCGAACAAAGCTACGTGGAGTAAATCTTTTTATATGGCTCCTAGGCCGCATAACATTGAAGACGAAGCTCATCGGAAAAATACAAGAACGACTACATGTGACGTCAAAAAGCAATATACAGGGAAAAAGGAAAATGCAAAGGATGCCCAATTTATTTGTGAGCACAAAAATGATGTTGGGAATAATTGGGTCAAACAAAATCAAATAAAATGGGAGGAATGAGGGACATGAGGATTCTAAGGAGAAGGGTGGCTTGTCACTATTGAACGGGAGAAAGCATGAGAGGTATACTTCATTTGGTTGGTGAAATATGAATGAGGTGAAATATGAATGACTTGAAATGTTTTTATAAAAATAATTATTTATATTATTTGAAATAATTGTCAATAAAAATATTTTTATTATTCCTAACATTTTATGTTTAAAAATTTTCATGGATATTAAAAGTATTTTTCGTTTATTCATTTTTATAAATAAAACAAGCGATTATTTTAAAAAAATATTATTGAAATTATTTATTTTTTATGAAATAAATAAATGCATCCGTAGTTTTCATGACCTACCATCCTCAATGATATCTTTGTGAATTGCATTCCAATGAGGCTTTGAAGATTTCGGAAAAGAAAGTTTTTTTTCTTGTTCAACCAAGTTTACAGTTTTGTTTACACTTACATAAATATGTCAAAATAGGTTGCCCACATTCAATGACTTGGGTCACATGTGGATTAGTCAAGTTTTAATAAATGGGGTGTTAATGGGCTCAAGTTATAAGTCTAATTCTATGTGGGTTTCAATGGGTCTAAGGAAATGCTCGTTTAGCTTAGAAAGAGACAAACAGAAAAAAGGAAGAACAAGCCAGACCTTCTCCTCATGCTTGATCTCGCGAGGCTCGGCATTGTGATCAACATAGACAAGGAGCTCCCGCATCTACTGGACGACATTGGTTGGTGTCCAAGCTTGTTCTTGAAGATCCGCTTCATCTTTGGATTAGGGAGTGTTCGTTCGGGAATCGACTTCCTCAATAAATATCTTTCATCAAAGAGACAGAGTTTCGAATTTATTATTTGATATGGATTATGTATCATTTCAGAAAGGAAGAGACCGATTTCTACACTATAGGCAATAAAATCAAAAGGAAATAGGAGAAAACTATATGCAATAAAGTAAACTTGCGATTCGAAAGTAAAAGTGTGATAACAAGATAAAACGAAGTGTTGTCAATTATTGATTTGGCAAAAGGTCATTTGCATCAACACCTCCTTAATTTTACAATGGAACTCTTTAAGTAACTGCTTTTGATTCGTTATGGCTCTGAAAGCTTCGACACCACAGTATACTTTTCCGCCTTATTCATGTTTTTGCTAATGTCGATACTTCGGAACCGTCTCTACTCCTATTTTACTCTTCCCGAGCGATTTTCTGACATTGCATCCTTCGACACCTTTATCATTCGCCACTTTACAGCCCATTGCTTGAATGTTCTTCATCGATTGGGCCTGACTATCTTTATCCACTCCCAAAGCCCAACGAGTTCTTTCTTAAAACTGCTTTTAATGATCGTACCTGCCAATCTTATTTGCCTAGTTTTCTGCGACACGTCGTTTCTGCTCCCAATCTACTATTTATGATCTAACACCTTTTGAACTCTACATCCATATCATTTTCAAATCCTTTGCGACGTTTTCCCCACAGACGCACTGCTTTGACTCTAGTCTCTCTTTCGATGCCATTGAAGCTTGCTTATATGATTTGTTTTTTATCCTTCTTCCTTATCATTTTCACCATTTCTCGGTCCCCCTTTGTTCCTGTCATGTTTCATTCGTACGATCCTACTACCTTTCTTGCCCGTATCGAGCAACTTCAGTCTCCCACGTACACCGATAATGTCTACTTGCAGCTTCAGAACTTGCCAAAGGAAGTGGTTGAGGAGATAGTTTTTGGGCCATGCCTTCGAACATCGGTAACTCCTCCTTTTCTTTCGGAATGTTTCCCTAAATACGTGAAAGAACCCCTTCCATTCCAAAGGGACCACCTTATAAATATGTTTGGAGTCCCGCATCCTAGAAAATTAGGGCTTTCCATCCCATTGATCGAGTCTTTTTTTATTGGTATAATAGACTCAATGAAAGATGGTATAGAGCTCAGATTGACAAGACTCGAATTCTGTGCCTTTGAATGGAAGTTTAGGGTGTGTTTGGTAATGATTATATTCCTGGGAATAATTTTTAATTAGAAATGATTTTTTTTTATTCTGCTTCCGAGAACAAATTCTGAGTATTTAAGGTGTTTGATAAACTGTTTAAAATTTTTACCCCAGGAACAAAAATGTGTTTAGTAAAAATTTTTGATCTTTTAATTTTTAATACCTTTTATTATAATTTTCTTTTTTCTTTTTCTCTTTTCTCCCCTTCTTCCTCTTGGCCACCGCCCCTGGGCCGCCGGCGAGCGACCGGGTGAGGCTCGACCTTGCAGATTTGGGTGAGGCTGAGCCTCGCCCAACCCTGGTTGGCCTCGCCTAGATCTGGGTGAGGCGAGGCTCGCCCGGCTGCCACTAGCGAGGCTCAGCCTGGCTAGCTGGCGCGAGGCTTAGCCTTGCCAGGCCAGGGCGAGGCCCGACCTCTCGCTGCCTGGGCGAGCTTGCTGGACCTTGCCCTGGCTTGGCCAGGCTTCGGCGAGCTCATCGGACCTCACCCAGCCGCTCGCCGATGACGGCCCAAGGGTGGCGATGGGGCGGCGATGTGGTGGGAGGAGGAAGAGGAAGAAGAAGAAGAAAGAGAAGGGAAAAAAAGAAAAAGAGAAAAGAGAGAAAAAAAACTGATTCTCAAAATTGTTTCCGGAAGTGAGAAACAACTTTTTTTTGCTACTTGATTCTACTCCAAATTTATTCCCCAGAACAAATTTGTTCCTAGGAACAAAAAATTTATCAAACGCATTTCTGTTCCAAATTTGCTTCCGGGAACAAAAGAACAAAATCAGTTGTTCTCAAGAATATTAATAAACAGGCCCTTAATCATAAACTCTTGGGGAATCTTGCAAACTTTTGGTCACCGTTGGTCAATTGCTTTTTTCTTCGGTTTGGACCCATCTTGTTGACTTTGTTAGATGTGTATGCCATCACTAGTTTGAGCCCGTGTGGAGAAGGCCCTAGTGCCATTGACCCTGATGTTTGTCTCTATTTTCAGCAAGGCGCTGACCTTTCTTATAGCCATTTTCAAATTACATTTGCTCGCCGGATCAACAAAGTCGAAGAGGATGAACATGTGGCCTTCCTCCTTTACTAGTTATCTAAGTTTGTGTTCTGTCATCACTCTCTCCAAGTGGCCCAAGAACTAAGGGGACTAACCTTTTATCTCGCATAGGACAAGCTCCTATCCATGGGTCGTCTTGCCTTGGCTGCTCCTTACTACGGTCTGGGTTTTGCTTATATTGTCATGGGTGTGCTTACTTCCGAGGCTTTCCATGGCCCCTTTTGGACTTTTCAAGCTTGGATAAGGTTATATTTCCCATCTTTGTTCTCCGCCTCAAAAAATTCCATTCCAGTGGGGCATAAAGCTGACCCATACTTTCCTGAGAACAAAGGAGCCCAAATTTTAAGCTTCCGACTTTGCCCTACGCCTGAAGGATCTTCATCCTTTCAGCACTTTTTCCACTGGTTTTATCATACTTCTTTAAACACTGATGACTTTTGCCCGCTTATTAACCTAGACATCTCTGCCTTTTCTTTCAACCGGTCCCAAGATACTCAGAGGTTCTGGCATTCGGTTTTGGTTGCATCCGATTTGACATTGAGGCTATCTCTCAAAGGGAAGCTGCAATCTGGTGTTGAAGTTGATTTTCCCCAGTATTTGTGCTCGTCAATTCGGATTGTCTCAAGGCATTCCAATTGTTGCCCTTAGCGAAATTCCCTTTTGACTGAGAAATACAATTTCGGGGTAATCAAAGCCTCTGATCCTTTCGTTTGCAGTCACGCCATTACTAATAGAGTGCTTCGAAGCCATATAGTTAAATCATACAACCCTGCTCTTAGTGTCCTTAAAACCTTCAGCTCCTGGTGGAAGACTTATCAAAGCTGCCTTTTCCATGATAACTTTGATGCCTTACTTGACAAGATTACTTTGAAGAATCTCTTCATCAATGCTACTAAACCCTCATCGGGACTATAACATCCTTGATTCCGATCCCATGAGGAATGGCCATGAGGTTTGGAATAGATCAACCATGGACCATTATTCATAGAATCGTTCAGTTCGATCGGTGAGGAATTAAGGATCGGTCATGGTCCGACCAACCGATCGGCCATGAACTGGCTGAAGGATCGGTAGTGAATCAGCCACCTACCATACAAGTGGGATTGAATCATTTGTTCATGTGATGACTTTTGGATCACGAGAATTACTTACAGGATGATCTTGGATTGCCATGGATCGGCGGATGGTCATGGATTGATATCAACTGGTCATGCCCGACCACGAGTGATTCCGCCCAGCCATGCTTCAATAACCGGATGATCCGACTCGATCTAATGTGATCGTGTTCCAACCAAAAATACATTATTCCCTATTTAATTCTTAATGATTGGAAACGAATCTTGAATTTGTGATGTTCGATCATGGATCAGTCATAGACTGACCATGGACCCATGAGATGGATTTGTAACTGACTGGAATGAGCGCTAGTGTTGTCTTGGTGATTCCGTTACAATTTTTAATGTTCACGAATGCCTTGGCTTAGTGCTAGGCCGTGGGTAACCTTGGAATCATCCTTGAACCAATTGGTGAACCATGGACCAAGCAGGGGATTCAGTTGTGGGCAAGCCCTACGACAAGCCTAGAGACTGGCCCAAGGGCCAATCTTGGACCTGAGTAAGCCAACTATGCCGACCCTAGGGCTAGCCATTGAGCCAACCATAGTGTTGACCCTCTATGGCTGAAAATAGCCTAAGTAGACGGTTTAGGCGTGCAAGGGCCCGAATTTTGGGCTTGTGAGAATCGATTATTCAGAGTGTACCTTATGATCCTTCTCTCGGCCCCAAAATGAATTTGAATAATTGGTTTCTCATGACTGCTTCATTCTTGAAGAAAAAGACAGAGAGTAGAACTCTCTAGAATCCATCATTAAAGGAAGATGATGAGTCAGGGCATAAGGTGTCCAAGTGAAGATTATATCATGATGGCCTTAGATTTTCCTTGGAGAGCAAGTAAAGGGCTTATGACACATGCTTGTTTCGCTCTTAAGAAATGGACAAAGTTTGGAATTCTCTAGAATTTCTTCATCGAATGCAAGATGATAAGTCATTAGATGAGGTGTCCAAAGTGAGATTTGGTCATGATTGTCATGACCCACCCTCGGTGACGGTCGGTGTCAGGAGGGACGAAATTTAGGAGTATTTTACTAACAAGTCAATCCTTAGAAAATGATTGACTGTAAGTGCGGATTCTCCCAAATCCATACCCCACGCAATAACAGGAAAATTTGTTTTGTTTATCTAAGTAGATTAACAACATAATATAAATATTTAGGAGTCGCCATTAGCCTCGATTTGGGGGCCGATTAGAAAGCCCAATCGAGGGTTGAGAGAGGTTCCCTCTATTCCTATGTAACCAGAGCTCTAGGGTTCAGGGACTTGGGTTACACTAATTGTTTCTATTAGTGCCATTTTTGTATCTAATAGTCATCATGTTTTATTTAAGGTGTCCATGCATATTGTTACTTTTTCATGCCATTTTAAAACTAGGAGTGTGACCATGTGTGGATATCGATTTCATGCAATTCTAATTTTAAAAAATGGAAAAAAGAAAGTCAAACAATTTTAATTGAAATTGTAGTGTGTAAAGTAAACAACCAAGGAAAGCGATAGATATAAAATGCAATCCTAAATAATACATGTAAAGGAGGAGAAGAAAGGAATCCGCGACTTGTCGAGTCTCTATACAACGTGATAGAAAACCCGAGACATATGTCAGGTGTCAAATGAATAGTACAAAGGAAGGGTCAGAAAGGACATTGACCATCGTCATCTTTGGGGCAGCCTTCTTCGCATACCCTAATTCCTAACTAATCCTAAATGAACGATTTACAATAGAAACAAACACTGATTCAAACAAAAGCATGCGAACATGACAAATAAACAGACAAAAGTCATCCAATCAACGTACTAGAAATGGCCTCAGGGTTAGCCTTTGGAATTCATGCATGACGTACCGCAAATGTTATCCCCATTCATTATTAGACATAGGTTATGATCATTAATCATCATAAGCATTCACTTACGGTGACAAATGTCATACCCCCTTAAGTCAAGATTTAATGTGTAACCCAAGATCACCCATGTATATGCACCGACTTCGTGCAAGTAATTAACAATCACATGCATTGTACTAAAAAATAAGCACATGAGCAAGCCCGAAGGTCTTATTTCCCATTCAATCAAACAATTAGTGTACCATTACCAATTCACTTCACTCGTCAAGCTTGCATCGATTATGATTTCGAGCATCAAATGCACATTCCATGACCTTTTTATTTTCTGAAATTTTTGTGTTTAAATTTCAAGGAATGACAATCAAAAGTCATGAATACATCGAGGATCGGTTCTGCATGCATCATTTTCTAAAAATCATAGAACATGCATATGTAGCAACCAAACGGAATAGGGGAATCTATAACACCTTGAAAAAGAGCATGCAATTGAATATGACCTATTAAGCAATTGACTTCACAAAAATTATAGTATGTAATACACTCAATTTGGAACCTTTTTTGTGAAGACTACTCCTTAAGATGAGCTGTGCACGAATTTATAAAAATCAGTGAACATGGTGAAGCGCATCAGAACATAACAGGGTATGAGCAAATGTATGAGATCTGATGATGATATAAGCATGTTAAAAATGTTGAAAATTTCTCAAATTTTAACATGTGATAGTCCTAAGAATGAAAAGCAAAGTTCGTGAAGGGTTTGAGCACCAAATCATGAACAAAAAAAATTCAAGCAAAATTAACAAAGTGTAGACATACACGTGATCATACATGTATTCCGAATTTTGTGATTTTCCAAATTACATGGCAACTTTTTAAAAATGGAAAAGTGGGTCAATTGACATGCAAATGGCTTGATTTTGGTGTCATTAGAAAGGTTCATGAATTTCCTATGACCTTCTAAGAGATGACATGGTCAATCAAGGTCATTTACCCATCCAATCATGAACATGCGAATTGACTAAATTGAGGGTAGCAAGCACATGAACAAATTGCATGATTTAACTTTCTGATATGACAAGGAAAAAGTGTGAGATAAATCATATATGTCAAGTATCAAACCATAAACAATTCTCATTAAGGGATTTAGGCCCTAATGCATTCACAAAGCATGGTATGAAAATGATAATAACAAGACGTACATTGAACTTGTTCACGATAACGAAACCAAATTACATGAAAACATGTAATGACGGGATGAAATTATCACAACCCTTGGTCAGGGGCCGTGCCATGGGTTATTTTTGCGACATCCCAAACTTGTCACTGACCCAATTCATTTTATCTTTATTTATAAGCACATGCGGAAACGTGAACATATAAGAACCTCGACAAATATCACTGAAAGAACATGGGAAGTACATCACACGAACAAACTACTATTTTTCATTACCAGTTTCATATACAAACTAACTTTCCGATCAGGCCTAATTTACATGATGCAAGAGGCTAGGGTGTCCTTATCACTACTACAGACCGTAGTATCCTTCTCTACGTCCACTATTGACAATCAATACCTCCAAGATTATCCAAAGCATTTAGGAGTTGAGTAGCTATACCTACAAACCTATAAGGGTAAATGAGTGAGTTTTGGGAAGTTTGTAAGTAAAACTCCTAACTCTCGGTTAGTAATACATTTCTTCATTAAAGACTAGCCAAAGCAACTCATGTAAACATTGTCGATGGCAAGTCGATAGCAAATTAAATGCTACGCTATGACTATGTGCAAGAATCTTACTTATTCAACCTTTGGCTAATGCAAGAGCACATGCAAACCACACTTAAGCACAACCGGCACCCATGCAAATCACTTAACATTGTCTTGGCTCAACTAGGCCCTCTTGGCTCAACTGAGACTTCCAGTTTCTTGCTGGGCTTCCTGACTCAACTAGGGCATCTCAGCTCAATCGAGGTTTCTTAGGGCTAGTTTTCTGAGGCTTCCAGGCTTAACTCAAGCATCCCGTTGAAGTGGGGCATCTCGTTCTCATTAATGAGGCATCCCGTTGATGTGCGAGCATCGTCCCACACTTCAAGTGGCGACGGTTCTCATCTTTCGTTAAGTGATCATACATATGCCATGCTAGTCGGTTCTTATCTTTTCATATAGCCGACACTTTCATGGCCCAACAAGATTGTGCTCATGCACAATTATATGTGACATGCTTTTTGTGACTCAATTCTAATGATGCCGCGAACAACCCTAAGCTCAAGGTTTAGTTCAATTGCCAAGTATCTAGGACCCCGCACCAATCTAGGACTTGAACTCAGTACACCTCGATGTCAACCAAGCCCATGTAGGCTTGAGCGATCCTCGTACCGTATGGGACTAGAATTCGATGCACCCAATGCTGGTCCAAGACTTCACGGCCTTGAGTGATTCCCGTGCTGTACAATCCTTGAGTTCGGAGCATCCCATTACCGACTCAAGCCTCATGGCTCTGGGTATTCTTGACCTGCGTTGAACATAAGCCACGAACCTTGGCATCATTCCGATCATGAAAGACTCAAGCATCCGCTTAAAACTTCAAACGAGCAAAGCATAAACATAATTGTCCAATCTATCCACAGCTTGTTAAGAGAGTACCGCCTAGACTTAACAAGGAAATAGTTGATATTAGGGAGAGGTAAGGAAGTCTCACTTACACCAAGAATGATTCTAAACCCGAAGTTTAGCCCAATCGTCAAGTGTTTGAGGTTCCCACATCAATTCAAGACATGAGCTTAATATGCTTCAATATTGGTCAATGCCTTATGTCTCTAGGTAACCTCAGCTTATGATGGACATAAAAGACGAATTGTGGTATCGTTCCAGTTGCACAATCATACATGCATGCGTATGAGACCACGACATGATCAATTCATTCATCAAGCTACCCATGGCTTACAATGATTACTGTCTAGTCTTAAAGATGGGAATGATCATACAAGGGAGAAGTAAAGAAGTCTTACTTATCTGGACAAACCTCAAGAACCAAAAGACTTTGTTTGATGAGGGGCGGTGGTCGCATGGCCGAAGGAGAGAGGAGGGCAAGAGAAAGGGGACAGAGAGCATCCAAGGGGAAGAGAAGGAGAAGGTGAGCAATTGGTAGGAAATGAGAAGAGACTCCTCCCATTTATGGCATCCAAACTCATAATTACCTCTCAAAATGGTCCAATCAAATTTCTTGAAGTGGCATGCCTAAATGGTAGAGATGTTATGCCTAGATCAGAAAGGTGGCAAGGCTAAATCTTAGGAAACACTTGGTCCTCCTTTCATTGGTCCACTTAAGGCATGAATCAATTTGCATTTAATGAGGTATAATGATGTAGAGGACACCTAAGCCTCATGACTCACCATCCTCATTAAGTATCTAGATTTGGTATAATCATGAATTTTAGATTTGTTCTTATCCATTACTTGCTCTCCAAGACAAGCTAACCCTTCTAGAGTTTTCTATTTTGTTCATTAATGCCTTGTACAAAGGTGGCATTCTAATGAGGCTAATGTGGCGTCCAAATTCTTAGGCTCTTAATGAGGATTTCATGTGGCTCATTCCGATTGGTCCATATGTGCAACGGCTCATCACCTTGGTCCTTAAGGAAAATTAAGCCATTATGACTAAATCTCACTTTAGACATCTCATCTAATGACTCGTCATTTAATGAAGAGATTTTAGAGAATTCCAAACTTTGTCCATTTCTCAAGAGCAAAACAAGCATGTGTCATAATCCCTTAACTTGCTCCTCAAGAAAAATCTAAGGCCATCATAACAAAATCTCCTTTATGCCACCTAAGCTCATGAGTCATCAAAGTCATTAAATGACATAGTTTCTAGAGAATTCCATAATTTGTCCATTTCTTCAAGAATGAAGCTGTCATGAAAAAAAACGTCTGAGTTCATTTCAGGGCCAAAAAAAGGGATCACAAGGTATATCTTAACAAATCAATTCTCACACACCCGAGGTTTGGGCTGTGCCCCTTGCACACCCAAACTGTCACCTTGGGTGTCATTCAGCTAGGAGGGTCAGCACCATGGTCGGCTCAATGGCCAGCCTTATGGTTGGCACTGTTAGTCCATCCAGGTCCAAGATTGGCCCTCATGCTGATCATCAAGCCTGTCACAGGGCTTGTACGCGACCAATCGCGGTCCTTGGTTCATCGGTCAGTTCAAGGATAGTTCTAGGGTTATCCATGGTCTAACACTAAGACAAGGCACTCATGGATCCTAGCTTTGATGATGGAATTGCCGGCTCTATCTTGAGGCTCATTCCGATTAGACCCCGATCCACCGTGTGGGTCCATAATCAAGCGTCACCAATTCATGATTTGCTTCTGATCATTAAAGATTATATAGAGAATAATGCATTTTCGGTGGGAACATGATCGCATCAGGTTGAGTCAAATTGTCCGTGTATCAGAGCATAGCCTAGTGGAATCACCCGCGGCTGGGCATGACCGATTGGAATTGATCCATGATTGTCCACCGATTCGTGATAGTCCATGATCTTTCCATAAGAAATTCTTGTGATCCTAAAGTCATCTCATGAGCTAGTGATTCGATCCCACTTGTATGGTCGGTAGCCGATTCATGGTCAATCCCTCGACCAATTCATGGCTAGTCAATTGGTCGGATAATGACCGATCCTTGATTCCTTACTAATAGGACTAACTGATTCCATAACCAAAGGTCCATGGTTGATCCATTCCGGACTTTGTAGCCATTCCTCACAAGATCAGAATCGAGGATGTTACAGAAATAATATTTGATTAACCTATCATAAGTGTCCCTAAGGTGACATTATAACATGCAATGACGTTCACGAGGTTTTTATGGACAAACAATCACAATCAAGTGCACAATTACACACAAAGGCATAATTGAGCTTGTATAGGGTAATACCGAGGTGAAGACGATTTATAGTGGATTTCATCTAGTCAATGACATTTATAAATCATGAGAAAAATATATGTCATG
This sequence comes from Corymbia calophylla, assembly GCA_014182845.1. Lineage (NCBI taxonomy): Eukaryota > Viridiplantae > Streptophyta > Magnoliopsida > Myrtales > Myrtaceae > Corymbia > Corymbia calophylla. The sequence goes on along the minus strand of CM024695.1, from coordinate 14,627,860 downwards.
ACCTACATCAAGATGAACAAATGTCTAGAAGGAATCAACTCGGAAAGAGTTTAGGAAAAATCACAATAAAATCAATAATGTCAAAATTTCGGATTCTGGAATATGCATACAAGCAGAAAGAGGACGTGTTTCAGAGTATTTGACCTAGTTGTGCTCATTGATAAATTCCAAGAAAAAAAGTATGTTGTGATCCTCATCTATATGAAAAATTCTCACGAAGAATCTAGGACAGATTCCAATCACAAAATTCAGAAAAAATTTATAAAACCGATACATGCAGTTAGAAACTCCAGAAATCAGCACATGTGATAATGATGTTAAGGCCATTCGTCCTAACATGATGATCTCAAAAAATTTCAGCAAAAATATATGTTCTAGATTAACATTTCATAAAATTTTTCATGAGGAATCATCTTGAAATTTCGATCATAAAAATCGGAAAAAAATCGCAAAACAGCAAAGGTCAGATCTGTCACAAAACGGCAGTAATCAGTGTGCAATCACAGGACATAGACGTGAATTTGAGGAGAGTTTTTAGGTATCAAATGAAGGCCGATTAGAGTGTTCTATGGCTTGTCGGAAAGCTTATCGAGTCTATTTTAAAGATTGTAGAGGCCTTAAACTCATTCAAACAAATTTTCAAGCTCAAATGAAGAGATTTTCCCAGGTCTGTTATTTTGGAATCCGATTTTAATAGATTAAAAACAATCACCTAATTAAGCCTAATCACACCACATTCATCCAAGCAAATCGATCCACAATCATCATGAAATGTCATAGTAGCCTCATCAATCATAGAATCGAACCTAAACTTGAGCTCTAGCCCCAATCGCTTATTATGATCTCGCTTCATTGAGCTCATGATTTTGAAGCCTACCTTTGATGATTTGCAGCTAAACCGAGCTTGATTCTGCAAAAGTAAGACCAGCAATCTTTAAGACAGCTTAAAGGATCTTCGAACAAAGCTCTGGTCACTGATAAGGGGAGGATCGACGCTGGTTTCTTGCTAGATCACCGGAGAAACAAAACTGGTCCGAAACTGGACCGGCCTTCAACAGGAAGGAGAGAGAGAGAGAGAGATGGATTGATTGGCTGATTTCTTGAAGGAACTCCGGCCACTGAACCGTCAAAGAAGGCTGGGAAAGGTCGATGGAGGAAGAACAGCACCTGAATGTCGTCGGATTGGCTGCAAATGAACCGGTTTGGATCGGTTTGAACAGATTGCCTTGATTTGAGCCGATTCGCATGGCCTCAGAAAGTAGTCGCCAGATGGGAAGAATGGGAGCACTTCAACCGGTGCTTTGACCAGCAGCGGATTGAGGAGAGGGAGATGATAGTCGGAGGATGAGACGGAGCCTCATGGATCTACCAGCGGAAGGGCCAAACGCTAGTGAGAATCCAAGCCGCATGAGAAGGTTCGGTCGAAGAGAGTGAGAGAGAGAGAGAGATTGATCGGGAAAGAGAAGAAAAATGGAGAGGGAAGAGAGAGAATCTGAGTTTAGAGAGAGAAATTGCATAAAATAATAGCCTCTTCTTGAAAAACTGGAGGGAAAATGGTACATATACCCATCCTTAATCTCAAATCCTACCTGTTGGAAATTAACCCATGTGCCTAACTAATTCTTTTAAGCTTCTAATATTGTTTAACACATTTGACATGTGCTAATTTCAATGGCTGAGATTTAATGCGATCTACAGCTCAAAAAGATTTTTGCGATTAATGATCTAATTAAGGGCTATTTCGTAATCTTGCTAAAACATAGGGACTATTTTGCAAATTCAGGAAATGTAAGGACATGGGGGCCAAATTTGAGCGGGGCCACCACAAGGTGTTGGCTGTTAGTCGAAAATCGACTGGAGGATGACCGAACCGGCCTCCTCTGCCGATGACTAGTTTGACCAGTCATATCAATTTGATTGGTTTGGATAGTTCTTAAATAGTTTAGTCCTAATTTTTCTTGATTTTATGAAATTTACTCCTAATGGACTAATTGTAAAGAAAACTTGTTTAATCAATTTTGTATTTTTGAAGAGAAACATGCCAAATAAATTAGGTTAATTAAACAACGAAAATTCAATTTCCTATTTTTTATTCACCGAATTGTCTAGTTGCTATGAACTTTATTAGACCCATACCATGGGCACACCAAATTGGACTTTCTAGATCATAAATTGGACTATTCTACTTACATATTGGTCTCAATTCGCAAATTAATTGAGATTGAACTCAATTAAAATTGTGAGACACCTATTAGTTTATTGCCTTTGCGTAGGGGAACTTATTGTTCAAAATTGACCCTTAATTGATGATGCGACACTTTCGCCAAAATTAAATTGAAGGCCAATGTCCCAATTGAATCTTAATTCATCAAATTAAATTCTAGTTATGAATGGGTCAACTCAAATTTCTTGAATCAGAGTTCAATAACCCTATTTTCTTAAGGCCTAGTAAGCTAAATTTCCCAAATTAATGAGTTGGCAAGTGAATTTTCTAAAATTGACCCAGAATTTGGACTTAACTCACAAAATTGAGTAAAATGAAAGTATTCTCTTGCAAATCATGAATAATTGATTCGGATCCCTAATGAGGGGCAAAAATATCAATTCATATTTCACTTTACCTAATCCCAAAATTGATTGAACAAGTAAATGGGTCCTTTATCTCTAGATCAAAAGTCATAAAAGGAACTAAGCCTAATTATACCTAGAATGAAAGTAATTTTATTTTTTGTCGATTCCGAACCTAAATCCAAAAAATTCGGAAAATGAGGTTCTTAATCGATTTTCGCAAAATTCTTGATGCTAAAGTCAAAATGAAGCTAAAATGAAGTGATTTTGTGATTTTTATATTTTTCAATTTTTTTTTCAAAGTTTTGACCAAAAGTGAAATTTAGTTGACTTTTCACTAAGAGTTTGATTTTATGATCAAATTTCTGAATTTTTCCAAAAATTTTCACTTTTAAAGTGAAATTGGACTCACAAGGAACATTTTGACATAAAAAGCCAAAATTTGACCGGGGGTTGATTTTTGGTCAAAGGGTTGACCAGAAAGTCAACCGTTTGACTTTTTGAGTTTTGTGTGAAATGAATGGTAAATTGTTTTTTAAAGCTAAGGAAACAAGAAAAATTGGAAAATGACATTTTTGTTCGAAAAACGGATTGCGTCGCGATCGGGAACCCCCAATTCAGTTTTTCTGTATTTATCGATGCGTCGACTAAAAATCGGGTGTCAATAGCTACCCCTCTTTAAGTGAGAGTTCAAAGTGGTTCCACTCAAAGATAAATTAATACTTGCAATTTTTACTCGACTCCATTTGGGGAAATAAAGAAAAAGTGAAGAAAATGACATTTAATCAGAAACATGCCTGTGTACTTACCTTTGTTCGTTAGAAACATTCAGCTCATTCACAAGGGTTTCTCCTCTCTACTCTCTCATGGGATGGGGTGAAGGAAAGAAAGATGGAATGAAGTCAAAGAAGGAAAGAATTTTTAAGTGAAAAATATGGTTTAAGGATGACCACTAAACTAAAGACAAGGTTTAAGGATGACCTAGAATCCAAAGATAAGGTTTAAGGATGACCTAAAATCTAAGAGTATGGTTTAAGGATGACCACTAAGTTAAGGACAAGGTTTTTGTTAATGAAAAACATAAGATGAGGTTTTGGTTAACGAATAACAAAAGACGAGGTTTTGGTTAACAAGCAATAGAAGACAAGGTCGGGCCATTGAATAGTTGGAAAAAGCCCGAGCCCGTTTATGGAAAGTGGAAATGGAAGCGGAGCAGTTTTGATTGAATGGGTACTCTGAGATAGAACAAGAAAAGTTGAATTTGATTAATTCAACTTATAAGACCTTGGAACAATTAGGAAATTACAAAAACAAAACTATTCATTTTGAACAGCAAAGAGCGATTAATCAAGTCCGACAACAAGTTTTCCAACAAGCCTTACAAGGAGCTCTAGGAACTCTGAATAGTTGTTTAAACAACGAGTTCCATTTATGTACTATCAGTGCTAATATTGGCATGTTTGGGGTGATGAAAGAAATAACTGATTAGTCCTTCTATTGTAAGCATTATTTTCTTTTTTCGTACAAAAAAGAATAAAGAAGGTATCTTGAGCAATTGCAATAATCGGGTTCATTGATATTCCTGGTATAGTAGATGCCATCACACATACAATCATACTCAATTTGATAGAATTGTTTGATCTTAAAGGGGATCTTCTATAATTTCGCACGTGAGGTGTTATTTCTTGGTTTCGTCCAGTCATTAAAAACTTGATTATTTTGAGATAATAGTAGATAGAAATAACGCTCGTAAGGTGTCCTATTGAAACCAAGAAGTAAAGGCTTGCCTGCCATCCACACCAGAATAAATGGAGTTTTTCGAAAAAACTTGCTAATGGAGGAAGACCTCTTAGGGATAAGAGACATAGGGCTAAAGAGAGAGCAAAAAAGGATCTTTCGTGTATAATCCTGCATAATCTCGAATGTTATCAGTTCCGATACGTGGACCAAATAATCCAATACAAGCAAAAGTTCCTAGATTCATGGAGATATAGAACAACATATAAGTTATCATGCTTGCATATCCACCATTTGAGTCTCCAACAATTATTCCAATAATTGCATATCCGATTTGACCTATGGACGAATATGCAAGCATACATTTCATGCTTGTTTGAGTAATAGAAATGAGATTCCCCAATATCATGCTAAGAATTGCTGGGATTTCCAGAAGAAGATGCCATTTGTTTGATGATAAATAAAAAAGAATATTGAAAATTTGAGTGGCTAAAGCTGAAGTAGCTACCTTCAAAGTAACAAAAAGAAAAGCAATGATTGGAGTGGGAGAGTCAGAGTAAAAAAGAGGATTCCTCACTTCTTTCTCTCATTCAAAACCATGCATGAGACTTTCATCTCACACGGCTCCCAAGTGATAAAAGAAAGAAGAACTCATCTTCTTTCTTTTTTTATTACCTTCCTTGCGTATGTATAAGACTGAATCCATTCGATTTCTAAAAAGGATTACTAATCCTTAACTTTTCGAGGAATCCTACATTAGTGGTTGTGAATGACTGATTTTTTTTCAATCTTTTAGACCTTGGTACCGTAGGAGCAAGTTAGAAAGATTTAGAAATAGAACCATCTAATTTGATTCGTTCTCAATAGCCATGAGATGATCATCTTAGGGTGATCCTTTTGTTGACGGATGCTCCTATTACACTCGTAGTCTCTGCAGGATGGGAACCAACTATATAGCATCTACATTGAGAATTCAAGTATTGTATACGTCATTAGTCCGATCCTTTGTAGGAACTACCAGTAATAACAAACTTGCAAAATGCGTCCATTTATCATAAAGAGATTCGTTGGTTAACGAATAACATAAGATGAGGTTTTGGTTGATCGGAAACTGAAGACAAGGTTTAAGGTAGACCAGGAAACGAAGACAAGGTTTTGATTGACCAGGGACCGAAGAAGAGGTTTTGACTAACCAGAAACTGACTCACTAGGGAGTATCATTTTTGAAAAAAGAGGTTTGAGGTTGTTTTACAACAATCATCAATTTCCTTGATAGGAAAATTTAACAAAATAATTTTTGATTAACCATCTAAGGGTTAAGTCAAATAAGCCAAGTTGGAGATAACCTAATCAAAAAGTCTTTCCCATAAGCTCTCATAAAAGGTTTTCATTCCCATCCATTGATATGGAAACATGCATATTTTTACATTTAAAGTCTCACATAACCAATGTTAGAGGTTTTTAAAAATGTTTATAGTGAATACAAATCGATTAATCAAAAAGGTCTTTTGCAAAGACCATGATGTAGGTTTGGTCGTCGGCTTACATAAAGGGTATTCACTTTAAGGCCAAGAAAATAATGTTTAATGGATATCTTAATTGGGTCTACAAGTCAAGAACCTCGAAGATAAGAGAAAATAAGATTGCTTCCGCTCTTTCTAGCGGTAGCTCCTATGTTAAATTCTAATTTCAACTCAAATCATCACAATCGGAAGAGGCTTCAAATGGAGGTTGTAATGTTAGTTCAGGTGAGGCTCAAAAATTTTGAGATATTTTGAACAAAAGGGGTTTGAGGAATTGGTATCATTATCATCACACAACTATTTCAGTGATTTGACTCTTGAAATCTAACTATTGAAATCTGACTTATCTCGAGAGTCTTTGACTATATGGCTTTGACAGGAGAGCTTTGCTCTTCTTAAATGATGAATTGTGTTTACATTGAGTATTTTTGTAGCACAAATTATCTTACTTTTGATAGGCTTTGGCCTTACTTTTACCAAGCACACTACTTTTGCTAGCCTTTTTTATTTTCATTTTCTTTTGAGTATCTAAGACTTTTGAGATGTCTTTTGAATTTTTACCAACACTTTTGTTTTATTGGTAAATCATGTGCGTTGCCCCATTGTGGGGAGATAATCACTACTTGGGTTTCAGAAAGGATTGCATTAGGCTCAAATTGGCTAAGCAAAGGATAATTGTGTTTGGGATAGTGAAATAATACTCTTCCTCATTTTGGGGTGTCTTGAGCTTCCACTAAAATCCACTTGGAGCTATCACAAGAAAATTGATGCAAGTGAAAGCAAAACAATCTTTCTTGATCTTTTTACTCCAATTTTCAACCATAACCTTCTATGATTTCTCATCGTGAAGTTGTTCTTGACAGGGTTATTTTTTTTTTTAAAAAAATCTCCCAATTAAGCTCAAAATGGCTTGCAAGGGATAAAAACATTGTTTAGGACTAAGAAGGAAATGCCTTCTATCATTTCAATCCATACATTCAACATGAACGAATCCTCCATCTTAATACATGGTTCTTTTCGCTCATTTCTCTCAAAAAGTATATAGGGATGTGTTTGGTCAGAGTTTTTCCTTTCATCATCTTAGGCATTACCATTTAGCATCCTTGAAAACCTTTTCTTGTTTTTTCAAAAATCATTTAATTAAAATTCCAATCCATGGGGAATTGAGATTTGAAAATGTTTCAATAGATTACTTTGGGGAAAAAAATTTTGAAGAGAGGATTTTCAAACTGAGAAATCTTCTTGAACAAAGATTTGCTTTTCACGAGAGATTTACTTGATCACACATACGCACCTAGACTTTAAGGGAAAGTGATTGATTTGGAGTGGTCGTTCTCTTGAAGATGATTCCTCGTAGGTTGATGTCGTTCTTCTTGGAAGCTCCTCAATACCCACAAGATGAACAAATATGCAAGTACGTATGCATGAGATGCATGAAATGCATGATGCAAGTGCTCTAAAGTGACTTGGATTCAATCCAAAAGCGGCTCAAAGGCCTTTCACTTTATTCATGAGAAATATTTCTCGATAGTATCAACATTTACAAGTTTTGGCAACTCATGGTCATCCATTTCTACAAGAATAAGGGCTCCACCAAGTAGCACCTTCTTGACAACAGAGTGAACTTTCCATGAGGATTATGGATAATCGGGAGAACTTTCCGAAATATGAAATCTTCAACTTCGAAATGTCTTAGTTGGACCTTGCAGTTCAATGATTTAGCTACTCGCTTTTGGTAGCTTTATCTATGACACGTGGCTTTGAGCCTCTTTTCATCAATCATGTTCAATTGTTCAAATCTTTGTTGAACCGATTCAGTTGTAGTGAGTTTTGCTTGAGAAGCATCCTCAGTGAAGGGATTTCCACTTCATAGGTAAAATGGCTTCCATTCGATATATCAGTGAGAATGGTGTTGCCCTAACTGAAGTGCTAATAGAAGTTCGGTACACCATTAATGCATATGGTAACTATTCGTGGTAATCTCAGTAATTCTTTGAAGTCTTGGACAAAATCTTTTTGATATTCTTGTTAGCTGCTTCCATAGCTCCATTCATTTGTGGGTGACGAATGTAAAACTCATCAAGCAATTCGTCTACTATCTTGTTGTTCAAATTAGATCCGTTGTCGGTGACTATCGCATTAGGGACTCGATATTGAGCGATGATGTCATGACGGATAAATCTAGCCACATTCTTAGCAGTAACATGAACATAAGAATTGGCTTCAATCCATTTGGTGAAGTAATCAATAGCCACCAATCTAAAATAATGTCCATTGGATGCTTTGGGGTTGATCGGCCTAATGATGTAGATGCCCCACATTGAGAATGGCCATGCTTTAGACATTTGATGTAACTCATTAGGAGGAGCGTTGATCTTGTCTTCATAAACTTGACATTCATGACAACAACGTACGTGTTGTACGCAATCAGCTTCCATGGTTAACCAGTAGTAACCTAGCCTCATAATTTTTCTTGTGAGAAGATGGTAATTCATGTGAAGAATCAATGAGGCAATATCCAATATTTTAGTCTTGATATCCTTGAAAATTCGATACTCGAAACTGGATTGAAATTTGTGGTTAAAATCGATCAATCGCAACTTTAGTAGGACCTAACATCAAGCGGCATTTAGAGGTTCTCGAGCGTTTAACCCATGGTTGATAGCTTTTCAATTCACAATCGTGCCTAATCAAATCAGGGCGATCCTCGATTGTCATGTAATCATGAGAGGTTAATTGCTCACGTTGAGTACAAAGCCAAAAGGAAATTGGTTTAATGTCTTCCGTAGTCAATATCGAAGTCTTGCGGAATCACCCACAATCTGACCTCGTACTTCTGCCGAATCGATTTATTTCCATTCGTTAATTAGCCTGCAACAGCGTGATATCATCCCTCTTTGATCTTTATGGTCGAGCGGCCAATCCCTGATTGAATTTACTAGTCGTACACGTATCGATCCTTAATTGCATTTCCGACTAGTTAGTTAACTCTTAAGGGGCCAGCTCAGAGTAAACGTAACTAACAACGCATTGATAAAATAATCATTTCATATATCCCGAGATGGGTCTAAATTCAGGACGTCACAATCAGCGTCTATTGGGAAAGATTAGCTCAAATTTTAGTTTCTTTGGGATTTTTAGAGTCTCCCAAGTTCACAATAATTGTTTGCTCTTCGACAGGTGGTTTAGATTCTTCATATCGAATCCATTCTTTTTCTATATCTTTGGAGTTTTCTTCATATTCAGACTCAAATTAATCGGGTTTGCTTGAATTATCATGAGGTGAATCTGAGCCATGCATATGACTATCATGATTATGCAAAGTGTTATACTTGCGATGCAATAATGAAATGGTTAGTATATGAAAATAACAAATGCAATGTATGTATGCAAATGTCATGTGAAAAATCTTTTTGAATTTCAAGTCTTTGAAAAATTGAAAAGAACTCGTCCTCATATCATTGCACATTCTCGTTCCAAGAAAACAATTGTGGAAACTATAGATCATGTAGAGGCCCGAGCCTCAAAGCATCATCATCAAACTGGTTTGGTGTACATCTACACATCTATTAACAAAACGTGCAAATACTTTTATTGAAATGCAAACAACATACAATGTCATAGATCAAAAGAACAAATAGAATTCCCTCGCAAGGGAGAATCAAATGTGATGGAATTGTGGAGTCTGATGGAGAAGGATATTATTGTAGGTAGACACTTCCCAGTAGGTCACCCATCCTGAGATATTAAAGGAAATAGAGTTTATATTACTGCTAATAGCATATATGTAATTTCCTTTAATATGTATGCCCTAGACTCCTGTTATAAATAGGGCAATTTCTTTTATAGTTGTAACGCTGAAGCTTTGTAACCCTGAGCTTGTAACACTGATACTGATAGTGAAGAGATTGCCTAGTGCGGCACCGTGGTTTTTCCCTTCTTGATTTTGGAAGGGTTTTCCATGTAAAAATTCCTGCTTGCTCTCTTTTTCTTCCCTGCTTTTATTCTACGCATATTCGCGTTCCCCTCAACAACTGGTATCAGAGCCTGGTTTTGGCGAAATAGTGGGAGCGAATATGGACGAAGGAAAGGTGAAGATTGATCGGTTCGATGGCAAGGATTTTGGTTTTCGGAAGATGCGGATCGAGGATATGCTATATCGGAAGAACTTGCATCAACCTCGTCCGGAGAGAAACCAGAATCTATGAAGCAAGCAGAGTGGGAATTGTTAGATCGACAAGCTCTAGGTTTGATTCGTCTTACATTGGTGCGGAATGTTGCTTTCAACATTGCCAATGAGGCGACAACGGTGGATTTGATGGCGGCGTTGTCTGACATGTACGAGAAGCCTTCTGCATCAAACAAGGTATATTTGATGCGTCGTCTTTTCAATCTGAAGATGGACGAGGGTGCTTCTGTGACAGATCACATCAATGAATTCAACGTGATCACAACTCAGTTGAGTTCGGTGGATATCAAATTTGATGACGAGGTAAAGGCTTTAATTTTATTATCTTCTCTACCTGAAAGTTGGAGTGCAAGCGTGACTGCAGTAGCAGTTCGATGCAGTAAGAAAAAGTTGAAGCTTCAAGCAATCCGAGATTTGATTCTTAGCGAGGATATTCGTAGAAGAGAATCGGGTGAATTTTCGGGTGCTGCCTTAAATATTGAAGGCAGAGGGAGAAGCAATCAACGGGGACGAAACCAGTACCATGGTAGATCAAAGTCCGAGAGGAGAAGCAAATCGAGACCTCGTGGTGAAATTATTTGCTGGAATTGCGAAAAGAAGGGACATCGAAACGGGATTGTAGAGCTCCAAAGAAGAAAGTTCAATATCGAGATCGAAATCAAGAGGAAGAAAAATCCGTGAATATAACTTTTGAAGAGACTCAAAATAGTGATGCCTTAATTTTGAGCATTGATAGTCCAATTGAGTCGTGGATTCTTGACTCAGGTGCGTCGTTTCACTCTACTTCATGCAAAGAATTAATGCACAATTTTGTTGTTGGAAAATTTGGAAAGGTTTATCTTGCTGATGATGAACCTTTGGATATTATGGGAAAGGGTGATATTTATATAAAATCTACTAACGGATATCAATGGAAGTTGCATGATGTCAGATATGTTCCAGGACTTAAGAGAAATCTAATCTCTATAAGTCAACTAGACAGCACAGGTTACAGGACTATTTTTGGGGATGGCTCTTGGAAAATTGTTAAAGGTGCTCTGGTTGTGGCACGTGGAACAAAGTCAGGAACGCTCTACGTGACTGAAATCAATAGAGAAACTGCAGCAATTGCTGAATTAGAAATTGATTCTAAATTATGGCACCGCAGCTTGGACATATGAGCGAAAAAGGAATGAAGATATTAGCATCTAAGGGAAAATTGCCTGATTTGAAGTCCATAGATATTGGTCTATGTGAAGATTGTGTTATGGGTAAGCATAAACGTGTTAGTTTTTCGAAGATTGGAAAAGAACCAAAGAAAGAAAAATTAGAGTTGGTGCATACAGATGTGTGGGGCCCAGCTCTGTGCAATCCCTTGGAGGCTCGCGCTATTATGTCACATTTATTGATGACTCCACCAGAAAGGTATGGGTTTATTTTCTAAAAAATAAATCTGACGTGTTTGCTACTTTTAAAAGATGGAAAGCTGAAGTGGAGAACGAGACTGGCCTGAAAATTAAATGTTTAAGGTCTGATAATGGCGGTGAATATGATAGCAAGGAATTCAAGCAATTTTGTGCAGAGAACGGAATTAGAATGACTAGAACTGTTCCCAATACACCGCAGCAAAACGGAGTTGCTGAGAGGATGAACAGAACTCTGAATGAGCGTGCAAGAAGTATGAGGTTGCATGCAGGATTACCCAAGATGTTTTGGGCAGATGCAATTAATACGGCAGCATATCTAATTAATAGGGGACCTTCGGTTCCACTTGATTTTAAGTTACCAGAAGAAGAATGGAGTGGAAAGAAGGTAAGTCTCTCGCATCTGAAAGTCTTTGGTTGTGTTTCCTATGTCCACGTTGATTCTGAAAATAGAGATAAACTTGATGCAAAAGCTAAAAAGTGTTTTTCATTGGATATGGTTCGATTATTTTGGCTATCGGTTGGGATGAACAAAATAGAAAAATAATAAGAACTGCTGATGTTACGTTCAATGAGAATATGTTGTACAAGGACAAATCCGTGGCAGAATCTAGTGTGAAGGAAAATTTGGTGGAGAATACAGAGATTGAATTGGAAGAGAATTCTAAAAGTGTTCTGGTTGAAATTCCTAAAACTGTTGCTGAACAAGAATCACGTACACCTGATCCCACTTTGAGAAGATCTAGTAGAACACCTAAACCTGTACAAAGATATTCTCCGTCATTGCATTATTTGCTTTTGATTGATGCTGCGAACCAGAAAATTTTTCGGAAGCAGTGCAGGTTGAAGATTCTGTTAAGTGGGAGTTAGCAATGCAGGATGAGTTGGATTCACTCGAGAAAAATAAAACTTGGGTGTTAACTCGGTTACCGAGATGGGAAGAAGGCATTGCGAGAACAAGTGGGTGTATCGGGTCAAAGAAGAACCTGATGGTAGTAAGAGGTACAAAGCAAGGTTAATAGTAAAAGGGTTTCAGCAAAAAGAAGGAATTGATTATACGGAGATTTTTTCTCCAGTTGTGAAATTGACTACTATCAGATCAGTATTGAGTATTGTTGCTGTAGAGAATTTACATCTAGAGCAGCTAGATGTTAAGACTGCATTCCTCCATGGTAATTTGGAGGAGGATATTAATATGGTACAACCGGAAGGTTTTCAGGATCTTGGAAAAGAAAATTATGTCTGCAAATTGAAGAAAAGTCTGTATGGCTTGAAACAGGCTCCTCGACAGTGGTACAAAAAATTTGACACATTTATGTGTGGTAACGGGTTCACTAGAAGTGACATGGATCACTGTTGTTATTTCAAAAATTTTGATGACTGCTATATTATTTTGCTGTTGTATGTGAATGATATGCTCATTGCAGGATCTAGCATGAGAGAGATCAACATACTGAAGCAGCAATTGTCAAAAGAGTTTGAGATGAAGGACTTGGGCGCGGCGAATCAGATTCTTGGGATGAGGATTACGCGGGATAGATCTAAAGGAATTCTAAAGTTATCTCAAGAAAAGTACATTGAAAAAGTGCTTGATAGATTCGGAATTCAGAATGCAAAGCCTAGAAGTACTCCTTTAGGAAGTCACTTCAAGCTCTCAAAGGAGCAGTCACCAAAGACGAATGAAGAGCGGGAGTATATGGCTAAAGTGCCTTATGCATCAGCTATTGGTAGTTTAATGTATGCAATGGTGTGTACTAGACCAGACATAGCTCATGCAGTGGGAGTTGTGAGCAGATACATGGCAAATCCAGGAATAAAACATTGGGAAGCTGTAAAGTGGTTATTAAGATACTTGAAAGGCACTTCAGGTATGTCATTATGTTTTATGAAAAATAATGCAACTTTACAGGGCTTTGTTGATGCAGATCTTGGTGGTGACTTGGATAATAGGAAGAGCACCTCGGGTTATGTTTTTACCTTAGGTGGCACGCGATCGAGTTGGATGTCTAGACTACGAGACTTGTGTATCTCTCTCAACCCGAAGCGAGTATGTGGCTATATCTCGAAGCGGTAAGGAGATGATTTGGTTGAAAAATTTTCTAAAGGAGATAGGCAAAAAGCAAGATAACAGTGTTCTTTTCAGTGATAGTCAAAGTGCTATTTGTCTTGCAAAGAATCCGGTATTTCACTTAAGGACAAAACACATTGAGTTAAAATATCATCAAATTCGTCAGTTGATAGATGACGGGACATTGTCATTAAAGAAGATTCTTGGTGCAGAAAATCCAGCGAGATATGTTAACAAAGGTTATCACCACCGAGCGAGGGTGTGCATTGCCTCAGTTGGCCTCCATGGTAAGTGATGAGGGGGGCTGCCGCACTAGGACAATTTGGGTTGAAAAGATGAAGACTATAAAAGATTATTGCCGTTTTTGAAGATCAGCCTCCAAGTGGGAGATTGATGGAATTGTGGAGTCTGATGGAGAAAAATATTATTGTAGGTAGACACTTCCCAGTAGGTCACCCATCCTGAGATATTAAAGGAAATAGAGTTTATATTACTGCTAATAGCATATATGTAATTTCCTTTAATATGTATGCCCTAGACTCTGTTATAAATAGGGCAATTTCTTTTATAGTTGTAACGCTGAAGCTTTGTAACCCGAGCTTGTAACACGATATGCGATAGTGAAGAGATTGCCTAGTGCGGCACCGTGGTTTTTCCCTTCTTGATTTTGGAAGGGTTTTCCACGTAAAAATTCCTACTTGCTCTCTTTTTCTTCCCTGCTTTTATTCTTCGCATATTCGCGTTCCCCTCAACAAAATGGAATATAAGTAAAAAGGAAAATAGAATATGAAACGTCCCTTACACAGCGGGATCAGGAATTGCTCTATCTTGGGGATTAGATTTGGTAGATGCTCTGATGAGACTATCTCCAAACACGTCGACGATGTTGTCAATGTCAGCTTCTTCCTCTTGAAGTAGTTTAGGCGGGCCAAGAAATAAATCCTTTAACGGAGGAGGCAACAAGCATTGATATGCCTTCTTTTTCATGATGGGCTTCTTGTGGTCACCTTGACTCTTTTAGTTTGCTTGGTAACCTAACCCTTCTCGCTTCCTTGATGGTTGAATCTCAATCGAAGTACAGATACATTGAGCCATCTTCCCAAGGCCTTGTCCAATGGTGAATCCATTTTCCAAAAGTACCTTGATTGACATAATGGTGGACTTGGAAAATTCGGGCTCATGTATAATTGTTCCAGAGATTCCAGGTTCAATCCCTAGCGGAGTCGCCAAGCTTGTCGCAACCCACCCTCAGCGATGGTTAGTGTTGGGAGGGATGGAATTTAGGAGTATTTACTTACAAGTCAATCCTCTGAAAAGGGTCAATCGTAAGTATAGATTCTCCCAAATCCATACCCCACATAATAGTAGGAAAATTTGTTTTATTTATCTGAGATGATTGACAACCTAAGATAAACATTTAGGAGTTGCCACTAGCCTCGATTTGGGGGCTGGCTAGAAAGCCCAATCGAGGGTTGGGAGAGGTTTCGTTGATTCCTACGCAACCATAGTTCTAGGATTTGGAGACTTAGGTTATGCTAATTGTTTCTATTAGCGCCCTTTTGATACCTAACAGTCATCGTGTTTTACCTAAGGTGTACATATGTGTCTTGTTACTTTTTTGTGCCATTTTAAAACTAAGAATGTGATCATGCATGGATATCGGTTTCATGCCATTCTAATTCTAAAAAACGAAAAAAAAAATAAAGGCAAAAATTTTTAATTGAAATTGCGGTGTGTAAAGTAAATAATCAAGGAAAACAGGAAATTTAAACATGCAATCCTAAAAAATAAATGTAAAGGAAGAGAAGAAAAGAACCAAGAACTCGTTGGGTTTTTATACAACGTGATAGAAAACCCGAGATATATATTAGGTATCAAATGAATAGTACAAAGGAAGGGTCAAAAATGACATTGACTATTGCCATTTTTGAGGCCGCCTTCTTCACATACACTAATTCCTAACTTTTCCTAAATGAACGGTTTACAATAGAAACAAACACCAATTCAAGCAAAAGTATGCGGGCATGACAAATAAACAAACAAAAGTCATTCAATAAATGGACTAGAAATGGCCTTGGAGTCGGCCTTTGGAATTTCATGCATGTTGTACCGCAAATGTTATCCTTATTCATTATTAGATATGGGTCATGATCATTAATCATCATAAGCATTCACTTACGGTGACTAATTTCATACCCCCAAAATTTGAGTTCTAATGTGTAACCCAAGATCACCTGCATATATGCATCAGCTTCATGCGAGTAATTAACAATCACATACACTATACTTGAAAATAAGTACACGAGCAAGCCCAAAGGCCTTATTTCCCATTTAATCAAACAATTAGTGTACCGTTACCGGTTCACTTCACTCATCAAGCATGCATCAATCTTGATTTCGAACATCAAACGCACATTCAACGGCCTTTTTATTTTCTGAAAATTTTTGTATTTAAAGTTCAAGAAATGACATTCAAAAGTCGTGAATACATCGAGGATTATTTTTGTAGCAACATCATTTTCTAAAAATCATAGAACATGCATATCTTTTCACCAAACGGAACAGGGGAATTCATAACACCTTGAAAAAGAGCATGCAATGGAATATGACCCATTAAGCAATTGACTTCACAAAAATTACAGCAGGTAATACATTCAATTTAGAACCTTTTCATAAACATCTCCTTAAGATGAGCTATGCGCGGATTTATAAAAATCAATGAACTTGGCAAAGCGCATCAGAACAGAATAGGGTATGAGCAAATGTTTGAGATCTCATGATGATATGAACATGTTAACAATGTTGAAAATTTCTCAAATTTTAGCATGTGATAGTCCCAAGAGTGACAAACAAAGTTTGTGAAGGGTCTGGGCATCAAATCATGAAAGAAAAATTCAAGAAAAAATAACAAAGTGCAGACATACACTTGATCATACATGTATTCTAAATTTTGTGATTTTCTAGATTACAGGGCAATATTATAAAAAATGGAAAAGTGGGCCAATTGACATGTAAATGGATTGATTTTGATGTCATTAGAAAGCTTAATAAATTTCCTAAGACCTTCTAAGAGATGACATGATCAATCAAGGTCATTTACCCATTCAATCATGGACATTTTCATTAACATGTGAATTGACTAAATTCAGGGCAGCAAGCACATGAACAAATTGCATAGTTTAACTTTCCTATATAACAAGGAAAAAGTGTGAGACAAATCATATAGGTCAAGTTTCAAACCACAAACAATTCTCATTAAGGGATCTAGGCCCTAATGCATTCACAAAGCATGGTATGAAATTGATAATGACGAGATGTACATTGAACATGTTTATGATAACATAACCAAATTACATGAAAACATGCAATGATGGGATGAAATGATGTTCGATTGACCTAGCATAAGTTTCCTTCATGACATTATAATATGCAATGACATCCACAAGGTTTTCATGGACAAACAATCACAATCAAGTGCACAATTGCACACAAATGCATACTTGAGCTTGTACAGGGTAATACAGAGGTCAAGATGATTTTTAGTTGATTTCATCTAGTCAATGACATTTAAAAATCATGAGAAAAATATGTCATGACCTACATCTAGATGAACAAATGTATGGAAGGAATTGACTCAAAAATAGTTCGGTAAAGATCACAATAAAATTAGTAAAGTTAAAATTTCAGATTCTGGAATATGAAGACTAGCAGAGCAAAGGACGTGTTTTAGAGGATTTGACCTAGTTGTGCTCATTGAAAAATTCTGAGAAGAAAGTATGTTGTGACACTCATCTAAGCCAGATTCTGATCACAAAAGTCAGAAAAAATTCTTGAAGCCGATATATATAGTCAGAAACTCCAGAAATCAGCATGTGTGACCGTGATGTTAAGGCCATTCATCCTAACATCATGATCTCAAAAAATTTCAACAAAAATATATGTTCTAGATTGACATGTACTGAATAATTTTCATGAGGAATCATCTCAAAATTTCAATCACAAAAATCGGCAAAAAATTACAAATCAGCAAAGGTCAGATCTATCACAGAACAGCAATATTCAGTATGCAATCACAAAACATAGAAACGACTTTGAGGAGAGTTTTCAGATATCAAATGAAGGTCGTCAGAGTGTTCTATGGCTTGTTGGAAAGCTTATCGAGTCTATTTTAAAAGTTGAAGAGGCCTCAAAACTCATTCGAACAAGATTTTAAGCTCAAACAAAGAGGTTTTCCCAGGTCTGTCATTTTGGAATCCGATTTTAACAAATGAAGAACAATTATCTAATCAAGCCTAATCACAACATATTCATTCAAGAAAATCAATCCACAATCATCATGAAACATCATAGAAACCTTATCAATCACATAATCGAACCTAAACTCGAGTTCTAGCCTCGATTGCCTATTACGAACTCACTTCATCGAGCTCATGATTTCAAAGCCTATCTTTGATGATCTGCAACTAAATTGACCTTGATTTTGCAAAACTAAGACCAGCAATCTTCAGGACGGCTTAAAGGATCTTCAGACAGAGCTCTAGTCAACAAGAAGGGGAAGATCAATGCCGGTTTCTTGCTGGATCGCTGGAGAAAAAAAAAACGAGTCCAAAACTGCACCGACCTTCAACGCTTGGATAGAAGGGGAGAGAGAGAGAGAGACGGATTGATCGGCCGATTTCTTGAAGGAACTCCGGCCACTGGACTGTCAAAAGAAGGCTGAGGAAGGTCAACGAAGGAAGAACAATGCCTGAATGCCACCGAATTTGCTGCAAATGAACTGGTTTGGACCGGTTTGAGTGGATTGCCTTGACTTGAGTTGATCCGCACCGCCTTGGAAAGAAGTCGCCAGACGGGAAGAATGGGAGCACTTCAGCCAATGCTTCGACCAACAGTGGCTCAAGGAGAGGGAGATGATTGCCGGAGGACGAGGCGGAGTTGATGGATCCATTGGCGGGGAGCCAAACGCCAGTGAGAATCCAAGCCGGGTGAGGCAATTCGGAAGAAGAGAGAGAGAGAGATTGAGCAGGAAAGAGAAGACAAATGGAGAGAGAAGAAAAATGGAGAGAGAAGAGAGAGAATCTTAGTTGAGAGAGAGAAATTACAGAAAATAATGGCCTCTTCTTGAAAATTAGAGGGAAAATGGTACATACACCCCTCCCTAATCTCAAATCCTAGCCGTTGGTGGATTAACTCATGTGCCTAACTGACTCTTTTAACTTCTAATCATGTTTAACACATTTGATATGTGCTAATTTCAATGGCTGAGATTTAATGCAATCTACTGCTCAAAAAGATTTTTGCAATTAAGGACCTAATTAGGAGCAATTTCGTAATTTTGCTAAAACCTAGGGACTATTTTGCGAATTCAGGGAAATGAAAGGACATGGACCACCACAAGGTCGCGGCCATCAGTCGAGAATTGGTTGAAGGATGGTTGAACTGACCTCCTTTGTCGGTGACCAATCTCTTCACTAATGACTAGTCTGACCGATCGGATCGGTTTTGGACCGATTTAACTGGTTTGGCCGATTCTTGGGCGGTTTAGTCTTGATTTTTCTTGAGTTTATGCAATTTACTCCCTAATGGATTAAATTGAAAAGAAAACTTGTTTAATCAATTTCGTATTTTTGAAGAGAATGAGGCTAATTTCAATCAAATTAGGCTAATTAAACCACGAAATTCAATTTCGTATTTTTTATTAACCAAAATGTCTAATTGCTATGAACATTGTTGGACCCATACCATGAGCATATCAAATTGGAATTTCTAGGTCTTAAATTGGACAATTTTACCTACTTATTGGTCTAAATTCGCAAATTAACTGAAATTGAATTCAATTAAAATTGCAAGACATCTATTAGTTTAATTGCCTATGCCTAGGGGAACATATTGCATCCAAATTGACCCTTAATTAATGACGTGACACTTTCACCATAATTAAATTGAAGGCCAATGTCCAAATTGAACCTTAATTCATCAAATTAAACCCTAATTATAAATGGGAGTGTTCGCTCACAAATCATGAATAATCCATTCGGACCCCTAATTAGGGGCAAAATGTCAATTCACATTTTGCTTTGCCTGATCCCAAAATTGATTGAACAAGTGAATGGGTAATTGTCTCTAGATCAAATATTGTAAATGAAACTAAGTCTAATTGTGACTAGAACGAAAGTAATTTCATTTTTTGTCGATTCCGAACCTAAATTTGAAAATTCAAAAAGTGAGGTTCTTAATCGATTTTCGCAAAATTCTTGATGCTAAATTCAAAATGAAGCTTAAATAAATTGGTTTTGTAATTTTTGTATTTTAAATTTTTTTGGTCAAAGATTTGATCAAAAGTCAAACCTTAATTGACTTTTCATTAAGAGCTTGATTTTATGGTCAAATCTTTGAATTTTTTCAAAATTTCCACTTCTAAAGTGAAATTGGACTCACAAGAAACAATTTGGCTCAAATTGACCTAGGGTTGACTTTTGGTCAAAGGATTGACTAAAAAATCAATCCAAAAGCCAACCTTTGACTTTTCGGGTTTTTGTGTGAAATGAGTAGTAAATTATTTTCTAAAGCTAAGGAAATAAATAGAATTGAAAAATGATACCTTTTTTGAAAAAGGGCACCGTCGCGATTGTGAACCCCTAATTCAGTTTTTTTGTATTTATTGACGCGTCGACTAAAAATCTAATGTCAATAATGATGGCTTGAGATTTTCCTTGGAGACCAAGGCAATGAGTTGGCGCACACTTGGACTAATCGGAACGAGCCACGTGAAACTCTCATTGAGAGCCTAAGAGATTAGACACCACTTAAGCCGATATAGGTGCCGCCTCCTTAAGAGAGCCATAAATGCCATTTAATGAGGGAAGGCTTATGTTGTTCAAATGAGTTGAGACAAGTGAGATTCTAGTAAGTTCATTTGAGCTTAGATTGCCACTTAGGCTAGGTAGGCTTGCTACTTTATGGGTTAAGCTAGCCACCTCACCAAAGTAGGCGTGCCACCTTAATATCATATGTGTGCCACTTCAGAAACTATGATTGGACCATTTAGATGTGTAATGATGAGTATGAGAATTATAAATAGGAGGAGCCTCTCCTCATTTCTCACCATTTTGGCATTCCTCTCCTCCTCCTCCCTTGGACGCTCTCTCTTTTCTCTCTCGCCCTCTTTCCTTTCTCCTTCGGCCGTGTGACCGTCGCCCCTCACCAAGCAAAGTCTTTCAAGTCCTTGAGGTTTTCCTAGGTAAGTAGAACTTCTTATTGCTCTCTAGTATGATCAGTCTTGTCTTAAAGACTATAGGATACTCACTTGTAAATCGTGGATAGATTGATGAATGAGTTGTTCATGTCGTGGTCTCATGTGCATGCTTGTATGATTGCACAACTAGAATGATACCACGGTCCATTACTTATGTCCATAGCAAGTTGTGGTTGCCTAGAGCCATAAAGCATTGACCGATTTTGAGGCGTATCGAGCTCTTGTCTTGGATTAGTGCAAGAGCCTCAAACACTTGACGATTCGACTAAAATTTGGGTTTAGGATTATTCTTGGTGCAAGTAGAACCTTTTACCTCTCCCTAGTACTAACTATGTCATCATTAAGTGTAAGCTACACTCTCTTGACAAGCTGTGAGTAGTATGGAAGATTATGTGTGAGTTTCCTTAAATGTGAGTCTTATGCATGTGCTCGAGTTTTTCATGACCAAAACGATGTCATGGTTTGTTGCTTGTGTTCAATGTAATGACATTTCGAACTTGAGTCTTGTGTGGCACGAGGATCACCCAAGGCCGCAAGGTCTTAGACCAGCATTGGGTCGTGCCGGATTCCTAATCTTGTATGGTACAAGAATCACTCAAACCCACAAGGTCTCGGTTGGCGTCAAAGTGTGCGAATTTCATGTCTTGGATTGGTGCGGGGTCCTAGATACCTGATGATTGAGTTAAGCCTCGGGCTTAAGTTCTTGCACGGTATCATTAGAATTGGATCATAGAAAGCATGACACACATAATTATGCATAAGCACACCCTTGTTGGGCCATGAAAGTGTCGGCTAAATGAAAAAAATAAGAATTGGCTTGTATGATATGCGTGTGATCACTTAATAGGAGATGGGAACCATTGTCAGTTGAAGTGGACGATGATGCCCCACATCAATAGGATGTCTCGTTAATGAGAACAAGATGCCCCCCGTCAATGGGATGCCTGGGTTAAGCTCGGAAGCCTTAGGAAGCTAGTCCTAAGAAGCCTCGATTGAGCCAAGATGCCCTAGTTGAGCAAGGAAGCCCAGCATGAAGTTAGAAGCCTAGGTTGAGCCGAGAGGGCCTAGTTGAGTCAAGACAATGTTAAGTGAATTGCATGAATGTCGGTTGTGCTTAAGCTTGGCTTGCACGTGTTCTTGCATTAGCTAAAGGTTGAGTAAGTAAGGTTCTTGCATATAGTTGAGACGTAGCATGTGAGATTGTTATTGATCTACCATCGACACTATTTTCATGAATTGTTCTGGCTAGTCTTTGATGAAGAAATGTCTTACTAGCCGAGAATTAGGGGTTTTACTTATTGAGTTCCCAAGACTTACCCCTTTGTTTTATAGTGGATAAGTATGGTTGCCGAACGTTTTGGCTACCTCGTAAAAATAGCGAATTATGCTATAGATGTGGATATAGATATTACATATTGCAAGCTCGAGTCCACCGTTTGGATTGATGAAGGGCTTGACGAGTTGGTGCTTCTTTGCTTCAGGGTGTGGTACATGTGATTCGATGGTGATTGGGTCGGACCTCTTTGAGATTTCGATGGCTTATCCAATGCTTCGATGAGGCGGGTCTGATGGGATAGCCCCTAGCCCTTAAGATCAACTCGAGCGAAAGGGTTTCCAATTTTGGATAGTCGCAATAGTAGCGGAGCTAAAGAAACCCGGCCTTTTTGTTTGTAATAGCTGAGAAAGCAAGATTGAGCTTGTAATGTAAACTTGATGTAATATAAATAGTGTGTTTGAAAGTCTCACATCCCACGTTCCCTCTTTAAACAAATCGGGGTTGGTATGTTTATGATTCTGCATGGGTATATAAACAAGATAAAATGAATCGGGTTAGTGACAATCCTAAGGCATGGCAAAAATAACCCGCGGTTGGACCCCTAGTTAGGGGTTGTGACAGCTTTTGGTATCAGAGCAATGGTTATTACTAGGAGTCATAAGGTGCATTGGGAGTCGTGGGATAGTAAGTTATGAAGAACATATTATGCATGTGATCACTTGTTTGGTGTTCTTCCTTTATTGATAGTTGTACGCACGAACTTGTGGCTATGTTTGTAAATGAACTTTCCTTATGATTCCATAGTTGCACTTTTTAGCAGCCAATATGAGTACTCCAGACCAAAAAACCATAAGAGGAAAATCGACTCAAGATTAGTTGAGTTCGAAAGGAAAATCGAAAGAGGACCCCATACTAGATGGTGTCCTGCAAGCTTTAATGACCATCGAAAGCCTGATGGAGTAGCAGGCTTAGCAACAATTAGCCTTTGCTTCGGCAAATGTCTCAATGGTTGGTATGGGAATGGAAATAGTGACCGTCCAAAGCATGGATTGGTTGAATAGTTTCTGAAATTAAAACCTCCGAGATTTTCCAGGACAGGAAATCTCAAGGAAGCTAAATCTTGGATAGATGGGATAGAGATGATATTTGGGTTACTAAGGTGTTTGGATAAGGATAAGGTGACATTGGCAGTGTACTAATTTCAAGGTAATGGTAGTCATTGGTGGAAAGTGACAAAAGGAATTGTATTTCCTAAAGAAACTCCCATAACTTGGGATGCTTTCTTCGAAGCTTTCAACAACAAGTATTTTTTAGTGTGCTTGAGACAGAAAGATGGCACAGTTTCTGCAACTCCAGCAATTGAATATGACAGTTGACCAATAAAGTACGCCCCACGATTATTCAAAGATTCTATGGATCGAACCAAAAGATTCCAAAACGATCTAAAGCCTGAGATTTGGAGTCAGCTGGTACTGTTGAATCTTAAGGATTATAATGAGTTGTATGAATGAGCACACCTAGTAGAGAAAGATTTTCTGGGGCAAGTTGTTGTGACAACTTATCAAGGGAAGTCCCCTTACTCAACCTCTCCAGATAATTGACATCGTGATAAGAGGATGATGCAAGAAGGAAAACTTCCTTATAAGAAGAATAAGAAGTTAAGATTGCAATCCGCTCTGGATAAGATATGTCATCGTTGTAGGAAGTGGCATGGTAATGTTTCCTACTTAGCTCGAATAGGAGCTTGTTATGGTTGTGGTTAGTAAGGCCACATATCAAGAAATTGTCCATAAAGACAGAAAATGATATCACCCCAACAATCGCAAGTGATGTTGCAGAATGGAGTTTTGCCGCATGATAATCATTCTCCAACTCAAGGAAGAGTATATGTAGTTACTTAGGAGGAAGTTGAAAATTCCAAGACCGTCATCATAGAATGAAGTACTAGTGCCATAGAGTGCAAGGAATATAGGACTGTATGAGTAAACCGAAATAATAGACCTAGTCTTGTTGGATGTATACAATTTTGACATCATAATAAAAAAAAAAGAGTGATTATTAGAATGCATAGCGGAACTGTGATCAAGTCAAAATTGTTACAAAGAATTTGAGCATTGCTATAGATGGAAGGTCAAATAGAAAGAGCAATCCAAAGTATTGGATGGCATATTATGAGTTTATGTGATTGACTTCTATGAAAGTTGGGAAGAACACCTCCACTTTTGTCCAATTTGCTCATAACAACAGTTACCAATAAAGCAATGGCATGACTTCATTAAGGCATTATGTGGTCGAGCTTGCAGAACTCCAGTCTATTGGTAAGGGGTTGAAGAAAGGAAGGTCACTAGCCTAAAGTCAGTTCAATCTATGGTAAATAATGTACAAGTAAGTAGGAATAGACTTTAGAGCTACCCAAGGTAGATAAAAGTGTTACTTAGACTAGGGAAAGAATCTCTAGAATTTCAAGTAGGCGGTCATATGTTCCTTAAGGTGTCTCTCCTAAAAGGTGTGTTTCGCTTTGGGGAAAAAGGCAAGTTAAGCCCCCGATACATAAGACCATTTAAAATCTTGGAAAGGATTGGGAATGTGGCCTATCCATTGGAGCTACCACCAAAAATTTCTCAAATACATGATGTGTTTCATGCATCCATGTTAAGAAAGCATGAGCCAGATCTAGCAACGTATTAAACTTAGAAGAGATCAAAGTAGACAACCGAGGGTCATATGTTGAGGAACTAGTGTGGATCGTGGATAGACGTGAGCAAGTGAAAAGAAGTAAGGCCATTCCACTTGTCAAGGTCCTATGGCGACACTATGGAACAAAAGAGGCCACCTAGGAGAGTGAAGAAGTTATGAGACGCTAGTACCTGCATCTATTCGAATGATTAGGTATGTTATGAAATTTCGATGATGAAATATTTTTAAAAGGGAGAAACTGTAACATCCTCGATGCCAACCCTATAAGGAACAACCATGAGGTCCAGAATGGATCGACCATGGATCATTGGTCATGGAATCGATCGGTTCGATCGGTGAGGAATCAAGGATCAATCATGCTTCAATTGATCAAACAGTCATGCATTGGCTGAGGGATTGGCCGTGAATCAACCATTGACCATATAAGTGGGATTGAATCATTTGTTCATGAGATGACTTTTGGAACACAAAAATTACTTATGAGATGATCATGAACTGTCACAAATTGGCGGACGATCATGGATTGATCCTGACTGGTCATGTCCAATCGCAGGTAATTTTGCTTGGCCAAGCTCCGATACACGAATGATCCGACTCGACCTGATGGGATTGTGTTCTGACTGAAAATGCATTATTCATTATTTATTTCTTAGTGATTGGAAGCGAATCATGAATTGGTGATATTCAATCATAGATCGGTTATAGACTAGCCATGGACCTATGTGATGGATCGGTGATCGATCAGAATGAGCCTTGGGATTGACCCAGTGATTTTGTCACAATTTCTAAGGTCCACAAGTGCTTTGGCTCAATGCTAGACCATGCATAGCCCTAGAATCATCCTTGAATCGATCGGTGAACCACAGACCATGCAGGGGATTCGATCTTGGGCAAGCCCAGCGATAGGCCTAGAGACCAACTTGAAGGCCAATCCTGGACCCAAGTAAGCCAACTGTGCCAACCCTAGGGCCAGCTATTAATCCAGCCATGGTGCCGACCCTCCAAAGCCAAATGATCACCCAAATAGATGGTTTGGGCGTGTAAGGGGCATGATGGGCTGAACCTCGGACTCATGAGAATCGATTATTCTGGATGTGCCTTATGATCCTTCTCCGAGCACCAATTTGAATGATTTGTTTCTCATGACGGATTCATTCTTTAAGAAAAAGACAAAGAGAGTAGATTTCTCTAGAAACCATCATTAAATGAAGGTGATGAGTCATGGCATAAGGTGTCCAAGCAAATATTATGTCATGATAGCCTTAGATTTTCCTTGGGGAGCAAGTTAAGGAACGATGACATATGTTTGTTTTGCTCTTAAGAAATGTAAAAAGTTTGGAATTCTCTAGAATTCCTTCATTAAATGTAAGATGATGAGTCATTAGCTGAGGTGTCCAAAGTGAGATTTGGTCATGATGGCTTGAAATTTTCCTTGGAGATCGAGGCGATGAGTTGTCGCACACTTGGACCAATAAGATTGAGCCATACGAAACTCTCATTAAGAGCCAATGAGCTTAGATGTCACTTAAGCCTATATAGGTGCCACCTCCTCAAGAGAGCCATAAATGCCATTTAATGAGGGAAGGCTTATGTGGTCCAATTGAGTTGAGACAAGTGAGATTTTAGTAAGTTCATTTGAGCTTAGATTGCTACTTAGGCTAGATAGGCATGCTACCTTATGGGTTAGGCTAGCCACCTCACCAAAGTAGGTGTGCCACTTTGGAAACTATGATTGGACCATTTAGATGTGCAATGATGAGAATAGAACTATAAATAGGAGGAGCCTCTCCTCATTTCTCACTATTTTGGCATTCCTCTCCTCCTCCTTCTCCCTTGGACGCTCTATCATTTCTCTCTTGCCCCATTTCCTCTCTTCTTCAGTTGTGCAATCGCCACCCTTCACCAATCAAAGTCTTGCAAGTCCTTGAGATTTGCCCAGGTAGGTAGAACTTTTTATTTTTCCCCAGTATGAAGATTCTTGTCTTTAAGACTAGACGGTACTCACTTGTAAACCGTGGGTAGATTGATGAATGAGTTGTTTATGTCGTGGTCTCGTGTGCATGCTTGTATGATTGCACAACCAGAATGATACCATGATCCGTTGCTTATGTCTATCGCAAGTTGATATTTCCTAGAGCCATAAAGTGTTGACCGATTTTGAGGCGTATCGAGCTCATGTCTTGGATTTGTGTGGGAACATCAAATACTTGACGATTAGGCTAAATTTTGGGTTTATGATCATTCTCGGCATAAGTAGAACCTCTTACCTTTCCCTAGTACTGACTATGTTATCATTAAGTCTAGGTGGCACTCTCTTGACAAGTAACGGGTAATATAGGAGATTTTGTGTAAGTTTACTTATATGTGAGTCTTATGCATGTGCTCAAGTCTTTCACGACCAAAATGATGCCATGGTTCGTTATTTGTGTTCAGCACAAGTCGAGGTTTGCCCAGAGTCATAAGATGTGATTTAGTAGTATGATGTTTCGAACTCAAATCTTGTACAACACAAGAATCACCCAAGGCTACAAGGTCTTGGATTGGTATTAAGGCATGCCCGATCCTAGTCTTATATAGTATGGAGATCGCTCAAACCCACAAGGTCTTGGTGGCATCAAAGTGTGCTGATTTTATGTCTTGGATAGGTGCAGGATCATGGATACTTGACAATTGAGCTAAGCCTTGGGCTTAGATTCTTTCACGGCATCATTAGAATTGGGTCGTAGAAAGCATGACATACATGATTATGTATGAGCACATCATTGTTGGGCTATGAAAGTGTCGACTAAATGAAAAGATAAGGACCGGCTTGTATGGTATACGTGTGATCACTTAACGGGAGATGAGAACCATTGCCACTTGAATTGGACGATGATGCCCCCACATCAATGGGACGCTTCATTAATGAGAACAATATGCCCCATGTCAACAAGATGCTTAGTTTAAGCTCGGAAGCCTCAAGAAGCTACCCCGAGAAGTCTTGGTTAAACCAAGATGCCTTGGTTGAGCTAGGAAGCGCAGCATGAAGCTGGAAGCCTCAGTTTAGCCGAGAGGACCTGGTTGAGCCAAGGCAATGTTAAGTAAATTGCATGAATGTCGGTTGTGCTTAAGCTTGGCTTGCACGTGTTCTTGCATTAGCTGAAGGTGGAGTAAGTAACATTCTTGCATATAGTCGAGACATAGCATGTGAGATTGCTATTAATCTGTCATTAACAATATTTGCATGAGTTGTTTTGGCTAGTGTTTGATGAAGAAATATGTGACATCCTGAATTTCAACCCATTTCGGGATATGTGAAATGGCTATTTCATCAATGCGCTGTTGGTCAGGTTTACTCTAAGTTGAATCATCATGAATTAACTAACTATTCGGAAAGGCAATTAAGGACGGATACGCATACGACTAGTGAATTCAATCAGGGACTGGCTACTTAATCATAAGAATCAAGCAGGGATGATACCATGCTGTTGCAGGTTAATTAGCAAACAGAAATAAATTGATTCGGTAAGAGAACGAGGTCTAATTACGGGTGATTCTGCACGGCTTCAATATTAACTGCGAACAATGTTAAATCAATTCCTTGTTGGTTCTGTACTCAGGGTGAGCAATCAATCCCTCATAATTACATGACAATTGAGGATTCCTGATTTGAATAGGCACAATCGTGGATTGAAAAGCTATCAACCACGGGTCAAATGCATGGAAAACCCTAAATGCTACCCAAAGGTTAAGTCGTGCTAAAGTCATGATTGGTTGAATTTAATCATGAAATTCAATTTGATTTCGGGTATCGAACTTTCAAGGATGTCGAGATTGAAATATTGGACAACGCCTCATTAATTCCCAATTTTATCAGCAAGCTTGGAAATTGCCCAAAGTGGATTAACGGGCCGAGATTAGAACCGGCTATTTGGGAAATTGTGCTTCAAGGGTAAAAAGACCAAAATGACCCATTTCTAGAAGCTTGTTTAAATTTTGGAGTTTCTCCTTCCCCTTTCTTTCTCTCACTTTTCTCTATGTTTTCCCCTTTCTCTTGCATGTTTCCTCCTTTCTACAGCCACCCCACTTGTTCCCATCTTTTCTCTCTTTTCCCCTTTTGACTTGTCTTCTCTCCTTTTCTCTCTCCCCACCCACTTGCCTGACACCCCCATGTGCGCCCCGTCTCTCCTTCTCTCCTCCACATGCACGTTTGCCTCCCTGTAGCAACTTCTTTTTCTTCTTCCTCATCTTCTTCTTCTCCTTCTTCTCATTCTTCTTCTTCTGCTTAGACTTTTGCTGCTCGGCTGTTGTTTGCCGACGCCCAAACACCGAGCCACCACCACAGTAGTTCGTCCACACCACCTGCTCATTGTCGAACCACCAAGTGGCCATTCGCCAGCAAACCGCACGCACCAGCCACCCCCCTTTTGCAAATCTTTCTCTTATGCCTATTGCTATTGCTGCATTTCTCTTCTTTGTCTACCTTTGTCCTCGCCGTCCAGCCACTACAACAGCTTCATGCTGAACCACTGCGGGGGTCCGGAGCTGACGTGAGCCACCCCAAAATTGGCCACTTCCTCCTCCTTCGCTTGACTTATCCACTACCACTGCTGCTGTGTTTCTGCCCTACTACCGGCGGGTTGACGGCCACTTTAGCCCCCGCCACTCTGTCATCTCGCCGACACGCCGTTAGACCACCGGCGAGTCGCCGCCCGACCACTTGAGCCTGAACTAGCCGTCCCTCTTTCTTCTTTCCCTCTGGTTCACCCTCTGTAGTTGCTACCCAGCCACCCTCACTATCTCTTGGTTCTGTTTTTTCTAACGCTAGAGCCACCCGCCTGGTCATCAGAGTTGCTGGCCACCGTCCGGAGTTGTTGGACCGCCCACTAGCTGGCCCCGTGTCACCTAAGGCGCTGGTTCGTCTGTTTTTCGGTTTATAGCCACACGGACAGCCGCTCTCGGCCAAGATCCGGTCCTGTGCCATCCGCCTTGACGCATCGAAAGTTCTCAAGCGTTCCCCTCGTCACTGCCATTGCACCCATGTCGTCGGAATCGTTGCTAGGTGAGTTTATACTATAATCCTTCGATTAGTCCGCTAGACTTTCTTAGGAGTAGTTTATATTATAGTTAATCATAGTTAGGGGATGGATTAAGGCTAATTATGATTAAGAGGGTTGGTTAGGGAGTTAGACTATGGTTAGGATAAGTAACTAAGGTTGGATTAATTAACTAAAGGTAGAAGCATTGTTAGGTTAGTTTGCTATGGTTAACCTAGATTAAATTATTAATCATGCTTATTACTAATTAACGATGGTTAATTAGGGTAATCGAGGATTATGGGGATAATCTGGATTAGTATTATTTTATTAAATACAGATAATTTCTTTTTAATTATTATTTATTAAATTCGAAAATATTATTAATTATTTTAATAATAATTAATTATAATTTGATTATGAATCGTGCCGTTTATTTATAATTAAATTGTGGGATCTATTTGACGTGTCCTTAAGTATTAAAGCATGTTGAATTGTAGTTTGAATTAATATTGAATTAATCATGTGATTGATTGAGATTATCGAGTGCTTGACTATTCTGATTAATTATGCCTTGACGTATGCATATTGTTGCATGGGCTATAAAAAAGGCAAAACCCCGAGGTGTCAGGCGTATATATGTTAAGCATTGTAAGAAAAATGAGAAGAGTATGTTCCTTGATAAGGCATGAAGTCAGATGGATTTGGAAATAAAATGTAATCACGTACAATTTTTTCTTGCAATTTTTACATGAGAAATGTGCAGTGGACTTTTATGTTGAGCATATACCACTTCTGCATTGGTCAATGCATGGAATCATTCGTTTGTGGTGTGCTCGTGTGATCACATAAGATAAACCATTATCTCGGTGGGAGTCCGGAAGTGAGTTGCGTTAGAGGCTGGACCTATGCTCCTACGGGAATGCCGTATGGGCGAGAGATCTAGATGTAGCCATGCTTGATAGGGCGAGACAATGCCTGGCAAAGTTAGTAGACACCGGCAGGAGTTCGGTTGTGGCTTTAAAGGTAGTAATAATTGGAACACACATGAATGCAGGGGTGCATGAGAGACATGTTGACATTGTGTTCTAATTATGCTTGTACTTGTTGCACTGCTTATGATTTGCCTAAGTTGGTACCGTATAGAGTGTGGCAATGGCCAGGTGAGATCACCTACAATACGACTAGATTGTGATTAATTAATGCAATGTTGAGAGTGTAAGGTGCATTAATTGTGATGTGCATGTGTATTTATCATGTAGGGTATGGCATGATTGGGTAAGGTTGCTTGCGAGTCAATTGCTTGTTGATTTTATTCATGGGGTTACTGAATAAATCGAGTCATTGCTTGAGACATAGTATTGTTCTGCCGTTGATTTGCTTGAGGAATTGGATCATGCCATAGTTACCCTGATGCGAGTTAATGTCCTAATCGGGGCATAGGGCGATAACTCACTTAGATTATATCTCATGGTTATTATTTAACCATTTACAGTTCCATGGTCTGGCAAACTGGCAGGTGGTGCAATTCGTTGCTTGTTTTGGAAGGAGTAGATTAAACGTAGCCCTATTGGTTTTGTTGGCTTTGTAGGAAGTTGCCCATTGTAATGGCCTGTTCATGTAGACTTCTTAGGGTTAATTAGAAGATAAATAAAATGGTACTGTTGATTGTGTTTTCAGATTGACTTTCCTAACTATCCCGATTTTTATGTTGTACGGAGATTATATATTGCTTATGCATGCGTTTAACCTAGAGATAAAAAGAATGGTCGGCGACACGTCCTAGGATGTCACACTAAAAAATGATCGCAAGTGAGGAAAGGGATCGTCGTGTGCTCAAAGGTTGGGGCGTGATCCCTATCGAACTTGGTAATAGAGCCCGGTCAGTACTTGAAGTGATAAGGTGCAATGGGTTATAGGATAGTAAGATTGGAAAGACATTTATTTCATATGCTTGTGATTTCTTATAGGATCTTTCGTCATAAGTGGGTTGTTCACGGTTCCTAATTCCTTGAGGGAATTGGAACGCAGGCTCTATGGGAATCCTGCGAGATGAACAATCCTGATTTGAGAGCCCTAGAGGAAGGGCAGGTCGAGGTCAGGCGGGTGCTGGAGATGATCCACTAGGGAATCCTAGACTTGATAGGATTCTATAAGCGTTGTATGCCTTGTGTTTTGATAGGTGTAGCTAGCTCGGACTTAAACTGTTGTTGTTACAGCTGCTGCTGCCACCATTGTTGTTGCTATATTGCCTAGTAAAGTTCATTTGGTTGGAAAGGAGAATGGCAATCGGTCGATGTTTAAGTTGGTTGAACAGTTGATGGAGTTAGAATTGTCCAAGTTTGTTGGTATAAGAGATCCTAAGATAACAGCTCTCTGGATCAAGGGGCTGGAGAAAGTCTACGCACTGCTGGAGTGCGCGGAGGAAGAAGAGATGATCATGGTTAAGTTGCTGGTTAAGTTAGTGGGGTTAAGACCAAAATCGTTGAAAGCGGTTCTTAGTATTTCAAACCCTGTTAAGGGACGAAGTGTTGTTTGCAGTAAGTTTTTTAGATGGTAAAAGAGTCATTGGCAGTCAAGAGGAATTGATAGATTCGATTATCTTGACAATAAATGATTTTGATGTGATTGTTGGAATGGATCAGCATGCTAAGTATCAAGCTGAAATGGACTGCTATTGGAAGATAATCCAGTTTAACTCATTAAGTGGGGTTAGTTTCGAGT
Source organism: Corymbia calophylla (assembly GCA_014182845.1). Classification (NCBI taxonomy): domain Eukaryota; kingdom Viridiplantae; phylum Streptophyta; class Magnoliopsida; order Myrtales; family Myrtaceae; genus Corymbia; species Corymbia calophylla. The sequence goes on along the minus strand of CM024695.1, from coordinate 14,595,405 downwards.
TCACTAAAATCAAGGAGGACCATTGATCCCTTCGAATTTATCATTGGAAGTAACTTGTTTATTGGATGAAAGTTCCTAAGGTTATTGGACAATCATGGTTAACATGTTAGTTGAGGAATTAAGGATGGATCGTTGCACCTATGCATCGATTATCGACAGCTTAACCAAAGGACAATCATGAACAAGTGTCCATTACTGAGGATAGATGACATGTTTGACCCAATCCAAGGAACTTCAATATGTTACAAGATAGACCCTAGGACGGGCTATCATCAGCAGAGGATTAAAAAGGAGAATATATCGAAGACAACATATCCTGTGTGATATGGTTGCTACAAGATTACTGTAATGCCGTTTGCATTGACCAATACGCCAATTGTTTTTATGGATTTGATGGATTGAGTGAGTAAGGCGTACTTAAATCAATTCGTGACTGTGTTCATAAGCAATAAATTGATATTTGAGAAATTCGGAGGACACAAACAACACTTGAGGATGGTGTTGTAGACCCTTTGAAGAGCATAAACAGTATGCCAAGTTTAGTACAAGTTTGGACTTACTCGTGTGACTTTTGTGGGTCGGGTGATTTTGGATGAAGGAATTTCTATGGATCTGCTGAGATCAAGGCAGTTCGTGAATATGCCAAGACTTATGATAGTGGTAGAGGTTCGAAGTTTTCTAAGTCGGGCAAGTTATTGCAGGCAATTCGTAGAAATGTTCTCTATGATAACTACGCCTCTGTTGTGAAGGTTAATGAAAGACAGAATTTGGATGGACGGATAAGTGCGAGAGAAATTTTTAAGAGCTTAAGTATGAGTTGATTACTGCACTAGTTTTGAGGTTATGGTCTAGTATTGAAGGTTATGAGATTTACCGAGAGCCGTCGTATAAGGGATTGGACTACGTCGTAAGGCAATAAGATAGGTTGGTTGCATACGTGTCACGACGATTGAGGCCATTGGATTTAATGGAAATCAGATAAGTTTTATCTCAATGATTTGAGGAATCGTATGTATTGGATTATAAGTGATGATTTCTTAGTTGGCAATAATCTTTGATAAGATTTATGGAGGACAAGTTGTTACTTGGAAGCTTCGAATGTTGTAAAGAACTACAGTGAGTTATTTTAGGAGACAATTAAGGTCTCGTGAGTTGGACTACTTGGCATGTGATTTGAAATTTACAGTGAGCATTTTTGCTCTTAAGATTTAGAGACACTACTTGATGGTATTTAGTGTAATAGGAATTGATTTTAGAAGTAGTAAACTTGAATGGCCATAAAAGATGAATTTGTTTCTGGTGGATTATTTCGGGAAACAATTAAAATGGGGATTGAGAGAAATTGATTTTTGTCTTTAGTGGATGGAGGATTAATTATCCTGTGGGAATACTAGATGGATTAGTTGTGAAATATCCTTGTCGATGATTTATTTTCGAGGTATTAGTAGACTCGAAGCTGTACCGAAAGTTTTTAGTGCAATATATAAGGATTGATTTGCACTAATCTTTGAGTAGTTTTGATAACACCTTTGGGGTAGGTGTACAATTGAAATGGATGGAAATTCGGTGGATCATAGTTCGAGTATTGATAAGTGATCCCAAGGAACGACCTCATGGATTAACATGATGGAAGAAGCTTTTGCAGTTTGAGATGCTCAGACGAGGTTCAAGCCGTGAGACTCGGTATAGGACGAGTAAGGACGGAAAATACCTCATTGAGTTAATACTTGTACAAAAAGGACTTTTGCTAGTTGAGGTGCAGTTCGATGATGCCTATAATAATGACTGATCCGATGAGGCGGGGAGTGGCCGTGAGTAAGAAGTGACCCCTGGCAAGCTTCTAGGAAGTCGAAGGGGACATGAATGAACTGAATTATGAACTGAGCAAGGAAAGAGTGCTTTTGGGATAAAATCTTTATCAAGGTGGTGAGTTGAAAATATGGTCAAACTTGGGGAACTTTAGTTTAATGGAAATGGGGGATCACAGATTCACAGATAGTTTGGTAGTCAATGGATGCGATTAAGACTATTTGGGATAACCTAAGAGTAGAGCAAAGCCGCTATTACAATGGTGTGAACAAGGGACAATCAAGGACATTGCAAAGTCGCCAGAATAGTGATACAGACAAAAGACTGAGGCCTTTAGAATTGCAAGTTTGGTATTACGTTTTCTTTAAGGTGTCGCTGATGAGAGGGACATCTCGACTTGGCCAGGAAGGTTAAGTTGAGCCCTTCATGCATTAGAAGTGAGTTGGTGATATCAGGGTACGGAAAGAACAATCTAGGAAAGTGAGATTGCAATGAGGCGTCAATCCCTCACGTATTTAAGAATATTGGAAAATCTGCAAATTTCGAGGATGAAATTTCAGGAAGGAGGGAAGAGTTGTGACGTCCTGAATTTCGACCCATTTTGGGATATGTGAGATGGTTATTTCATCAACATGCTATTGGTTACGTTTATTCTGAGTTGGCCTCTCACGAGTTAACTAACTATTCGGAAATGCAATTAAGAATGGATACGTGTACGACTAGTGAATTCAATCAGGGACTGGCCACTCAACCATAAGGATCAAATAGGGATGATACCACGCTATTGCAGGCTAATTAGCAAACAGAAATAAATCGATTCGGTGGGAGTACGAGGTTGGATTGCGGTGATTCTGCACGATTTCGATATTAACTGCGAACAATGTTAAACTGATTCTATATTGGCTCTGTACTTAGAGTGAGCAATCAATCCCTCATGATCACATGACAACTGAGGATTGCCCTGATTTGAATAAGCACAATCGTGGATTGAAAAGCTATCAACCACGGGTCAAATGCGTGGAAAAACCTAATTGCTTCTTGAAAGTTAGGTCGTACTAAAGTCGTGATTGATTGAATTTAATTACGAAATTCAATCCAATTTAGGGTATCGAACTTTCAAAGATGTCGAGACTAAATATTGGGCAATGCCTCATTAATTCCCAATTTTATCAGTGAGCCCGAAAATTGCCCGAAGTGATTTAACGGGCCGAGATTAGAATCGGATATTGGGGAAATTATGCTTCGAGGGTAAAAAAACCAAAATGTCTCATTCTAGAAGCTTGTTTGAATTTTGCAGTTTCTCTTTCCCTTTTCCTTCTGTCACTTTTCCCCCTTTCTCTTGCACATTTCCCCTTCCCTTTTGTAGCCACCTCACTTCCCCTCATCTTTTCTCTCTTTTTCCCTTTGACTTGTCTTCTATCCTTTTCTCTCTTCCCACCCACTTGCTTGACACCCCCTATGTGCGCCCTCTCTCTCTCATTCTCTCCTCCCCATGCACATTCGCCCCCTACAGTAGCTTCTTCTTCTTCTACTTAGACTATTAATGCTCGGCTGTTGTTTGCCGATGCCCAACCACCGAGCCGCCAGTATAGCAGTTCGCCCATGCCACCCGCTCAACATCAAACCGCCGACGGCTGTTCGCCGGCGAATCGCACGTATCGACCACCCCCTTTCTGCAAATCTTTCTCTTATGTCTATTATTGCTGCTACATTTCTTTTCTTGGTTTGCCTCTGTCCTCGCCTTCTAGCCATCGTAACAGCTTCGACTAGGCACTAAACCATTGCGAGGCGCAGAAGCCGACGCGAGCCACCCCAAAACTAGCCACTTTCTTCTCCTTTGGCCAACTTGTCCAGTGCTACCGCTATTATTATGTTTCAGCCTTGCTGCCAGCTAGTTGACGGCCACCACAGCCCCTCGCAGCTCCGTCATCTTGCCAACACGTCGTCGAACTGCCGGCAAGTCATCACCCGACCACCTAAACCTAAACCAACCATCCCTCCTTCTTCTTTCCCTCTGGTTTGCCCTTTGTGGTTGCTACCCAACCACCGTCGCTTACTTCGGCCATTAGCCAGGTTGCCGTCCGCCACCCACGAAACTGCTAGAGCCACCTGAAGCCAGGGTCCTCTCCCTTTGTATCTTCTTCTTCTTGCTCGAATGGCTACTGCTACGTTTCTTTCCCATTGCAGCCTTGGTCAACGGCAACCAACTTCACCTCAGCCACCCTCGCCGTCGTCCCTACGCCTTTGTTACCACTGGAAGCCAGCCGACCGGCCAGCGAAGCTAACTACCAAACCTCGAGCTGTTGCATTGCCTCTCCCCCTTTCGGTTCTATTTTTCCTGACGCTGGAGCCACCCCCCTAGTCGTTGGAGCTGTTGCCTACCATCCAGAGCTACTAGACCACCCACCAGTCGGCCCCATGTCGCCTCAGTCGCTAGCTCCTCCATTTCTTGGCTTCTCGCCGCGTAGACAACCATCCTTGGCCGAGATCCGGTCCCAAGCTGCCTTGCCTTGACACATCGAAGGTTCCTAGGCGTTCCCCTCATCGCTGCCGTCGTGCCCGTGTCATCGAAATTGTCGCCGGGTGAGTTTACGTTATAATCCTTCGATTAGTCCGTTAAACTTGCTTAAGAGTAGTTTATATTATAGTTAATCATAGCTAGGGGATGGATTAAGGCTAATTATGATTAAGAGGGTTGGTTAGGGAGTTAGACTATGGTTAGGTTAATTAACCAATACTAGGCTAATTAACTAAAGGTAGAAGCATGGTTAGGTTAGTTAACTGTGGTTAACCTAGATTATATTATTAATCATGCTTAGTACTAATTAACAGTGGTTAATTAGGGTAATCAAGGATTATTGGGATAATCTGGATTAGTATTATTTTATTAAAAAGATATAATTTCTTTTTAATTATTATTTATTAAATTCGAAATTATTATTATTTATTTTAATAATAATTAATTATAATTTAATTATGAATAGTGATGTTTATTTATAATTAAATTGTGGGATTTATTTGATGTGTCCGTTAGTATTAAAGCATGTTGAATTACTGCTTAAATTAATATTGAATTAATTGTGTGATTGATTGAGATTATCGAGTGCTTGATTATTCTGATTAATTATGCCTTGACGTGTGCGTACTGTTGCATGGGCTATAAAAAAGGCAAAACCCCGAGGTGTCGGGCGTGTATATATGTTAAGCTTTGCAAGAAAAATGAGAAAAGTATGTTCCTTGATAAAGCATGAAAGTTAGACGAATTTTGAAATAAAATATGATCACGTACAATTCTTTCTTTGTAATTTTTACATGAGAAATGTGATGTGGACTTTTATGTTGAGCATATACTATGTCTACATTGGTCAATGCATGGAATCATTCTTTTGTGGCGTGCTCGTGTGATCACATAAGATAAACCATTACCCCGGCGGGAGTCCAGATGTGGGTCACGGTAGAGGCCGGACCTATGCTCCTTCAGGAATATCGTCTGGGCGGGAGATCTAGACGTAGCCGTGCTTGATGGGGTGGGATAATGTGTAGCAAAACCAGTAGACACCAGCAAGAGTTCGATTGTACACACCAGTGGGAGTTCAGTTATACACACCGGTGGGAGATCGGTTGTGGCCTTAAGGACAGTAATAATCGGAACACGTTGCAAGGGTGCATGAGAAACATGTTGACATTGCGTTCTGATTATGCTTGTGCTTGTTGCACTGTTTAAGATGCGCCTGAGTTGGTACCGTGCAGGGTGTGGCAATGACCAGGTGAGATCACCTACGATACGACTCAATTGTGATTGATTAATGCAATGCTGATAGTGCAAGGTGCATTAATTGTGATGTGCATGTGTATTTTCTGTGTAAGGTATGGCATGACTGGGTAAGGTTGCCAGCGAGTCGATTGCTTGTTGATGTTATTCATGGGGTTACTAAATATAGCAAGTCATTGTCTGAGACATAGTATTGTTCTACCGTTGATCTGCTTGAGGAATTGGATTGTGCCATAGGTAGCTCGAGGTGAGTTGATGTCCTAACTGAGACTTAGGGCGAGAACTCACTAAGATTATATCTCATAGTTATTATTTAACCATTTACAAGTCCATGGTCTGGTGAACTAGAAGGTGGTGCGGTTCGTTGCTGCATTTTGAAAGGAGTAGATTAACCCTAGCCCTGTTGGTTTTGTTGGCTTTGTAGGAAGTTTCCCATTGTAAGGGCCTATTCATGTAGACTTCCTAGGATTAATCAGAAGATAAATAAAATGGTATTGTTGATTGTGTTTTCAGATTGACTTTCCTGACTATCTCGATTTTTATGTTGTACGTGGATTATTTATCGCTTTTGCATGCGTTTAACCAAGAGATAAAAAGAATGGTCGGCGACGCATCCTAAGACGTTGCACTCAAAAATGACCACAAGTGAGAAAGGGGATCATCGCGTGCTCGAGGGTCAGGGCGTGACAAAATGTCTTACTAGTCGAGAGTTAGGAGTTTTACTTATTGAGTTCCTAAGACTTATCCCCTTGTTTTATAAGTGAATAAATATGACTACTGAATGTTTTGGTTACCCTGCAAAAATAGCGAATTCTGATATAGATGTGATAGATGTGGATGCGGATATTACATATCGCAAGCTCAAGTCCACCGTTTGGATTGATGAAGGGTTTGACGAGTTAGTGCCTCTCCGCTTTGGGGTGTGGTACACATAGTTTGATGGTGATTGGGTCGAACCTCTTTGAGGCTTCGATGGACCATCTAATGTGCTCGATGAGGTGGCATCCGATAGGACGGCACCTAGCCCTTAAGATCAACCCGAGTACAAGGGTTTTCAATTTTGATATAATATAAGTAGTGTGTTTGAATATCTCATATCCCATGTTCCACTTTTATACGGATCGAGGTCGATGTGTTTATGCTTCCGCAGGTGCATATAAACAAGATAAAATGAATTGGGTTGGCGACAAACCTGAGATGTCGTAAAAATAACCCATAGCTCGACCCCTGGTCAAGGGTTATGATAGGGACCTTCTTTTCACTAGGTCACTCTAGATATGGGCAATTGGTACAATTTTAATTGAATCCAATTTTAATTAATTTATAATTTTTGCCAAGAAATTGCATGAAATTGCCCAATTTGGCCTAGAAAAGTCCAATTAGGTGTACCCATGGTATTGGTCCATCATTTGATTGCACTTTCAAGGTTTAATTGGCCTAATTAAATCAAAATGGGACTATTTCTCTCTTTTTTTGTCAGTCCTACTTTACTCCTATTTTATTACGTTCGGACTTTTGCCCAACTTTCTTGCAAGACGTGAGAGTCGAAACCTAGTCCTGAAACTAATTCGTCCCCACTCCAATCCCTCAAAAAGGTGGGGATTACCCCCCACCTCCTCCTTCTCATGTGAGAAGGATGGCTACTGGGGCAAACTCTAGTGATTAGATTGTTTTTCTTTAATTAGACCATTTTTTCCTTAAGATCAGTAAAATTTCCTTTCAAGACTAAATTGCAAAATTTAGATGATGATAAGACTCGGCTGCCCAAGGAACGGTTGAACCACAGCTCTGATTGATCCGGCTAATCACCGGTAGAGGAGGTCGGTTTGGCCTTCCTCTAGCTGGTCCTTAGTCGGAAGTGACCATAATGGGTTGGCCCGTTTTATGGCCGAGCTTCCTATGCTTTTAATTTTTAAATTTCCAATTTTTGCCCCGAATTTTACAAATTTTGCAAAATTGCCCCCTAGTTTAGGAAAATTGCAAAAAAATCCCTAATCTCATGGTTAAGTCACCACTATTCATTGATGTTGTAAAATATCACGTTGCAAGTATATAATAGAGAGAATAGAGGGAGATTAAGTAGAGAAAGCAAATGACACCAAAAATAGTAGAGAAAAGCCAGAAGCGAAAAACTTTTTATTTCTCACTATTGGTGCTCCTATTTATAAGAAAATAAGTATACACTTATCGTTAATGCCAATGTATCTAATAATACATGTATGGGATAGGGAGATGAACATTCATCGGATAGGGAGATATACTTGGAATGTATGATACAAATGTACCATAATAAGTACATGAATATAATGAATATTCATACATGTATTTCATAACACTCCCCCTTGAATATTCATTGTATTATATTATGAATGTGCATTGAATGATACTGCCTCATTAAAAACCTTAAACTAGAAAAACCTAATGGGACAAAATCGGGACAAAAGGGAAAAAGAGTATAGAGCACAAATTTTATGATTTCTCCCTTTTATGGATGCATTAATTGTCTCGTTAAAAACTTTAAGCCGGAAAACCCTATGAGAAAAAATCGGACAAAAAGAAAAAAGAGTGCAATGCATATTTGATAATATCTCCCCCTCAATTGAACCATATAGCCGCTGGGCCCAATCAATCTTGCATCTTATGTACTCGCCACATACCAATGCCATATACTAATTTATCAAAAGTTGATGTTGGCAATGATTTGGTAAAAAGATCTGCAATATTATTTACGGATTGAATTTGTTTAACATCAATTTGTCAACTTTCTTGAAGTTCGTGAGTATAGAAAAATTTTGGCAAGATATGCTTGGTCCTATCACCTTTGATATATCCTCCCTTAACTTGTGCAACACAAGCAGCATTATCCTCATAAATTATAGTAGGAGAATTTGTAACCGGTTTTAAACAAGAATTGTGAATATGTGTTATAACGGATCTTAACCAAACGCACTCTCTTATAGCTTCATATAAAGCAATAATCTCAAAGTGGTTAGAAGATATAGCTACTATCGATTGCTTTATAGAACGCCAAGAAATGGCAGTGCCATTATAACAAAATAAATAACCGGTTTGAGAGCGAGCTTTATATGGATCAGATCTATATCCAACATCAACATATCCAACTAAACCAGAGGTAGTGGTATCATTGGAATAATATAATCCCAAATCTATGGTTTCTCGGAGATAACGAAAAATATGTTTAACTCCATTCCAATGTCTCCGAGTTGGCTCATAATTAAAACGTGCTAATAAATTTACCGCAAAAGCGATATCTAGTCTCATACATTGTGCCAAGTACATCAAAGCCCCAATTGCATTGAGATATGGTACTTCAGGACCAAGTATCTCTTCATCAGATTCTCTAGGACGAAATGGGTCCTTTTGGGGATCTAGAGACCTTACAACCATAGGGGTACTCAATGGGTGAGCATTGTCCATGTTGAAGCGTTTAAGTAATCTTTCAATGTATCCTGATTGATGGACGATTATTCAATTTGCGTTATGCTCAAGCTCAAGACCAAGACAAAGTTTGGTTTTACCCAAATCTTTAACTTCAAACTCCTTTTTCAAATATTCAGCAGTTTTAGCTAACTCTTCTGGAGTTCCAATTAAATTTATATTGTCAACATAAACTACTATAATAGCAAATCCGATTTCTGATTTCTTAATAAACACACATGGGCATATAGGATCATTCTTGTACCTTTCTTTTATTAGGTACTCACTCAGGCGTTGATACCAAATGCGACCGGATTGCTTTAACCCGTACAAAGATCTTTGCAATTTTATTGAGAATAAGTTGCAAGGAGTGCATGCATCAGGAATTTTGAATCCCTCGGGAATTTTCATATAGATATCAGAATCTAATGAGCCATATAGATATGTTGCCACAACGTCCATAAGACGTTTTTCCAATCTTTCAGTAAGTGCTAGGCTAATGAGAAAGCGAAATGTAATCATATCCATCACAAGTAAATATGTCTCATCATAATCAATCCCAAGTCTTTAGGAGAACCCTTGGGCAACGAGTCGGGCTTTATACCTGACAATCTCGTTTTTTTCATTTCGTTTTCAGACAAATATCCATTTATATCCAATAGGCTTTACATTATCAGGGATTTGAGTTATGGGTCCAAAAACCTCTCGTTTAGCTAGGGAAGCTAATTCAGTCTTAATTGCTTCCTCCCACTTAGACCAATCTTGCCTTTGACAGCATTCAATAATAGATTGCGGCTCAAAATCATCATCCATAATTTTATGAGCAATTGAGAATGCAAAAGCATCATCAATGATGATTTTATTTCGATCCCAAATTTTATTACAATATGTAATGGAATTCTCAGTATTCCGAGGGTCGATGATCTTTTCATGGGTTTGTGCCTCTTTAGGGGCAATAAGCTTTTTGAGAGCAAGCACAACACCAGGCTCTTCTAGAGCGGATTCTTGATTCTTTCCCCTTCATTTTCGAGGAACGGTGTCTTTTGATCCTATCGGTCTACCACACTTCAAGTGTGGGCGATTTTGATCCATTTTAGCTTGTCCTTTGGGAATAGCTATCCTAGCTGGAACATTTGCAGCTGAAATATGAGACTTCGTTACTTTAATAGCATCATTAAATGCGTCAGGAAGTCTATTGGCCATATCTTGTAAATAGATTATATGCCGCACCTCGTTTTCACATTCCAGAGTTGTTGGGTCTAATTGAGATAAATTTCTCTCATTCCAAGAGAAAAACTTAACTGGTTTATGCTTTGCAGCCATGGAAATTGTAGGTGTCCTAATTGATGGAAACATAGTCTCATCAAAATGACAATCTGCAAATCTAGCAGTAAAAAGATCACCAGTAGTTGGTTCCAAGAACCTAATGATGGACGGTGAATTAAACCCTACATAAATGCCCAAACGACGTTGGGGACCCATTTTCGTTCTTTTTGGTGGTGCTACAAGCACTTGTACTGCACAACCAAAGGTGCGTAAATGTGAAATATCAAGTTCATAACCAAAAACCATTTGAAATGGAGATTGTAAAAAACTAGCAGTAGGGCGTAATCTTATTAGGACTGCTGCATGCAAAACTGCATGACCCCATGCTGTATCGTTGAGATTAGTTCTTAATAATAAAGTGCGGGCAATGATTTGGACACGTTTAATCAAGGATTCTGCCAATCCATTTTGAGTATGAATATATGCAACTAGGTGCTCAACCTCGATTCCGAGTGAAGCACAACATGTATCAAAACTCTTTGATGTAAATTCTCCAGCATTATCCATCCTTATGCTTTTAATTGGATAATTAAGAAATTGTGCCCAAAACTTTATAATCTGTGCAAGTAAACGTGCAAATGCGACATTGCGCGTAGATAATAAGCAAACATGGGACCATCTATAGGATGCATCCACTAGTACCATAAAAGATCGAAACGGTCCATTTGGTGGTTGTATTGGTCCACAAATATCACCCTGAATTCTTTGCAGGAATAAAAAGGATTCAAGATTAACCTTTGTTATAGAAGGTTTGGTAATAAGTTTTCCTTGTGAACAAGTTTCACAATTATAATCTTTGGACAACAATACATTTGTATCATTTAAAGGATGCCCTTTTGTATTCTAAATTATTCTACGCATCATTGGAGCGCCAGGATGACCAAGGCAATCATGCCACAGTCCAAACTGATCAGGGTTTATCAATTTCCATGACATAGTGGCGTAGGTTTCAATAGCCTTAATCATGACACAATACAAACCCATAGAAGAAGCTTTTAGCTTCTCATAGATGGTTTTCAAGTCCATTTTATAAGAGGTAATGCCAATATATTCCTTATTTTGCTCATGAATAGTCTCAATATGGTACCCATTACGGCGTACATCTTTGAAATTGAGCAGATTCCTTTTTGATTTACTACTTCGAAACGCATCCTCAATATGCAGGATGGTGCCATTTGGCAAAACAATTGTGGCATTCCCGAAACCATCAATAATCGAAACAGGACCTGATATTGTATGGACATGTGCTTTACGCAATGTCATACTCGAGAAAAAGTGTTTGCTACGAAATATGGTATGCGTTGATGCACTATCAAGCAAACAAACTTCTTCCTTTTTCTCGGTATTTTCCATTTGCATTTATGTTGACAACTTTAGGTGTCAAGTATCATAAAATTTGCATATTAGTTATAGGGTCAAGTAAAATCTCAAGATAATAAACATAAGGTTCATAAGTGTTTCATTACATAACCATATTATAGAATAATAAAAGGTAATATATTTAAAGAAAAACAACTAAAAAAAGAAATTATTAGAATCATAAAATTCGAAGTCTAAGTTGTCATCCACCAGTTTGATGCCTCATCAAAGTAATCAGAGGTCCTCAAAGAAATCAGAGACATCAAGGGATGCATTTGCTACTTCAGGAGCAAGAAAAGTCCCATCAACAGAGATATTGTTGGCTTCAACAGTAGTCATGGCAGTAGGATTGATTTCAATGGCGTGAGATTCACCACGTTTGGCCGTATTTTTCAAAGATGCTTGGTATAGATCAACAAAGTGCTTTGGCGTACGACAAGTACGTGACCAGTGCCTAGTCATGCCACAACGATGGCAAATACTTTCATTAACCACCTTCTTTTGCTTCTTTTCTTTATCATAATTTGGGCCAAAGTTAGATTTCCTATGGTAGTTAAATTTCCTACCATCCCTTCGAAGATTATGTTCTTGCCTGCGCTTATAGCCCTTAACATGGCCAGTATTTTTCTTAAAGTTAGCATGTGCTTCAGGCAATGCTTTTGAGCCAACAGGTCTAAGATCATGATTTTTGAGCAGTAATTCATTAGTTTGCTCAGTAGTGAGGAGCACAGAAATTAATTCATAGTATGTGTCAAATTGACATTGCTGGTATTGCTGTTGCAATACAATATTCGAAGCATGGAAGGTAGAGAAAGTTTTCTTTAATAGTTCCGCATCAGTGAGCATGATACCGCATAACTCAAGTCGAGAAACGATATCAAATAAAGCGGAGTTATAATCATACACTGATTTAAAATCTTGCAGTCTGAGATTTTGCCAGTCATATTGTGCTTGAGGGGGATAACAGTCTTGATATGATCATACCTATCCTTCAACCTATTCCACAGGGTCTGAGGGTCTCGAACGGATAAATACTGAGTCTGTAGGCTCTCATGCAAATGACGACAAATAAAAATCAGTGCATTTGCTTTATCCTTTGCATTTGAGGTTCCGTCTTCTGCAATTGCATTGGCAAGACCTTGCCCTTGGAAGTGCATTTCCATGTCTAGGCACCAAGATAGATAATTATTTCTACTCACTTCCAGGATGTAGAATTTGGGTTTTTCAATATTTGCCATAATTCTTACAAAACAAAAGAATCCTTAAATTAATTAGAAGGATTTCTAAATATCCACCGCCACTGCAAGAGTAGAAGGATACTTTTAGATTTGAAATTTGTTTAAGACTATGGGGGAAAAATTGAAGAATTGATAAGAGAAGATAAAGTATAAGTTGAAAACAAAGGAAAACACTTACCTTACAAAAATTACTTGCTCAGTTGGTAGATCCTCGTGCTGATAACGTGTTGTAAAATATCACGTTGCAAGTATATAATAGAGAGAATAGAGAGAGATTAAGTAGAGAAAGTAGATGACACCAAAAATAGTAGAGAAAAGCCAAAAGCGAAAAACTTTTTATTTCTCACTATTGGTGCTCCTATTTAATGCCAATGTATCTAATAATACATGTATGGGATAGGGAGATGAACATTCATCGGATAGGAAGATGTACTTGGAATGTATGATACAAATGTACCATAATAGGTACATGAATATAATGAATATTCATACATGTATTTCATAACAATTGAGAGTGCATCGTGACCCTAAAAAAAAAGCATGTGTTTGATCAAAGGGATAAGATTAGATCAAGAGGATAAAATTGGATCCTAGCCCTTGGATCAATCTAAGGGCTAGGATGTTGTCTTAGGAAGGGGTCTAAATAGATTTTCCCCTCCAAAAATCAAGGGGGCCTTATTGTGCAGAAATTTCAGAGCAAAAACCTCTCTCTCTACATCAATGACTTCTTCCTCCTCTCTCGCCCTCGTGCAGTTCACTGGCTGCCATCTTTTTGCTGTTCACCGGCATCCTCACAGCCGCCGCCTCCACTTACGGCATTCACCTCCTCCTCCCTGATGCAACAATGGCTAGAGCTCCTCTCGACAAGCCTCCAAGCTGCCTGTGCCTTGGCATTTGCCCGCAATGGTCAGGATCCTCCTCTCTAGTCCAAAATCGAACCGGGGGTGATCCAGTGGTGATACAGCCATCCTCTGGCGAGCTTTGATGATCTTCAAGGTGTTCTTTGTAGCTGTGGTGTTCCTTGACCGTTGTTCTTTGAACAAAAATCGATCTTGGTTGGGGACTAAGCGTAAAGGTAAACCTCAACACTCGAATCCAACAAAGCGAGGTTATAATAGATAGGGGTGATCGGGTCCAGGGTGGGTAGGGTCCAAACTTGGAACCTGTACCCGACCATGTTATAACCGGTTCCTCTTTTCTGGACCATGTACCTTAACATGTTTTTATTGGACCATGTTTTGGAGCCAGCCCTATTTTTCCGGTCCGGAAACAGGGTCAACCCTGTTTTCATTGGAACCTGTTTTGCAACCGTTTAATATTCTATACGGCTTCGAATTTTACATTAATTAGCGAAAAAACAACAACGTAATTCTCCTAACATTATAAGACAAAGCAAAAATCCTAAGAATGCATAAGCATTAGCAACAAATATGGATCTAATATTAGTCTCATTCCCACAAATACTTCTAATATGACCTAATGTGCTTACTTATGTATATGCGACGGAACTCTTATTAAGAGGACATCTTTCTTGAGTTGAACTAAGAATTAGTGCTACAATAATTAGTAGCATTTGTCTTGCGACTATAGGAATAGTTGAAAGTGGGACCATTAAAAAAGAAAAATAATTCATGAGAACAGTTCTTTTTAACAATTCTTTCAAAACAATTCTCTCTTAACTTGATTCAGACAGAATCTTTCCTTTTTTAACATTTCTTCGAAAACAAAGATACTCAAAAGCATTATACAGAGAGACGATTTTTTTTTTTAACAGGGTAAAAACCGGTTCCAAAACCGGTCCGGTTCTTGGTGGATCTTTGCTTGGACCCTGTTTCCGGACCGGTTTCAACCGGTTCCCAAAAACTGGAACCTGTACTCGGACTGGTTTAACAAGGAACCGGTTCCCGACCTTGTTTTTCGGGTGGTCTGGTCCGGGTTCCGGGTAAACCCAGTCCGGTTGCACACCCCTAATAATAGATGGCTGGGGCTAGGATTCATGGCTGTTAGATAGTTGTACTTGAGATGATGTTTGGTTGATTGATGATGATTTGCAAATTCGGAGTTCTGGACTGACTTTCTGTGATAGCGATTTTGAGCTTCAAAATGTCGTTTCCAGGTTTAGGTGTCTTCTAGACATTCGTAGGCATTCGAAGAGCTTTGATTTGATATCTAGTAGGTCTTGATTCAACAACGTTTGCTATCTAAAAACATTTTTCATTGTTTGGATCGGTGTTTTGGAAACTGTGGTAACTGAGTTTTCCAAGTTTTACACGATTTTGGAAATTTTTCTAATTTTATTCTGATTTTTCCGTCATGATTTTGGAGTCGGTTCCTTCTCAAAAGTCTTTCAATATGGCCTAAACTATAACATATCTTTTCTCTGGATTTTTATGATGAGTTTGGTTCAACCAAATCCTCTGTGAACCAACCTCAGGTCAGAAATGGCATTTTCCACTGATTGCTTCGAATTTGATTGCTCTGCTTGTTGATTTTATGCTGCCTTGTGTGTTGAGATCCAAGAAAAGTCGTCTTCATGAAAAATACACTGAATCATGTTGGTTATAATATGTATTTCTCTCAAGATTTTTTAGGACATGCCTAAATATGGAAAGCACGTGAAAACGGACCCTTGTGCATGCTGCTTTGTCCGACTTGCACTGTTTACTGAATTTTTTCTGATTTTTTTTTGTGAAGATATAGACTTAGATCTCTCATGAAAAATGTTCACATTGATCTTGACTACAATATGTAATTTTTTCGAATGTAATTTTTTCGAATTTTATGTAGTTCACTAGATAGATGAGAACTTTTGTGAACTGACCCTTGGTCTTGTCTGCCCTGTTAGAAACCGAGTTGAAGTTGTTCAAAATTGAACGTGCAATTGTGATTTCTTGACCCTAATTTCCTCATGAAAGTCAAAGTACATCTCATCACCTTTCTAAAAAGGTATGAATCATGCCAATTGGATATCATTTGCTCAATTAATTGCATGTGTAAGCTTGGTTTTAGTTCTGCTATTATGCTTAGTTGATGCATTTGACTTGTTTCGCCAATTTAACATGATGCTTTGTGATCACAATTAGGCAAAAGTCCCTTCATAAAGAATGCTTATGTCTTTACATGTAATCTACATGATTTTTCTCCCATTTTTCTTGTCATGTAGATGTTGTAAACAATGAATTATGTAATTATGCTTGCTGCCATGTGTGTTAACACATTGTGCATTTTTGCAAATGTCATAAATTGAACATGAAGTCAACCTTAATTTAGTTTGATGCCTCTTAGGAAGTTTTGAAGCACGCCTTTATCTCTCTAATGATGCCAAGATTGACTCATTTGCATGTGAATAGACCCCTTTTCCATTTTTGTGAAGTTCCCCTGAAATCTGAAAAAATTAAAATTCGAAATGCATATAGGCTTGATCCCGCGCTTGCTTTTTGCTAATTTTGTGTGAATTTACTTAAAGATTCTGAGGTCGAGTCCTTCACGGAATTTGATTGTCTTTCTTAGGACTAGGTTGTGACAAAATTTGCGAATTTTGGGACATCATTAACATGAAAAAATTGTCTTGAATTTGTCTTGTAACACTGCTGCCCTACTCTATTTTGTTGTGTTGAGATGTGTTCCTTGATTTTTGCAAATTTGTGCGTAGCTTATCTTAGGGAACTTTCTTCATGAAAATTGTTCCATATTGAGTGCTTGATGTATCATAAATTTTCTAAGGATGATTACCCATAAGTCTTGTTCCAGTTGTTTGTCCCTTAATTGTTTTGTTGCAACTTCCCCTCTTTTGCCTATTATGACCTGCTTGTGTAGAACCAGCTTTCAGTGTCTCGTGACTTTTGATCCTCTTTTTTGAACTTCATTGACAAAAAAATTTTCAGAAAATAAAAAGGTCGTCCGATGATTTTTCTGAGCCCAACAAAGTGCAGGGTATTCTGGAATTTTACATTCTTGATAGTTTTAAACCAAATTCTCATTCCTATGATGCCTAATTACAAGGTTTCCAAAGTTTTTGGACTTGATATTGACCTTATTTTGGTTTGAACCGTATTTAAAATGTCTACAAAGCCCGATCAGTAGTGCACTAGTTTGCACCTAGGTTAGCCTTGGTTAGTAAATGCATTACATAGCCTTGATGCATCTATATCTTGTCCTTACTAAATTTTTCCCAAATCAATGTTTAACTCAATCCAAAAAAAAATAATTTAGGCATCATATGAATCCTTCTAAATTTTGACCTCACTTGTTTGGCATATGTGATTGTGCTTGGCACATGGTGAATGAGTGAAGTGACCCAGTGTCAGGTTACTAATTATAAATTTGATTGAGATCAAAGTCTTCAGGCTTGCATGCATGTTTATTTTCGAGTTTATGTATGTGATTTCTAGACGTATGCATAGGGGCGATGTATGCATTCGTGGGCTCTCTTGGGTGACGCTTACAACACGAACTTAAGGACTTTATGGTATCAATTACCATGGGTGAATGCCATTGATGATTAATTACTAAAAGTTGTGTCTAAAAATAAATAAGAAGGATCATTAGCTTGGTTGGTTGCATGATTCAAACAAAGGTTGATCCCAAGATCATCATTGTATTTCTTGCGAATTTTTGAGCATCCGTGGTTGCCTTGTCGTAATACATGTTCAACATGTGCTTGTCATATGCTTGAATTTTGCTTGTTTTAATTCAAGCACTAGACTAGGATTAGAATGGGCTCAAGACAACGGTCCATTGAAAATGGTGATCATGAAGAGGATGATGGTCAATATCCTTTCCGACCTTTCTTTCTTTGTAAATGGTGATGGTCGATGTCTTTTCTGACCTATTCCTTTGTACCATTCATTCATTACTGGACATATGTCTCGGGATTTTTCTTTTATCTGTTGTATAACGCCCGACAAGTTGCAAGCATTTCACTTCCTGTTTCCCTTTGACATGCTTAGGCTTTTATTGCTTTCTTTTAATCGCTTTCTTTGGTGTTTTCATTACCGCATCGCATTTTAAATTTCAATTGATTGCCTTTCCTTTTTTCTTTTTGGTAGAAATGAATGACATGAAACCAACCATCCACGCATTATCACTTTCTTAATCTCAAATGGCACGAAAAAGTAAGAAGACATACATGATCACTTTAGGAAAACACAATGACTAATAGGTACCGAAAGGGCATTAATAGAAATATTAACGTAACCCAAGTCCCTGAACCTTAGATCTTTGGCTGCATGGGAATTGAGAGAACAATCCCGATCCTCAGTTGGGCTTTCTAGTCGGCTCCCAAAAATGAGGCTAGTGATGACTCCCAAAGTCTTATCTTAGATTATCTAATCAATTTAGATAATAAAACGAACCCGTCGTGCGGGTATAAATCTTAATGAAGGTTCATCACGCTTTAGCATACTCGTCACTCAAATTAGATGAAGTGACACCGTCTATTTATGAAAGTACTTTCATAAGATGACCATGGAGAATGGAACTTGGTTAGGATTCACCAAGTTTTAGCATACTTGTTGCTATGACTATAAAAAGGATGAAGGGATGCCATATGTTTATGAAGTACTCTCGTAAGAATGATCGAGGTAAAGATACCTCTAAACTCACTTTCACATTCATTCGCGGTGTAAAGGTCAGGTCATGACACCTTTTCAATGTTGCAAGATACAAGCTTGGGAGAGCTCATGACCACAACCAAACAAACTTATGTGGTGCCTTTGATGTATTATGAGGGAGATCACGTGGTCAAGTGTCCCTAAATGCCGTCTCCCCTGAAAACCAACCTCCGTCGGCAAGGGACGGGTTGCAACAAGATCGTGAGAGAAAAGCTTCCAAATTTACATTTGCACCTAAATCGGAAGCTAAATTAGGAGAGGAGAGCTTCTGCCGAATTTCGGAAAAGTCATACAATCACGTCTCAGGTATCCTGTTGGCTGGACTAGTGATGACATTCTTGTAAAATTTTCAGCTGCAATCACCACGACAAGTGAAGAAAAGCAACAACAACGAGCGAAGAAAAGCAACAACAACGAGTGAAAGAAGATGCCAAATAAGTCGGAAAAATAAAGAATCACAGATTAAATCGAGAAAGATAAAACATGAAAGCAAGGCCTAGAATAGAAAAAAACACAGCAAAACAAGCTCTCAGCTTCAGAAATTGAAGCTAAGACCCTGTGGGCGAAGTTTCTTTGAGGGAGGTTTTTTTTGGGAGAGAGAGGGTTGCCGACAGAGATGCTAATTGTTACTTAACTTTATGGGAGAATTTTCCATTGCATGCGACATTGTGGTGGTTGGCCTGCCTGGAGGCCACCAGAGTCAAGTGGAGATAATTTACTAGAAGTCACCAAGTCTTATGTAAGCTATAAATATGTGAGTCGTTGATCCGTCCTTGTCAATCTACCGTGTCGCCACCATAAACTAAAGGAACAACATAAGAAACGTACCCAAGTCAAACAAAACGAGGTCCAGAGGCCGGAGGGTGGGACATCTTCCCAAGCCAAAAACACAGACTCGATTATCTGCGTTGGTGCGTTTGATCATCTGTCAAAAGCCGCAGCTATTGGAGTGGTATTTCGTGATAGCTCTCGAAATTTAGTTCATGCTGTTGGCAAAGGTGTGGCTGTTGCGGATGCTGAAGCAGCTGAGGCCATGGCTTTAAGAGTAGGCTTTTTGCCAGTTCAAGCACGGAAACAGTGGTTCTGACGTGCTTGTTGACTACAATTTCTATGTTTCAGCATCGACATAGAAAAAAGAAGAAGCACGGAAACAGTTTCTATGTTTGAGCATCAACATAGTATTCGATTTCATGCTTGTTGCAAAAACAAACGATTGAACATTAAAATTGAAGGAATAAAAAAATAAATTGGACATGAGATTTACATGGTTCCATTAGTGTGACCTACATCTACAAAAGATTAATTAGTTGGCTTTTCATTTGTGTCTAGACTAAGGCATACTAAAAGCAACTACTATATTGGTATAACAAGGCATTTTGTAGGTCACTCTTAGAGATTAATAATGGTGTATCTAACGTTGGTATCTATGTTCGTGGGTGGATTTGATAGCGATTCATGATTAACAACGGACTAATCATCCCTAGACGACACCGACTCTTAATAGATGATAAAGATGTGAAAAGGTTAATTCATGCAAAGAAATTACAATCTTGGCCCAAAAAGAAATGCATAGTACACAGCACGACATTCTGTATGGCCTATTGGAGTGGAATTCTATGCTGCTTTTAGCATGCCTTGGTCCAAACACAAATGATTAGTCCGTTCTTTGGAATTTATATGGCTACTTCATGCCTTTATTTGAAATAAGATCAACTTCAAACCCTTATTTAAAAAAATGAAAACACTTTGGGCCATTTTTTGAAACAATATCTATTTCGGACTCTTATTTGAAAAAAATGAGGGTATTTCGAGCATTTATTTGACATAATGTCCACTTCAGACTCTTATTTGAGAAAATAAGAGCATTTCAAACCATTATTTAAAAATTTCTCTATAATCATCATCGCTTAGAAATTGAAATATCAAAGCTATAAATCAAAGTGTTGACTATACATGGTAGCAATTGCATTTTCAATCTTAAACATAATGTATAAATTTAAATTCTATCCTAAATATTTTCAATTGAACTAATATAATCCTTAAACTTTGAGTGAAAATACAATTAAGTCCTCTTGACCAAGTCTTGCCTGAAATAAGTGAGTCGGCAGTATAGTCATCTCCGTCCATCCTACATGTCACGATCGATATCTGACATGGATAACTTCTCTAGAAACGATGCCATTTTGCATAATTTTCTATTTTCTTCTTCTTTTCTTCTTCTTTCCTTTATTTTTCTTTTCCTATTTCTAGTTATTGTCCATTTTCTGTAAAGCAAAGAGGGCAACTGCTACTCTCGGATATGGACCACCCACTCAGCTTAAAAAATGGCCTTGAAAACCTAGAAACTGTCGCCTCGTGGAACCCAGCGGTGGTGGCACACTGCGAGTCGGACGGGATCGTTTGCGGCAAGGCCGACCGAGTAGTCACGCTCTTGCTCTTGGCTCAGACAAGCCAGATGCGGGAAGGCGACCCGCCAACCATCCAGATCTAGGCTTGACGGTGAGCTGTAGAACCTCCAGATATTGAGACTTTGTCCATGGCGATCAAGTTTAACGAGATTTGGAGTGGCCGAGCTCACCGAGATCTCATTGGCCATGAGCTCGACGAGCATGGAGAAGTGTTAAGCTCACTAAGAGAGGATCCAACAGTGGTGACATGGCGATTTCGTGCAATGGAGTTTGCTATGAAGATACATACATTGTGTCTCGGAGTCGTGGCAAATAGAAGCCATCAATCACCATGATGAGCTTGTCAACAATGAAGAAAATCGACAAGACATAGTGTGAGTTATCGGCAAGGGCCATGGCCAGGACTTGAGAGAACTTCATCAATGAAGTTGTCAACATCAAGCTATCCCTGATCTTGGCCATGTGTTGAAACGGTGCAATTAATAAGTAAAGGGCCTACCAACATACCAAAGACAGTGGCTTGACACAAGCACATCATTGCTGGATAGCTATGCCAACACTTTTGGGATTGGTAACCTCTTGTAAATAAGAATTACTAAATAATAGATGATCTTGTCTATTGCTCGTACAGTATGGTGATTGCAAACAGGATTAAAAAGTTATTGGTAGATGCAAAATCAATAATTGCTTGTACGTAAGCATCAATAGCGCGTTATAAAAATCCAGGGTCATAATCTTTATAAAGGTTCACTCAATCAATCATTGCACTCAATGTTCTTTGTACATTTACCTTTTATCTTAAATTTCCAAATTAATCTTTTTAAACTTTAATTTCTAGCCACTTATTTTCATGTCCAAGACCGTCAATATGCACCTAGGCGTATTTCTTTATGATATAGGAGCAGCCATGTTAGAGGTCGTCCACCGTCCCTGTCCTCGGTCCAAGAACAAGCTCAAACCCTCTGTCATCTATGACCTTGAGCCCTCCCTCGGCCCTTGCATCCTCGAGGACCCCTACAACTCTAAAGTCGTCGCCTCCTAACCCAACTTCCGGATTTGGCAAGGGCCTCGCTGTAGCCGTGAGGGTTGAGCCCTCATTGAATCCAACGAAACTGATCCTCGCTTGTGGTTAATAAGGGTCGCGACACCCTTGCTTGTGGCCAGGCGCTGGCTTGGCCGTGTACCGGCCACAAGCCAAAGGGAAAGAAAGATAAAAAAAGGGAAGAAACGGTGAAGAAGAAGAGAAACAGAGGTGCTAGAGGAGAAAAACAAAGGAAGAAAGAGATCCGGCAGTGGGCCTGCGAAAGACATCTGTCGCGCGGTGAATGGAGTAATAATTTATTGAGTGGGCACGAGTCAGGTACCCAATATCTCCTCCTATCGCACAGGGAAGCCGCAGCGTGAATCACGAGGAGCATTGACTTTCGCCCTAGCATAGGTCAAACATTCTTCGGTATAAGGAAGACACCTGGTCCGGTTCTCCTCATTTGGAGGCTCCCCCACTCACGGTCGCAGTCTTCCTCTCCACTCCGCTCTCGAGAAGAAATCATCGTCGCCATCACCATATCTTCGTCCACAACGAAACTTCCAAGAATGTCCTACGATGCTCTCCTCATGGCTTTCGCTGCAACCCTCGTGGTGATTCTTCTCTCTCCTTCGTTCTTCAGGAAGAGGACGAGAGCAGACCACCATGACTCCCCGTCGGCACGACCCTCCAACGCCTCGCCCCCTCCTCCTTCTGCCTCCTCAGGCCACGACTACGAAGTCTTCCTGAGCTTCCGAGGTACCGACACCCGCACCAGCTTCACTGACTTCCTCTACCACGCCCTCGCCGACGCCGGTGTCCGGGTCTTCCGCGACGACAACGAGCTCCGCGTCGGGGAGGAGATAGGCCCCGAGCTCCTCCGCTGCATCCGGCGGTCCAAGATCTCCATACCCATCTTCTCTGAGGACTACGCCTCCAGCAAGTGGTGCCTCAAGGAGCTGGCGGAGATGGTCGAGTGCAGGAGGAGTGTCGGGCAACTGATTCTTCCGGTTTTCTACGGGGTCGAGCCTGCGGATGTGAGGTACCAGCGCGGAGATTACGAGACGGCCTTCGAGTTGCACAAGCGGAGGTACGGCCCCGTGACTGCGAGGGCTTGGAGGGAAGCTCTTCAGGAGGTTACAGCATTGAAGGGATGGGATGTTAACAATGTCGCAAATGGGTAATTCTTGGACAAATTTGTTTTTGCATCTATAACATGTAATGTCCCCCTTTTAATTTTGGATTATGTGTGGTTCCTAGTTGATAGTATGTTTGGCCTAGTGTATAGTTGAGTTATGGCGACCTGTTCATGTGTGGGCAACGACCTAATTTGATGCACGATCGACGAGTCTGATTCAAGTAGAAATTGTCTGGTGGAGTTACTGTACCACATGACGGACGATGATGAGGTGTTTCGAGACGATTAAGTTTCACCAAAATAGCTGTGTGCGTGTTCTTGGATCAGAGTTTATATGTCTGAAATTTAGAACAGATGATCACATATAACTGCTGTCATGGAGTCTGGCTCATAAAGTGAGAAAGCACCTACACATGTAAAGGGCTTTTACCTGTTGAAGAACTTAGCTCACTGGAAGATATTTTTATCACTCTTTTCTGTTTTGCATGCCAGGCATGAGGGAGAACTTGTTAAAATAATCGTGACGAAGGTGTTGAGCGAGTTAAAGAAGGCATATTTGGTAGTAACTGACTACTTGGTTGGAGTTACTAATCATGTGGAGGCTATCATGCAAGTGATAGGTGCTGGGACTAGTGATGTGAGGATTCTCGGAATCCATGGCATGGGCGGCATTGGGAAAACAACTGTTGCCAAGGTCATCTATAATCAACTTTCTCATCAGTTTGTATCTTGCTGCTTCCTTGCTGATGTCCGAGAAACTTCGGAACAACACAAAGGTCTTGAATCTCTTCAAAATCAGCTTGTCTCTAGTATCCTCAAGAAGAATCAGCCAAGTATGATGTGTGTCGATGACGGTATCAACATCATAAGAGAGAGGTTTTCGAATAAAAAAGTCCTTCTCCTTCTTGATGATGTGTCTCATAAATCACAACTTGTTGCACTTGTTGGAAAGCGTGAGTGGTTTGGTCCAGGGAGCAGGATAGTCATTACAACGAGAAACCAAGATGTTCTTAATGCTCCAGAACTGGAAGTCTATCCTTATCATGTTGAACGATTGAATAGTGACCAATCTCTTCAACTATTCAGCAAACATGCCTTTAGAAGAGATTTTCTTCCCCCTGGTTATGCTAGCCATTCTGGTGACATTGTATCTACTACTGGTGGTCTTCCTCTAGCAATTGAAATTATTGGTTCATTTTTATGTGGTAAACCAGAATGTGTATGGCAAAGTACGTTGAGTAAGTTGAAGATAATTCCTGATGAGGAAGTCCACAAAAAACTTAGAATAAGTTATGATGCTCTTTCTCGTGAACAGAAGCAGATATTTCTTGATATCGCCTGTCTATTGATTGGAACGGAGAGAAGGCTTGCTGTTCTCATGTGGGAAGATCGTTCATTGTTTCCAGAAAATGCATTGATTGCCCTTAATCTCATGTCTTTGGTGAAGATTGAGAAAGATAATATTCTAAGAATGCATGATCAGCTCAGGGACCTCGGCAGGGACATTGTTCGTCAGGAAGGTTTTGAGGAATTGGGTAAGCGGAGCCGGTTGTGGAATCATGAGGACGCTTTAAAGGTCTTGAAAAGAAATGTGGTAAGATCTAACTGTGTAAATTTGGGCGTTGCACCCATTATAAAAGCAGCATTCGTTAGATTGTGGTGCAGTGTGTCTTGTCTTGTTTTAATCATTCACTCTGGACTTGTCAGGGAACTGCGAATGTTGAAGCTCTCTGTCTTGACTTCAGAACTTGGTCCGAGGTGCAACATTTCCAGAACGAACATTTTTCCAACCTCATAAGCTTGAAATTTCTTAAATTGGATTATGTCAATCTTTCTGGAGACTTTGATAATCTTCTTCCAGAACTAAGGTGGCTTCAATGGCATGGTTGCCTTCAAAATTTTTCTGTGATGAACTTTCACATGAATAACTTGGTCATCCTTGATCTATCTTGGAGCAAGATCACGGAAAAGTGGAAAGGCTGGAATCAAATGAAGGTCGCGTACAGCACATATTCTTTATGTGATAATTTGTCTTTAATCAATATAATATCACAGACTGATTTCTTTTGGAATGATTTTTATGTTACAGATGCCTAAATTGAAGGTTCTGAATCTCACAGGCTGCACAAGATTAGTTAAAACTCCTGATTTCTCCAGTTACATGCACTTAGAAAGGTTAATTCTTGAACGATGTGGAAATTTGGTCGAAATCCATCAATCCATTGGCCATTTAAAGCATCTTGTTGTCTTAAACCTGAGGTTCTGCGCTAAACTGTACAAACTACCAAATGAGCTGGGTGATGTGGAAGCTTTAGTGGAGCTTCTCATTGATGGAACATCTATACAATATATTCCCGTTGCTCATGGTCTTATGATGAGCCTTAAAACTCTTAGTGCCACTCACTTTCAGTCAGTTACTCAGATTTCAAGTTCCATCAGTCATCTGCAGTCCTTATTGGACCTTGCATTGGATGGAGCAGAAATTGCTGAGCTCCCAGAATCTATAGCAGCTTTGGTAAAACTTCGGCGCTTATCATTAAGATACTGTGGTTCGCTAATAAAACTCCCACAATCCATTGGTCAGCTGAAATCATTAGTCGAGCTGGACTTGTCACGCACAGGAATTACAGAATTACCTGATACAATCGCAGAACTCAATTATCTGGAGATACTCAACATTGCTTATAGTAGCATAAAAAAGTTGCCACCTGCTATAGGGATGTTGCAGAAGCTTGAAGAGCTACACGCCTCATCATGTAAAGATTTGGAGGGAGAGTTTCCTAGTGATATAGGGAAATTGTCTTGTTTGAAAATTTTGACACTAGATTATACGGATATTTGCTGCCTACCAGAGAGTATATCTAGGCTTTCTTGTCTTCAGAAGCTTGATTTATTGGGTTGCACAGAGCTTCAATCCATGCCAGAACTTCCTTGGAGCTTAACCAGTCTGCGAATCACTTGTCTGTGGTTAGAGAAGATTACAGTGCTCTTCAACTTGATTAACTTGAAAGAGTTGTACCTCTTGGACTGTTATAGGCTAAGTCAAATTCCTGGCGGGATTTCAAAGTTGCAAGGACTGGAGACTTTGATGTTGATCAGTTTAAACATTCATCAACTGCCAGCAGACATTGGAGCCATTTCTCAACTCAAACATCTCACTGTACAAGATTGCAAAGAACTTCAGTGCATTGAGGCATTCCCTTTGAGTTTAGTTGAATTATATGTTAGAGGCTGTGAAGCTCTAAAGATACTGCCAGACTTATCGAACTTGAGTAATTTGTTGGAACTTGTGATCACTACCAGTTATGAGCAATCTGAGCTTGACGAGCCAGAAAGAAAAGCAGCCATAAGGGATTTGTATGTGCAGCAGAGCAAATTTTTGCAACATCTGGACATGAGTTGGTGCATATCCAGTGAGGAAGATCTCAAGGACTTGCAGCCTATGGGATGCAAGGAGCTGATTAAAGTTGAAGGCCTTGATAAGTTAGAATCTTTAGTACACATGGACATGAGTTGTACTGCTCTTGAAAAGTTATCTGATCTTTCAGGCTTAAGAATGCTAAAAGTTTTGGATCTTAAAAACTGTGAGAACCTGCAATCTGCCGTTGGTCTTGAGAAGCTGACATCATTAAGGAGAATGGACATTTCAAGATGCAAGAAGCTTGAAGAATTTCCAGATCTAATGGAGCTAAAATGTCTTCGTGAATTACGGATGCAAGATTGTGAGAAGCTGATGGAGATTCGAGGACTTGATCATCTGGGATGTTTGGAGTTTCTGGACTTGTCTGGTTGCAAGTCACTTGAAAGATTGCCCTGCCTCTCACAACTCCAGAACATGAGAGAATTGCGAATGAGAGATTGTTGGAAACTTACTGAGATTCGGGGGCTGGAAAAATTGAAGCTTTTGGAGTTCTTGGATATCTCCAGATGCAAGTCACTTGAACATCTACCAGATCTGTCGAAACTGAAGAAATTATGGGAGCTACAATTGCAAGATTGTGAGAAACTGACCCAGGTTCCAGGACTAAAGAAACTAAAATCTTTGAAATTCTTGGACACTTCGGGATGCAAGTCAATTTCAAAGCTGCCAGATTTGACTAGCTTAAAGCAATTAAAGCATGTAAGATAGGGTGTCCGCATGTTTTTGCACATTTACTCTTCAAGGCCATCAATACTTTTGCTGTGTCATTCTAAACGTGCTCACAGGTGTAAGCTCTAGCTGGTTCCATAAACTGGAGTTTGTTATCTGTAAAGTGTGCTGTTTTGGGACGAAAATTGTGAATTGTCCCTCTGTCCCTCTCTGTCTCTCTCTCTCTCTCACACACACATATCAAAGCTATATCTTTCTTTTGAAAGTAACTGCAGACGACCAACTACTTTATGAAATCTTGTCTCCTGTTTAACATTTAGCGCCTGCGTCACAATTGAAGGACAGGATGAAATTTAAAAGCCCAAGGTGAGCATTGATGATGTTTTATTCCTGTGTGGCTTCACACCAGTGATTTCAAAACCGGACTTGACTGGCCAACCAGATGAACCGGTACCAGTGCTAAAGGTGAACAAACTGGTGCTAAGTTTTATATGATGTTACTGCTTTGAATGCATTGGGATTGGGTTGTGCCCCATGAAAGTGTCCACGAATGACAGCAGCTCCTTTCCCACGGTCCCCTGGGCTGTGGAAAGATACATGATAGATAAAATTTCCAGGGATTAGGTATCTTTCTGTATTGTCAGGTAGATCATTGAAGGTGAGGGGAACAGACACCTCACCAGTACAACGATGGGTAGAGAACCCAAGTCGCCCATTTGATAGCCTTGAGGGCAACTTAGAACAGATGGAGATACAAAATCCTGGAAGAAAGAAGTAGTAAGTGATTCTTGAAAATTAGTGAGGGAAGAGATAAACATAGATGAGAGAAAACTGTCATAAAATTCAATTTATTCTCAGCCCTCAGGTGGACTGAATGAGCCTGTTACGTGTCCCGGTCATGCCAACAGGTTTTGGTAGCCTTACCTGACTGATGCTATACCAAGTTCCCTGACAGGTTGAACTTATCAAGATATCTTTACAATATGGTCTCATAGGCACTTATGTTCGGTTCTGCTTATGCTTCTTCTCTTTCTCATCATCCCTGTAGCTCCATTTCCTTCCCCTTTTCCCTTGAGATTTCATAATTGAATGCTAACTTAGGTATCGGAGAGCCAATCCAAGTGCAAATTGCCGACACCCTAACCCCTTTGTTGTGGTGCAGATCAAAGAGAGCTCCGACGGAGTTCTTGGTTCCATTTCAAGCTAGAGAGAGAGCGCCAATAGGCGAAATGAGACCAATCTTCTTGGCGATGATTCAATTACATCAGTGAAAGTGCGCTCTCAACAGTCCCATTTGATAACAGTTTGATTTCATTCTCCATAAGATGATCGATCGAGAAGACATCAGGAATTTAACATAGCTCCACTTCTGTGGCCCCCCTCTAATGACATATCACTGTTTCATTACGATTATAGTATAAGGATTAATCATAGTAACCAATGTTTTGTGATCATCATACAGAATTACAAACCTTAAATGGAAAAACAACTTTTATGTAGACTAGCAAATCCAACAACTAGCCTTTAATATTAATCATCACAAGCTATGGACATTCACTCACTAGTATAAGAATTAATCATATTATCCAATGTTTTGTGATCATCACACAGAATTACAAACCTTAAATGGAAAAACAACTTTTATGTAGACTAGCAAATCCAACAACTAGCTTTTAATGTTAACCATCACAAGCTATGGACATTCACCCTCTACTGTCGTCAGAAGAATAATCATCCCTCGTGCCATTGAAGATATCTCCTATGAGTCCTATCTTTCTTGGATGCCTGTATACGCGCGAATTTTAAAAATTGCTCCGATGTTTGAAGACATCATTCCCTGAAGCCTAAAAATTACTCTCTTCAGAAGTTGAAAACTCGTCCTCCCCAACCTCACCGGATGTAGGATCAGGCTGGCAGTCATCCATTGTAAGCTTCATCCCCTTTTACACGTTCCTTATATATTTGATGGCATCAATCACCAATGCCTGAGAATTCCCTTCAGAAGCT
This sequence comes from Corymbia calophylla, assembly GCA_014182845.1. Lineage (NCBI taxonomy): Eukaryota > Viridiplantae > Streptophyta > Magnoliopsida > Myrtales > Myrtaceae > Corymbia > Corymbia calophylla. The sequence goes on along the minus strand of CM024695.1, from coordinate 14,566,184 downwards.
GAAGTCTCACCTTCTTCAACATCACGAGATGTAGGGTCAGGAAGGTGGTCTTCCACGATTAATTTGACCCCAACTTTCCGGTGAGTCTTAAAGATAGCATCGCGGGTTTCCCCATCCTGCTAAAGCTTTTCTTCATCACATAAAGATTCATAGGCCTGCTGCAGAAATAATGAAGTCGATACTAGTTGATTATTCCCATCTTGCACCGTGGTCAAAACCCGGAAAATGCTCTTTGGAGAATTATGGTGCAACCCACAGTTAAATATACTGGACGGCCTACACCAAGAACAAAAATACCCACATGTCAGAGGATGCAATGTTGGTAAGAAAAATGGTCTGATGGGTAGTTTCCAGATTTTTAGTGCACAAACCTAGAAACTATGCTAGACGACCGCTTCTGACCTTTTGGTTTGCGAAGTTGTTAATTTTAGTATAATGGGGCTACTACATCTACACTGCCACCGCCATACTCTCTTTGAAAGTGATGTCACTTTGCCTTCGCTGAAAGAGAGAGACCACTCCTGAAGATATATTGCTGTTTGTTAATCTTTAAAGGAAAACTTACATTGACCACTCCCCCAAAGTTATGATTTCAGCCATGTCCAGATACATAAGAGTATTACCTCATTGGAAAATATTGTGCTGATTGCAATATGCAGCCTCCCTGACCTGACATTCTGAATAGGCAACCAGAGATCGTGCCTCGCTCCATCCCAAAAATCATCATTGATATTGACATCACAAGAGCTGGAATAGATTATTACATTACTAAACAACCACAGGTCTCTACATATAAAGAAAGAATGAAAAGTTCTTACTTCCGCAGCAGATTACATTTTGAATCTTTAAGGAAAAATTGAAGATAAAGGGAAACTCAAGTGCTGAGACCATGACTGTAAAGAGGTAATTGTTTTCTATTATTCAATAAAAAATGACATTACAAAATATATATATATGTGTGTGATTAACCCTACTCACAAAATAAGTTACTATTTTACCCTTATTACTCACAATATTTTCCAACACTCCCCCTCAAGTTGGGATGTAGATATTAAATAATCACAACTTATTACATAAGAAGCTCACTCTATTCCCCGAAGAGATTTCGTAAAAATGTCTGCTAGTTGATCCTTTGTTGTTGTGTGTTGAAGAATAATCTCCCCTTTATGAACTTTTTCTCGCACAAAATGACAATCAACCTCAATGTGTTTAGTTCGCTCATGGAAGACAAGATTAGATGCAATATGAAGAGTAGATTGATTATCACAATACAACACTGATGGATTTGAAGGCAACATTTCAATCTCCGATAGTAACATTCTCAACCATAGTAAGTCATTGTCACATGTGCCATAGCTCGATATTCAGCTTCAGCGCTTGATCGAAAAACTACATGCTATTTCTTATTTTTCCACGCAACTAAGTTACCTCCAAGAAACACACAATAGCCTAAAGTAAATCTCCTATACATAGAACATCCAGCCCAATCAACATCAGAGAAGCCTATGGTGTTTAGATGGCTATAATTCTTGAACTGTAGTCATTTACGTGGTGCTCTCTTCCAATATTTGACAATACAAAGCACAGCATCCCAAGTGAGTAGTACGAGGAGAACTCATGAACTGACTTACTACACTAACTGTGAAGGATATATCAAGTCTTGTGACAGTAAGATAGTTTAACTTACCAACTAATCTCTGATACTTTGCTGAATCATGTAGTAATTCTCTATGTTCTGCGTCAAATTTTATATTGGGATCCATAGGAGTACTGAGTGGCTTTACTCCAAGAAATCCAACCTCACCAAGGATGTCCAATACATACTTCCATTGCGATAAGTTGATACCAACATGTGAATAGCATACTTCAATACCAAGAAAATATTGAAGACATCCAAGATCTTTAGCATTAAATTCTCTATCAGAAATTGCTTAAGTTTTTGAATAACACCTGAATCACTACCAATAATGATGTTATCATCCACATATACCACTAGAATAATACAACCTGCTGAAGATATAGAGATGAAAACTGAATGATCTACCTAACACTGCTTCAATCCAAATTTGATAACCGCATCACCAAATCTACCAAACCAAGCACGAGGAGATTGTTTAAGTCCATACAAAGCTTTGTGTAAATGACATTCCATATTCTCCTCCTGAGCAACAAACCCAAGCGGTTGCTCAATGTAGACCTCCTCAGCCAAATCACCAAATAAAAAAGCATTTTTTTACATCCAATTGATGAAGGATCTAGCCAAATCATATAGCTAGTGAAATAAAGACATGGATAGATGGAATTTTGGCCACTAGAGAAAAGGTGTCATCATAGTCGACAGCATAAATCTAAGTATACCCCTTTGCTTCAATCGATCAAGAGTACCATTTGGATAAAACTTAAAAATGAAAACCCAATTACAACCAATAAGTTTTTTATCAGTAGGTAAGGAAATAAGTTGCCGAGTTTGGTTCTAAATTAGTGCCTGCATTTTGTCCTCCATGGCACGACACCAACCTGGATGAGCAAGAGCTTTAGCAACACTGCTAAACACAAATACAAAAGGCAATGACAAGACAAAGGCAGAAAAGGTAGGAGATAAATGATCATAAGACAAAAAATTAGAAATAGGATGACACATACTAGCATAATTAGAAAGACTGGAATAAGGAGCATAATGATCAATAGGATGACCAACACAAGAACGTGTACCTTTTTGAGAAGCAATGGGCAGATCAAGATCAGGGGCCAGCACTGTAACTTATGGGAGAATAGATGAATCAAGTGCTGATGAAGACTGTACTGTCACAGTTAGAGTTGTACTATGTCAATGATAAGTGTGATCAGCAAATTAAAATTTTGTGGATGTAGCTAGAGAAATGGAAGGTAGTGGAAGCATTAGTAGGACACAAGTATCACCATCACCATGTGTTGGTGAAACCACCTGAGAAGAAAAATATGATTGATCTTCAAAGAACATCACATCTACAGACATGAACATATGACGGCGAGTAGGACAGTAACATTTGTATCCCTCCTGAGTCCGAGAATATCCCACAAAGACACATTTTTCAGCATGAGGATCTAGTTTATCAAGATCTAGAGTAAGACAATGTATAAAACATAAACACCCAAAGACTCGAAGGGGTAAGGAAAAGATAGGATGATTGGGACGTAAAATTGAGAATGGTGTCCCCCTTCTGAAAGATAGAAGTTGGAAGTCTATTAATTAAATAACATGCTGTAAGAACAGCATGGCCCCAAAAATGTTTAGGTAGATGCATATGAAAAATGAGGAAATGGGCAATATCAAGAAGATGACGATTTTTACATTAAGCTATGCCATTTTGTTGTAGAGTGAATGAGCAAGAAGTTTGATGAATAATACGATGAGATTCAAGAAATGGCTAGAAACCATAAGCGGCAACTAGGTATTCTCTAGCATTATCTAACCATAAATGTTTGATAGAGATATTATATTGATTCAACCTTCTAGATGGTCTTTTGTATTAAATGAGAATTGGTGGAGAAGAAAGAAATGAAGCCAAAGGGGAGAGAAAGTCTTGGCAATTATGAAGGCAAATGATGAAAAAATGTGAAGGAAGTTGGCAAAGGGAAATGTTTACATCTTTTTCTCTCTTTTCCCCTCTCTTTCCCCTCATTTGGCCCCTCCACCCCATGGCAATCCACTCTCTCTCACTTTTTCCTCTCATTTTCCTCTATTTTGTTCTCTTTTCCTCTTGGTTTTTCCCCCTAGGCTGCCCCCTTGCCATTCAAACCACCATCGCCTATCATTTAAGCCGCTCGACACCGCCTGCCAAGCTGCCTTGGCCACTCATCGCTTGTCCGAGCCGTCCTACGCCACCTCTCTCTCTCTCTCTCTCTCTCTCTCTCTCTTCTCGGTGTTCTCATCGAATCGGACCAGCCACCATCTGCCAAGACCCATTTCTGAGCCAACATTTCTCGTTGTTCTAGATGTAACCTTGTGTAGCCCTTTCCACCATCGTCATGCCTGTGTCATCGAAATCGCTGTCGAGTGAGTTTACATTCTGATCCCTTGATTAGTCAGTTAAACTTGCTTAGGGCTAGTTTAGATTATAGTTAATTTTGATTAGAAGGTTAGTTAGGATTAATTATGGTTGAACTATAGTTAATTGAAGTAACCATGGTTTAAAGGTGGTTAGTAAATTAACCATAATTGATAGATGGTTAGGTTAATTAACTACGGTTAGTTAAAGTGACCATAGTTGATAGACGGTTATCTTAATTAACTATGGTTGGTGAGGTTAGTTAATTAACCATGGTTTTAAGTGGTTCGGTTTAGTTAACTATGGTTAAGGCTAATTATTTTATAAATCCTGATTAATTATAATTAATTGTGTTTTAGGTTAATTAATTATAATTAAGGTGATAAGTTATCACGATAAGCTATCGGAAGGGGTGATAAGCAATCGCGATAGGCAATAGGAAAAAAGTGATAAGCTATCGTCAAAAGAACAATAAGCTATCGGGAAATTAAATGATAAGCTATCACCAAAGGGGTTATAAGTTATCGAAAGTTTTATAATAAGCTATCGCCAAGTAGACAATAAGTTATTGGGAAGTAATTGATAGGCTATTGCCATGGAGCGATAAGTGTTGCTTGTTATGTGAATTTGGCTTGAGCTTTATGAGTTATTCCTATACGTGCCATGTTATTTGATGCTTGCTTTGCCTTGAAAAATGTTTGTCTCATACGAAACCCGAATTAGTAATTTTTACAAGGGGAAAACCTCGAGGTGTCAGGTGTATATGTTGAGTTTTGCAATTTAAATGAGGCCAGTATGTTTAAACATAAGGCATGCAAAGTTTGACGGGTTTTCAATAATTATGTGACAACATATGAATATTTTCCTACATTTTTATGTGAAAAATATGCAGTGGTTTATTATGTTGAGCACATACCACATTTGCATTGATTAATGCATAGAAATGAATTGAAATTGAATGATGTGGTGTGCTCGTGTGGTCATATAAAATAACCCATCACCCCAGCGGGAACTTGGAGGACAGAGTTCGATTTATCGGAATACTTAGCAGGAGTCCAGATACCGTGTCGTGGTTGAAGCCGGATCAATGCTCCTTCGGAAATGCTGTTTGGGCAAGGGTTCTAGACATAGCCATGCCCGACGGGATGTGACAATGCCTGACTAAGCTAGAAGACACCGGCAAGAGTTCAATTGTGGTCCTTGTGTGGGCATAATAATCAGAACATGTGTGAATGCATGATACATGGAAAATATGTTATTATGTGTTATGATTATGTATGTACATGTTTGCACTGATTATGACACAGTTTATACCGTGTAGGGTATGGCTGTGGCAAAGTAAAGTGGCTTGTGAGGCGATTCAACTGTTGGTTGGTGTTGACACCTAAATTTTGGCGATTTGTTTTAGTATTTATTAATTGCATCAGAAAATTAGAGATTAATTTCTAATCCCTTAACAAAAAATTCTTTCATTAAAATTGCATTGCATATAGACCTTAGGAGCATTTGCATCATTAGTTTTAAAATTAACTAAAAAAAATTAAAAAAAATTCGAAGCTAAAAAAAGAAAGAAAAAAAGAGGGGCAATCAGGCCGGGTTCGAACTGGCCATGGGCCGGCCCTTTCCTCTTTTCCCTCCCGCACGGGCCTGGCCCATTTTCCATTTTCCTTTCCTTTCCCAGCCCGGCCCGTCCGCTTTGTTCTTCCTCATTTCTTCTCCACGCGCGGGACCTGCAGCAAAAAAGGAAGGCAGCAAGGCAGCAGGTTAGAGCAGAAAGGCAGCAGGTTGCAGTAGAGAGGGAAGCAGCAGCAACTCAGCAGCAAAGGCAGCAGAAGTCAGTAGCAGCAAAAAAGCAAAAAAGCTTCTGCGGAAAAAACAGAGAAAAAGAGGGGGGGAGGACAGAACAGAAAAAAAGGAAGAACAAAAAGCGGGAGAGGTCTTCGGTCGCAAGGAGGAGAGAACTGGGGAGAAAAAAAAAAACTCAGAACCGAAGAGGAGAGAGCAAAGGGAAAAGAAACCAGAGAGAAAAACAGAGAGAAGGGAGAAGACGGAGCCCGAGAGAGAGAGAGCAAGAGAGAGCCGCTGAAAAAAAAGGAGGGGAGGAAACAAGTGAAAGCTTCAAGAGGGAGAGCGGTGACCGAGAGCGAAACCAAAAGGAGAGAGACCGAGAGAGAGTTGGAGCGTGACAGAGCGAACCAGAGGGAGGAGGCGAGCTCGAGGGAGCGGCTAGCCGTCGCCAGAGGCCTGTCCGCCGCCACTGCCCACCGCAACTCTTCCCCGAACGAGGTAGGTTCCTTGAACCTCAAGTGCTCCATTTTCTGGAAAAGGCTGGGCCGGGGCTCGCGGCCGACCAGCTCGCGCGAGCTTTGGCCTCAGCGATCCCCCACCGACGTTACCGTGTGCTCCGACATGCTGTGTTTGAGTCCGCAGCCCCCCTTCGGTAGTGTGCTTTAGGTGTTCGATGAAATGCCCCACAGAAAAACCGAACTCAACTCTCGGCCGGAGCTCAGCTCTTTTTTTTTTTCGCGTTGCTAGGAGTTATGCTGTCACCACGTACTGCTTTCGACGTTTTTCTGGCTGTTCAATGGGTTACCCTATGCTGCGTGCGTCGATTTACATGTTCGTAGCTCGCCGGAGTCAATCCGGCGACCTCTCGGAATGCCGGCCAACTAGTGGCCGACGGAGCTCGGCGTCGGTTGGACGGAACGACCGACGCCGGACGATGACACGGTGTCTTCCTTAGGGCGGTCAAGACTCGCGGCGGTGTCGGCGTCGGTCCGGCGAAGGAGCTGCAGGAGCGTCAGGCGTGCACGGGGGTGCATGGGGAAGAAATCTGCAGGAGCAAAAGACCAAAAGAAAATTGATGAAAAGAAAGCAGAAAAAGGCCAAAAAAAAAAGTTAAAAAAGAGAAATTAGCAAAAAAACAAATGGAATAAAAATGAAATAGGGGCTGGGCTGAGAATATGTCGAGTGGGCCTACGCTAGGCATGGGCCAAATATGGTTGGGCTGAATTCGTCGCGGGCTGGGAATAGATTGGGCTGAAGATAGAAATTAGAAACGGGTTTTTTTCTCAAAAAAAAAAAAAACGAATTTTAGTGGGCCTTTTTCTAAAAAATAATTTCGTGGTCCTTTTTGTTAATCTTTTTTTATTTAGGGCCGGGTCTTTTGACCCGGTCCGAATTATTATTATTTTTAAAAAAATCAAAAAAATTAAAAAATTCGAAATTTCCCGAAATTTCGGAAACTTCATGGAAAATTCACAAACCTGAAAATTCACAAACTTTTTCAAAAAAAAAAAAAATATTCGAAAATATTAAAATATTAGAAAATCCAAAAAAAAAAAAGGAAAATTTTCAAAAATCCCAAAAAATTTCAAGTTTGTTTTAGAGTTCCCTAAGAAGCTCTAAAATAATTCTTAGACAATTTTCTCTTAAAAAAAATGTCGGAAAGTCATCGGCTTAAGATTGTGTTTAAAATTGAACAAGCCCTTACGGCTTCACCTTAGGGTTTTAATTATTCTTGGATACAATTACCCTTAAATGCATGCTTAGGATGCGATGATTATGGTTTCCCCCTTAGTTTAATTAGGATTGTCATTTATTTATCTCTTAATGCTAGGTGTTTATTTTCGCTTGCAATTTATTTAATGCTTTCTTTAATTGCTGATTATTATTTTGATGATTGCGTACCCACATGATCACCTCACATGTTAGTGGTTAAGTCTAAAATCAATCTAAACTGCCTGACAAAAAAATCTTTTTGAAATGAACAAGATTAGGTACCGAAAGGGCATTAATTGGCTAATTAGTGTAATCAAGTCCCCAACCCTAGACTCTCTAGTTGCGTAGAAAGCAAGGCACACTCCCATGCCTCGCTTGGTTTCTAGCCGACTTCAATAGGCTAGTGGCGACTCCTCATTAAAAGATTTTCATGAACGTCCAATGTCACGCGGGGTATGGGCTTGGGAGAGTCCACGTCCAATGAGGGTCCTGAACCCTCCTTTTGGACAATACCCCTAAACCTATTTATTTATATATTCATTTCCCCCACGGGACGAAAAAAATAGGTCGCGACTGTTGGTTGTTGTGAAAATGACAATGCTTGTTTGCATTAATTATGATACACATGAGTTTATACCGTGTAGGGTATGGGGTAAGAATGCTTGTGAGTCAAATCAACTGTTGAGTGTTTGTTGTGGGGTTTGTTAGGGGATTTACCTGTTAGATCACGGCTATAGTTAAGGCAAAGTGAGGGTCGTTTTGTTATCAATTTGTCATCAATATGTAGTTGAGTATTTAGGTACCTCGAGACGAGTTGATATCCTAACTGAGGCTTAAGACTGTAACTTACTGAGATATATATATCTTATTGGTTGTTATTAACCATTTTTTAGGCCCATAGTAATAGCATCCTTATCACTATAGATATGGTAGTGATGAAGCACGTCATTGAGGATAGCAGGATCGTGTGCTTGATGGTTAAATGAAGTATATTAACCATGCCTAGTATCTTTTGATGGCTATTAAGGAAGTCGCCCGACTGAATGGCTTGTATATAAACTTGCTAAGGTTAATTAGTAGAAAACTAAAAATGACATTGTTGCTGTTGTTATTGGTCTTTATGCTATCTTTGCTATTTGATTGATTGGGTATTGTGATTCGCTTCTACATGCATTTAATTTCAAGATAAAAAGAATGGTCAGTGATGCATCTTGGGACATCGCATTCATTTGACCAAAGTGAAAAGGGGTTGTCGTTAGCTCGAGGGTCGAGGTGTGACATCCTCGTCAGTTTTGGTATTAGAGCCCGATCAATACCTAGAGCGATAAGGTGCAATGGGTTATAGGATAATTAGATGCAAAATACATTTATTTCATATGCCTGTGTTTGCTTATAGGATCTTTTATTATAAGCAGGTTGTTTGTAGTTCCTAATTCCTCGAGAGAATTAGAAAGCAGGTTTTGTGAGAATTATGCGAGATGAACAATCATGATCCTAAAGCCTTTAGAGGAATGACAGTTTAAGGTCAGGCAGGTGTTAGAGATAAAGTACTAGGGAATCCTAGATTGGATGGGACCCTAAAGGCGTTGAAAGTCTTTGAATGATAGGGCACAACAAGCTCAGACTTAAGTTGTTATTGTTACAACTATTACTGTCATCATGCCTAATGAAATCCCTATGGTTAGAAATGGGAATAGCGAATGGTCAATGCTTAAGTTGATTAAACGGTTCCTAGAGCTGGAGCCGTCCAAGTTCGCGGGGACAGATGATCCTGAGGTGGCAACTCTTTGGATCAAGGAACTGAGAAAGTCTTCGCACTACCAGAGTGCTTGAAGGAAGAAAAGATAACCCTAGCAATATAGCAAGGTAAAGCCAGTGATTGGTGGGAAGTAACCAAAGAAAGGGGTTTTTCTTGAAAATATGACCTTAGAGTGGGGTGCCTTTGTCAAAGTGTTTAAAGGAAAATACTTTTCTTAGTGCGTATGAGAGCAAAAGATGATTGAATTCTTGCAACTTCGTTAGGATCATTTCTCAGTTGAGTAATATAAGGCTAAGTTTGCAAAGCTCTTGACATATGCACCAAGAACGATTGAGAATCTGGTAGACCGAGTCAAGAGGTTTAGGTATGGTCTGAGATTGGAAAGTAAAAGTTAGTTGGTGTCCCTGAACTTGAATGATTTTGATGAATGGTATGAAGTGCCCAACAAATTGAAGAGAGTTTAATAGAATAAGAAGCCGCATCTAGATCGCATCTGGATTGCAGTTTGCGTCTTATAGGGATAATCATCAGTGTGGAAAGAGGCTGATGATAAGAGGAAAACATCCCATCCCACCTAACAGGAAGAATGGCGTTGGAAAAAATTAGTATACAACTTGAATTCCACATGTCAATTCTGTGGATGACGACATGAGATAATTACATGTCTTATTAAGAGAGGAACATGTTTTGAATGCGACTAGCAAAGCTACATTGCGAGGAAGTGTCCTCGTTGACAGTCGATGAAGCAACCTCACAGCCACAAGTGGGACAACTGATTGGAAATGCCACGTGTCCTCCTAAGATAGGAGTCTGCTATGGATATGGTCAGTATGGCCACCAAATGAGACATTGCCCCCACAGGCCCGTGGGGAGTGCAAGTGTCATAGTTGTAGGGAGGGTAACTTGTAGGAAACACTCCGCAGAACAACCTCAATCGCTCTTTGGCGCAAAGATAGGTGTACGTGTCACAAGAAAGGAAGTGGAGGATTTGTAGGCCGTAATTATGAGTACGGTCTCCTTGTGCTATCAGGTTGTTTATGCATTAGTCGATTGGGAGCTACGCATTTGTGTATAGCTGAATCTTGATTAAGTTAGTGGGGTAAGACCGAAACAGTTGGACGCGGTTCTTAGTAATTTTACCTTGTTAAAGGATGATGTGTTGTCTGTAATAAGATGTCCAAGTTATAAGATAGCCATTGGTGATCAAGAGGAAATAATGGATTTGACTTTCTTAATAATGTATGACTTTGATGTCATCATCAGGAGTGAATAGCTTACAAAATAATGAGCTATGATGGATTGTTATCGCAAAGTAATCCAGTTTATCCCGTTAGGAAGGATTAGTTTCTAGTTCGTCGGAAATCGAGGGGGACCCTCGATCCATTTGATTTCGTCACTTGAGGTGACTAGGTTATTGGATGAGAGTTGCCAAGATTATTTAGTGACCGTAGTAATACATTGGTCGAGGAGCTAAGGATGGAAAGCATCACTATAATACGAGATTGTTCTGATATTTTTCGAGATAAATTGCCTAGATTACCTCAGAGCGAGAAATGGAAAATGTGATTGAGTTGGCCCTTGGAATGGAGTCGAATTTCAAGATATCTTATCGAATGACATTGTCAGAATTAAAGAAATTAAAAGCGTAGATGCAAAGCCTGATGGGCAAAGGATTCATTTGTCTTAGTGTGTCTCTGTGGGGAGCGCCATTTTTGTTTGTGAGGACGATGGATAAATCATTGCACTTTTGCATCGAGTTTTGGCAGTTTAGCTAAGGTATGGTCATGAACAAATATATGTTGTCGATGATAAATGACTTGTTTGACCAATTTCAAGAGTTTTGGTGTTTTCCAAAATAGGCACGAGGGTGGACTAACATCTATTGAGGATTAAGGAAGAGGACATACCGAAGACGGCATTTTGTATGTAATATGGTCACTACGAATTTACTGTAATATCGTTTGGATTGACCAATGCCCCAGTAATTTTATGGATCAAATGAATTAGGTGTCTAAGGCGTAATTGGATCAATTTGCAATCGTGTTCATAGATGATATATTGATGTATTCAAGGAATTTGGAGAAACACGAACATCACTTGAGGATGGTACTGCAAAACCCTTCGAGATTACGTGTTGTGTGTCAAATTTAGTAAGTGCGAGTTTTGGCTTACTCGTGTAGCTTTTATTGGTTGTGTGATTTTGAGTGAAGGAATTTATGTAGACCCAACCAGGATAAAGGCAGTTGAGAATTGGCTAAGGCCTAGGATAGTAACAAAGGTTCAAAATTTTCTAGGCTTGGTATATTTTATAGACGATTCATAGGAAGGTTTTCTATGATAATTACGCCGTTGATGCGACTATTAAAGAAGGACATAAAGTTGAATGGACAGATAAGTGTGAACATATTTTTAAGAGCTTAAATATAAACTGACTACTGCATTAATATTGACAATATCGTTTGAATTTTGAGGTTAAGAGATTTACAGTAATGCGTCATATAAGGAATTGGTATGCATTGTAAGGTAATAAAGAAGAGTGGTTGCATACGGATCCTGATAGTTAAGACCTCATAAGTTGAATTATCCGACGTACGATTTGAAATTAGTGGCAATCATTTTGCGCTAAAGATTTGGAGGCACTACTTATATAGAAAAATGTGTAACATCCTAAATTTCAACCAATTTCGCAATATATGAAATGGTTATTTTATTAATATGCTATTAGTTACGTTTACTCTGAGTTAGCCCCTCTTGAGTTAATTAACTATTCGAAAAGGTAATTAAGAATCGATATGCGTACGACCAGTAAATTCAATCAATGATAAGCCGCTCGACCATAATGATCAAACATGGATGATACCATACTGTTGTAGGCCAATTAGTGAACATAAATAAATCGATTTGGTAGAAATACAAGGTCGGATTGCAAGTGATTCTGCAAGACTTCAATATTGACTACGAACAACATTAAACCGATTTCATTTTGGCCTTGTACTCAGCGTGAGTAATTAACCTCTCATGATTACATGACAATCGAGGATCACCCTAGTTTGAATATGTTGACACCCTAATTTTTGTTTACATGTTTTAGTTGCCTATTTATTTTGCTTATATTTATAAAAAATTGAAATTTCGAAAATTAAAAAAAAAAAAAAGAAGAAAAAGAGGGGAAATTCGGTTGGCTGGTCTGACCAGCCCAGCCTTGCCCTTTTGCTCCCATTAGCCCAGCCCATGTCCCTCCATTTTTTTTACACATCTGGCCCATCACCTCCCCTTGGATTCTCTCTTCTTCTTCCACGCGTGGCGGCGGGGACCGCAAGAAGAATTAAAAAAAAAAGAAGAAGAAGAAGCAAGTTGCGGCATGGGCGGAAGATGGAGAAGGTCGACGGCAAAGGTTAGGTCGGCAAAGTCGGGCGGCGGAGTCGGGAGGGGATCAAGACCGGAGCGAACGGCGGGAAATCGGGGAGGTTAGGTCAAGCAAAAACCAGATCCGAGGGTGAGAGGACTCGGGAGAGAAAAGGAGGAAGAGAGAGCTGAGTGAAAGGGACCAAGGTCTAAAAAAACCAGATCTGAGAGCGAGGTTCGAGGCTTAACCCGAGAGAGAAAAAGAGAGGAGAGGACCCGAGAGGGAGGGGAACAAAAAAACCAGAGAGGAGAAGAAGCCGAGAGGAGAGAGACCGAAAGAAGGAGAGACCGAAGGACCAAAAAAACAGAAGAGAAACTGAGAAGAAGGAGAAGAGAAAACCGAGAGAGAGCAAACCAGAGGATAAGGCGAACTCGAGGGAACGGTTAGCCGTCGTCGGAGACCCGTCCGCCGGCCATTGCCCGCTGAAGCTTTTCCCCGAACGAGGTAGGCTCTTTGAACTTCCTGCATCCCGTTTTTGGAAAAGGCTGGGCCGGAGCTCGTCGCCGACCAGCTCGTGCGAGCTTCGGCCCCGGCGATCCCTTGTCGATGTTGCTGTGCGTTTGAACCTGCTTCGTTTGAGTTCGTGGCTCTCTTTCTGTAGTGCCCGTTAACCGTTCGGTGAAATGCCCCAAAGAGAGCCGACACACAATTCTTGTTTTAACTCAAAATCGACTAGTGCCGGTTGTAATTCTTGCTAAATCATGTTAGTCCCCACTGTTTATGCTGTGTTTATGTATGGTTTATGTTAAATATTCATGTGTTTTGGAATCGACGAAGTTTTTTTTTCTCCGCGACGAAAACGTTCGCCGGATTTCATGGTTGGAGGTGGTTAACGCCAGCTGGAGTGGACGACCGGTGGGTGGTGATGTCAGCTGGAGTGTGGGCTGCATCGGGGGGCGTTGGTTTAATAAAAATAAAAATTAAAAAAAAAAAAAAGAAAAAAAAGAAAGGAGAAGTTGCAGTCTTCGGGCGGGTGTGCTGCTGTTGCGGGAAGGAAGACGTCTGCTGATGAAGACGTCGGGGGTTGCATGGGAGGAAGCAATCTGCAGAAGCAGAAGACCCAAAAATAATAATAAAAAGAAAACAAAAAAAAGAAACAAAAAGGATTAAAATAAAATAAAATAAGAAGAAGAAGTGGCAGGCGTGCATGGGATATAGAAGACCTGCATGGGGGGAAGGAAATCTGCAGAAGAAATATGCATGCAGAAAAGGACAAAAAAGGGATTAAAAAAAAAAGGAGAGAAGAAAAAGGAATAAAAAAAATCAGAAAAAACAAAGAAAAAGACTGAATAAAAATAGAGGGCAAGGAGATGGGCTTTGCTGCGGGCCCGCTTCCATTGGGCTGAATTTGTCACGAGCCGGGTTTTTCAGCTGGGCTAAAAAAATAGAAATCAAGATTGGGCTTTTTAAGAAAAAATCCGTGTGGACCTTTTTGTTTTTTTGAGTGGCTTAGGGCCGGCCCGATTTGTTTTTAGCCCAGCCCGGACCGATAGGGTCCGGGTCGGTTTAGTAGGGCCGGGTTTCCCGACAAGGTCCGAATTACTTTTTTTTTAATAAATAAAAAAAATCGAATATTTTCAAAATTCCAAAAAAGAAGAAGGAAAATTTAGAAAATTCCAAAAGAAACATTAATAAATTTTTTTTTAAATTCAGGAAAAGCCAAAAATTTGCAAAAACCTTAATTTAATTTCGGAAAATTCGAAAAATATAAAAATATATAAAAAAATTAAAAAATATAAAAAATTCAGAAAAATTCAGAAAAATCATAAAAATTGCAAAATTCAGAAAACCCTTAAAAAAAAAAAAGACTAAAATTGAATAAGCCTTTAGGGCTCTACAATAGGTTTTCCCTGGCTTACGATATTAGGTTATTCTTGTATCTTATTTGTCCCTATTTTTAGACGTTATTTCCTTACCTTAGAAAGGTTAGGATAAACCTTGGGTTTCTCAAATGTGTTGCCATGACCTTAGTTGATATACGATCAAGTTAGGTACCGAAAGGGCGTTAGTCGCATGACTAACGTAATCAAGTCTCCGACCCTAGATTCTCTGGTTGCGTAGAAAGTGAGGCATGCTCCCATGTCTCACTTGGTTTCTAGCCGACCCCAATAGGTTAGTGGCGACTCCTTATTAGAAGACTTTCACGATATCCCAATATCGCGCGGGGTATGGGCTTGGGAGAGTCCGAGTTAATTAAGGGCCGTCGGCCTGAAATTAACAATACCCCTAAACCGATTATTTTTTGAAAATTTTAGGTCGCGACAGCTTGGCGACTCCGCTGAGGACTAGTTCTAAACCTTAGAGGACTTAGGCCTAATTAGCTTGATTGTGTGTTATCTAATGTGTTTTTTTGGCAGCGCGTTCGAGAAGGTGAGGTAAGTCCACTAACCTCATGTTAAATGTTGGTGCAGGATTGGAGTAATAAGGGGTGGAGTTTTTGCTAACACTTTGTTTTGTAGGTTGGTGAATGGGGATGAATGATTGTATGGTTAAAATTTTTGAAGTGTTGTTTGCTATATAAACCGTTGTGCATGTTTTCCTTACATGGCACTACACTTTAGCACACACAACCTGCCGCCGGACCTGGGCTGCATAAGATCACTTAGGATGGTGTTGAGATGAATGCTACTCCGACTACCACCATGTAGTACGAGTTGCCCATCTCAATTCCAAAATTCTTCTGACGTCGAGAGCTTCCACCCCGGCTTGCAAACGCGCAGCACGGGTCAACTCTTTGACAAAGCCGGAGTCATGGGAACCCCGACCTAACTGCGACCATGCTGGTTCAGTCCGGTAATCCCGTGGCTTCATTTGAACCGTATAGAGTAGAAATTGACCCACATCTCATGCGTATGTCTATGTGATTGGAAAAAAGAAAAAAAAAAAGGTCATCATCATTGGTAAGAATGATTTCTCCCTTTACTTGTTCATTTTTTATTGAAACTTTCATTTTTTAAATTCGCGGAGATCAATCGAATGCCCTTAGTGTAGGCTTCTAATTGGGAAAATTAGCAATTACTCTTCATAAGCAAACATTCAGTGTCAATTTCAAAAATCATTAATTTGGCCCTGCACAACGGATGATTTTGTCAAAGTTTCCAATCATGGGCTTGAAATCACATCTTGTTAAAAAGTTCTTCCAATTCATGATTATATTTTGGGGTACAAAAAAAATTTTGAAATCACACTTTTAACCAAATTTTTTCCCTCTCACATTTTGAGATTGAAAATTCAAATCACATTTTGTGTATAGATTTCTTAAAATAAAAATCACCTCATATTGGCAAAGTGGAAGCACAAATCGTCTTTCAAAATCAATGCCACATTTTGCATATGAAGCTTTTGGGAATAGAGTGGACATTCGATTGACAGCCGCGAATCGATCTTTTAATGATGTCTCCTCTTATGATAAAATCTCGGCAAAATACCAAAATCCCGTAATAAGGACCATGGGGCATGTGCCGTTGTCTTGATTTCATTGTAAGAGATGACATCATTGAAAGATCATTTTCTCATTCGCCTACTGACATTATTTCCTTCTTGCAGGATGTGAGTAACAGTTACTCTTAGACATCTACTTGGCCATACAAATAAGTGGACTTTCAAACTCGGACGAAAATTGGTTTTTACACTCATTTATGTTGACCTGCAAGATAATATTTTGAGATGGTAAAGTTGTGATTGTTCCAGGGGGAAATAAGGAGATTTTGGCCTTAAATGGAAAAAGAAAGCAACTCTGGACATCGTCGGTACCTTTAGCCGAGTGGTATCCGGGGAGGAATCCGCCTGGTCCGATCGGGAGTTCGAATCCCGAAAGCGGCAATGGCCGCATAAATAAAAAAAAAAGAGAAGAAAAAAAAGAGAAAAAAGAAAAAAAGGCGAAAACCAACTTTTTGCAACTTTTATTTTTGTGCCCTTTCCCCCTCTCCATCAGCCGCTTCTCTCTCTCCCCCCCTCGCTCGGTTCTGGTTTCCACCGAACCCGCCACCACTGCAGCTTGTGATTTTTATGGACGATGTATTCAATTCCAAGTTGATCATAAGCACAAGTGACTCATTTTTTTTGGGGGAATCTCAAGAAGGATAATCCAGGATGATCACAAGTAAATACTCCCACGGGTCTTCATCTTGGAATTCAAAAAATGAGAGTCCAACTTCAACGTTGGACTCTGGGGCAATATCTCTCATTCCCCACTAATGACACGTGCTGGGGCAAAAATTCATCACAAAAGGATATATCGTTCCCAAATTGAGCCTAATTATGCATGGAGATAACACGATTCATCTTCTTTTGTCACAGGGCGATCACCGACACAAGTCACTCAAAGCATAGTAAATCACACCCATAAAGCATGATGAAATGGAGTCAATCAATTCGACGCTAAAAAGGGTGTATTGTTCTTGAATTAATCAAATTCGATGTTAGAATGCAAATAACATGTCCCATCTTTTGTAGGAAAATGTGCGCATTGACTGCAGGAGCAGTGCCTTTCACCAAAGAAGCATGTTAAAGCACAACCATCCATTTTGGCGCGATAAATGGGGCAAAGCATCCAAGAAACAATGCCCTCCAATGTCGGGACATAAATGCTCATACCCGAAGAATAGAAACACGTGAAGGGTAAATTGTATCGATTCCAATTGCTCATGTTGATATTGGTCTCTGACATAATCCCTTTTTCCTTTGATAGGAAGACATCAAATGCACACAAAAAATTACAAGTGAAGGGCAATTTGGGGTTACCAAATATCCAAGAGGATAATGTCGGCACTTTGAGTGATAAATGCGAGTGAAGGGTAATAATGTATCGTCTCCAATTTTCAATCCTTGAAGATTCTTGCACTAATACTTTCCTTCTTATTCTTTATAGGGTTACTAAGTCGCCATGTTGCAGGTAAGTACCCTTCTTCTCAAAATCAAAAGGAAGACAAAATTGAGAATTTTCAAAACAAAAAATTTCAGCATTTTACTTGGAGCATGTAAAAAGAAGAAAAAAAAAAGATAAAAATTGAAAAAAATTTCACAAAAGTTTCTGAGCATTGTTTTTGATCTCAAAATTGTATGTCTGCTTGGAGGATCACTCATTTTGAATCAAAACTCCTCATGGAGATTAATCTACTCAGATGATCTCGACTAAATGAAATTGAGATGTTTAATCATGCCAAGCGGGAAATGTTTAGGATGATGAAAGGCAATCCATTCCCAAACACATCCTTCAAACATCGTGAGAATCGAGCGAAAAAAACCTGTGTCGTTTAAGGACGAATGAGTCATTTGCAATTGGTACACAAACCAAAATGAAAAGAGGCATTCATTTTCTTTATCTTATACACTGCAGGTGACCATAGTCAGCCCTTTTGAGCATTAAAGTGGAGAAATCATAAAATACCCCTGTCAAAAACCACCCCACAATGGGGCAAATTTGGAGGTTTTGGTTGACATTATGTGGTGAAAAGATGAGAAAGACTTCTTTGCTTTCACTTGCATTAATATTTTTGTGGTGACTTCAGGTGAATTCTTATGAAAGCTTGAAACATCCCAAGGTGAAGAAGAGCATTCATTTCTCTACCCAAACACTGATACCCTTTGCTTAAACCGAGTTAAGCCTAATTGTTCATTTCTGAAACCCAAGTGGTGATTATCTACACATATTGGGGCAAGGCACATGATGGACCAAGGCCATTGGCATTTACATGAAAACGTGCTAAGCATCTCGAAAGTCCTAAAAGCTCAAAAAGTGCAAAAGAGCAAAAGTCCAATGAAAATTAAGGGGCATGAAAAAGCAGTGTGCCTGGTAAAAGCAAGGCCAATGCCCATGAAAAAAGAAGAAGAGAAAACTGAAAAGAAAAAGATTTGCATTAAGGGGGTGATAAACTCCTATGTGAAAATAAATTGTCAAATTCAAAATGCTTGCATCAAAAAGAAAATCACTGCAAATGAAAAAAATTGAGAAGGACAAAGCTCTTATTTGATTGGTCAAAGGACTTTCGAGACAAATCAAGTTTCAAAAGTCGAGTGCTTTCGAAAAGATTGAGTGATATGACAATGATGCCATGATAATCACCAACTTTCAAACCCCTTTTTGTGAAAAGTTATGAGCCTTTTGAGCCTTAACCGAACCAACATTACAACCTTTCCCAAAGTCTCTTCAAATTGGGATGATTCAAGTGGAAATAAGGATTTTCCAAAGAAGCTACCGCTCAAAGAAGTGGGGGCAAAGTTGTCTTATTTCATCTCAAGGTTGCTTGACTTGTAAACCTGGCGAAGATGTTGATAGATAATTGTTTCATTTCATAGTCAATGATGCTTATCCATTGCTAAAGCCATGACCAAACCTGCATTACGGTCCCTTTGAAAGACCTTTTGGATTGGTCAAGATGTACTTATTGCGAATGATTCTCAAATTCTTCGACATTGGGAATGCGAGGTAAATTGAGTGATCAAATCACTTCCCACATGAATTGATGGGATCAGGTAGCCCCTTCTTGAGAGCATGTGATAAGCCCTTTCTAACTAAAGAGCTCTCGCTTGGCATGCTTAATGAACCTCTCTCATGAATAGGATCATTCTGACATAATTTTTCTCTTAAAGGGATTTGATGATTAATGATACTTTCCAAGCTTGATGACAATTTTGTGGTACATGATACCAAAAGACATCAAATACTTCCAATGTGATCAGACTTAGCTTGATTTGCTCATGCAATTAATGCTACAATATTGTCAATGCATTTTTCTAATATTGTCTTTAATGACATTTGCTCAAGTTGAATTTGATAGGCTCACTCAGTGAAGCCGTACAATCTCAAATGGTTCATGGTCAGCCTAAAA
The DNA here is from genome assembly GCA_014182845.1 of Corymbia calophylla. NCBI lineage: Eukaryota > Viridiplantae > Streptophyta > Magnoliopsida > Myrtales > Myrtaceae > Corymbia > Corymbia calophylla. Next base: position 14,546,660 of record CM024695.1, on the reverse strand, counting down.
CCATGCAATTTCCAAATGGTTCATGGTCAGCCTAAAACCATGCAATTTCCAAAAGGTTCATGGTCAACCTAAAACCATGCAATTTTAATGGTTCATGGTCAGCCTAAAACCATGCAATTTCCAAATGGTTCATGGTCAACCTAAAACCATGCAATTTCCAGAAGGTTCATGGTCAACCTAAAACCATGCAATTTCAATGGTTCATGATCAGCCTAACACCATGCAATTTCCAAAAGGTTCATGGTCAGCCTAAAACCATGCAATTTCAATGGTTCATGGTCAGCCTAAAACCATGCAATTTCCAAATGGTTCATGGTCAGCCTAAAACCATGCAATTTCCAAATGGTTCATGGTCAGCCTAAAACCATGCAATTTCAATGGTTCATGGTCAACCTAAAACCATGGAATTTCCAAATGGTTCATGGTCAACCTAAAACCATGCAATTTCCAAAAGGTTGGTGGGCTTATCCTTAAACCACATGGTTCGTGGATCTATCCTTAAACCACACGGTTCGTGGTCAACCTGAAACCATGCAATTTCCAAAAGGTTCATGGGTCCTCCTTAAACCATGCATTCTTGGTCGAAGCCCGTTGTTACACGGTAAGACCCCCTTCAAGTCGAAGCCCGTTGTTACACGATAAGACTTTACTAACCCGGTCGAAGCCCGTTATTACACGGTAAGACTTTACTAACTCGGTCGAAGCCCGTTGTTACACGGTAAGACCTTCCTCCAAGTCAAAGCCCGTTGTTACATGGTAAGACTTTACTAACTAGCCGTTGTTACACGGTAAGTCGAAGCCCGTTGTTACACGGTAAGACTTTACTAACTCCCTCCGTTGTTACACGATAAGACCTCCCTCCAAGTCGAATTCGTTGTTACACGGTAAGACTTTACTAACTCGGTCGAAGCCCGTTGTTACACGATAAGACCTCCCTCCAAGTCGAAGCCCGTTGTTACACGGTAAGACTTTACTAACTCGGTCGAAGCCCGTTGTTACACGGTAAGACCTTCCTCCAAGTCGAAGCCCGTTGTTACACGGTAAGACCTCCCTCCAAGTCGAAGCCCGTTGTTACACGGTAAGACTTTACTAACTCGGTCGAAGCCCGTTGTTACACGATAAGACCTCCCTCCAAGTCGAAGCCCGTTGTTACACGGTAAGACTTTACTAACTCGGTCGAAGCCCGTTGTTACACGGTAAGACCTTCCTCCAAGTCGAAGCCCGTTGTTACACGGTAAGACTTTACTAACTCGGTCGAACCCCGTTGTTACACGGTAAGACCTCCCTTCAAGTCGAAGCCCGTTGTTACACGGTAAGACCTCCCTCCAAATCGAAGCCCGTTGTTACATGGTAAGACTTTACTAACCCAGTCGAAACCCGTTGTTACACGGTAAGACTCCACTAACCTAGTCGAAACCCGTTGTTACACGGTGAGACTTTACTAACTTGGTTGAAACTCGTTTACACGAGCCGAGACCTAAAAGCACAAAAACAAAAAAATGATGAAAAAAAATGAAAAATGAATCAAAAAATGAATAAATCCGCGCTTTCATTGCTCGCTGACAAAATTTGGGTGTCACCTAGTCTTTGAAATGAACCTCTTCGAGCTCCCTTTCAAAGAGGGGTAGCTGTTCACACCCTAATTTTTGTTTACATGTTTTAGTTGCCTATTTATTTTGCTTATATTTATAAAAAATTGAAATTTCAAAATTAAAAAAAAAGAAGAAGAAGAGGGGAAATTCGGTTGGTGGGGGCCGACTTGAGCCTTGCCCTTTTGCTCCCATTAGCTTGACCCCATGTCCCTCCATTTTTTTTTTACACATCGGCCCATCACCTCCCCCTTGGATTCTCTCTTCTTCTTCCATGCGCGCGCAGGACCGCAAGAAGAATTAAAAAAAGAAGAAGAAGAAGCAAGTTGCGGCATGGGCGAAGATGGAGAAGGTCGGATGGCAAAGGTTAGGTCCGCAAAGTCGGGCGGCAGTCGGGAGGGCATCGGAAGATCGAGTGAACAGCAGGAAATCGAGGAGGTTAGGTCGGCAAAAACCAGATCTGAGGGTGAGAGGACTCCGGGAGAGAAAAGGAGGAAGAGAGAGCCGAGTGAAAGGGACCAAGGTCTAAAAAAACCAGATCTGAGAGCGAGGTTCGAGGCTTAACCCGAGAGAGAAAAAGAGAGGAGAGGACCCGAGAGGGAGGGGAACAAAAAAACCAGAGAGGAGAAGAAGCCGAGAGGAGAGAGACCGAAAGAAGGAGAGACCGAAGGACCAAAAAAACGAAGAGCGAGAAGAAGGAGAAGAGAAAACCGAGAGAGAGCAAACCAGAGGATAAGGCGAACTCGAGGGAACGGTTAGCCGTCGCCGGAGACCCGTCCGCCGGCCATTGCCCGCTGAAGCTTTTCCCCGAACGAGGTAGGCTCTTTGAACTTCCTGCATCCCGTTTTTGGAAAAGGCTGGGCCGGAGCTCGTCACCGACCAGCTCGTGCGAGCTTCGGCCCCGGCGATCCCTTGTCGATGTTGCTGTGCATTTTAACCTGCTTCGTTTGAGTCCGTGGCTCTCTTTCTGTAGTGCCTGTTAACCGTTCGATGAAATGCCCCAAAGAGAGCCGACACACAATTCTTGTTTTAACTCAAAATCGACTAGTGCCAGTTGTAATTCTTGCTAAATCATGTTAGTCCCCACTGTTTATGCTGTGTTTATGTATGGTTTATGTTAAATATTCATGTGTTTTGGAATTGACGAAGTTTTTTTTTCTCCGCGACGAAAACGTTCGCCGGATTTCATGGTTGGAGGTGGTTAACGCCGGCTGGAGTGGACGACCGGTGGGTGGTGGTCGTCAGCCGGATGTGGGCTGCGTCGGGGGCGTTGGTTTAATAAAAAAAAAAAAAAAAAAAAAAAAAAAAAAAGAAAGGAGAAGTTGCAGTCTTCGGGCGGGTGTGCTGCTGTTGCGGGAAGGAAGACGTCTGCTGATGAAGACGTCGGGGGTTGCATGGGAGGAAGCAATCTGCAGAAGCAGAAGACCAAAAAATAATAATAAAAAGAAAACAAAAAAAGAAACAAAAAAGGATTAAAATAAAATAAAATAAGAAGAAGAAGTGGCAGGCGTGCATGGGATATAGAAGACCTGCATGGGGGGAAGGAAATCTGCAGAAGAAATATGCATGCAGAAAAGGACAAAAAAGGGATTAAAAAAAAAAAAGGAGAGAAGAAAAAGGAATAAAAAAAATCAGAAAAAACAAAGAAAAAGGCTGAATAAAAATAGAGGGCAAGGAGATGGGCTTCGCTGTGGGCCCGCTTCCATTGGGCTGAATTTGTCACGAGCCGGGGTTTTCAGCTGGGCTAAAAAAATAGAAATCAAGATTGGGCTTTTTAAGAAAAAATCCGTGTGGACCTTTTTGTTTTTTTGAGTGGGTTTAGGGCCGGCCCGATTTGTTTTTAGCCTAGCCCGGACCGATATGGTCCGGGTCGGTTTAGTAGGGCCGGGTTTCCCGACCCGGTCCGAATTACTTTTTTTTTAATAAATAAAAAAAATCGAATATTTTCAAAATTCCAAAAAAAAAGAAGGAAAATTTAGAAAATTCCAAAAGAAACATTAATAAATGTTTTTTTAATTCCAGAAAAGCCAAAAATTTGCACAAACCTTAAAAGCTTGATTTGTTTAATTTCGGAAAATTCGAAAAATATAAAAATATATAAAAAAATTAAAAAATATAAAAAATTCAGAAAAATTCAGAAAAATCATAAAAATTGCAAAAATTCAGAAAACCCTTAAAAAAAAAGACTAAAATTGAATAAGCCTTTAGGGCTCTACAATAGGTTTTCCCTGGCTTACGAAATTAGGTTATTCCTGTATCTTATTTGTCCCTATTTTTAGACGTTATTTCCTTACTTTAGAAAGGTTAGGATAAACCTTGGGTTTCTCGAATGTGTTGCCATGACCTTAGTTGATATACGATCAAGTTAGGTACCGAAAGGGCGTTAGTCGCATGACTAACGTAATCAAGTCCCCGACCCTAGATTCTCTGGTTGCGTAGAAAGTGAGGCATGCTCCCATGTCTCACTTGGTTTCTAGCTAACGCCGCATGACTAACGTAATCAAGTCCCCGACCCTAGATTCTCTGGTTGCGTAGAAAGTGAGGCATGCTCCCATGTCTCACTTGGTTTCTAGCCGACCCCAATTGGTTAGTGGCGACTCCTTATTAGAAGACTTTCACAATATCCCAACGTCGCGCGGGGTATGGGCTTGGGAGAGTCCGAGTTAATTAAGGGCCGTCGGCCTGAAATTAACTGTAAGGACCTGGGGCTCGCTGAGTAATATTGTCCGCTTTGGGCCGAGGCCCGCACGGCTTTAAAACGCGTTACTCAGGGAAGAGGGATCCCAGCCTTATAAACCATCCCAGGACTCCCCCCTAGGCGATGTGGGACTCCCCCTAGCAAGCAAGAGACATGTGACCCCCTCCCTTGCGCACGTCCGGGACCGAGGCGCGGACGCACCGCCATCCCTCCTCCTCGCGCACCGTCGCTCGGGCTGTCACATTCTCCCCCTTCGAGCACGGCGTCCTCGCTGTGGCCCCACACGCGGATCGGGAGTCGGCTCGATACCATTTGTAAGGACACGGGGCTCGGCGAGTAATATTGTCCGCTTTGGGCCGAGGCCCGCACGGCTTTAAAACGCGTTACTCAGGGAAGAGGGATCCCAGCCTTATAAACCATCCCAGGACTCCCCCCCTAGGCGATGTGGGACTCCACCCTAGGCAAGAGACATGTGACCCCCCTCCCTTGCGCACGTCCGAGGACCGAGGCGCGGACGCACCGCCATCCCTCCTCCTCGCGCACCGTCGCTCGGGCTGTCACATTCTCCCCCCTTTCGAGCACCTAGGCGATGTGGGACTCCCCCCTAGGCAAGAGACATGTGACCCCCCCCCTCCCTGCGCACGCGCAGGACCGCGCCGGCCGTCACCGTGCCAGCCCGAGGACGGTACGCGAGCGCGGATGGCGGTGCGTCCGCGCCTCGGTCCCGGACGTGCGCAGCGGAGGGGGGTCACATGTCTCTTGCCTAGGGGGGAGTCCCACATCGCCTAGGTGGGAGTCCTGGGATGGTTTATAAGGCTGGGATCCCTCTTCCCTAAGTAACGCGTTTTAAAGCCGTGCGGGCCTCGGCCCAAAGCGGACAATATTACTCAGCGAGCCCCAGGTCCTTACATTAACAATACCCCTAAACCGATTATTTTTTGAAAATTTTAGGTCGCGACAGAATAGACATGATCGTGGATTGAAAAGCTATCAACTACGGGTCAAACGCGCGAGAACCCCTAAACGCCGCCCGATAGTTAGGTTGTACTAAAGTTGCGATTGATCAATTTTAACCACAAATTTCGATCCTGTTTCGGGTATTGAACTTTTAAGGATGTCGAGACTAAAATATTAGACGTTGCCACATTAATTCTCGAATTTATTGGTAAGCCTAGAAATTATCGGAAAAGGATTTAACGGGCCGAAAAATTGGAACCAAGAGGAGTTGGACCGACCAAAGGCCCAATGGGCCTTGCGCCTATTAGAGGTCGGCCACGTGGGCCCCAAGCTAGCCCAATTAGGCCCACCAAGCCCAACTTCTAGCCTTTGAGCCCAATTGCATTTTCTAGTCCATTTCTTTTCAATTTGAGCCCAAACCAATTTCATTCAAGCTTGTATAAAATCTTAGCCAGTATACGCGTATAGTACAGTATACTATACTTTGGGAATTTACCAAATTACCCCTTCTAGAACTTGCATTCAATGGGAGAGGACAAAAGGCAAGAAAAGTCAAGGAAATGATGGGTTTTTGGGGAAATTGATGAAGCCAATTGGAGAAGGCTTCAAGAAGAGAGAGTCTTCATCTTTTCTCTCTCTTTCCTCTCTCTCTCCTCCCTCTCTCTCCTCTTAGGCGTCCAGCCCCTCACCCCTCCATTTTCTCTTTCATTTTTCTCTCTTTTCCTCTTGTTTTCTACTTGTTTATTGCCTTTGGATGCCCCTTGACTATTCAGACCACCCTCACCCGCCATCCTTGCCGCCTTGCCGCTGTTTTGGAGCTGCCGTGCCACTGTGGTGCCGCCCGTCCGAGGCCACCCAAGCCGTGCCCCTCTCTCTCTCCCTCACAGTTCTCACCTCCATCAGAAACCACCTCTGCCGAGACTCGTTTTTGCTTAGCGCCTCCGTGACGTTTTGGTGGTAGTGGTGCATCACCCTTGCCGCTGCCGTCGTACTCGTGTCGTCGGAATTGCTAAACCATGAGTCTATTTCCTAATCCCTTAGTTAGGGGTTAATCTTGCTTATGAGTAGTTTAATTAGTTTAATCCTTGATTTATGCTTTGGATGATGGATGATTAGTATTTTTTAATCTTGCTTATTAAGATAAAGTAACCGTGGTTAGATTAAAGTAACTGTAGTTGGTTAAAGTAACCGCGGTTGGATTAAAGTAACTGTAGTTGGTTAAAGTAATCGCGGTTGGATTAAAGTAATTGGGGTTAGATCAAAGAATCTCAGTTGGGTTAGTTAACGGTAGTTGGGTTAATTAACCGTAGTTGGGTGAGAATAGTAACCATGGTTAGTATTAATAAATATTATTTTTTTTGGAATAAATAATAATAATTTATTATTTTCGGAATTAAATAATTATTAATTATATTATTTTATGATTTCGAATTATTATTATTATTATTATTATTATTATTATTATTATTATTATTATTATTATTATTATTATTATTATTATTATTATTATTATTTCTGAATATTAATTATTTTGGGGGAAATTAATTAATTATGATTATTTATTGGAAATGGTTTAAATGGTTTTAATTGAGTAATTTTGTGAGAAAAATTACTAGAGCCTATTTTCTAATGTCAATTGTGATTAATTACTTTGTTATTAAAGAATATGAGTTTATTAAAGAAAATTTTTCGGAAATGAAATTTGTTGGGTGGATTAATTGATTTTAGTATTGTTGTAAAATGATAAGTATTTCATGGGGATTATGGGATTGGTAAATAAATTATAAGTATTTTGTGGGAGTTAAATTATTTTATAGAAACAATTCTCTATAATATTGTATACTTCATAAATGAGTATTTTTGGGTTATAATCTTAGTTTATACATATTTTGAGATGATTAATAATTTATGGGAATAATTGATTTTCGTTAACTAAGTATTTTTGGGTTATAATATTAGTTTATACGTATTTTGTGATGATTGATTAGTTATGGGAATAATCAATTATCGTTAGTCGTTAAGTCGCGTGTTTGTTTAGTATTGAATGTGGAGACACGCGGTTGTGTACCGTTAATTATTGAAGTACGTGATTATTTTGGAAAGGCATACAAGTATCGTGATGTTGATTGGTCAGAATTGATTGTCAGTTTGTGACTTGAATTGCTGATTGATGACTGTATCTAAACTGTTGAATTGTGCAAGTTTCTGTGACCATTGGTTATTGTTGCATTATATTATACGCATGACAACTACAAGGGCATGTCACGTGAGCACTAACCATATTTGCATTGACGACAAAGAAAAGAAAAGAATGAATTGATTGATGCTATATTGCATGGTCACATTAAGAGGAGAGTCTGGCGCTACCGGACAACCGCCAATCTTTTGGGGTTGTGCTGTGGTAGTTTGGTCGCCCGACAGAGGTTAGATACAGAGTTGCGGTAGAGGCCAGACCCATACTCCTTCGGGAATGCCGTATTGGGAGAGAGCCCTTGACGTCGCTATGCCTCACAAGGAAGGATGATGCCTGGTTTAGGATCAGTTGACTGCCAACCATAAGGTTGTACCGTGGCATATGGGGTCTTAATAATCGAAGCACGCGTGAATATTGAGGCATGAGAAAGTTATGTGCAATGCTCTAATTATTTGCATGCCTCTTGATCTTGTTATGATTTAAATGATGGTTTCTATAAGTTGCGTGTACCAAGACAATGTGAGATTTTGCATCTGATGATTGAACTACTTTCTGATAACACTTCTTTGAGACGTTGCAGTTGGTTGATTGTCGATACTAGGTTGCATGTTTAGATTACCTCGAGGCGAGTGGAGTTCCTAATCATGGCTTAAAATTTTGACTTACTGAGATTTTATCTCACTGGTTATTGTATAACCATTTTCAGGTCCGTAGGATGAAGAACCGACACGTGTTACGGCTCGTGGCTGTATTTTAAGGGAGTAGATTAACCCTGGCTCTATTAGTTTCCTTAACTCGATAAGAAAATGCTGTTATAAGGGTTTGTACTTGTGAACATTTTAGGGTTAATCAGTTAGTTAATAAAGCGACACTTTTGTGTTTGTGGTTGGGTTTTCTTGTTATCCCTATTTTTGTAATGGAATGGGTGGTTGTGATTTGCTTTCGCATGCATTTAATTAAAAGATAAAAATAATGGTTGGTGATGCGTCCTAGGATGTCGCATCTAAATGACCGCAAGAGAATAGAGGTTGTTGCGTGCTTGAGGGTCGAGGCGTGACAAAATATTACAAATTTCTACGGACCATCAAAGTTTAAATTACCCATTCTCTTAGAAGGAATTGAACATGAAGCATTGTCGATGGATGAAACTTCTCGATGATTATGACTATGACATTTTGTACCATCCTAGAAAGGCTAATAAGGTAACAAATGCGCTTAGTCGAAAGTCATCGATTGTGCAAATGATAGTTCAAGAATGGATCCTGCTCAAAGGAGTTCGATATTCGGATTTCAAGTTTGAGATAGGCCATATATCAAGTCTTATGGCTATACTCAAAATAGAGCCCAAAATGCAAACCAGGATTAAGGCAGTGCAATCTATGAGCCCTACAGTCCGAAGGATTCTACAATTAGACGCAACTAAGAGAAAACTTGACTTTCAAGCATCCGAGGATTGGATCTTGAAGTCTCGTGAACGATTGTGCGTGGCCAGTGATGTCGAGCTTAAGGAGGAAATTTGGTCGAAAGCTCATCATAGTAGTTATAGTATTCACTCAGGCAGTACAAAAATATACTAGAATTTGAGGTAGTACTATTGGTGGAATGGCATGAAATTGGATATTGCTAAGCACAGAGCTAAAAACTTAACATGCTTACAAGTGAAATTGCAGCATTGTAAGCATGGTGGATCGTTTTAGGAGACAATTAAGATTGAGATATGAGGAAATAGATTTTTATCCTTGGTGGATTAAGAATTCAATATCCCATGATGCTAGACGAACATAATTTGAGATAGCGATGTCGATAAATTTTTCTTGAGGTATTAGTAAAGACTTGAAGAAGTAGCAGAAATTTTTTAGTATAATAAATGAAAATTTGGTTTGCACTAGTCTTCAAGTGGTTGAGGTGATTTTCTTGGGCTAGGCATGTAATTGAAGTGAGCAGAACGTTGAAAGGTGAATTGAGGGCTTATGAAATCCACATTGCAATATGATGGAAATTCAGCGAATCATAATTCAAGTGCCGATGAGTGATCTTGAGAAAACGACCTCATGGATTGGTGAATTGGAGAAAGCTTTTGCACTCTAAAATGCTCATATGAGATTAAAACCGTGAAGTTCGGTATTGGACGGGCCAAAGCAAATTAAACCGTGAGTTAATGCATGTCCAAAAAGGGGCTTTTGCTAATGAAGGTGCAATTCAATGATGCTTGTAACGACTGATCCGATGAGGGCAGAGAGTGGTCACTAGGGCTAGAGGGCGTGAGTAAGGAGCGACTCTTAGCAAGCTTCTAGGATGTCGAAGGGAGTAGGAGTGAACTGAACTACGCACCAAGCAAGAAGAGAGTGCTTTTAGAATAAAAGTTTTATGTGAGTGGTATAACAAAAGTATAGTCAAGCTTGTGGAACTCCAATTTATTGGAATGAGGTCAAAGAAACGGGTATCACTCGGTTTAGAGATAGTCTGGCAATTAGTGGATGCGATTAAGACTATCAAAGATAGGCTATGGAAATGGGCAAAGCTGCTAAAAATGTGGTGCAAATAAAGGATGAAGGCCTTTGGAATTTCAAGTAAGGAACCACGTTTCCCTTAAGTTGTCCCCTATGATAGGGACACTCCAATTTGGTAAGAAAGAAAAGCTAAGCCCTAGATATATTGACCTTTTTGAGGTTTGGAACGGATAAGGATATTGGCCTTGAATAGAAAAAGAACACAACTATGACACCATCAGTGTCTTTAACCGTGTGGTAAAGGGGTTGGAGCATCACGATTCGACTGGGAGTTCATTTGTTTTTGTAAAAATAAATAAGTGCTTAGCCTTTTGGAACAAAAAATGATTTGGATATGATTGGAAGTAATCTAGTAGCATTGGAAATGATGGATAGCATTACAGTGCAGAAAGAATGACATGGGAAAGTGAGGATATAATGATGCATCAATACCCTTATTTGTTTAAGGATGCAAATAGTTCTTCAAATTTCAAGGACGAAATTTCTTTAAGGAGGAAAGAGTTGTGATGTCCTGAATTTCACTCATGTCGGGATATGAAATGGTTATTTTATCAATACACTATTAGTTACATTTACTCTGAATTGATCACTCATGCGTTAACTAATTATTCAAAAAGGCAATTAAGGATCGATACACATACAATCAGTGAATCCACATATGATCAGTGAATTCAATTAGGGATAGGCTGCTCGATCATAAGGATTAAAGAGGGATGATACCACACTATTGCAAGCTAAGTAGCGAATGTAATTAATTGATTCGGCAGAAGTACGAGGTCAGATTGCGAGTGATTCCACACGACTTCGATACTAATTACAAACAACATTAAACCGATTTCCTTTTGGCCTTGTACTAAGGGTGAGCAATCAACCCCTTATGATTACATGATAATTGAGAATTGCCCTGATTTGAATAGGCACAATCGTGAATTAAAAAGCTATCAACCACGAGTTAAACGTGCAAAAACCCTTATAGGCCACTTGATAGTTAGATTGTACTAAAGTCACAATTAATCGATTTTAACCAGGAATTTCAATCCGATTTCGGGTGTTGAACTTTCAAGGATGTTGAGACAAAAATATTGGATGTCGCCTCGTCGATTCTCAAATTTATCGGTAAATCCAAAAATTATCGAAAAAGGATTTGACGAGCCAAAAAGTGGAACTCACTAGGAAGTGAGTCGGGCAAAGGCCCATTAGGCCTCACACCCAAAGTGGGCCCAAGCTGCCCAAGTGGGCCCATTTAGCATTTGAATCCCAACTTTCATTTCAAGCCCATTTATCTACAATTTGAGCACAAACCAATTTTATTCAAGCCTATATAAAATTCTGGCCCATATACGTGTATAGTACGATATACTATGCTTTGGGAAATTACTCAAATACCCCTTCTATATGGTTTTTGACCTTAAATGACAGTTGATGGGGAAGAAGGAAAAGAAGCCAAAGGGAGAGAAAGTCTTGGCAATTATGAAGGGAAATGATAAAAACCTGTGAAGGAAGTTGGCAAAGGGAAATGTCTTCATCTTTTTTCTCTCTCTTTCCCCCTTTCCCCCATTCAGCCCCCCATGGCAGCCCACTCTCTCACTTTTTCTTCTCATTGTCCTCTCTTTTGTTCTTTTTTCCTCTTGGTCTTTCCCCCTTGGTTGCCTCCTTACCATTCGGACCACCATTGCTTGTCATTTAAGCCATGAGATGCTGCCTGCCAACCCGACTTGGCCGCTCATCGCTCGTTTGAGCTGTCCTACATCCGTCGCTCTCTCTCTCTCTCTCTCTCTCTCTCTCTCTCTCTCTCAGTGATCTCACCAAACCGGACCAGCCACCATCTACCAAGACCTATTTTTGAGCTGCCATTTCTCATCGTTCCGAATGTAGTTGCGCATAGCCCTCGCCGTCACTGTTGTGCTCGTGTTGTTGAAATCATCGCCGGGTGAGTTTACGTTCTAATCCCTTGATTAGTTCGTTAAACTTGATTAAGGTTAGTTTAGATTATAGTTAACTTTGATTAGGATATTAGTTAGAATTAATTATGGTTGAACTATGGTTAGTTAAAGTAACCATGGTTGATAGGTGGTTAGTAAATTGACCATAGTTGATAAGTGGTTAGTAAATTGACCATGGTTGATAGGCGGTTAGGTTAATTAACTACGATTAGTTAAAGTAACCATGGTTGATAAGTGGTTAGTAAATTGACCATGGTTGATAGGCGGTTAGGTTAATTAACTATGATTAGTTAAAGTAACCAGGGTTGATAGATGGTTATGTTAATTAACTATGGTTAGTGAGGTTTAGTTAATTAACTATAGTTAATTAACCATGGTTTTTATATGTTTAATTTTAGTTAACCATGGTTAAGGTTAATTAATTTTATTAATCCCAATTAATTATAATTAATTATATTTTAGGTTAGTTAATTATAATTAAGGTGATAAGTTATCACGATAAGCTATTAGAAGGGGTGATAAGCTATCATCAAAAGGACAATAGCTATTAAGAGTTTGGTGATAAGCTATCATCAAAAGGACGATAAGTTATTGATAAATAAATGATAAGCTATCACAAAAGGTGTCACGCCCCGACCTTTGAGCACGCGGCAACCCCTGTTCTCTTGCGGTCATTTAGATGCGACGTCCTAAGGCGCGTTGCCGACCATTATTTTCATCTTCTAATTAAGTGCATGCAGAAACGAATCACAACCACCCAGTTGACTACAACAATAGGGATAGCAGGAAAACCCAATAAGAACACATTCAAAAGTGTCGCTTTATTAACTAATTGATTAACCCTAATAAGTTCACAGGTACAAGCCTTTACCATGAGCATCTTTCTATCGAGCTAATGAAACCAACAAGTTAGGGTTAATCTACTCCCTTCAAATATGGCCACAAACCGTAATATGTGTCGGTTCTTCATCCTACGGACCTAAAAATGGTTATATAATAACCAGTGAGATAAAATCTCAGTAAGTCAAAATCCTAAGCCTCGATTAGGAATTTCGCTCGCCTCGAGGGTAGTCTAACACGCAACCTAGTTTCGGTAATCAATACAATCCACACCTCAAGCAGCATTATCAGACGACAGTTCAATAAGCAGATACAAACACAGGCGACCCTACCTAGCCTTGGCACATTCAACCTATAGAAACTATCATTTAAATTATCATGACATTAAGAAGCATGCAAATAATTAAAGCATTGCACATAGCTTTCTCATGTCTCAATATCCACACATGCTCCGATTATTTCGATCCCCTGAGCCACGGCACAACCTTGTGGTTAACGGTCTTTGGCCTAAGCCAGGCTTCGCCCTCTTCCTTAAGGCATGGCGACGTCATGGGCTATCCCCCATCGATGGCATTCCCGAAGGAGCATGGGGCCCGCCTACTACCACAGCCCCACATCTGACCACGGTCAGGTGACCCAATGGCCACGGCACAATCTCAAAGGATTGGCGGTCATTCGGCTATACCAGGCTATCAACTTTGATCTGACCATGCAACACATCATCAAGTAGTTCATTTTTGTCTTTGATTTTGCTTTGCCGTATGCAATATAATTCGTGCTCACGCGACATACTATTGCAATTGACACAAGCGTATAATGAAATGCAGCAATAATCGACAATCACGTACAATAGTACAGTCCAACCACTCATGAAAATTAAGACAAATCGAAAATCAATTCCAACCAATCAACAACCATGTACATCCCAAAATTCTTGGGAATAATCGACAATCGGCAATTCAACAAGCCTTAACAAATAGGAACACATCGAATTAAGACTATAATTCGCTTTTGTATGAATAGTGCCGCGTGAACAATACTCGTGAACAGTACTCGTGAACAGTAACTAATTTGAAATTAATTAAATAATAATAAACTTAACCACAGTTACTAAATTTAACCTAACTAGGGTTAATTAATTCAACTATGGTTACTTTAATAATAACTATAGTTACTTCAATCTAACCATAGTTAACACTAATCTAAATCAATCAATAATATAATAATCTTATTATCCATCATCCAAAGCATAAATCAAGGATTAAACTAATTAAACTACTCCTAAGCAAGATTACCCCCAACTAAGGAATTAGGAAATCGACTCACGGTTTAGTGATTCCAACAACACGAGCGCGACGGCGGCGGTGAGGGCTACGCACGACCATGTCCAAAACATCACGGAGACGCTCAGCAAAAAAGGTTTCGGCGGAGGTGGTTTCCGACAAAAGTGAGAACCGCAAGGGAGAGAGAGAGGCGCAGCTTGGCGACTTTAGACGGGCGGCACCATAGCGGCACGGCGGCTCCAAAACAACGGCAAGGCAGCAAGGATGGCAGGTGAGAGTGGTCTAGTCGGTCAAAGGGCACTCAAGGGCAAGAAACAAGAAGAAAACTAGAGGAAAAGAGAGAGAAATGGGAGGGCTGAGGGGCTACACACCCAAGAGGAGGAGAGAGGGAGGAGAGAGAAAGGAAAGAGAGAGAAAAGATGAAGACTTCCCCCTTGAAACCTTCTTCACTTGGCTTCATCAATTCCCCCCCAAAAATCCATCATTTCCTTGACTTTTCTTGCCTTTTGTCATCTCCCATTGAATGCAAGTTCTAAAAGGGGCAATTTGGTAAATTCGCAAAGGATAGTATACCTTACTATACGTGTATACTGGCCAATATTCTATACGAGCCAGAATAAAATCGGTTTGGGCTCAAATTGAAGAGAAACAGGCTAGAAAATGCTAACGGGCTCAAAGGCTAGAAGTCGGGCTTCCTTGGGCCCACTTGGGCTAGCTTGGGCCCACGTGGCCAACCCCTCATAGGCGCAAGACATTGGGCCTTCGGTCGATCCATCTCCTCTTGGTTCCAATTTTTCGACCCGTTGAATCATTTTTCGATAATTTCCGGGTTTATCGATAAATTCGAGAATCAATGAGGCAACGTCCAATATTTTAGTCTCGACATCCTTGAAAGTTCGATACCTGAAACTGGATTGAAAATCGGGATTAAAATCCATCAATTACGACTCTAACACGACTTAAACTACCGAGCAGCCTTTAGGATTTTTACTCAAAATTGACTCGTGGTTGAATATTTTCAATCCACATTCAGTCCCTTAAATCTCCGAGCAACTCTCGGTTGTCATGTAATCTCAAGGAATCAATTTCTCATCCCAAGTACAAAATCAAAAAGGAAGTTGGTTTATCGTCGATTATCGTGAGTATCGAGGTCCTGTGGAAATCACCCTCAATCCGGCCTCGTACTTCTCTATAATTGATTTATTTCCGTTCGCTAATTGCTTTGTAAGGATATGGTATTATCCCTCTTTGATCCTTATGGTCGAGAGGTATATCCCGGATCAAATTCCCTAACATTACGCGTATTAATCCCTAATTACCCTTCCAAATAGGTCGGTTACCATTGAGTGATCAATTCAAGATAGTCGTGACTAGCAGCGCATTGAAATATAACCCTTTCGTATATCCTGAGATGGGTCGAAATTTATGATGTTACAAAAGGGGTAATAAGCTATCAAGAGTTTGATGATAAGCTATCGCCAAGTATGTGATAAGTTATTGGGAAGTAATTGATAGGCTATCATTATGGGGCGATAAGTGCTACCTGTTATGTGAATTTGACTTTAGTTTTATGAGTTATTTTTGCATGTGCCATGTTGTTTGATGTTTACTTTACCTTAAAAAGTGTTTGCCTCATGTGAACCTCAAAGTATGAATTTTTACAAGGGTTTATATGGACATATAAAGGGAAAACCTCGAGGTGTTAGGTGTATATGTGGAGCTTTGCGATTTAAATGAGGCCAGTATGTTTAAAAAGTAAGGCATTCAAAGTTTGATGAATTTTTAATAATTATGTGAGAACATACCAATATTTTCCTGCTTTTTTACGTGAAAAATATACAGTGGTTTATTATATTGAGCACATACCACGTTTGCATTGGTTAATGCTCATAAATGAATTGAAATTGATTGATGTGGTGTGCTCATGTGGTCATATAAATTGATCTGTCACCTCAGCGGGAGTTTAAGGGACAAAGTCTGATTTATCGGAATACCCAGCAGAGTTTGGATGCCGTGTTGTGGTTGAGGCTGGACTGATTCTCCTTCGGGAATGCCATATAAGCGAGAGCTCTAGACAATGCCATGCCCAACAGGGCAGGACGATGCCTGGCTAAACCAGAAGACACTGACGAGAGTTCGGTTATGACCCTTGTGTGGGCATAATAATCAAAACACTTGTGAATCCATGGTGCATGGAAAATACATTATTATGTATTCTGATTATGTATGTGCATGTTTACACTAATTATGTCATGCATGAGTTTATATCATGTAGGGTATGGTTGTAGCAAGGTAAGATTGCCTGTGAGTCGATTCGACTGTTGGTGTGTTGTTATGAAGATGATAATGCTTGTTTGCATTAATTATGACATGCATGAGTTTATACTGTACAAGGTATGTGTAGTGGCAAGGTAGGGATGCTTGCAAGTCAAATCGACTGTAGAGTGTTTGTTGTGGGGTTTCTTAGGGGGTTTACCTGTCAGATTGCGACTATAGTTAAGGCAAAGCGAGGGTCACTTTGCTATCAATCTATCATCGATATGTGGTTGAGTATTTAGGTACCCAAAGGCGAGTTTATATCTTAACCGAGGCTTAGAACTGTAACTCATTGAGATATATATATCTCACTAGTTATTGTTAACCATTTTTCAAGCCCGTAGTAGTAGCATCCCTGTCACCATGGGTCTAGTAAAGATGGAGCACGTCATTGAGGGCAATAGGATCGTGTGCTTGATGGTTGAAGGAAGTAGATTAACCCTATCTATTACCTTTTGATGGCTATTGAGGAAGTTGCCCAACTAAAGGACTTGTATATAAACTTCCTAGGGTTAATCAGTACCAAAATAAAAATGACGTTGTTGCTATTGTTATTGGTGTTTCTGCTATCCCTGTTGTTTGATTGACTGGGTGTTGTGATTCGCTTCCACATGCATTTAATCGCAAGATAAAATGAATGATCGGCGACGCATTTTAGGACATCACATTCATTTGACCGAAGTGAAAAAGGGGTTGTCGCGAGCTCAAGGATCAGGACATGACAAAGGGCATTGACCTTCATGCTGGAATCACTTGTAGATGGGGTCACCCCAATTCCATACATGATATTCTCTTATGACAATCCGGCAACTAGAGAGCTCATGAACATTGACGACCTATAGATTAATTTGTTAATAAAAAGTTCTTCCATATTTAATCTATACACTCAGATCACAAACAACTTGAAAAGTGAACGGGCCAAGAGTCGTAAATGGTCATCAGTCATGACAAGAAAGCTTATGCATTTCCGCGTGTTTGAGTAAGTATTTATGTAGCTATGCTGTTTGATGTCAAGAATGACACAGCGCAAACAAAAGAGAAATAACTCTTCAAAAGATAACCGAAGCTGGCCAAAGGGAGACATAGGAAAGAAGTCCTTGCCGTGCCTGTCAATGGAATTAATGTTCTTCCGCTTGTCATTTGGCAACTAGCACAAGATCGCACATGAAGTGCAAGCCACACCCTTCAAAGCATTGCCACAGATCCCACAAAAGACAAGTCTCTTAAAAAATGACTCAATAAATAGTCATGCGGAAGCAGAACATTTAACGTGTGAACCCATCAAGATAATAGGGACGACCATCACTACACGTAAAGCTTCTAATCCCCCACTTTGCAATGTTGACAGCATGTTTCAAAACAATAACGGCGAAAGAGCGCACACACGTGATGGAATGTCAGGAAAAAGAATGAAATGACAACCATATTAAGAAATATCATCAACAAAAGTAAGAGCCTTCATACGCGAACAGGCGCGCTTACCTTATTCTGATGCAAATTAATTATAGGATCCCCATATCCACTGACAATATTTTCAAAATGAAGTCGGGTGGCTTCATAAGCCAGCCCCTTCTTTGACACTGAATACAGGAAAAGTGAGCATACATACACAGTATATAAGCCTCATTGCCAAATCAAATTAAGTACAAGGGCCTTCCTATTATATCCGGTTTACGATTCAAACGGGAAGTTTCTTGTGACCAGAGAAGAAGGATCCACTCATGATTCTGGACAAAAGAAGTTATTTGCACGGGAAGGCCTTCAAGAACAGCCTCATATACTATCTGTTCTGTTACCACATCATTAGGTGCTTTGCCCTTTTCATTCCCCCTTGTTTCTGGAACCTAAAGGGTCAAGGTAGAACGAGCACAGAAAGAGAGAAAATAATGCCAGATACGTGAATACCAGCGAAGAGTTATCTGCATATGTGGAGGAAAGGATGCCAAACTCATCCTAAAATATGTTACAGATGGCTGAAGGTTTCTCAACAAATTGGAACAAAATTCGAAAGAGCATCCGTATAAAGTTGCAACCTTCCACCTAAAATCATGGGGCTGACATGCCTTCTATGGAGGTAAGATCTGGACCTCCCACCACAGAACTAAGCCACTGAATCTTACTTTTCCCTTCCTCCCCACCACTATAAATTCCAAAAACAACATTTAAATTTGTGGGGAAGCTCCAGTCCTCAATTTCCGGTTTATCTATTTTTGCATTTCCTCCCATTTTTTCTTTTTCTCTTTTTTTTTTTTTCGCTCTGTTTTTTTAAGGCTTTTCCACCTCTTTTTTTCTCCTCCTCTTCAATAAATTTTTCGCCTTTCGTCCTCTTTTTTTTCCCCTTCTACCTTCTTTTTTTTTTCCATTCTTTCATTCTTTCCATGACATTTCCAAAGTCACTCAATTTTACGCTCTGTACTGGCAGGTCTAGAGTATCAACTCCGACTACAGCTTCAGAGCTAGAGACCGGCACCACGTTTTGGTTTCGCAACATCAGAAGCATTTTCTGAAAGAGAAACACATCTAAAGTCAGTGACTCCATATAACAATGATGATGCACTTCAAATAGTAATGAAAGATATCATTAACATCTGATGCTTGAGTGCACAAGTCTCCAAATCAACTAATTGCTGTCCTTATAATGAAACGTCAACTTTGTGCAAGAAATAACAGCATCTGGAAGTTTCTGTAAGTATTCTAACTCGGGTATATCCTAAACAATTCATACCTGAAAGAGGAGATCCATCTACTCGTCTGGTTATCGAGGGACATGTGAGAAGTCTTCTCAAAATTGTCCCCACTCGCTTTACATATTATGTCGCATGAACAAGCCAACTATCTTATTAAAAATAAATACAATAAACTTAAAACATCAAAGGAAGTTTCTGAAAGGAAAGATTCGATAGTCCACTCAAAGTACAAAATATAAAACACAATCAAGCTTTCAACAACAACACAGAAGTCCGCATTATTATTCCATCCTACAGTTATTGCAACCGACCGTGTTGTTGCCAAGCAGGTAAGAGCAGGAGAAAAATAAGCAGAATGCACGACTCTTTCATGTTCAATGACCTTTAAACTCTTCGGACCCATTCTCCTTAAATCCCATATCCAAGCAGTGCCTTCTAAAGAACATGTTGCAAAGACAGAGCAATCTTGAGATTTAAAGTCTATGGTGTTGATTCTATTTTCAGGCAGAGCCCAAAAGGCAGTGGATTTTTCTTTTTCTCATTTTTTCCTTTTGCTCTGTTTTTTTTAGGCTTTTCCACCTCTTTTTTTCTCCTTCTCTCCGATAAATTTCTCGCCTTTCGTCTTTTTTTTTTTTTTTTTTTTTTCCTTCCGCCTTTTTTTTTGCTGTTCCTTTATTCTTTCCTTGACATTTCCGAAGTCACTGAATTTTATGCCCTGTACTAACAAGTCTAGAGGATCAACCCCGACTATAGCTTCAGAGCTAGAGACCGTAGCCACATTTTGGTTTCGCAACATTATAAGCATTTTCTGAAGTAGAAACACATTTACCGTCACTGACTCCATATAACAATGATAATGCAATCAGTTTAAGTTATAGAGAACCGGCAGACATGATGACCAAGCATGTTCCTTTGGCGAAGCTCAAGCTATGCTTGACCATAATTGGCGTCTGTGAAGAGTAAGCGCCCGTCGGGGTGTTGGGAGAGCAGCATGGATAACGAGCACTATAACTTGAGATAGCACATAAACAACTAATTAATCAAGAACAACTAGATCCATATATGAATATAAAACACCGAAATCGATACGTACAGCGGAATTAAAAACGTACATGTTTGAACCATAACTTCACTTGATGAAAAACAGATCAAACTGATGATAATCAGCAATCTATTGGAATGCCATATCTTCCTCTCTATGACCTATTTCGGTATAGCAGCTTTAATGGGATTCAGCAACTGATAGGTATAACCTACCCTTTTTATAGGCTAGAGAGGGGACCTAGCAAACTCTAATCAATAGTGTGTTAATCGGGCCCTCCCATTACGGGCTTCAATTAAACACAATTGCCTACACTTTGCTGCTCAACTAACCCCGTTATTAATATATGTCATAACCCAATTCAATAAGATCACTTAAGGGTTTAACATATATTGGAATATCCATTAACCCGATTATTTAAAATAGAAAATTGATTAAGGCTTCAAACATCGAGCCAAGGTGGAGAATTATTAAATTATGACTCGAGTTTAAATTTTCACGAACTCAATCCATAGAAAGATTTTAATTTGATCAAAATATTTATTATCCTGTTCAAAATTGGTTTTCTTGTTATTCCAAGTTTGACTAGGATTACTTTTGCACAAAGAGATAGAAATAAGAGTTTCCTCTTTTATCTATAGGAGAAACCTAGTAGTGTTAGGTTTACACATAAGAGGTCGTACAAGAATAGAAGCCAAGCCAAAAAGTTGCAGTTGCCATACGAAGCATACAAGAAAGAACGGAGTTCTTGTTTTTCGTATGTACGTGAGCGAATTGCAGGGGCTTGAACACTCGGTGATTTTGTGCTATGAGTTTACATTATTTATTTGTAAACACTTTGGGTTTGGGTTTAAATCTAGATGTGGGAAACACTCGAGCGTGTGAGTGATTTTAACTCTGATTCTCCAATTATAGTGGATTATTTGCTGCTGGCTCTCCTCGTGGATGTAGGAACCTATACTCGGATCGAACAACGTAAATTTCCGGTGTCCTTATTATTTCTCGTTTATTTCTCTAGTATTTTTGTGTTGACATAAATTATAAGATCCTGTCATTTCCGCGTATTATATTTTATATTTACAACAGTCACCTCGCGCCACCCGCTAAGCAGCCATGTCTTGCCCGTCTACTGCCCATGAGTCAAACCACCGCACCACCACCCAACACCAGCTACTCTCTCAACCTCTCGATTCCTCTCTCCCTTAGGCCTCAATGAGCTAGACCAGCTAGCTATCCTCACTCACCGATGTAGTCGTGTCGATCGTTGCCCATGAGCCACCACTAGACTGCCCAAGCACTCGAGCCACCACCGTCCCCCGTCTCACTCTCTCTCGGTGTCTTTTTCTCTCTTGGGTTTCTTCACCGAGACTAGAGCTGATTGCCATCCCTCCTCTACTGAACTAAATCAGTTGCCTCACGCCGTCTCGCACCATCGCTGGAGCCGTCCACTAGCTGCCTCCACCCATGTCGCCATCGGAAGCCACGTCCACGTCTCTCTCTCCCTCGGCTTTCCTCCTTGTCAAAGCCACCCCTATGAAGACCCATTTTTGCATCGCCTCACCTCAATGTGCCAGTGGTAGCCACACATCACCTTCGCCACCACCGTTGCTCCCATGCCATCTTTGCCATGAACCGTCCCGTGCCATCATTGATTAGGGATCGATTAGTTTAGCAATTGCTTAGAAAAAAAGTTCATGTTAATGCTAACTGTGCTACGATAGGTGATCGACATCCATGTTAGCAATTTTCAGCCTACATTAACTGGATGAACTGAATTAATACCAATGTAAAAATGTTTGGAGCCAAATTAATTCAATTGAAAGATTTAGAATTGAATTAGTATAAATGTTATTTATAACTTTTTTGGTACTTTTCCCATTCGAATAACATGAATCAAGTCAAATCATTCAATATCATAACTATGGTTTAATTTTGTGTTTATTGCATTTGGAATGTCCTTCAAAAATTTTCTTTCGAACCATATATCTTCTTCTTGACATTTAAAATCTAAACTTATAAATGAAGATATAGAAAAATTCTCCACAAATATATGAGAAATAAACTATTGAAAAGTTTATACAAACATTGAAAATACTTTCGTAAGTCAAAGGATGATTGCAACTTCTCCCATTGAGAAAACCTCAAAAAGCTCTAAGCATTGTTAGGTGGGTCACTTTGTGCGATCGGGAATTAGACATGATATAACAAACGATTCATGTGTGGTCTCTACGTATACAAAGTTAACATAGATCTAATATGGAATCATGTGAATATCATATGAGGATATGTCAAATTAGGCGGAGATTATCCAAGTTATGGAATCATGCAATAACAATAACAAATCGATGGGACGTGGCAATGCATAAAAAAGGGGTGTGCTTGCACGTCCATAGAAAAGGTGATGTAATGCCTTGGAGAGATGGAAAATGAAACACAGAAAAGGACACATCATCATCATCCTCAACTGAGGGATCAACAGAAACGGAATCATAAAACAAAAGAACAACGAAGGGCCGGAAAAAAAGAATAAAACAATAGAACAGAAAGCAACGACATCACACTCGCATTACAGACAGGGACAAAGCTCGGATCTTTGTTTCCCACATTCCCCTAATGACGTCCTTAATCTGCCCATGCCGTATCTCAGTTTCTCTTTCTCTCTCTCCTCTGTGAAAACTGAATGACATCTCCACCCCCCCCCTCCCTCCCTCTCTCTCTCTCTCTCTCCCTCTCTCTCTCCTGGGTCTTTCACTTTCCATGGATTGAAAGCTAAGTCTCTCTGTGGCTGACGCGCGAAAGCGAAAGTGTGGATGCGAAGCCAAAAAATTTGTACCCAGAAGAAGTTTTAACCTTAAAGACCCAGCAACAATCCATGCCACATGCCCCCTCCATCCGTTCGCGGCCCCTGCCTCCAAGGCCATCATTGTCGAGTCTCAACGTTCTCGTCTTGTCTCTGTCCCTGTGAAATCGTTCCTGCGTTCCAACTATATATGGCCGACATGGGTTTTCGTTTCATGTGCTATTTGGGCGTGGGCGTCTGAATGTGTTCTTTTCTTGGTTCATAGCCCTCGATAGGCAATGGGGTTGTTTAGGAAGTTCTTTTACAAGAAGCCGCCCGATGGGCTCTTGGAGATTTCTGAAAGAGTCTACGGTGAGCTTTTCTTAGTTGTTGATTCAGGGTGAATTGTTGGTGGGTTTCACTTTTAGAAGCTTCTCTTCAGTTCATTTTAGACTGTTGGTTGTCGATGGATTGAAGTGGTGTTAATGGCGATAGCTTGTAAGGACATTGTTAGGTGCTTATATTCCCGCTATCACCATCTTAAAAGGAATTCGAAGAAGCTATCTTGTTTTGTTCCATGTACTCCCTGGCGGTGGCACAGTCAGCTTGGTCTAATGAGACATATGTATTTGTGGAATGATAAGAAATTACCTTAAATTTGAGCCCATAGGACAAGCCAATTAATTAGCATTGCTTGTGAAAAGAGTTTCTCTGATGGTGTTTGTCAATGAAATACATAAGGCTATTTCTTCCTTAATTTTGCTTTTGAAATGCCGGTGGGGAAGTGAGGGAGTCTAGTCTTATGGATTACAGAAGTGCAGTTATTCCTCTATTGGTAAATTCTTTGTTTGTTGGGAATTCAAAGAAAATCTTGTGAAAAGGAATTACTCATGAGGTTGCAGTTGTGCATAATTTCTGATTGAGTAGTTTCTTTTGTGACTTTTAAGTTGTAGAGATCAACCGTCTACAGATTCTACATCGATGATGCGTTTGAATGTAACTTGCACTAAAAGGACTACTCAAATGAAAGACCGTAGATGTTTTGCCATGAATGGATTTCCTGCAATGAAGGACTGTTGCAGCCCTCGCTCGATTTTCTTTTTGCCTGTCCTTTTTAAGTAAATTCCAGTAATTGCCAACATAGCTCACAGTTCTTTGTCCTCCATTTTTCTGAGATGTGCGTATTACCTTCAAAATTCACCATTGGTCCTCTAGGGAGTTGATTCATTTGTGTCTGTTATTTTTTTAGATGTATCTTGTTTTTTTATCATCTTCTCTAGGAATAATATTCACCAGTCTTGTTCATTTATTGTGGGATTGAAACTGCAGTGTTTGATTACTGTTTTACCACCGATGTCTTGGAGGAGGATGAATATAAGTCATACATTGGAGGCGTAGTGGATCAGCTCCGTGACCATTCCCCTGATGCCTTGTTCATGGTGTTCAATTTCCGGGAAGGAGAGAACCAAAGCCATATTGCCAATTTATTGTCTGAATATGATATGATGGTCATGGATTACCCTCGACATTATGAAGGTTGCCCCATACTTACGATGGAGATGATCCATCACTTCTTAAGATCCTCCGAGAGCTGGTTGTTACTTGGGCAACAAAATGTGCTACTGATGCACTGTGAAAGAGGTGGGTGGCCACTTTTGGCATTCATGTTGGCAGCACTTCTAATTTATAGGAAGCAATATACAGGAGAGCAGAAAACATTGGATATGGTTTACAAGCAAGCGCCTCGTGAACTCTTGCAGCTGATGTCACCTCTCAATCCATTGCCTTCACAGTTGAGATATCTGCAGTATGTTTCAAGAAGAAATGTCGGCTCAGAGTGGCCCCCACTGGATAGAGCTCTCACATTAGACTGCATTATACTAAGATTAGTTCCTACTTTGGATGCTGAAGGGGGTTGCCGTCCCATCTTCAGGATATTTGGACAGGACCCATTTATGGTTGCTGATAAAACTCCCAAAGTCCTGTTTTCGACACCAAAAAGGAGCAAACCTATTAGGCATTACAAGCAGGTAGCTTTGCTTTTATTCTGCTTCATGGAATAACCTTATTTCATCATATTTCAGAATTTCATCGTCTACTGTCATTGCTATGCCTTAATCTCCTTCGTTGTGCTTTGTTTGGATTCTCAAATCATGCTTTAGACCCTAAAAATTGGATAGCAAAACCTCGCTTGTGGGAGAGGAGCTGATGCACCTGCACTATTAGTGATACTTCTTCAATTTTTAAGTGGCTTTCATACTTCTCTGCAGAAATTTTCTTTGGATTTTCTTGATGATGAGCAGCTAATTCAAATGAAAAGGATTCGTTTATACCAGAATGGACAGTTCATGCTGAATACATGCCCTATGATCAAACTCAGTTTCTTGTCTTTGACTTGCTATGGTCAAAATTATACATCATCTAGAGCCTATAGAGTCTTGGGAATAGCCTGGAGATCACTCCATTGGGACTTGGATGCTGTACCTGGAAGCTGCCTTTCTGCTGAAGCAGGGGAAAGGCGTACACCCAACCTCCCCAGCCACAATGCAGGAGTCTCGTGCACTAAAACACCTTGTATCTAGAGTGGAGACAGAGTCAAAGCAAGTCTAATTAATGGCATGATGGGAGCTTGAACTTGGAACTTCAAGAAAAACTGCTGTATCTGCATGAATGCATACAATCATATCATAGTGGTCTTGGTTCAGAGAATTGTTTCATTTGTATGCATTTCCTCATATGATGGTAGAGCCAATTTTATTTGCATCAAGGCACTTTGTGGGAGCTAGTAGCAAGTCCTCAATCATTAATTTCTTTTTTACACCAATTACATTTGTGCTAATCCATGCTTGCATTTCATGATAAAGTCAGCAAATCGCGAATGTAATATGCATATATCTCAATGCAGGCAGACTGTGAGCTAGTGAAAATTGATATCCATTGCCACATTCAAGGTGATGTTGTCCTTGAGTGTATCAGCCTGGATGATGATCTTGAACATGAAGAAATGATGTTTAGAGTGATGTTTAACACAGCTTTCATAAGGGCAAATATCTTGATGCTTAACTGTGATGAAATTGATGTGTTATGGAATTCCAAAGATCAGTATCCCAAGGATTTTAGAGCAGAGGTATGCGTGTACCCTAAATTAATTATAAACTGATACGAACTTACTTTGCTTAACTACAATTTGTGTTCTTTTTTGATTTTGGTAGATTCTTTTCTCGGACATGGATACTGCTTCTTCTCTTATTCCAGTTGAGTTGCCCAGTAATGAGGAGAAAGAAGGCCTGCCTGTGGAAGCATTTGCTAAAGTACGAGAAATTTTCAGCAGTGTGGACTGGACTGATTCAAAAGCAGATGTAGCACTTAATGTGCTCCACCAAATCCAGGCAACAAGTGTCATTTCTGAAAAACTGAAAATCAGTGGTGCTCAGTATGATATAACAAATTTGTTGTTAGACTCAAGTCCGGTGAAGAAAACTAAAAAGCAGAAAGAACCTGAAGACAGAAGTGGAGGTGAGGCCCATGTGAAACACTCAACTCCTCCTTTAGAACCATCTCAAGATGATCATACGACTATCAAGAAAGTGGAAGCGCAAGAAAAACAGGTCCTCAAGCAGAGACCTGTCTTTTCTTTAGAACCATCTCAAGATGCTGGCTTAAGTGTTCAGAAGGTTGAGGTAAAAGAAACACAGGCTTCTGCCCAGCAACCTGATCCAGCCAAGCTTATTTCGCAAAGATTACCTCGCACGTCTCTGTCTGCTCCCATTTTGAACACTAATTCATTGCAAGGATCATCTATTCCTGTGTCAAGGTATCATAGTGCACCTTCAGCTCTTGGCATTACGGCTTTGTTGCAAGACCATGCTGCATCCAAGACTGATGAAATCATCGATCCATTGACAAAATCGTCTATCCCATCTATTTCCCCTCCCATACTAAACATATCTAGGTCAATGCAGTCCCGTACAGTGTTAAATTCACCTTTGCCACAACCATTACTGGTACTGCCACTGCAGCCACCTCTATCTAGTAATTCAGTTGGGTCACACACAGCTGTAGATAAGCTTTCTCAAAATGCTCAATTAACCATGAAATCAGAATACTCCTTGCTAAGCGAAACCTTTGGGCCAATCCTGTCTCCATTAGATGGCAATGCACTTGAGCACAGTGGTCGGTCATTAACTTTATCCCATCTTTCGCCTCAATCTTCTTCGTCAGGTCCATTTGATTTTCCTGCTACCAAGATCTCATCTCCACTTCCTCCTTCTCCAGTTCCTGCTTCTCCATTTCTAGTGGAATCTTCATCTGACATTGCAGAAAGCTTGTCTCCAAATGCCTCTTTTCCAACCCATGTCATTTCAACTGTTGCATCATCCATTGGCAATAACTCCTCTCCATCTCCTCCCCTTTCAGCATCTGAAGTTTCTGCATCAGCTGCTTCCCTCATTTCCGGGGTGCCCTCCACAAAGAGCTTGACAGTTGTTTACAAGCCCCCACCCCCACCCCCCCCCACCCCCACCCCCACCCCCATGTCCACGTCCTCAGACTGCCTTGGGTTCTGGGTCTTCAGCAATAGTGCCTCCACCTCCACCTCCACCTCCACCTCCTCTGCGTACTGAACCTGCCTCGGGTTTCATGATTGTGCCTCCACCTCCACCTCCACCTCCACCTCCACTTCCTCCTAGTTCTGACCCTGTTTCAGGTTTCGCAACGACACCTCCACCTCCACCTCCACCTCCACCTCCTTTTCCTTGTTCTGACCCTGCTTCAGGTTCTGTGAGTACACCTCCAGCACCTCCACCTACCCCTCCACTTCCTTCTCATTCTAGCAGAGCCTTAGGTTCTATGGCTGCACCTCCTGTGCCTCCGCCTCCCCCTCCTCGATCTGCCCCTCTGCGAGGTACTATGGTTACACCTCCCCATCACCCACCTCAGTCTGGCTTTCTGCCAGGTTCAACTGTCACTGCTCCGGCAGCTCCACCTCTCCCTCCTCCTGGTTCTGGACCTGTGTCAGGTTCTATGTCAACACCTTCAGCACCACCTCCTCCACCTCCTCCTGGTTTGACACAGAGAGCGTCCATTTCTAAGAATTCTGCGACCATTCCTCCACCCCCTCCACGTCCTCTCATTGGAGGGAATAAGGGACCTGTACCTCCAACTCCTAACCCTCCAACTGCACCATTGCACCCAAAGGGACGGATTTTATCACGTTCAGGTCCAAGAAACCAGGTTCAACAAAAAAAAGCAAACCTGAAGCCTTATCATTGGTTAAAATTAACAAGGGCTATGCAGGGAAGCTTATGGGCGGAGGCACAAAAGTCTGATGATTCTTTAAAGTGAGAACTGTTCAATTTTCTTTTTTCTTTTTTTACCCATTTGCAAATCCATGCAGCCTCCATTCTTTTTTCCCGAGATTTTGATATCTATTTGTTAATCTTATACAGGGCTCCAGAGTTTGACATGTCAGAGATTGAAAGCCTTTTTTCAGTAGCTTCAACTTCAGATAGCACTCATGGAAAATCAAGTCGTGCATCTGGACGTAAATCTGATAAAATTCAGCTGGTACTTCTGCTTGTGCTGTCTTATTCTGTAATTTCAAACTTGTTCCATCATTTGCATGTCTTATTCCTACTACATCTGTAAGATTTACATCTCCTAGCCATAAAGTAATGGGTTGACTTCCTATTTGCTATTTAGTTTAAGTAACCATAACCAACCTTGTATCATCTTAAGTTCAAGCAGATCTCATTGACCAGCTGTCTGCTGATTTTTGCTGATCCATTTTTTACAAGTTTTTGATGACTATTCTAATGAAAATTCCCCTATTGTATCTCTTGGGTTGATGAGTATTGGCAACCCTGCATGGAAATGAGGATACATTAGCTAAGATCATCTGCAACTGCCAAATTGGCCGCATCTTGGTTTGAGGAAGAAGTAGATTCTTGGCAATTTTTAACATAATTTATAAGTTAAAATGTATCTTGGCAGTTGCCAATGCCATTGTTGCCTTGATTGCCCAAAAAGAGATTATTCTTGTATACTTACAGGATGGACACATATGTTTTATGGTCTTCTGCATATTTATTACTTTTTGCTATCTTGTCAGCAGTTTTTTGCTGGTAAGAGTTCTGATGAAGTTAGAAGACTGTTTCTCACAGATTGATCTTCGGAGGGCATATAACTGTGAGATTATGCTTACAAAGGTCAAAGTTCCCTTGCCTGATTTGATGGTAAGCCAAATCTAACATGATTAAGCAATTATTTGGAAGTCAAGAGTCCAGATGGGAAAAGTTGTTTCTGTGGAGTCTACGGGTGCCATGATTTAGATATTTCCCTTCCATATGATATGATGTTGCCATTATCATAAGCTAATCATTACATGATCTGATATATGTCAAGTAGTTGAAAAGTTGGGCTGGAATTGTGTTTCTGTGAAATTTTAATATGGTCTTACTGTAAGATAAATGTCTTTTATATGATGAGGTGACGCTGTTATCAGGTTATCAAGGAAACTGATGATTTTGTCATCTTTCTGAGAAACGATGTGTTTCTAATCCCTTCTCCAGTTGTTAACTGGATGGCCTGCTTCTACTCGTATTCATATATGGCATTGTGACAGACTAAGATTAATTATGTTATGATAAAGATCTGTAATCCATAGATTTTGAGTAATGTTCCCTAATGGCCTGCCATGATTTTATACAGGGAGATGACAATAAGATGACTTCTGCTTAATTGAATGGTATAAATTTGCTATTGAACACATTCTGTTGGCATGTAGCATAACGTACTGGCATACCAGTGATGTTTACTCTTGGGAAGAAAATTGGGCTGGCAAAGTCTAACAAGGCAAGAAAACATTACCTGAGTGGGAAAGATCACCTGAACATACTAAGAGAGAAAATTGGAATGGAATGCAAGATGAAATATTAACATGAATGACTTGAATGTCAACATGAACTGAGATGTATATGACATGGTAAAAGTAAATTTTTGACATTCAGTGTCAACAAAAATTGACAATAATAAGAAAGAACCTGTTGCACGGTAACTTGAATTTTTGCCTATCCTTGCAGTAAACTTGATTGATGTATTGCATTGTGTGTTCCCATATAGGAGATTCTCACAGATCTTATGAAGGCAGTTTGAAGAAACAATAACTGCAACTTACACTTAGTTACAGCTCTGAATTGTGAATTTTTTTTTCAGGAAAGATAGATGGACCATGAACATAATGGAGTTTTTTGGTAATGCTGTGTTGACTCTGCCTGAGATGTGATGCATATTGGGTAGTATACTAAATTCATGACCATTTAGAACCATGCCTGGCAGAAGTTACTTTGCTAATCGAAAACTCATGACTAGGCAATAGTTCAATTAACATTGGCATTGCTTTTGCTATCTAATTTGTGTAAGCCAATAACGAACCGATGGAATTTACTTCAACCTTGGCTGAAAGTTGTATCGAATCTCATTTCGGTTGACATGGCTACTTCTCTTCCTAGATAGCTGTTATGGAAATTTAGCAAAATATACTTACTGGGGGAAATTTCGCGTGTCCTTTTCTCATTTAATGCACTTGCATCCAAATGTCATGCAGAGTTTTGTCCTTGCCCTGGATGATTCAGCATTAGATGTGGATCAGGTTGATAACCTTATAAAGTTCTGCCCAACAAAAGAAGAGATTGACTTACTCAAGGTACTTTATGATATATGTACTCTGTCGACATGACTTTCTCTTTTTTATCCTTGAAAATGAAGTTTTTGCATATTGATTATTTTGGTCTTTTCTCTTATGGCTTATCATTTTCCTATTCTAGGGTTATAACGGAGACAACGGAAACCTGGGCAAATGCGAGCAGGTTAGCAATTTTCATTGTCATTTGGCTAATTGCAATAAGAGTAAACACATGATCACAGCTTCATGCTCACTCTATATTGTTCTTCAAAATTTCTTCTTGCAAATCTTTATAATGATTATATGACACCATTGAGTATAAGGCTATAGCAAATCATTTTTTTAAATGAGAAACACCTTTAGGGAAACTGAAAACCAATGTTGAATGTGGATCTCCATAGTTTTAAATCTGTTAAAAGTCAAGTTCCTTGGCAATACCATTTTGCGCCATTTCATAATGCTTCCATAAAAGGAAAATGTTGATGGCATTTCCCACATATTTATGGAGTATGACAAAGACTTTTGGAGAAAGGACAGTTTAGATAGCAAAGCGGTTTAACAGATCCAGAAGAAAAGGAAAGTGCTGTTCTGTTTCTAAGGAACTGATTCTATTCCTTTTTTCCCTTTCTCTACATAGAATGCATATGATAGAAACAAGTGCCGTACAAGATAATTCTTCCAAAACTGCCTTCCTTGAGATATTGTGACTATGAATGGCTCAGGATAGATCCCACCGTACTGATCTCTATGGATCCAAATGAAACAATACTATTGGCATGGGCTGTAGTTACATATCATTTCTTGTCGATATGGTGAATATTGATTGCTAATTGCAAACACTTACTTGAAAATTGGAATCCTTGTTGAGCAATGATATTGGTTGTTGAACTATTATCCATTTCTTCACTTTTTAAAGATACTTTGGTATTTTAATGATAAGTTGATCCTTTCCTTTTTTAGTGGTTCTGGTTCTGGAGATGTTCATGATCATGCATCAAACCTCTTGCATAAATCCATGTTATAATTAATACTTTGGTTTCAAATGTCTTGTTTATTGTTTTGACAGTTCTTCCTAGAATTGATGAAAGTTCCACGAGTAGAGTCCAAGCTTAGGGTTTTCTCGTTTAAGATAAAATTTCAGTCCCAGGTTAGATTCTTATTTGTGACTTAGCTGTGCCACTTATTCACAAACTTTGCTTCTATACTCCCTCTAACTTTGTTTGATTTACTTCATCTCTCCAGGTTTCAGATCTGAGTAGTAGTTTGAATGTTGTGAATGCTGCATCGGAAGAGGCAAGCCTTTACTCCTTCCATCTTCTATCTCTTCTAGCAAAAGCTTTAACTATTTGCATAAATATAACTCTTCTCCAATCTGATCAGATCAGGAACTCAGTCAAACTAAAGAGAATTATGCAGACAATTCTTTCCTTAGGAAATGCATTGAATCAAGGAACTGCACGGGGTAAGCAAAATGTATAAGTTGATTCTTATTTTGTTAATCCTGCACTAAGTTGGAAACACTGCCAACCACCTTGATTAAAAGCAAATAAGCATTACCTCTTACGCTTTAGTGGAAGAAAAAAAGCCTGAATTTGAACATCTAAACGATGATAAGAGAACTTTTTGCTCCAATGCTAAGACTTCATGTTTTTAATTCTCCTGTTGCATTGCCAAGAATTATTGAATACGTGGGTCTGTGTCTGGACTCGTTGAAGGAAAAACAAGGCAATTTCAATGGACTTTTTTAAGCATTAAATGTATCCAATAATTACCTTACAGTATCAATAATGCAAAGTAAATCGACAACCTAATACTAGAATAATATAAAAGATAGTCTTATACCAATGCAATTGCATGAGCAACTTGCTAGTGAAAATATATAATTGGGGAGGCAAATAACGGTGTGGGGAAGATTTTCACTTATAACTTATTTCTAATACAATGTATAGATCTTCACTCAGAACTTTTTGTTTTGATACCATGTAAAATTCTGTGGAATGAAAACTGACTTTTCTAAAAGCTTAAAGAGTAGGAAGGTATGGATTACTATTTTTATGTTGTAGCAACAGCCTTTGTTCCTCTCTTCTGCTTTGAGTAAATTATTCTATTTCTGTCTTTTTAGTTCTCTTGGGTAGCTATGTGCAATAACAGCTCATGTAATTGACAACATGAGTTTCTTTTTTCGTGTGCTGTTCATGATTCATTGCTCTGCCCAAACAGTATTTCTTACATCAAGGTACATGGCATGCGAATCACTTATGTGTTTATGTGCTGAGCATGTGTCTATTGAGATTGATAGGGGAAATGACCTAAATTTATTGATTAATTTGACTCAACTTTACAGCATTATAGCTTTGTTTCGCGGTATTTTCCTCAGGTCCTACCTACTGGCATTTTCGTTAATATAATTCTGACTTGTGTAGGTTCTGCCATTGGATTCCGATTGGATAGTCTCCTTAAACTCACTGATACAAGAGCCAAGAACAACAAGATAACTCTCATGCATTATCTTTGTAAGGTAGAACTTCTGGTATTCTCCTCATTTAACCGATATTTTTTACCCTTCTTAGTTTCAAGTTCATTGCCCTGAATGACATTTCTTGGTAGTGCTTGGGTTGGAGCAGCTAAAGTTAACTCTTGGAGTGAGAAAAAGTTGATTATTGTTTTCTTCGCTCTTTGCTAGAACTTTACTGATCTAGGCTGTGACCAAGTTGATAAATAAGAGGTGATGCACAAGGTAAACGTGCATCTTGTATTATGCATTGTGGCTAAAGAGAGAGTTCTTCCGAAACACTACAGAAAAAGTCTTAAAAAGTTGTCACAAGAGCAGAAGTTTGTAATCAGTAAAAACGATTACAAAATGATATTATGAGTATTGAGTCGCTCCATGTTTGCCTGTCCCTAGAAGGTTTACTGAGATAGACTTGTACAGGCAGCATTATTTTTCATGCTTAATGTAGTCAAATATTCAGGATCAACTGGTCTGAGGGAACACCATCCAAGTACATCTTACAACAGAGGAACTCATGTATTATGAAATTGCAAGGTTTTGTTTTCCATTCTTATTTACACTTTTGGTGGGATTTAAAGCATCACTATAATAATAAGAGATTTCTTCATATATGAAAAACCTTTGGAGGGAGTACTGAGTAAAGCTATGGTGATGGTTATAAATTTACCAAAGAGTAATGCACTAAAAAATTTTACTAAGAACTTTTTTACTAAAGTGTTGGTGCAATTTCTTATTGGCTGTTTAGAGAAGCCAATCATTCACTTCATTGGTCCAGCCTGTTTCATTATCCATATGAAACTTGGCAAATCAATTAGTAAGTTTTGATAAAATTCTTAGTACAATTACTATGATCCTTTACAAAAATATCAGGTCAATAGAATTTTTTAAAGTATTTCTGGTAGAGGGACAGCTTTCAGCAACTAGTTAGCAGATGATATGCATACATCTGCTTTTTAAAATGCATTAGTGAGGAGAAGTCTCATCCCCCTATTGCATTTTTCATTAATTAGTACTTCTTTTGGGAAAATGTCAAATTGCCTTTGTTATGTGCAAAATTTAAAGAAAACGAGACATAATTCTATGAAGCTCAATTTTATTTAATTATATGAGATGGTACTGCATGAATCCTGATCATTGAAAATAGAAAGCAGCTGATTAAGTTTTTTCTTGCTACATTATACATTGATATGTTCGCGCTCTGGGTATTGTCCAGTGAACAAGAATATTTTTCTTCTTTCGAATAGTCAATTTATATTTGTACGTCTCTGCAGTGGCTTCACTAAGGGTTACCTTAAATTCAGCTTCTGATGAACATGGTTTGAACTTTGCCCCCTTCCCTAATACTTTAGCTTGGTGTGATGTATATGCGCCATAGGACTTATTTTAATCAATCTGTTGGACAAACTTTAGGTGCTTGCTGAGAAGCTGCCGGAAGTTATAGACTTTCCCAAAGACCTTACGCATTTAGAGGCTTCAACAAAGGTGCTTATTTGTTCCTCCTTTCTAATGTAACAAAGTTTTATTGTGTATTTGAATTAAAGGCAATAACTGGTGATTTGCAGATACAATTGAAGTTCTTGGCAGAAGAAATGCAAGCCATTAGTAAGGGGCTTGAAAAAGTTGTG
Source organism: Corymbia calophylla (assembly GCA_014182845.1). NCBI lineage: Eukaryota > Viridiplantae > Streptophyta > Magnoliopsida > Myrtales > Myrtaceae > Corymbia > Corymbia calophylla. Next base: position 14,512,004 of record CM024695.1, on the reverse strand, counting down.
CAGGAATTGGCTGCCTCTGAAAATGATGGTCCTGTCTCAGAAAACTTTTGTGAGGTAATTTTCTGCATCTGCTCATTATGTCCTACTTGATTTAATGTGTGGGGTCCTGATGTGAAGTATCGGACAGCATGATGCATGTAGGTGGCGTGATGCATTTTGGTCATACATGCGATTTGCTTCGAGTTTTGTTGTGAATCTTCTGGATTTATTTTCCTCAATGCGGTAAGGCTAATAGGGGCATGCTGAAGGGCATCCTTGTTGGTGTGACTTATGCTAATATTGCCAGAGACCTGACTGCTTGTGATGTCATTCACTGAGTCAGAGGTGCAACTTGTTTTCCTGACATGACATATCTCATGTAATTTGACTATTGAATCAGTGATATGGATTGTGAACTTGTCAAATGTCTCACACTCCATGTCCATCACAATAAGTGCAAATGTAATGACCAACATCATGTAATGCACACTGGCTGTTTAGTGCTCAGGAAACTGAGTTTGACACTAGCCTACTCTTTACTAGTTCAGTGACATGGGAGTTCCAGGAATGGTGTGTAGGTAAATGAAGAGTATAAGATTTTGTTGATTATCTCAAATTGGGTTTTAGGCTTCCAGATAGTTTAGAGCAATAGCAATTCATTATTGAACAAATCCCGTTGTATTGTTGAGGGAAGGAATTATAAATAATTATCTGTAGACCATCTGTGGAAATCTAACTAATGATTTATGCTTCGTTGTTTCTTTGTTTGATTTGAAATGGAAGGGAAATTAAACGAATCATTTGCCCTTTTAGGCATGTGTTGGTTTCTCGTCTTTGCTTTCACTTCCTCGACATAGGGCCTCACCTTTTTCCATTGGAACCTTCAGAATCTGAAGGAGTTTCTAGGAAGTGCTGAGGCAGAGGTGAGGTCGTTGGCTTCACTTTATTCGAGTGTGGTATGTACCTATATTGTTCGGTCACAATGCTTATAGGTAATGATGTTGTGTAGTTCAGATAAATAACGTTCATTGACAACTAAGTGCATTTGCCTTTGTCAATGTTTCTAGGGTAGAAGTGCAGATGCATTGGCCCTCTATTTTGGGGAAGATCCAGCTCGTTGCCCATTTGAGCAAGGTTATTTTAATTTTCTGGTTTTACTGAGTGCAAATTTGCATCTCTAGTGCAAGCACTTTACTTGTTTTGAGCTCGTATGTTGGGAGGTTTGGGTTGGTCCATTGCAAACTTTGCCAAAGAGGACATGTTTGGATAAGAAGTGCATCTCTTATGTAACATAGCTTTGCAAGTATCATACTTTGCATAGAGATATGGATCGATGGTAAATAGCTTTAAAGCTTCAGTAACCAGCGAGGCTACAGCATTTCTTCTGGAATCTATATGAGGAGAATGTGAGAAACTAGCATTTTACTAGTAGTTGGATAATTCTCAACTTTGTGTGATTTGCATCTGCACAATAAAATTTCAGGCTAAAAAGGTGGAAAGATGAACTTTCTCAGGACATTTTAAGGTAGATTTGCGACAGAAAGGCATTTTGTTTTCCCTATCTGCATCTTATTTCGGGCAGATCTGGCAGAAAAATGGCGTTGATTAAGAGAAATAATCTTCACACCATAATGATGCGTGCGTTGGAAATATATTTTGAGGATCCTTCAATAACTACTCTTTTATTCTTCCCTTGGAGAGCCTGAAGTTTGATTTGTTGCATGCACTTCTTTATCGTTCTTTCTGATTATAATTTTCTTCATTTAGATACATGGCTGCCAAGTTTCGTGTCATCTAATATTCCTTTTAGCTTTTATTCATTTTCAATTGTCTTGAATTCTTGGCAGTTGTATCGACTCTGCTCAATTTCGTCAGAATGTTTATACGGGCACATGATGAAAATTGCAAGCAATTAGAACTTGAAAAGAAGAAAATGCAGAAAGAGGCTGAATCACCTAAATTGAAGACGAGTGCTCTTCAGGCAGCTTGAAGTGTTGGAAGATCATTTGAGGAATTGCAAAATGCAAAGTGAGAATTGGCAACCTCGGCAACTGCTTGGTCTGGATTTGGTGTATCGAAAATAAGTGGCGTCTATCAAATTGTGATAATGTGAAAGTGCATTCTCATCTCGAGGATTAGAAGATGCTTTTGCACTTAAGAGAGGTTCTCAATTCGTGTCCAGGGTGAATGGCTGGCAAAATATATAGTGAAATGTGCGATCCAAACTGACATTCGTGGCAGATTGAGAGGAATAGGTCTGACAGCAAGAACAAGCCGCAGAGAAGACACAAGTAGCTTCTCAGATTGACAGAACACATGATCACTTCCTGAGTAGCATGCTTATCAGTGTAACCATCATCCTATGCTACCATTTGGGGATACAGATCTGCCCGGTAAATAATAGTTAATTTGCGTCTTGATTGGCTCAACCACCGTATATCTGATTTTGTTGTGATAGTGTTAGCATCAGCAATGATCTTGCTCTTTATCCTATTCATTGTTAGGTAATTTGTTTAGTGTTCATTCTGTGTATCAAGCAAATTTACTGCAAGAATTTAATCAATGGTGAATAGCCAAGAGATCATGCTGTTCCTATCTTCAAACATTAGTTTTGAGTGACTGAGTTTGGATGTCAAGTCATTGAGTGATCTAAAAATCAAGTAGTTTTTAGATGATTGCTCGCTCTAATGATAAGCCATTGCTCGGAAATCCAAGGGAGCTAGTACATTAGCCTAATTGGAGCTCCACATTGGTACCTGCGAAACAACAAAGTCAAGCTCAAGTCGACCATATGTAAGTTTGGTGAAATATTCATTGACAATCATCGGTCGTCGATTGTCTTGAAAGCATAAGATGATGGATACAAAATAAAGGAATATCCACGTGGAGATTATTGTCTGTTTTTCTTATCGGTCCCGACTATACATTCCATTGATTCAATCAAGTCATCAATTTCTGTCTTACGCTGAAGCATCTGAGTAAATTGATCAGTTCAGGGAAAGAAGGCAATCGTGTGAGAAACGCGCCAATTCAGAGAGAACAGAAATTGACCGCGGGAGCAAGAGCTATCCCTGCCCGCGTACTAAACGCGCAATTAACGATCTCAAAAGCTTGGATTGACTAAAGAACTAACAAAGCCCTTGTCCTCAGCAAGCAAGGAAGAGTCGCATCTGCAAGGAATGATGCGTGCCGCGACATCCATCATGCAAATTATCAAGTAAATTTCCGACGTCTCATTCAACAACAACAGGATGGTTGAGACAAAGAACCTTTTCCCTTGGAGGGGCTAACACTGATTGGCCGCGTTGCGTGTTCTCTCGGGCAAAAAACTGCAAAAAGTCCTGAGAAGCCCAAAAGTCCCTCTAGAGTCAAGCCATAGGAAACCCTTCTTTTTCTCTCTCTCTCTCTCTCTCTCTCTCTCTCTCTCTCTCAATAACGACAACAAGAACCAAGAAACAAGACGACGACTAGACCAAGAAGTAGGCAAAGATGTTATAGTCGGTGGAGTCAACTTATGCGGCTAATGCGCGTTTCTTTTCCTACACTAGTCAATGGAGAAACGTCCTAGAGTTCCTTTTATCCTTTTTCGTTGGTTGTTGACTTCTTGGTGTTCCAAGGCGGGACCAATCAAGAAAGAGAGGATGGATATCCGTGTCGTGTCGTTCTTGGCCGTGCGTGACCTATCCGGCGCGATTCCAATTGGCGCGACGTCTCTTCCCTCTGAGTTTGTGGGGGATATTTCCCTAGAGAAAAGGGATCCCCCTTGCGACTATCCTTCCAATGGAATACGACCTCTAGGAATGGCCACCACCCGCTACGACCCTTCCGCCATGGACCTCGTGGTTGTGCTGGTCGGACCGCCCTGTTTCTAGAACTACGTGAGAATCCTGACGTTTGAGGAAATTCCCATGGTCAACTTATGTGACGTGCACTTTTGACGGTTGAGATGTGTCGATTGATTGGTTGTTTTTTTGGTAGCTCGGTATCGTTCGATGGCTGATATTTGACGTTAGAGAATCAATTTCCTTCTTTTTCTTTTTGTTTTTGTATGAGCACCATTGATTCTAAAGTACATGTGAAAATTCGGTAGCCATTGTCATTTTATAATGAGCACATATCATGAGACCAGTGGTGCTTGTCAAGAGCAAAAAGACATTTCCCCATTGTCAGCAGAACTTGAAGGAAATTTCAATAAAAGAAGGTAGGGAGAGGGACGTTGCTTGAACGCTTCCTTGGACTTCTATAAAAAGGCGAAGGTAGAATTCTCCATCCTAACAAGTTGGTAAAAGAAGATTCAAAATTTTGTCAGGGAAGTTAGGTAGTATCCCTAATAATTGTGCAAATGATGTCTTTCAAATTGGTATATGAAATTATGAAGATTTATCCATAAGTTCAGCCAATGAGACAACATAGTTTTACTAAGGCATAAGTGCATTGAAAGTCGTAAAATTTGTTTAGAAAGTGTAATTGAGTCTAAATTACAAAAAATGCAATTAAGTCCTAAAATTTTTCAAATTTGTGTATTGAGTTCTTCCAATTAACTTTGTTCAACTTGACTTATGGGAAATGCTGATGTAATTTTTTATCATATTTTTTTCTCCCATACATGGCTAAAACATGAAATATAAGATTGAAAAAGACGTGGTTTTGGTCCAAATCTAATTCTAATACAAATTTTTTTTAAATTAAATTTAAAATAATACAAATTTGAAAATTATTTTAAAAAAAAAACATAAGTGGACGCAAGAAATCAACTGGTGAGGGCTTGCATCCCTTATGTTATTGCCCCACCATCACTGAGAATGGTCGGCGAAATTGGGGGATGACTAGTGGGGATCGCACGGGCCCCGCACGGGCCCCAACTAGTGGTTGGCGACCCTCGACAACCACGAGCAAGGGCTTGTAGGCCCTTGGCCAAGTCTGGGCGATAGTCACCCATGCCCATAGCCAGTGACCCTAGCTAGGGCTCAACTACCCCCACCGGGCATCCCCGATGCTTGTCTACTCTTCTCATCGATGGAGGGGTGGTGAGAGACCTCACTAGTTTCTCAAGTCTCTTCTTTTTTTTTAAAAAAAAAATTATTTTGAAATTTAACTTATTTTTGAAATTTAATTTAAATAAAATTTGTATCAATAATCATATTTGGATTAAAATGATGATGTTTTGCCCATGTCAGCATTTTCTGTTAACCAAGTTGGATGGAGTTAACGGAAAAACTTAATTTTATAAATTTAACAAGTTTTAAAACTTGATTGTTATTTTTGCAAATTTCAAACTTCAATTGTACTTTCGTGATAAGTTTTAGAATATTCAATACATTTATATTATTTCTCTAATGAACTCCTTCGCTTGTTTCTTTTTCTTTGCCTTTCATTTCTAAGTTTCTTGGCCTTTATGAGCCTACATCATTAAGAATGATTTTTAATTCCACTAGTAAATAGATAATTTCATTTTCTTTTTGCGAATGCAGATTTTTCATTTGGAAGTAAAAAGAAGCGCGCCCTCCAAAAAAAAAAAAAAAAGAAAAAAAGAAAAAAAGAAAGCTAGTGTAAGGAGAAGAAAATGTGAGGAAATAAAGAAATGTTAGAGGAAAAGAAAGAATTAAAATGACAAATTTGAACGTATGCAAATGAATAGATAGATAGCTACGTCTTAACCATACATAGGGTGCATTTGGTTCGGCATTTGAAATAGACTTTGGGTCTCTAAAGTTCCTTAGTCAAATGCAAATGCGTTTGGCGAAAATTTTGGACTTACTTTGGGAAGATGCAATTGCATCTCCAAGCCTCCTCAAAGGACTTTGGCTGAATGTAAGGTGGGAGGTTATTTGCATTTTTGGGAAACCCCTTTAGCCCAAAGATATTTGCATTTTCCCAAGTGCATTTGCCCAAAGCCAAACCAAACGCACCAATAGATCTCTCCAAAAGCATTGGAGCTACTTTTATAGTATTAGATAAAGAAAAAATTATTAAATCGGTCTCAAATATATTGTATTGATGTTAATTTAATTATAAACTTTTCAATTTATCCATATATTTCTAAATGTTATTGAGGAATACCGACGTAGTCCTTTTGATCAATTTCGCTTGAAAATACTGAAATGACGGTTCAATCATTACTAGTAATACTACGCTGCATGGCAATTTGACATGGATAATATTTTAAAATGACATCATTTTGCTTAAATTTTAAAATTTTAAAATTTTTGTTTCTTTTGTTTCTTTGTTATGATTCTTCTTTCTCTCCTCTCTTCCTTTCTCTCTTGAAAAAGATGACATAAATGGACCTTGAACTATAACCTAACATGCAATGTGATCCTTACAATGTAATGCTGAACTTTAACCTAATATTTAATGTCATCCATGAACTTTCAATTTGTTTGATATGATCCTTAAACTTTTGATATATGTTCAAACTAGTCATTGGGCTATATAAAAATGTCCAATGTTGTTCCTAAACTTAAATTAGTGAAAGGATAACATTGGTTCTTTTTATATAGTCTAGGGATTATTTTTAACATTTACTAAAAGTTCATCGATCACATTAAACAAATTAAAAGTTTAAAGACAACATTATATATTAGGCTAAAATTTATAGGTTATATTGAATAAATTGAAATTTCGAGAACCATATTGCACATTAGACCTAAGCTCATGGACTATTTGTGTCATTATCATTTCTCTCTAATTGTCAAATTTGTGCTCCACCAATGGCCATTGTCACCATTGTTCACCCTACTGCCATGTCCTTGCTTGCTCAACCACATTCCATCTACCGCTCATCTCTGCCGTGAGCCTATTCCAACGCCACTATGGGCAATCACCCATGACCAAGCCACCTCTTTGTCTCTCTCTACCTAAACTTGTGCTTTATTACCCAAAAACATATAAAAAAAAAAAAACTTGTCGTCTAGCCTCTAGGAGCTCTGATTGATGATCATTTGAGGTCATAGACCTTTGGCGACCATCCACTGAGGCCGATCTAAAGCTACTAGTCTTAGGCGACCTCGAATCACCTTGATTGGAGATCGGGAGAGAGGGGAAAAGTGGGGTGGGTAGGTGGTGGTGGTGGTGAGGGTGCTTACAATGACAATGGCTTGGTAAAGTTATTAAGATATACATGTGAGTTATGCTAGAGCAGTTAATATATCTTAGTTGATTCATAACTGATTAGTTTAAGATTTTGAATAAAGGTGATTCCAATTGGATATGTTGATCGGCTTGGACTTAGGCTATCTATTGGAAACTTCTCTATGTACAAGTATTGGGCTTTTGCTGTGCATTTCGAACAAAAACTAGTGGCAATATGGACAAATCGTGTAGGTCGGCATTGTGACTAAGCAATTCATCACGAGAAAGAAGAAATAGGGAAGGATAGAAAGAAGATGAGTAGTTACAATGAAAGAAAAGAAAAGAAAACTGAAAATTTGAAAAAATTAATGAAACAATTTCGCTTAAGTTCTTCATGTCATACATCCATTGTGTTGTGTAGGATAATTGGTGGTGACTTGATTGCCACCTTAGCATTTTCAAGCGAAAATTGGAAAAAATGATTACATTGAAATTTCATGAAGTTGTTTAGGATTATATTAACAAAATTGAAAATTTTAAAACTGAATTGACATTAATATAATAGATTAAAGACTGATTTAATAATTTCTTAATTGGATTAGTTTTGGTGTTACATGCTTCTATGCATGCTATTGTTATTTTCGTGAATAATATGGGGGTGTGATTTACACTTCTCATCGACAAGATGGCACAGGGGTCTGGGGCTGCCTAGGAGGCAACACCCCGGCGATGCCAGAGAGATTTTAAAGTTTGAGCCTATATTTTATTGGTAGTTTTGACTTAGGCCTATGAATAGTTAATGTGTATATATATTCTATTTCTCTTGTAATTGATGTATATAACAAAAAGGTGTGATATACTAATTATAGTGGAATCCTCAACTGGACGTAGTCCTAATTTAAGGGTGAACCATATAAAACCTTACATCTCCAATTTTATTTATCATTTTTACTATCTATTTTATTTGTGATTGTGTAGCAAATCTTAACAAATAATGACAAATCTAAGAAGTAAAAGTCTCCTCAAATAGATATAGTATAAGCAGGTGAACACTCCATCATCGCCAAATCACACAAGTTCAATATGCAAGCTACTCAAATTCGACTAAACCTCTAAACAATCTAGTCGAATACAAGTAGCTTATGTGCCGAACTCAAACTAAGCTGATGAGCATATCGATTTGCTTCTACGGCCAATACATAAAAGATGAGATGCTCGCGTCTTCAGTCAAAAACCCAACTATCATCATCACTCAACCGTCGAATTCAATCCTTGAACTATATGTAAATCATGCTAAATACACAACTCCAACAAATCAATGCCCTGTCCATTCACCACTTCTAGATCCGGGCTTGGTCTACTATCCTTCCCGATATCGCAGCGGCAAGCGCTGCTGTGAAATTGGGATCTCTTTTCAAGGAAGAGGCCATCTGCTGCACCAGAAACTGTTGAAATGCTGCCGCCGCTTCTGCTTCTTGGCCCATTGTCGCAGATAGAGTGTCGCAACCTGAGCGCATCAAATCAGGAGTACTCCTAGGACTAGAAGATCTTGACTTTGAGGGCGATGGAATTGGAGGGGTGCCCAGATTCAGTCCTTGTTTGTCAGAACCGAGTGGAATCGCGGGCTGAGATGGGCTCAGGTGGTTGTGTTCTCCTTCATATGTGGCCACCAGGACAGATGGGTCATGAATACTTCTTTGTACCTGAAGATGCAAATAGAGCATGAGAGTGAGAATGAATTTGTTTTGCTACTTTTCATCGAACACACGATTTCTTGATTTATTTTTGGACTGTGATCGAGGGTGGTCTCCAGAATATAATTTCTAAGAAGTCTAACCAAACTGAGTTACCTTCTTTTTAACAGGGCAAGTTGGGGCAAAGGAACATCTGTAGTAAGCTCTTGGAGATGGGTTGTCTCTTGTGACCTTTTGACCATATTTCCTCCATTGATAACCATCCTTCGCTACCTAAAGCATGTGCAAATTCATAAAGCAAAAATAAATGGAAGAAGAATCAATATGTTGGAAATCACTTCGTACTTAGAGAAGATGAATTTCTTTTTGCCAACTATAAGCTGGAGAAAAGCCATAAAACTAAAATCTTACAAGGCTCATGTCGGATGCATCAGTTTGGAAGTGCACTTTAGAGATCTTGGGTTTGAAGCTGTCCTTTGGCTTCTTGAAGATCTGATCTTCCTGGTAACGGCAACTTTCTTCAGTGGAATTAGCTTCATGCTTTCTCTTTCTTGATGCACCAAGTTCGCCTTCGGAGCTTTGATTCTCCAGGACAATCAATTGGTTACGCAGGGCATCGTAGCTCTCGTGCATAAGGGTCAGCATTTCGGTCAGCTTCCTGTTCTCGTGGCTAATTCGGTGATACTCCTCGACCAGTGCACTGGCCTATACACAACAAAATGGATCATCTGTCTCAGTTTTGATATTTGTATTCAAATATTCGAGTTTTCAGAATCGGTCACAGGGCTTCTTCAACTTTCTTCTTTTAGAAATCGATTCTTCTCTATCTTAAATGAGGCCGGTCACCTACACTTTTCTTGAAGCGTAGGTTTAATTTGACTTTGCCTTTTACCATTTCATTTTTTCTATCGTGCGCTCTCTTGACTTCATCTGGAGTTGTCTAGAAGTAATAGAAAATTTAGGCTGATGAACAGCAATACATAGCTGGAAATTTCACCACGCGCTTTGCGTGAAACGCTCATGTCCATTTTAGAGGGTGAATATGTCCAGTTCGCAGACACGTTCTCGGCTACTCTAATTAGCCTCCCTTGATTGCAATTTCAGTGACATTCTTATAAACAAAAGCAATCATGTCATGCGAATGACCCGAGATTTGGAGTGGAATTTGCTGTAAAATTTTACAGATCAAATCAAATACTTTAGAAGAGACTCTTAGCTCTCACTCTGGACGTGAACTGCGTCCATTAGCCATAAGATCTTCATGTCATAACACAAATTCTATTGTAGATGAACTCACCTCATGCTTAACGACAGGATCTTCTCGTCGCCTTCCTTGAGAATTATCATTTTCCAGAACAATTTCCTTCTTCTGTTTTGAAAGAACCGTGAAGAAGACAGTGTGAGCTAAACATCCAAAGAAATTTCCATCAAAAAACAAACGGATTAGATCAATCGCCGCATATCTTGGCAAATATAGGTTCATCTCACCGGATACGATGTGTTAAGCTCTAGGGAAGTGTCCACTATCCAATTTGATTTCATCGGACCTGCACTCGACGCCAACAAGAACCAGAAGAAAGATATCTGAAGTGATGAAGTTTTAACTCAGAAATCTCCAAAACAGTAGATGAAGGGACGAACCCAAGAAGGGGGTTGCAATTTATAGTGGACTTGCCGGTTTGAGTGAGAAAGACAGCGAAAATAAAGAAATGAAAAAAGAAGAAAAGTTCACACGTTAAGAGAGTTGCCGCGAAGTATCCTTTATAATAGAAAATTCTTGACAAGGCAAATTTTATGTTGGTATTCGTCAACCGCAAGAAAACTAAAAAAATAAGAGAAGGGTCAAGCTCAGGTCTGGACCGAAAAAAGAAATCCAGTTGATTCCAAAATCAAGCGGGGCCCAATCAGGAAGTTGCTTTTGGATTTATTTATCGACCTGACTTTCAATGGTTCTAGTTAACTTCGACCAATAATTTGTACATTCTTCTACATAAATTCAGGCAATATGAGCACTTGATTAAGCAAATTGTATGTTCGACCCATTTTGGATTTGCCCTGAGGGTGAGGGTGTTTCCCAATCACACGCATAAGAAGCGGAGGGGAGGTTTCCCACTAGGAATGTTCCTCTAGTTCTAGAATATGGCTATAATGTGAAAATCTCGTGTTCATATGTCAGTTCTTTGTCACTATAATAAAAAGAGGGAAAATTGTTCAATCAATTCAAAATTTATTGTGCAGATACGAATTCAATCAAAAACTATTGAATTTTGTAAATTTAATCCTAAAATGCTCGAAATTCCAATGTGGTCCTTTCAATTGATTTTCGCAAGAAGTCGCTGAAGAGGCGGAAATTGGCAAAATTGAAAAGATCGGGATTGAATTATCATCTATATAATATGATTAGAACTGGTCGAGTAATTCTCCAATAAAAAGAACAAAAACAACATCATCACTTGTTTTCTAGTCCGTTTGGACAGGAGGGCTTGTTGGGGCCTAACATGGTCATGAATGATGTAATTTTCAATGTGTGAAAGGTATAAACCTAGATATTTCCTTACTGAGCACACTTTGAGGGCTTATACAAGATGTGGTGTGACACCTGCTTATATCATTCGTTACGCAACGCCGTGTTTATCTATTTTTCTGCAATTCACATTTGGTGGTTGACCTTGTGTTAGACTCACCCTTTTGGTCGACATACACAGTTGCTGCGGTTGAAATTTAGCTTACGGTAAATTTGTTCATCTCATTGCCCAATTTGATTTATAATTTCTCTAATCACTTACGCCACAGTAATTATAATCTTGCCTAAAATAATTCATCATACTATTCCATTAAAATAACAATTGTTGGGACAGTTTTTACCAAGTGATTCGAGATTTGTTAGTGATTCCGATAACAAATTGACTCTTGCTATTCCAGATTCATTAGTGGATTTGTTTATTTATGTTGCTATAACCATCTTGTAAATTGACACTAGGATTATGGAAAACCGTATAAAGGCTACTTAAAGAGTAGGTTGGTCTCACATATTAAGGTTCAGGGACCAAAGTGACAGTATATGAGCGATAACCAAGAGAGTGAGTTCATTGTTTGGCCTATGAATTCATGAGCAAGAACTATCTAAATAACAAAACGATGAAATATGGTTATTTCTCTCGTAAATATAGCTCTCACATTACTAATAAACATGATGAGTTAGATCTTTTAAAGTGCCAAAATAAGGATTCATATTTTTCTCATGTATTTACATTCCACCTAAATTAGTCGGTAGGACTACCAAAGCATTATAAAGGCTCGATGCACTTAGATGAAAAACAACATAAACGTTTGCCTTATAAAAAGATCCATATAGAAACCAAAATGCAGGAATTGAGCACGACTCTAAGTTGGGTCAGCTGTCGTTGTTCTAAAAATATAAATTATAAGAGGGTGACAATATTTAGGGTATGTTTGAGTAAAAGAATTTTCCTCGACTCAATTTTTTGGACTTTTATGTATCTGGTTTGCTGAAAATCAGTTAACGGAAAAATATGTGCATTTAACGTTAGGAGAATGAACTTTTCTAATCTGAAATAGGAAAAGTATTTTACTAAAAAGTGATTTTTGAAAAACATTTTTCTTTATAATAAGATATTTCTTGTGACAAACACATCCTTATTATATGTTATATTCATAAATGCAAAAAGGAAAAAAAAGAAGAAGTTCTCTCCAAGACAAGTAACGCGAATTGTGAGTAATGATCTCCCATCAATGAATCTAAAAACTGATAATGCAACTTGAATCTTCGCAGAAAAAGATGAATGTGTCGACACATTCATGTATGGTCTATTGATTCTAGAAGGCACAACACGGTTTTCACCATCAGTATCGCTCTGCTAAAAATGTCAATTCAATCAAGACTCCGTTTCTGAAAGTTTCCATGACTTTTTGGGAAGACGTGAGGAAGTGATGGCGACATCTTCGCTCTTGTTTCAAAATGGTTTCGGGTCAAAGACTCGAGACTTTTTTTTATTTGTACTTGTGGAAATACATGGAGATCCTTTTCATCTTTTGCACCAATGGCACTCTATATTTCTTACCTTAAAATCTCCAGCTTAACAATATAACTTGGAAGAGTTCGAAAAAGGTTTGTATCATAGTATATCTTTTGGAGGTTGGTATATCCAACAGGGCTAGTAAATTCCTAAGTTCACTGATAAAATTGGAAAGAAGTTGGTAATTTACTAACTACACTTGTAAAATTTGAGGAAGGTGTGGAGACTCACAAATTTAGTAACTATAGTCCAATGAATATGGCTCTTTGAAAAAAATTGGTAACTTATCAATTTATTAAGTGTTAGTAAGCTCCTCAGGGCTCCGGTGGTTGATGGTGGAGAGGGCGATCGAGGAGGTGGACCTGTTGGTAAAGGTGAGGGGATCGTGGCGGAGAGCGTGAGGGAGGAGATAGAGGTGCTGAGGGAGGTAGGCAACTCTTCAGGGTTTTAGGGTTTTCTTTTCTATGTATGTTTAATGTGTTTCGAATTAATTCAGGTAAAACCAAACCCTGAGAAACTCATGCTTTTTTACTTTTTACTCGAATCAGAAGGAGACCCAATTTTAAAAAAACCTAAAATTTTTGGATCGGGTTGGTTTGATTCAGGCCAGTTTGTTTTTTTTTACACCCCTATTTTACATACAACACTTGTAAAATTTGAAAGAAAATGGTGATTTACTAATTTGTTGAAATGTCGATAAATCTCTCTCTCATTTGTTGAAATGTCGATAAATCTCTCTCTCTCCACATGGGACATGGCTATCTATAGTTTTTCAAAATTAGGGTTTTCTTTATTTTGAAAGATTAGAAACCAGAAATTTTGAAAAAATCTTAAAACATGAATAAATATCGTGTGCAATTTGAATCTTCGTAATAGAAGTCACGGTCTAAAGCGGTTGCTTCATAGACATGTTTATTCATCTTTAGTATATTATGCCTTGGGACAATAGAAAATCTTCAAATGGGTTGCAACCGACAGAGTGAGAAAGTCGACGATTTCAGGATTATCAGCTGACGATTTCAGGATTGAAATCAGCGAACTTTATTTAATGGGCGGCAATTTTTGAATTATGGCTATGAACTTTGATGTTTGACCAGAGTGTGAAAACTGTGGCCGCTATCCAAGAGATATTATTAAAAAAGAAGGCATGACAAGTCGGCAGATCTAACTTCATGCGTCCCCTCTTCCTTTCAGAAACACATTCTCTTGAACGGAGTAACACAATTCTTAATTGGTGAGTAGGCCTTATTTTAAAAATTATCTATTTCTATTGGTCTAGTTGGCTTGAAGTCCTAGACTAGCAATTAGATTTCTTTTTTTTAACAATCTAGGCGTACATGCGCAAAAACCCGTCTACCTAGAAGTTTATAAAATATTATGTAAGTTGAATGAATCGGTTAAATATAATCACAACAGATTTAGAATCATTTTGGGATATTATAAAGCCAAACTTTGGCCTCACAATCCAATTTAATGGGCCTCACCCTCTAATTTAATGACATAAATTTTTTTTTATCTCAATAGCTACTTTTCTCACATGAAAATGGGAGTAGAGATTTAAATCCCCATCTTTTTCTTGGGAGGATTGGGATGGGAACAATTTAGTTTTAGAGTTTTAGATGTAAATTTCAACTTACATGTCCTATAAGAAGGCAGGATAAAAGTTTAAGAGTGAAAGTTAAAATAAAACTGACAAAAAAAAATCATCTTCTTTATAAATTTAGTTTCTACTTCTAAGAATAGATATTACATTCAAATAATAATTTAGAAAAAAAATCTCCCTAGTGAGTAAGTTAGGATATTATGCGAACTCATATAAAATTTTAAAGTATGATATATACTATGTTTTGAATACCAAGCATAAGATTAAATTGCTTGAGGGTTAGCGATTTTATCTTAGCTGGATGACCAGTGTCGAAGTGTAAATGGATAAAAATAGTATTTTCTTCTTATCAAGTGACGCAAATGTTTACCTCTTCTAAGCACAACAAAATCGCCCTACATTATCTCAAACGTCAGACTAAGATGGTCATGTCAGTCATTAAGTCAATTTCGAGCTACGAACCACGAGAGAACAAAGCGGATTTCATCGTGCTAAAATTTTCACCATTACCTTTTAAAAAAATAAATAAAAGATAAATATATTGAAAATTTTAAAACTTACTGAAAATACAATCAAGCCATAATTTTTTTTTTTTTTTTTTAAATTGATGCAATTAAGTCTTTCCTTAATTTTGTACAACTTAATTGACGGAAATTTCCAACATTGCTTTTTTTAATATTTTTTCTCTTCTATGTGTAATGACATGGCTAAACCAGCATCGTTTTGGTCCAAATATATTTTTTTACAAATTTTATTTAAATTGTATAAAAATAAACTAAATTAAAAAAAAAAAAGGAGAATGGGATTGTCATTGCCCCATCATCGCCGAGAAGGATTGGTGAGGGTGGGGTGGGGGTTGTCAGGCCTTGTCCAAGGGCTAGCAACCGTCTTTGACTACAAGCGAGGGCCCTCACCCAAATCTGGGTGCAGAAAGCACTCATAGCCCTCTCTGACGAATTTCCAACTCTCATTTTTTGTAAAAAAAAAATAGCTTATTATTTTATTTTATTTAAATACAATTTGTATAAAAAAAAACATATTGGGACCAAAACAATGTCGTTTTAGCCTCACATTTCATATTTTAGCCACGGCATTGCCACATAAGAGAGATAACATAATAAACAAAGTCATGTAAGCATTTTTTGTTGATCAAATTGGACAAAGTTAACCAAAAGGCTTTATTACACTAATTTGACAATTTTTTAGAACTTGACTATTCTTTTTGCAAGTTTTAATATTTAATTGTATTTTCATGACAAGTTTTAAAATTTTTAGTATATTCATTCCTTAAAATAATATTGAGCAGTAGGTTCAGAAAGAATGTGAGACTTGACTTCGAGATGCCAAAAGAGAGGTTCAGACGATCTTTCCTTTCGAGAAATTAGACATATAAGCAACCCGATTTGTTCCTGTCCCAGAAGGAACCATGAAAATCTCTTCCCCTCAATATAAAAATGTGAATTATACTTGTGACCGGTCCGAAAGGCAAGACAATGCTTGGCTGGTGACGCACGAATTGATGACGAAGGCATTGATTTCGACGGGCACTTCCCAACTAATCTCTCCATGTCTTCATCTTCAGCTAATCGTGTTTAAAAAGTAATCAAAACTCAATTACAAAACAAATCTCACGACCATTCCACGCCCTCTTGCCAATATATACATATGAGGGGTTCCTATGGTACCCCATAATTAAGACCTTTGCATTTGATGACGTCAGTCTTCTGACGCCTCTGGAATGAACCATGATGCATGCACAGGACGTCATTATCATTGCCTCGTATACTACTATTGCACGTGAAATTCAATTGCATTACAATTTCCTGGACTCTTGCGTGCAGCTGCAAGCGTGTTTCTTGAGGAAACCGATTCGAAAGATCAAGAATCACCCGCATTGGAAGATCGCTAGTCTCTTTTCATACCAAACTTAAAGAAGCCGATTGATTAATTCAGTGTGCCATATATGAAATTACTTTCCAATCGTAAATCACGGTTTGTGTAGGCTAACGACAATAATGAAAGATGACTAGCGTCCTCACTAGTCTTCTTCTATTGATTTTCTATTTCAGATCATACGTGTCTTTAAAATGTATTTTTCCTTAAGCATAATCAAAGACCTTAAAAAAAAAAAAACTAAATTGGAGACTTTGAACATGTTAATAAGTCAAGAAAATGACATTAATTTACGTGATGATGGTGTTGGAAGATATGCTACTTTTCTATGTCACATCTTAGCGTGATTTGAGGTGGCCACGTTCTCTAATTATTGCGTGCAATGTTCGTTATGTCGTGTTATGCAAAAGTTGCTTTGTTGCTTCTTCTTTAGGATTAATTGACAGGAAGGAAAGTCTTGGTCACGAAAAATTATAGACTTTGCACGGACTTTGCAATCGGGGTCCAGCCATGAAAGCATTTTGCAATTTAGAAATTTTTTTCTATTGATGCGACAAGAAGTCACTAATCCCACGGACATGAATCATCAGATTGCGAATATGCTGTCCTTTCCAATATGCCACCTTTCCAATTTGTGCACCATAAGTCTTAAAAATTATCGTAATAATATAATTGAGTCTTAAAACTTAAAAATAATATTTCTAAAATTTAAAACTTGTCAATTGATACAATCAAGTCATTACATTAGCACTATCAATTTGTCTAACGGAAAATATTGACATGACATTTTAAATTGATCTATTATCCTACTTGGCATTTTTTATTAATTTTTTCTTTAAATTTAATTTAAATAATAGTTAAAAACTTAAGAAAAGCTAAAATAATTTTAAAAATAAAATTGGAAAAAAAAGAAAAAAGAAGATTAGGGGTCGTGGCTGGGCATACCGTCATTGACCTTCGTTGGAGGGGTCAGTAAAGGTCATTGGCCCTAGGCAACAAAGGGAGGGCAACCCCGAGCAAGGCCATTGCCAGCTTAAATGGTGGTTGGCAAGGCTCGCTCGGATCTGGGTGACGCCTTGGCTGGGCCTAGTGTGGCTCGCCCAGATCTAGGCCACGTTGGCCCTCGCAAACCCCAGGTGAGGGTGAACGACCCTCGCTAGGCCTGAGCAAGGGTTGGCATCACCTAGATTTGGGTGAGCCTTTCTCGGGCCAAGATGTCGCCCAAATCCACAATGGCCTCACTCGGGTTAACGAGGGCCGCCCTCGTCTGTTGCTTAAGACTAGCGATTTGCCGGCCTCTCCAACAATGGCAATAGTGGCAACGCTAGCCACGATCCCCACCCCTTTTTTCCCTTTTGATAGTTATTTTTTAAAATAATTTTAGCTTTTTTTTAGTTTTTTGTTATTATTTAAACAAGATTAAAAGCAAAAAAGTAATAAAAATACCACATAAGTAAATAAATTAATTAAGAGATTCCATGTCCGCATTTTCTGTTAGATAAATTGACAGTGTTAATGGAAGAATTTAATTGAACTAATTCAACAAGTTTTAATACTTGATTGTATTTTTTGAAAGTTTTAGGATTCAATTATATTTTTGTAGAAAGTTTAAGGACTTGTAATTTACATATCCCTTCTAACAATGATTAAGAAGACTCCTTGCCAACCTTTTTATATCAACATTATATCCATACATTGGACTTTGCAAATCTCTAAAGAATTTCATGGAATTTGGATTATAATGATGTAACACGTTTAATTTCTAGCTATGTCAAGGAAATTTTTTCGATAAAAAATGGAGTTAACATAACCCTTAAATTTTTAAGGATCTTTTTCTTAGAAAAAGATGCACTTTAATCAAAATGCGATTATTTTTCCTAATGGAGTGATATGTAAAGCGATTA
This sequence comes from Corymbia calophylla, assembly GCA_014182845.1. Taxonomy (NCBI): domain Eukaryota; kingdom Viridiplantae; phylum Streptophyta; class Magnoliopsida; order Myrtales; family Myrtaceae; genus Corymbia; species Corymbia calophylla. The sequence continues at coordinate 14,493,823 of CM024695.1, read as the reverse complement.
TCATGATCATGTGATTTTAACTTAACCCAAACCAAAAATATTTAAATGATGAATTAGTTTGAAAAAAAAATTAAGAAAATAAGTAAAATAGGGAACATCGACTCTCTTCTAGTGATAACATTTAAGATATGTCGACTCAACCCGACTTTGGCCGCTTTACTATTGGATGCGGATGGGTTATCCATAAGTTTTCCTAACTCCATGATATATGATGAAATTATTTGAAGATTAACATTTTCGAACTCAAAAAGAATAGATGTGTACGAAGTATATATGTAGAAACAAGATGAAGGAGAATGATTGAATAAAGGAAATGTTGAACATTTTAAGATCTCAGAAGGATCAATATCAATGATGATTCATTATTTTGATGAATAGTTTAATAAAAGGGAAAATGCCACCAAAAACCATGAACTATGCCCTTTGGGACAATTCTACTTTGAACTTTTTTTTGTGCCATAAAAAACCCTAAGCTATGCCACTTGGGACAATTTTACCCTAAACTTTTTTTTGTGCCATCAAAAACCCTAAACTATGCCACTTGGGACAATTTTACCCTGAACTTTTTCTTATGCCACGAAAAACCCTAAACTATGCCACTTGGGACACATTTACCCTAGACTTTTTAACTGGAGGACATTTTCGTCTTTTCACTTTTTTTTTTTTTTTTTTCTCTTCTTCTTCTTGGTAGGGAAGTCGGCGAGGGCCCCGCCGGCGGCGCCGTCCGGCCAGGGCGGCACTCCCTGGCGCGGGGCAAGAGCGGCCCTCCTCGACGTCGGGGGAGGGTTGCCCTCATCGGATCACGCGGGGTGAGGGTCACCCCCACCGGGTCGGGAGGGCTGCCCTCGCCCTTGGCAGATCTGGCGGGGGCAACCCTCCTCGGCGTCGGGCGAGGGTTGCCCCTGCCTCATTCGGTGGAGGCGACCCTCTGGCGAGGGCCGCCCTGGCTAGAAGGCAAGGGTCGCCCCCGCCCTCGCCAGATCGGGGAGGACCGCCCTCGCCCTTGGCAGATCTGGCGGGGGCAACCCTCCCCGGTGTCGGGCGAGGGTTTCCCCCGCCTGATTCGGCGGAGGCGACCCTCGGGCGAGGGCCACCCCGGACAGAAGGCAAGGGTCCGGCGAGGGCGACCCTCGCCTGACCGAGGGTGGCCTTCGCCGGCTTCCCTCTGCCGGGGAAGAAAGGAAGAGAAAAAAAAAAGAAAAAAAGAAAAAAGTGAAAAGTGAAAAGACGAAAATGCCCTTCAGTTAAAAAGTCTGGGGTAAATGTGTCCCAAGTGGCATAGTTTAGGGTTTTTCATGACACAAAAAAAAGTTCAGGGTAAAATTGTCCTAAGTGGCATAGTTTAGGGTTTTTGGTGGCAAAAAAAAAAGTTTAGGGTAAAATTGTCCCAAGGGGCATAGTTTAGGGTTTTTGGTGGCATTTTCCCTTAATAAAAAGAATAAATTATGTAAATACCTACTAAAAATATTATTGGATTATATTGTGGAACATGAAATAATTTGCCATCAAATAAGAAGTCCTTGCATAACATAATGACAAATAACATTAACACTACAGAATGTTAGGATTCGGTGCACAAGCACAACGAAATAGAAAGTAAAAGCAAAAAAGAGAAATTAAGACATAAGTTTTATCCCGATTCATTTTTAAACTAAGGGTATATCCAACAGAGGATTTCATTATAATTAGCACATTGCATCTCTTTGTTACAATCCTCAATCACCAAAAAAAAAAAAAAAAAAAAAAAAAGAGATTAGATATAGGCTACGGTAGCTATTCATGGGCTTAAACCTAAACTAACAATAAAATAGAGGTTCAAACTATAAAAACCCTTTCAATGCTGGGAGCGCTATCCCCTAAACCCTCGCCGGGCTTGGACCCTCGTCCACTTATTGGGCAAGTGGAGCCTTGGTGTTTTCCTATCAACGGGGAGTATAAACTACAACCAACAAGGATCAATTGAAACATGTATCTTTAAGTGGACAACATTGTGTTTGCAATAAATTTCTTTTCGAGAGAGTTGAAAAAGCGATATCCTATTAAAATAACTTAGGATTGATTGTACAATATTCACGAATTTTTATGTATTAAAGGAGTATTTAATATCATGTAAAGCATGGATCTTTCTCTTGCAGCATGTTTGTCCAGAGTCCACAAGATAATTTCCAAGAATTTGACTATCCAAAATTGGAAAAACAAGAAAAAAAAAACTTATTATAATTCTGCAAAAGTTCAAGTTCCGTGAGACAACAACATACCATTGGAAATTATAGAAGAAGAAGAAGGGAAAAAAATGTATTAAGAGAAAAATACATAAAACTGTTTGTTATAATTAGAAAATTAATAAATTCAAGAAAATGATAACAAAAGAAATAGTAATTGGAGGTGAGGTACAGCTAACCAAATCTTCTTAAAATGAATAGTTCCTACCAATAGTGCTAAGTGCTTTCATGAATTATGCCTCTCGAGATATAACACCTCGAACTTGTTTGTATTAGCGCTATATGAATAGGATTTTGTTGAACGCTTCTTGAAACAGACACACTTAGAGAAACTTAAAGAGATGAGATGTATGTGTTTTTGCTTATACTTGGAATGAAAATTTTCAAGTCTATTTATAAAGTTTTAGTATTCATGTATAAAAGCGATACATGAACCATGAGCTAAATAGATACAAGAATATAGGAAATACATGAACTTAACAGATATATGAATTAAGTAGATACATGAACAGAAACAATATTTTGCGTTTTGCTCACTTTCGTTAATCCATTAGCCCACCATAATTATAACAATCCCTAGTGTTAATGGATTAACAAAACATTTTGACTAGAGGAGTTCCAAATTTGCCTATGGAAATACACTACATTAAGATACGTAGCTTTCGCTTTGAACCTTCTTTAATGAAAGCCTATCGGACATAACCAATTGGTAGACTAGGCCTTGAACTGCCAATTGTTGGTGTAGGCCCAGACAGATACGTAGCTTTCGCTTTGAACCTTCTTTAATGAAAGCCTACCGGACATAACCAATTGGTAGACTAGGCCTTGAACTGCCAATTGTTGGTGTAGGCCCAGACAATAGACCTCACAAAGAATATCTCCTAATCAAGATTGGTTCTCGGTTGCATTTATTCTTTCTACCCTAAACCTCTTAGAATTAATGCGTGCTTTATAAAATTTAGCCTTTAAAGATTTTCGTAGAGTCGGCCAACTCCACAATTATAGGTGCATTTTCATTAATAGTGTCATATCATATCTTATTAGGATGTTGAAATCCAAGCTATATGAATCATTAAATGCATAACATGCTCTTAAAACCCTAAAGAATACATTATTGCATCAAAAGAGTAGGAGAAAGTGCGCTCACTAGAATTTCCAAAATTTTGAACCTATATCATGGGATCTCTAATCATGAGACTAGGTTTCTACCTTGAAACCTCTTTATTGGGTTGAGGCTTTTAACTCTTTCTCCTTGATGAATAGTTTATCTACTCTCTCAACAAACATTTTGTCAACGGGTTCATAATATTTTTCTTTGACTTCACTAAGTCCAAAGAAATTAGTTCATTTGAGAGCAATTGCTTTATGGTATTATATCTACAATGAATGCATCAAAACTTACCATTATACATCACATCCTGTGCAATTGCAATCGTTGTTTGATTGTCAAAGTGAATGTATTATTGAAGGCACGTGTTTTGGCCATAACCAAACATCCACTAAAAACTGCCAAAGCCACTTTGCTTGTTTACCAACTTTGTCTAAAACAACAAACTTGGATTCCATTGTGGAGCATGCTATTAGAGTTGCTTTTAGGATTTCCATGATATTGCGGCACTTCATAGCATGAATACATATCTGCCAGTTGATTTCAATTCATTGAAATCTAAAATCCAGTTGGCATCACAATAGCCTTCCAAAACAGCTGGATATTTGTCATATTTTAGAATATGGTTATTGGTTCTAATAACCCAACATTCTCAAAAGTCGATTCCAATGCTCATCATCAAGATTACTTATATACTGGCTCAGTTTTCCTAGTGATTGCACATTATTTGGTCTAGTGTAGTTCATGATATACACAATGTTGCCGATCACTTGAGAGTACTCTATTTGCCTAATACTATTTCCAATATTCTTTTTTAAAGTTAGTTGTGGAAGAAAAAGATTACTTACATCTTTAATGCCGAACTTTCTAAACCTCTCAATTACCTTTCAATATAATAAGATTGTATTAAACTTAAACCATCATAATGCTTTTGAATTTTGACACCAAGTATGACATCCATAACACTAAGTTTTTTATTTGAAAGTTCATTTTGATAACATTATAGGTGATCTTGATAACCTCAACATTATCTTCAAAAATCAACAAATCATCGACATATAGAAAAATAAGTACATATCTATTTTGGATGATAACATGGTCAAACTTCTCATATTAATATTTTGAAGCGTGTTAAATCCATACAATGATTTGATAAGTTTACATACTTTGTGCTCTTGTCCTTTGACCTTCAATCTTTCAAATTGTTCCATGTAAATCTTCTTGTCGAGATCACTATTCAAGAATGTAGTTTTAACATCCATATAATGTATTTGCAAATTGTATAGCAAGGTTATAACAATCAACATCCTAAATGATATTATTCTTATCATAGGTGAATAAGTGTCAAAGTAGTCTAGACCTTCTCTTTGTCTAAATCCTTTAAAACTAGTTGTGCTTTATACTTATTTATGGAACAATTTGCTTTACGCTTTTTTTTTAAGATCCATTTACATTTAATTGGTAAATTTCATGATGAAAGATCAACCAATTCCCAAATGTAATTACTTATGATATCATTCTCTTTATCAATAGCTTTTCTAGTAGGGGGCATTTGAAGTTGACATTGCCTCTTGAAACTTTTGAGGCTCACCTTTTAATGTGTACATTAGAAAATTAGGTCCGAAAGATTTTTCAATTTGTGACCTCTTGTTCTTTCAAAGTTCGTCTTTTTTGGCCTCAACTTCATTATCCTTAGATTTTGATTCCCTAAATCTCTTTTAAGAAGGTTCACCTTACTTCCTTTTCACAGGATATAAATCCTCAAAGAATTCAATATTCCTCAATTCTATGATAGTATTGACATGAATTTTCAAAATTTTCAAATGAACTAAAAATCTGTATGCACTACTATTTTAAGCATAATCAATGAATATTCATTTCACCGCTTTAGGTCCCAATCTAGTTTGTTTCACAAGAGAAATCGGCACTTTGGCAAGGCACTTTCAAAAAATCGTAGGATGATAACCTTCCATTCCATAAATCAAAAGAAGTCTTACTTGTCTTTCTATGGGGTGCTTTATTAAGAATATAATTCATAGTTAAAATTGCCTCCTCCTGCAAGTTTTAAGGTAAACCCAAACTCAAGAGTATAGCATTAGCCTTCTCCTTTAGAGTTCTATATTCTATTCAACAACTCCATTTTGCCATGGAGTGTAAGGAGAATTATCCCCAAAGTAGCACACAACTCCTTTAAGTTAGAAGAATTATTTTCTCATCCTCTGTCAAACCTAAGCACTTTGATTTGTCTATCAAGTTGGTTCTCGACCTCATTTTTATACTTGATAACATGCACATAGCCTCATCTTTGCTAGTTAATAGATAAACATAACAAAATTGAGCATAATCATCTATAAAAATGATGAAGTACTTCTTTCCACCTTTACTTTTTACAAACTTTGAATCACATAGATGACTATGGATTATTGTAGAGGTTAACTTGTTCTTTTAATGATTTTCAAAGATTTCTTAGCAAACTTAGACTTAAATTTTGGAATTAGCTCCAAGTTTGCTATCTTCTTCATTGTGTCATGATTTACATGTCCTAATATACCATGTTAGACATAAGGAGATATAACAATATAAACTGAAGACTTCTCTTTACTTCTAGCTTTTAAGTACAAGAATTTTGAATTTACGTCATAACAGCCACATTGGCTTTCAAAATGTCATTGTACAAGCATCCTTTTCCTACATACATTCCCCCATTGGCAAGTACAAACTCGTCAAATTCAAATACAATTTTGAAACCCTTCTTAATAAGTATGGGGCTAAAAAAAATATTCACTTGGACCTCTGCTACATACAACACATTTAGCAATGTGATTTCCTTACTAGAGGTGAATTTTAGGATTACCTTTCCTCTCCTAGCAACATTTGCCGATGCAGAATTATTTATATGGAGCTTCTCTTCTTTCTCAACTTTCTCTTAAGACGAAAACATGCATTTATTCACACAAATGGAATTTGTGGTACCTATGTCCAACCACCAGTCAGTATTGCTTGACACCAAGGATGCCTTGGATATCGCTACAACAATTAGTCTCTTATTATCTTCCTACTCTATCAAATTCAGTTATTTGGTTGCACCACCACTCTTGTATTTGTATGGGCGCTTCTTGCAATTCTTAGCTTGATGGCTAGGCTTATTGCAAACAAAACATGTCCCTTGGAATTTCTGGGACTATTCCTTCTGCTTTCCTTGAAATGACTTCTTTCTCTTTCTATCTTGCTTGGAATTGGAAAACTCTATAGGGTTGGCCTTTGGTTCCATAGAAGAGTCTGCATTCCTCCTATTGTTCTCCCTGATTCCGAGTCGCAAAATGAAATCTTCAAGGCTTATCTCTTTCCATTTGTGTTTTAAATAATTTTTGAAGTCTAACTAACCCAGAGACAGCTTCTCAATAACAGTTGTCACTTTGAATGATTTACTAAGGGTGCGAATGATGACAACTCTAGCTAGAAAATTGATTTTTGAAATAGAAATAGAAATCTATTTCTACTCCTAGATAAGTTTCTAAGTAAAAATATATGTTTTATAATGAAATTTTTTTTTGTTTATAGAATAGAAATTCGTTTGATAATGACACAACATTTCTCTCTTCAAAGTAACAACGAACAATGGAGGTGCCCGACGGTCGGGGTTGATGGTTCTATGGTGGCAACAACAAGTGGTAGACGATAGGTGGCGACAGCGAATGTCGGGTGGTGACTAGCAGTGGCAATGGCAGTGGCCAACGGGTGATGGCGAGTGGGCAACCGGCTAGTAGTGAGGATGAGCAATGAAAAGGGTTTTTATTTCTCATTTTTGTTACAAAATAGAGAAGTAGAAAATTTTTACTCCTCATATTTGTTCCAAACTTATTTTTGGACTAAAATTTTGTTCCAAAAAAGAAAAAAGAAATTGTATTACCAAATAGATTTCTATTCCAAATTTAGAATAGAAAAATAGTTCTGGAATAGAAATCGAATAGTTATCATGCACGCCCTAAGTATTATTCCCTCAATAAAGATGTCGTTTAGAGTTATTTACAATTTCTAGACTTGATTCATGATAGATTTAAAGTCGACCATCTTGAATTCCAAGAATTTAGCTACTACGAATTTCTTCATGCCTGCATGCTTAGTTTTGTATTTCTTTCTAAGGACTCCCATAGTTAAAGGTACTGTTTTGACATAGAAAATCCCCATAATTCCGAACCTCCAATGTCCTAAAGGTCGTGACATCTTGCTTATCTAAACTAATTATTAGGCAGACCTCCAATAAGTACTTGATGAAATTTAGCATGATCAAATAGAATAGCATCTTCTTTCGGTACTAATTAAAGCCCATATTGATAAATCTCCTCGATTTCTTATTCAGTGTTAGTAGAGATGATACCATTAAAGTAAGCAATGTCTGTTAAACTATCTCTCTAGAAATTTGATCATATGCCATTTGGCCTAAACTATTTTGAAAAATAATTCCCGGTATATCAGTCAAGCAACTTATACCCATACCGTCATAAATGGTTTCGGCCCAAAAATTCGCACAACACCAAGTCACTAGGTCTGAACCTTATTGATTGAAACAATCATGGGAGCACCTCTAGGATCATTTCATATATCATTGGATACTTTGTTATTATATTATTGTTATCAGCTATCTCAATTTTTTAATAAACCCAACAAACAATAAGAAATAAGAAGAAGAAGAAGAAGAAGAAGAAGAAGAAGAAGAAGAAGCAGTAGTACGATATTTGTAACACTATTTGTTGTTGTAACCAGAAAAAGAAAAAACAAATTAGGGGAAGAATATGTAACACTTTTGTTGTAACCAGAAAATTAATAAATTTAAGAAAGTGATAACAAAAGAAATAGTAATTGGAGATGAGGTAAGACTAACTAAATCTTCTTTAAGGTGATTAGTTCTTATCCATAGTGTTAAGCAGTTTCATGAACCATGCCTCTCGAGATACAACATCTCAAATCCATTTGTATCAACACTATACGAATATAATTCTATCAAACGCTTCTTGAAACTTGTACACTTAAAGAAACTTGAAAAGAGAAGAAGTAGGTATTTTTGTTTATACTTGGAATAAAGAATTTCAAGTCTATTTATATAGTTTTAGAATTCATATACAAAAGCGATACATTAATCATGAATTAGATAGATACAAGAATGTAGGAGATACATGAACTCAAGAGATACATAAATTAAGTAGATATATTAACGTAAACAACATATCTAATTTTCCTTAATTTTGTTAATTAATTAACCCAACATAATTACGACACATTCAACAATATGAGACGACAACAACATGAACATATCACATATGGAAATGAAAGCATTTTGACTATCCCTTCACTTACCCTCAACTTCATACCAATTATGGTTTACTACTAATTCTTCTGTCATTAATGATATGACAAAGCCACACCTATCACTTTCATAGAGTAACGTGTTTCATATGGGTGCCAATATTTTGTCTCTTTATAACTTAGATCATAAAAAATAGATCAACAATATTTGTATTAAATATATTTAATATACTCATTACAAGTAAACCAACTATTACAGGTGAGAATAGTAATGTCGTAGAAGTTTGAAGAATAACATTTTCATCCCACCATTCTCAACCTACCATTCCCAACCTATATTCTAGCTTCCTATTAAAGAAACCACAATGAATAGACAATAAGAAGTAGAAACAACACAATATCAACAAAACATTAAAGTAAGAGCACTATTTGTTAATCGATGGTTAGGGGCATGTGGTCATCACAAGTAAACCTTCATCACCTTTGCCTAAAGATAAAAGCCATTATGTGGTGGTTGATTGAGGTTAGACCTGTCAAAATGGGTCTTAAACTCATATATAAACCATATATGGATTACTTCAAACTTAAAGAGTTTGGTGATAATGGGTTCTAAAAATTAAAATCTAAAATAAATTGGTCAAATGAGTTCAATCCAACCCACAAAGACTCAGAATCTCTCTCTCTCTCTCTCTCTCTCTCTCTCTCTCTCGCTCTCCATTTGCTTCCACCAACTTCTCTCTTCGCGAATCACCTTCTTCCTCATTTGCGGTTCATGCCATGCCACCTCTACCTCCCCCTTTTGCGAGTTTGAGCAACTTTACCTATTATAAAATCTCTCTCCCCATTTGCTTCCACCAACTTCTCTCTTCGCCAATCACTTTCTTCCTCATTTGCGGTTCATGCCATGCCACCTCTACCTCCCCCTTTTGCGAGTTTGAGCAACTTTACCTATTATAAAATCTCTCTCCCCATTTGCTTCCACCAACTTCTCTCTTCGCCAATCACCTTCTTCCTCATTTGCAGTTCATGACATGCTGCCTCTACCTCCCCCTTTTGCGAGTTTGAGCAACTTTACCTATTATAAAATCTCTCTCCCCATTTGCTTCCACCAACTTCTCTCTTCACCAATCACCTTTTTCCTCATTTGCGATTCATGCCATGCCGCCTCTACCTCCCCCTTTTGCAAGTTTAAGAAACTTTACCTATTATTAAATCTCTCTTCGCCAATCACCTTCTTCCTCATTTGCGGTTCATGCCATGTCGCCTCTACCTCCCCCTTTTGCGAGTTTGAGCAACTTTACCTATTATAAAATCTCTCTCCCCATTTGCTTCCACCAACTTCTCTCTTCGCCAGTCACCTTCTTCCTCATTTGCGGTTCATGCCATGCCGCCTCTATCTCCCCCTTTTGCGAGTTCGAGCAACTTTACCTATTATAAAAATGCAATTGAGATTGACACAACATCAACGGTGACTACAACAAGGCTCATGACCAAAGGCCGAAAAAGACTTCTTCAAGTGCCCATCAATAGGTGAGATTTTGGGGATTTTGGGGGTGTTGATTTAGGGTATAAGGCTTCGTTGTTGCGTAGTGATGAATGTGAGGATGGTGGTGGGGGTGATGGGTTTTCCAATGTTTTGCTTTAGGAGACCCCTACTTTTGTTAGTCTTGATGATTTGATTTTTTCCTAGGATGATGTGTGTGCTCTTTAGGCTAAGGTTATTCATAATTTGAAACTGAGGGTCTCTATGGTTTGAAATTAGAATGAAGGAGGCGAGGTTTAAAGAGGACAGAGCATTAGCTGTTCAAGCGGAAGCGCTGATTGAGGATTTGGAGGATGGTGGTGAGAATTGAGGTTTATTGAGAGGGATGCCTTTGCATCCCTAGTGTTCCAAGTAGAGTTAAGGGTTTATCTATGGAGGAAAATGATATTCCTACAATTAAAGATGAAGGTGGCTGAGGTGTTGTAGCGATTCATAATGGTGATGGCGGTGGAGGAAGAGTCGAAGTCGTAGAGTGGAATTTTCTTTGTTTTTAATATATTTTAAATTTGCTAAAGGCTTAATTGGTATGGTTAAAAAAGTGAATTATGTGAACAAGTTTGAGTTGGGTTGGGTTTGGGCCATTTAAATTGTTAAAAAAATAAATTGATCAATGTGAATCAAATGGGTGAATTTCGGTTGAACCCATCTATTAACCCACTCATTTGCCATCTCTACCTGAGGCCATTGCATGTACTCATGACTTTTGGATAACATCTTGTCATGGTCATTGTCAATCAGGAACTATGAGCACGTTGAGCCATTCTTGATTTGGGCTATATCCAAACAACAATAAAAGAACATAATCAAAACAACACACCGGAAAATTTGTTATTGAAGTTCATCTAAACTTGAGCTACATCTTCGAGTAGAGGTACTTTGTGAATCCATTAGAGTTTGAAGAAAGTGGGAACATAATTTCATGATCAAGCCAAAAAGAGATTGCGAATAATCATGAAGAGTAAACAACTTGTCTTCTCTCTTTGCCCCATGCACCCACTTTTTTTTTCCTTTTTGCCATCACTGCCTTTTTTTTTCATTTCGGGAAAAGAACAACCCAAATGCCAAAACTTGGTATGGGATAACACTTAAGTGCCAAAAGTTATGAAAAGTACACTTAAATGCTACTTTTTTTAAAAGTTGAATTACTTAAATGTCAAGTCCAGTAAAGGCTGTCGATAATCCAACATGGTTTATTTTAATAATATAACTTGCTTACGTGACTTGCTAGAAATTGAGTCAACAAAGTCAACAAAAACTGAGCTAAAACGATGTCGTTTTGGTGCTGACGTGGCATTTAAAAATATATTAATTAAATAATATTAAAAAAAATAATTTTGATTAATTTTTTGAAAAAGGAAGTGGGAGGATTGGGCCGACGCCCAACTATCGCTGGGAAAGGCCGACAACGGTAGGGTGAGGGTCGGCCAGGGTCGCCGGGCCCTGGCCAATGGCTGGCGGCCCCAACCGACCTACGTCGAGGACTTGCAGGCCCTCGCCTAGATCTAAGGCAAGGGTCGCGACTCTTCCCCAGATTCGGCGAGGGTTGTTGGCCCTTGCCCAATCGGGCCAAGGGCCGTCGGCCGCCCAGCTTGGATGACCTAGTTGGGTGGTTGGTGGCCCTTGGCCCAATGACCGGGTTGTCAGCCATTGACTAGAGCCTAGCAACCTCGATTGACCCTCGCCCCACTGTTAACGGCCCTTCCCAGCGACGGTGGGGCGACAACGGCGGAGGCGAGGGCTGCACAGCCCTTGCTCGATCCCTCCCCTCCCCCTTCCATTTTTTTTTAAAACAACTTTTTAGATTATTTTTCTATTATGACTTTTTTTGCCACATGGACAATTTTTTTTTAAATGCCACGTGGATATTTGTATTTAAAAAAATTGCTCCATCAGTAAATAAAATCATCGGAAAATGACCCGTGTGTAGTTTAGTCAGATTTTTTTACCGTTGACACTTAATTAATCCTTTTTTGCTTCGATTTTGACTCTTAAGTGTACCTTTCCAAACTTTTGGCACTTAAGTATCCTCCCGTGCTAAGTTTTGGCATTCTAGGGATCCACACATTTTTTTCATTTTTATCTATTTTCTTCTTTGATATTCATAGCTACTGCATCTCAATAGCTGATATATGAGGTGTAGCGTTTAATCTAAAAGCAAAATGAAGATAAAAGACAAAAAGAAAAGAAAGCTCTTACTAATAGAAATTGGCTTCACTGACCAACACAAATATGTTCATTGGGATAACTCACATAAGATTTGATAGAATAAAATTTATTCTATTCAAAGTTAAATTTAGTCCTCTAAACTTAAGTTGTCAAGGTATGGCCAATCACAAACATTGGAATATGTCACAACATTTTGGGAAGAGTACTAGATCTCCTTGTAAATGTTATAACTTTGGCTTGTTTGTTTCTCTGAAAACTTCTTAATAAAGGAAAATAGTTTTCATGACAATTGAAATGAATAATTTTCACTTGCTTGGTGGTTTAGAGAAAGTGATTTCCTTATTATCAAAAGGAATAATTATTTTCCCCAATTTAAGCTTCTTATTCTCAATTGATGGAAAAGGTTTTATGTAGATCGATTAATTTTTCATCTTTCAAACATTGTAAGTCAGAAAACAATAGCTTGAAAATTGTTCTCATAAAAACAAATGGACTCCTCATGAGACTATCAAATCCACATCCCATTTAGATCAAGAAAGTCCAAATCTCTGGATTGTGTTTGGTTGTTAGGATTGAGATTGAGATAGGATTAGAATGGTAAGAGATTTATCATATCCTATATCTTGTTTGATATTGATTAGATATAATCTAAATTATGACTAAACAAATGTCAAGATGTATGCATGAGTTGTGTTAATGAAATCTGACATTGAATTGTTAGAATGCACACATGAGTTGTGTCAAAGAAATCCCATATTGAATAATTGGTGTAGTGTAGAGTAGTTAATATATCATAATTGGGCCATAACTCATTGACTTAAGCATTTAAGTGAGGGTAGGTCCAATCAAATATATTAATAGGCTCAAACTTAGGCTTACTCTTGGTGGTTATCTTGGGTGAAAGATATCGAGCTTAACAAATTGGTATTAGAGCTTGGGGTTTTTCTCTATCTTTTGGTTATGGCTTCAAGTTCAACACTGAAATTTGATATTAAGAAGTAGTTTGATGGGAGTGGTAGTTTCAACCTAGTAGGTTCGTATGTTAGCATTCTTACGTAGTAGGGTTTGAAGAAAACTTTATTTGGGAAAGGGAAGAAACCAGAAAGCACATCAAAAGAAACTTAGAAACAATTGGATGAAAAAACACTATTTACTATTCAGTTGTACCCACTAATGAAGTTCTGTAGGAGGAGGTACTAGATTAGAAAATAGTAGCAGATTTATGGAATAAATTGAAGAGTATTTTTTTGACAAAATCTTTTATCAATCGGTTGAGGCTTAAGTAGTGACTCTTTACTCTTCTTATGGTTGAAGTTGAAGGTGGAGTTATGAAGATTATGAGAGGTTCACTTTTGTTAATGAAAGGGTTAAAAAGTGACACTTGGTATCAATTGTAAGGCACTATAGTTAATGGTTCAGCTCTAGGCTCATCGCTATGACAAAATCAGACAACATTAAATTATGACATGAGATTAGGCCATATAAGTATTAGAGAGATGGAGGAGTTGAGTAAAAGAGATCTTTAATATGGTTCAAAAATTGAAAAAATGGATATATTAATAGGCCTCGTGACAGAAGGCATAATTTCTGGGTGGTGGGCATTGTGATATAACAATGCAGGCCAGATAGCAGAAAGCGTAATTTCTAGGCGATGAGCATTGTGGTGCAACAATGTAAGCCCGGTGGCAAACTTCATATCTTGATGCAAAAGAATACTTGAATTAAGGGGGCTGACACATAAGGAGAGGAGAAGCTTGTTTGCTACTTATGTAAAATTCAAACCAAGCAATTGTAACTTAATTGAAACATCGAGCCAAGATGGATATTATTAGAATATGTCTCAAGTTTGATCCCAAAAAGAAAAGTATTTTAATTCAAGTAGGCTTCCTAATTTGAATAAGTTTCCTACTTGAATGTTTTTCCTAGTTGGAGAAGGTTTTCTAGAAAGGTGTTTCCTACTTTGGATTTGATTCTTGCCTAAATATAAAGAGTTGAGACAGAAAGAGTCTAAGCTTTTTGAAAGCCACCTTTTGTAATCCTTGATTTCTATAGTGGATTTTGCTTCTCCTCTTCTCATGGTTTTTTCCCTCAAGGGTTTCCACATAAATCTTGTGTTCTTTTATTCTTCACAATTCCTATTTTGTTTTTGTTATGCATTTGCCCATAACGACAAACAATAATAAATTTATTTATAACTTGAAAAACCAAAAAAACCTAACCTACTTTGCATACAAAGCAACCACTCTATGACCACCATGACAAGGTTGCTAACCATGGATGGGAATTGGATCTAGCTCACGAGAGGACCTGTAAGCGACGACAACATATGGTGGTCGCTATAGCGGCGAGGTGCAACTACTGCTGGGGGTTGCCGAAAAAACTACGTAAATCTGGCCATCACACTCGTGACAGACAATGAAACTATTGGGCGACCACCATTGACAACCACTGACTGGTGGTCGACAGCGGCATCATGGTGGCCCCTCTAGTTTTCAAGGCATATACTCAGCATTATTTGTATATACTCACTTGATTTTTTTTATTCTTTTATAATTTTTAAATCAAATTGGGATGGGATAACTTCTAGAGGCAGGGTAGATTATCTGGCTTTTTTATTTCAATATGTCCGTGTTTATACTGTCCAAAATGTGTCGCCAAATGTCGGGTAAAATAATTTTTATTCTATTGGATCCTTACCCTGGTCAGCAAACACGCTCCTAAGGGATTGGTTTGGTAAGTTAAACTCTTGATTTGAGCGTGAAAGATCCCTGAGTTCAATTAGAAAATCTCGCACTTAAAGTAACACCTGGGCCACACCTACCATCCTGCGGATGAAGCTTTTACCTAATATACAAGGACGGAGAGATTTTCGTGTAATTGTAGAGATTAAAATTTAAATATACCACGTGTGAAAAAAAAATCATAAATGAAGGATCCTAAGCCACTTAAACATCCCTATCACCGGTGGTGGTCAATCTCCTTTGGCCAATAGAAGATTGAATTCAAACATCAGATGATGTAATCGACGCTGACATCGCCATCCTCGCATCATTTAAATAGCTTTATCTCTCTGTTTTATTCCTTGCTTGTTCTTGGGTTAACGAAGAATCCACCACAAAGTCTTGGTCGTGTCAAGATAATACTAAATACATTTCCACCAAATTGTTAACAATGGTTTGGCTAGCTTCCCGGACTTCTCTTGGTAAAGTAGAAAAGTAAAGGAGAAAGGGAACCGCAATAACATAATGATGTTCGCGAAGAACCGAAAAGTCTTCAAATTAAATCAGAGAAACGTCAAGTTCAAGACTTACAGAGAGATAGCATGGTGTTTAGGGGGAATCTAAAATGATGCTTAGATAGAATGTCAAGATCGAGACTTGTCCACTTTACGTTATATATGCATTCCAGAGCGTCTACAAATCATGATGCGAGATTGATAAATGTGTTGTTGAATAACAATGCCCGCCACAAACAGAAAGGGCATCTAGGATGTTTTCATGAGGACCCCATTGGAATTTTTCGGTGGTCTTTCTTTTATCTTTCATCGGATTAGATAGATATAAAAAATGAAATGAAAAAGTGAAACCCTAACACACACAGAGAGAGAGAGAGAGAGAGAGCTATGAACGTCGCTGACATCACGGTTGATGCCTGTGGAACGAGGCCACTCGACAATGGTTGTTCTTGAGCGACACTGTTGTCAATGTTGCCCTAGTTCATCTGTCTTTCTACAGATGTGCTCGTCCTTGAGCATCATAATATTTTTGGTATTTCTTTTTCTTGGCTTATCCCAACTCTTAGATAAGTTTTTTTCTATTAGGGATATATGAAGCATCATCAAATACCAAATAAAATAAAAGCTATCCCATCTAGGTTTTTCTCTGATTTTGTGAACATAGCTCATGGGAAAATTGTCCCAAAAATTTTAAACCTATTGCACTTTTATTAATTTAGTCCTAAAATTTTTAAATTTTGCCAATCAAGTTCTAAATATTTTCATATTTTACTTCCATCTAGTCAATTTTAGCTAGAGACATAGGTATCGGTCTTCCTATGTGGCATGACCGGTGATGACATTGACAATTTTTATAATGTTTTAATATTTTTTCAAATTATTAATTAATTTTTATTGTCCCTTTTTCCTTTTTTTTTCAGTGCTTTTTCGCATCCTCTCCCACAGCCGGCGGGGTCCCCCCCCTGGCCAGGCGTTCGTGGACAACAAGAACAAGAAACAAGATGAAGAAGACCAGACCAAGAAGTGGGCAAGATGTCGTCGTTGGTGAAGTCAACACATGCGGCTATGCGTGTTTCTTTTCCCACAATGGTCGATGTAGAAACATCCTCGAATTCCTTTTCTTTTTGGTTGGTTGTTGATTTCTTGTTCTAGGTGGGACCAATCAAGAAAGAGAGAATCGGTCAGTGTCGTGTCGTTCTTGGCCTTGCTTGACCGATCCGATGCGCGATTCCAATTGCGCAACTGTCTCTTGCTCCAAGTTTGTGGGATGTTTCCTAAGAGAAAAACGGACCCATTGCAACGATCCTTCCACAGGAATACGAACTCTCGGAATGGCCACCAAAAGCCATGACCCCTTGCCATGGACCTTCTGGTTGCGCCACTTGGACACTGTGTTTCTAGAACTATTTGAGAATCCTTACCTTCGAAGAAATTCCTAAGGTCGATAGATGTGACATGCACTTTCAACGGTTGAAATTTGTTAATTGGTTTGTCTTTTCGTCACGCGGTATCATTCAATGGCTGATATTTAATGTTAGAGAATCCTTTTCCTTCTTGAATTCTTTAATTCAAAATGACTTTAATTCCACATGAATCAAATCTCCCCAAGTAGGATTCGAACCTACGACCAGAGGCATGGGTAAAGGACCCCTTACATGTAAGGCCTGCATGTTGCTAGCATTCATCCTAAGCCAAGATCGAGTAGACCTTCTTGTTGTAAGAATTCTTAATTCACGATCCTTTTACTTCTTGTTCTTTTTTTCCGCGTATGAGCACTGTATTTCATAATACGTGTGAATCTGCAGTCGCCATTGTCATCTTATGATAAACACATCATGAGATCAGTGGTGTTCGTGTCCAGCAAAAAACATTTCCCCATTGTCTGCGTGACGTGAAGGAAATTCCAATAAAAGAAGTAGGGAGGGATGTTGCTTGAACTCTTGCTTGGGCTTTATAAAAGGGTGAAGGTAGAGTTCTCTATCCTAGGTAGATGATAAAAGAAGATTCAAAATTTTGTCGAGAAAGTTTGGTAATATTCCCTGATGATTGTGCAAATGATGTCTTTCAAATGGGTATATGAAATTGTGGAGAAATTTATTTAGTTTATCAGTAAGTCCAGCCAAAGAGACAACATAGTTTCTCTAATGAACTCCTTTAACTCTCTTTTTTTCTGTGCCTTGTCGTTTCTAAGTTTCTTGGCCTTTATCAACCTACATCATTAGTCACCAACTTTATGAATGATTTTTAGTTCCACTAGTAAACAGAGAATTTCATTTTCTATTGGAAATGCAGAGTTTTTCATTTTGAAGTGAAAAGAAGCACACACAAAAAAATCGAAAGCTAGTGTAGGGAGAAGAAAATGTGAGGAAATAAACAAAGCGAAGGGAAAAGGGAAAAGGAAAATGTGAGGAAATAAAGAAAGCAAACAAATATTGGAATCGTGTGGAATGAGCAGATAGCCGCGTCTTCGGCCCAGTCCGACTTAATTCTACTTAGGAAGTAGGCTAGGCCACCCTAAAAACATATTTGGTTCTTAGTTTCAAGTGAAGAACAATCCGAGAATTGGACTAGCTTTGAAGCTGGTTTCATAAAAGAAAAGTAAAAAGCCCTAGTATCTCTGGTTTTAACCTCCAAGCTGAAGTTTTATATAAATTTATTGCAAATTTAACTATGATGTTTGTTTTGTTTTCACATTGTTAGAATTTGGAGGGATATTTTTGTGGATCAATGAAGTTTTAAATTTTATGTTTTATATTAGGCGTTTGAACTTTTTATCATTTATAATTGTATGTGACTACGTCTGTTCATCTTGTGGATTATTACTTTTGGAGAATAGGGATTTTTGTTGTTTATTTTTTACTTTGAATCATTTTATTTCTCATATTATTTTGCTGTGGAACAAAGAAAAACAAGTTCTCAAGTAAATCCTAGAATCAGACTTGAAAAACAAGGTAGGTTCTAGAATCGATTTCTATGCAAATTGGGTAGGTTATAGGTTCCAAAAACTAGGAACCGGTTCTAACAAGGTAAATTTCAAATTTCAGGTCTTGAACCTACCCACCCTAAAATAAATCACCCCTATATATCTCAACCATGAAAGCTCCAGAGCTACTCATATAGTATTAGACTATGGGAAAATTACCAAATTAATCATAATCATATTATATTGATGTTAATTCAATTTTGCACTTTTTGATTTCGTCTATGTGTTTCTCAACATTAATGGGAAATTCTAATTTTGTTAGTCTGACCAATTTACATCTAAATATACTGACATGACGGTTCAGTCATTGCCAGTGATCCTACATGGCATAGTTGAAATCTGACGTGGACAATTTCTAATAATACAACATCATTTTGCCTAATTTCTTAAGTTTTTAATTTTGTTTTCTCTCTTTGTTCTTGTTCATCTTCTTTTGCTCCTCCCCTCTTCCTTTCTCTCCTTAATTGTCGAAGTCGTGCCATGGCCGTTGTCACCATCGTCCACCCTATTGCCATGTCCATGACTTCTCAACCACATCCCGTCTATTGTCATCTCTGCTGTGAGCCTGCTGCCACGCCACCATGGGCAAACACCGATGACCGAGCCACCTCTCGTTGCGCTCTCTACCTAAACTATGGCCTAGCCTCCAAGAGCTCTGATTGATGACGATTTGAAGTCATAGACCTTCGGCAACCACCGACTGAGGCTGATCTAAAGCCACCAGCATTAGGCAACCTCGAATCACCTTGATTGAAGGTCGCGTAAGGAGTTCGGTCAAGAGAGTGAGAGGAGACGCGGGGTGGGTAGGTGGTGGTGAGGGCGCTTGCAATGACAAAGGCTTGATGAGGCCAGTGGCAGTACGAACCGATTGGCATCGCGGCTGAACAATGCATCACAAGAGAGGGGAGGAGAGAAAGAAGATGAGTAGTAACACTGAAAGTGAAGAAAAAATAAATAAATCTGAAAATTTGAAACAATTAAGCAAATGACTCGTTTCACTTACGTTTCCTCTGTTAAATATTGATTGTGTCACATAAGACGACCAATGATGATCAGATCACCACTTTATATTTTTTGACAAAAATTGATTAGAATAACTTTATGAAAATTTTTAGGATTATCTTAACAAAACTAAAAAGTTTGAGATTAGTATTGGTCGTGTATGCTTGCTATGTGCTACAGTTATTGTAGTGAATGATGACGAATGCAAGAAGTAGAAATCACCTCAAATAGATATAGTATAGGCAGGAGAACACTCCGTTGTCAAATCACCAGACAAGTTTAATATGCAAGCTACTCAAATTCTACTAAACCTCTAAACAATCTAGTCGAGTACAAGTAGCTTACATGCCGAACTCAAAATAAGCTTGGGAGTAGATCAACTTGCTTCCTCAGCCGATACACAAAAGATGAGATCTTCAATCCAAAACTGACCGCTGTCATGACCCAACTGTCAAATTCAAGCTCGGACTATACATAAATCACGCTAAATACACAACTTCGACAACGTCCTGTCCCTTCACCACTTCTCCATCCGGGCTTGGTCAAATATCCATTCTGATATCGCAGCCGCAAGTGCTGCCGTGAATTGGAATCTCCTTTCAGGGAAGTGGCAATCTGCTGCACCAGAAATTGTTGAAATGTCGCCACCGCTTTTGTTTCTTGGCCCCTTTTTGCAGATAGTGTATCAAAGTCCAAGTGTATCAAATCAGGAGTACTCCCAGGACTAGAAGATCTCGACTTTTAGGGCAATGGAATTGGAGGGGCGCCCAGATTCAGTCCTGTTTGTCAGAACCTAGGGGTATCGCCAACCGACATGGGCTCAGATGGTTGTGTTCTCCTTCATATGTGGCCACTAGGACAGATGGATCATTAACACTTTTGTACCTGAAGATGTAAATAAAGCAGGAGAGTGAGATTGAATTTGTTCTCCTAGTTTTCATCAAACACATGAAATTTAGTATCAGTTTCTTGATTTAGTTTTGGACTGTGATCGAGTGTGGTCTCCAGAATATAATTTCTAAGTAGTCTAACCAAGCTGAGTTGCCTTCTTTTTAACAGGGCAAATTGGGGCAAAGGAACATCTGCAGTAAGCTCTTGGAGATGGGTTGTCTCTTGTGACCTTTTGACCATATTTCCTCCATTGATAACCATCCTTCACTACCTAAAGCAAGTGCCAATTCATAAAGAAAAAATAAATGGAAAAAGAATCAATATGTTGGAAATGGCTTCGTACTTAGAAGATGAATTTCTTTATGCCAACTGTAAGCTAGAGAAAGACAAAAAAAAGAAGAAGTTCTGAGTAGAAATTAAGATCGTACAAGGCTCATGTTGGACGCATGGGCTTGGAAGTGAATTTTGGAGATCTTGGGTTTGAAGCTGTCCTTTGGCTTCTTGAAGATTTCATCTTCATCTTAACCGCAACTTTCTGCAGCGACATTAGCTTCATACTTCCTCTTTCTTGACACCCCGAGTTCACTTTCAGAGGTTTTATTTCCCAAGACAATCAATTGTTTATGCAGCACATTATAGTTCTCGTGCATAAGGGTCAGCATTTCGGTCAACTTCCTGTTCTCATGGCTAATTCGGCAATATTCTCCGACCAGTGCCCCAGCCTATACACAACAAAACAGATCATCTCTCAGGTTTGATCTTTGCTGTATGCAAATATTCTAGTTTTCAGAATTGGTCACAGGGCTTCTTCAACTTCACTCTTTTAGAAATCGATTCTCTCTATTTTAAATGAGGCCGGTCAGCTACACTTTTCTCGAAGCGTAGGCTTAATTTGACTGCCTCTTACCATTTCATTTTCCCTATCGTGCACTCTTGACCTCAACCGGAGTTGTCTGGAAGTACTTGAAAATTTAGGCTGGTGAACAGCAATACATAGCTGGAATTTCACCATGCACTTTGCATGAAACGCTCATGTCCATTATAGAGGTTGAATGTATTGGTTCGCAGACACATTCTTGGCTACTATAATAGCTGCCCTGGATTCCAATTTCAGTGACATTCTTATTAACAAAAGCAATAGTGTCATGCTGGTGACCCGAGATTTGGATTGGAATTTGCTGTCAAAATTATGACGATCAAATCACATACTCGAGAAGAGACTCTTAGCTCTCATTCTGGATGTTCACTGCTTATGTTAGCCATAATAATAAGATCTTCATGTTTCCTAAATATCTCTAGCTTTATTTGTGTGTGTTAACGCAACATCATTCGATGGAATCAAATGGGAAAGTGGACACTTCCCTAGATATGCAGTGATTAATCTTATCTGTTTGTTTTCTGGAGGAATGAAATGAAATGTCTTTAGATGTTCAGCTCACAGTCTCTGTCTTCTTCTTCACGGTTCTTTCAAATCAGAAGAAGGGAATTGCTCTGGAAAATGACAACTCTCGAGGAGGGGGACCAGAAAAAGAAAACCTGAAGTGATGAAGAATCTTCCAAAACAATAGATGAAAGGACGAACACCGGCAATGGTGTTGCAATTTATTTTGAACTTTTAGGGTGAGTGAAAAAAGACAGCAAATAAAGAAATGAAAATCAAGAAAGGAGTACGCGTTGACAGAGTTGCCGTGAAGTATCGTTTATAATAGAATTCTTGAACAAGGAAACCGGAAAATAAGAATGAGGAAGAAGAAAAATGAAAGAAGAGTCAAGGTCAGGTCTGGACCGAAAAAGGAATTCTAATTGATTCCAAAACCAACCGGGGCCCCATCAAGAAGTTGCTTTAGGCAGCTTGGATTTATTCATTGACTTGACTTTCAATGGTTTTGGTTAAATTTGAGCAATAATTTGTACATTCTTTTAGATAAATTAACGCAATTTGGCCACTTAATTAAGCGAATTATTTATTCGACTCATGATGGATTTGCCCTAAGGGTATCCCTATCACACGCATAAGAAGTGAAGAGGTTTCACACTAGGAATGTTGGTCCATTTCTAGATCATGATGGTTGTGTGATGATTTCGAGTTCATTTATCAGTTTATTTTTCACATGCTTTCTAGTCAGTTTGAACGGCAGGGCTTGCTTGGGCCTGACATGGTCATCGATGATCTATTACTCATGGTGTGAAAGGTATATACAAGATGTGGTGTGACACCTACTTGTTTCAGTTGTTACGCCGTGCCAGTTGTTACGCAGTGCCATGTTAATATATTTTTCTGCCAATTCACATTAGGTGTTTGACCAAGGGTTGGACTCACCCTTTGGTCGACATACACAATGTTGCTGCGGTTAAAATTTAGCTTAGGGTAAATTTGCTTCTCTTATTGCCCAATTTGAATTGTAATTTCACTCTGATCACTAATCCCACGATATTCATCATTTTGACTAAAATAAGTAATTATACTATTCAAGTAAAGTTGATAACAAATTGTCAGTGTGACGTCCAGTATTTGGATCCTATTTTGAGATTATATAAAATGATGATATTGATCAATATCTTGTTAGTACAATTACCTTGAATTGATCATTCACGAGTTAATGAACCTTTCGGAAAACACAATTAGGGAACGACACACGTGCGACCAACATATTCAATTAGGAGCGAATCGTTCGACCATAAGGATTCAAGGGGGAACAATACTATCCTATATCAGACCACTAGCGAACAAAAATAAATCAATTAGGCAGAAGTACGAAGCTGGATTACGGATGATTCCGCACAACTTCGATATGAACTACGAACGACGTTAAACCGATTCATTTTCATCTTGTGCTTAGGATTATCAATTGAACTCCCGAGATTACATGAAAATCGAGGGTCGTCCTTGATTGGAGTATTTGCTTAAACATGGATTAAAAACCTATCGACCACAGGTCAAACGTGAAGAAAACCCCAAAGGGGTGCCCGATAGTCTAAACCGTACTACGGTCGTAATTGATTCAATTTAACCTCAATTTTTAATCTGATTTCAGGATATCAACTTTTTAGAGACTTCACAACTAAATATTTGGATGTTGCCACATTTATTCTTGGGTTTGCCGGTGAGTCACAAAGTGTTGGAAAAAGGAAAATTTTGATCGAGAATTTGGGCCCGCAAGTGGGTCGGCCTAGGACCAGCAGCCCAATAGGCCTTGTGCCATTAAGGACAACCCAAGGTGGGCCTAAGCTAGCCCGAATTCTTTCTCTTTAGCCATGGGCCTTCTCTTCTAGAAGCTTAGCTTTGTGTGTTTGTGTGGTCCTTGTTGCTTTGCTTTTGCTTGGTTGTGGTTGATTCTTGTTGAGCAAGTTGGCTTGCTCATTCTCTCTCCTCTCTCCCCCTAGCTGCCTCCCATCTCTTTCCTCAGCTCACTCTCTCTCTTTTCACATCCTTTTTCCTCACTTCCCTCTCTATTCTCGCCTCCCTGCTGTTCACCTTTATTGCCACCGTTGCTACTGTCCACTAGAGTTGTTGCCACTGTCCATCGTGTAGTTGCCACCGTTCGGAGTCAAGCCACCACCCATTAGCCGCCGACTGTCACCACTGGCTACCCGTCCAAGCGTCGGAAGCCACCATTGCTATTTTCGCAAGAAAACAGCCACTAGTGCTGTTTCGTCGGAAAATGGCCGTCGTCCATTGTCCGTCGTTGTTCCTGACCCAGTCCCATGTAACCCTCATCCTCACCATCGCTTCGGTGTCGTTGGAATCTTAGAGTTTGTGAGTTGATTTCTTAATCTCTTAGTTAGGGGTTAATCTTGCTTTAGGAGTATTTTAATTAGTTTAAGTGTGATTAGTGGTTAATGAAGGTTGTTTATGATTAAAGTATGGTTTATGTGCATTGATTATGCTTAAGTAAGTTTATGATAAGCTAATTGTGGCTAGATTGTACTTAGTTGTTAATTAATTGAGTTTATGATTAATTAACATTATATTATATTACTAAGCTTGCTTATGGTTGATTAATTTGGCTAATGAAGGTTTAGTTTTAGATAATTATGATTAATTATTTATGAGAATAATTAATAATAATTATTTTATTTTATGGAAATTATTTATTTATGGAAATATTATATAATTTTGTGGAAATTAATTAATTATTTAAATTTTTAATTAATTTCGAATTATTGCCTATTTATGGATATTAATTATTTTTGGGAAAAATAATTAATTATGGTTATTTTATGGAAATTGATTAAATTGAGTAATATTTGTGAGAAATTAACTATGGTCTATTTTTCTAAGGTTGATGGCATTTATATACTATATTGTCAAGTGACTTTGGTTTATTAAAGAAGGGTTATATTAAATGGAATTTCCTTGGTTGGATAATTTTATGGGATTGGTAAATAATTATAAGTATTTTATGGGAGTTAAATTATTTATCGGAATGATGAATTATAGTAATATATACTTTATAAATGAGTATTTTGGAGATAATCTTAGCCTATGATTGGGTTGTGGCGATTAATTATTGATGAGAATAATTTATTGTCGTTAATCATGGAGGTGCGTATTTATTATTGAATATTGAGATACGTGATTGGGTACCATTAATTGTTGAGGTACATATTTGATTATTAGTAATTGACTGAGGCAGATGACTAATTATTGAAGTGTTGATTGTGGACGAATATCTTAATAAGTGATGACTGTTACGGGAATAGTCGAGAGAGATGGTTATTTTGGAAAAGCATGCCATCATTGTGATGTTAATTACTTGAGACCAATGGGTATATTATGACTGGAACTATTGTTTGATAGCTGCATCTAGAACTGTTAAATTATGTAAATTCATGTAACCATTATAAGTAAGTTAATTGCAATAGCATGTTGCATGAGCACAAACCTTGGTTGCATTGGCAACAGAGAAAAGAAAAAATGAAATGGTTGATGGTTGTACTACATGGTCACATAAAGGAACACCCGATGCTACTAGAAGGCCGCCAACCCTTGGGTTGTGCTGTGGCCTTTTGGTATCTCGATTTTGGTTGAATGCTTGATAGTGATTAGTTGCTGAGTCGCAGTAGAGGCCGAACTAATGCTCCTTCGGGAATGCCGTCTGTGCGGAAGACCATGACATAGCTGTACCCACGGGAGGGATGATACCTGGTTTTTGGACCAGTAGACCGCCAACTATAAGGTTGTGTCATGGCTCAGGGGATCTTAATAATCGAAGTATGTGTAGGTACTGATACATGAGAAAGTTCGTTGGGTGTTCTAATTATGTGAAATGACTGTTGATATTGTTATGGCTTGAATTACATTGTATATGTAGGGTATGTGTGCCAAGGCAAGGTGAGATCGCCTATGTTTA
Organism: Corymbia calophylla; assembly: GCA_014182845.1. Classification (NCBI taxonomy): domain Eukaryota; kingdom Viridiplantae; phylum Streptophyta; class Magnoliopsida; order Myrtales; family Myrtaceae; genus Corymbia; species Corymbia calophylla. The sequence goes on along the minus strand of CM024695.1, from coordinate 14,468,015 downwards.
TATCTAATGGCTATTAAATTGTATTGTGGCTGTGTTTTCTGGCATGTTAATAGATTAGGCAAAGTGGAGGTCGCTTTACAATTAATCTGCCATCAATATTAGGTTATATGATTATGATGCACTTGAGGCAAGCAAAATTCTTAACTGATGCTTAGGATTTTAACTTACTGAGTTTATCTCACCCCGTTGTGGTTAACATTTTCAGGACCCTAGTATGACGTCGTACCCGGGGAGGTTCGGTGTTCCTGTTGACATGAGTACCTCCGTCATCACGTGACTCGTCTCGGGTCGCAATTTTGTATACAAGTAGTACGTGTCAATGAGGGTAAGAGGGACCATTATGTGCCACACGTCTTCAAGGCATGGTGCATTAGGTAGAGGGAAATGATATACGGTCCCTTAAGAGGCTACGACGGGCCTGCATCGCAAGAGAGGCTAGGCGACGAGGTTTGGGATCTGATGGGCCTCGATCCCCCTGATGGCGTAGTGATGGACTCCTCGTCAGGCAAGTTTGACGCTTCTAAGGTCAGTGATTAGATATCTGTCGCCTAATCTCTTTTTGATTGACCCTCTCCTCCTTTTTGTTGATAATAGGCTAGCCAGGCCTAGTCCCTTTTTGTGTTGGCCTTGGAACATCGCTTGAAGTTGGGCTTATACATATATTGTTTCCCCAAGCTAACCTTTATAGATAAATAAAAAGTGTTGCCATTGCTTTACTGTTGCATCTTTTTGCTATCCTTACTTGTTGTTGGCTAGGTGTGTTTAATTTCATTTCCGCATGTATTTAATGAAAAGATAAAATGAACTGGTCGGCGATAGAACATAGGACGTCGCATGTTTCAGACCACAAGTGAATTGGGATTATCGCAAGCTCGAAGGTCTAGGTGTGACAGTTGGCACAATTATTACCAAGCATTCAAGTTTTGTTATGAAGTACAATAACAAATTGACTCTTGCTATTTGAGATTCATTAGTGAATTATTTCATTTATGTCATTGTAAATATCTTGTAAATTGACTCTAGGATTATGGAAAACTATTTAAGAGCTTAACGACTACCTTGCTCTCACAAATTTTTAGGGAACAAAGTACTAGTATATGAGTAATAACTAAGAGTGAAACGTAAAATTTAGTCGATTGCTTGGCTTATGAATCCCATCGCACAAGAACTTAGTAATAACAAACTGATGAAATATGTTCATCTCTTTCATTTAGTTATAGATCTTCACATAACTAATAAAGAGGATGAATTAGATCTTTTAAAGTGCCAAAATAAGGAATCACATATTTCTCATGTACTAACTTCCACCTAGATTAGCCGATAGGACTATCGAGGCATAATACAACCATGAACTCTGACCTTATAAAGAAGGGACAACCCATATAGATAGGAAACGTAGGAACTGAACCTCAACATCTCTGGGCTCTTAGTTAAATGAGATGTCGTTGTTCTAAAACTTTAAACAATAAGAGAATGACACATCATTTAAGGTATATTTGTTCAAGTGAAAGAATTCTCCACGAAATAATTTTCTTGACTTCCATGCGTTTGGTTTGTTGAAAATAATATGACAATGAAATATTATTTAGGGTTAATGAATATGTGCATGGCTAAAATTAGGAAAATGAATTTCTTAATCTTAAAAATGGGAAAATATTTTCTTGAAAAATGATTTTTTCCTTATAATGAAGTTTTCCCTTGAAGGAAACACACCCTTATTTTCTATCACATACTCAAACGTGCAGAAAAGAAAAAAAAAGTTCTCTCCCAGTCAAGTAACACGAATCGTGAGGAACGATCTGCCATCGTGAATCTAGATACTGATGATGGTGCAACTCGAATCTTCGCAGAAAAAGATGAATACGGCGACACGCGTTGTCCTGGTCGTGCATTGACTTCGAAAGGCGCAAACACGGTTTTCCATCATCATTACGGCTTTGCCCTAAAATGTCAACTGAGCCAAGACTCCGTTTCTGAAAGTTTCCATGTCTTGTTGGCAAGCTATATGCGAGGCAGCGATGTTCAAACCTTCATTCTCGTTTCAAAGTGGTTTCGGGCCAGAAAGTCGTGAAAACATTGGGTGCAATTGTGACCCCACGTTGGAGTTGTATTAGTCCATTCAAACGAGCGACACGTGAATTGTGATGCCACTTCTGAGTTGTACTAATCCATTCAGCGAGTGACACGTGTTGGTCACAGCCCTATCTGTCAGATAACCTGCAACCTCTCCCATCTCTCCTCTCTTCACGGTCTCTCTCTCTCCCTCCCTCCCTTGTAATCTCACGCGCTACTCTCTCTCCCCCCTGACGACCTAACTCTGCTCTCTCTCATCCGCCACCCTCATGGCTGCCCCCCGGTCTAAGAACAAGCCCAAGTCCCCTGCTGTCATCACCTGCGATCCCAAGCACTCCCTTAGCCCCTACATCCTTGAGATCCCTTACAGCTTTGATGTCGTGGTCTCCCTCCACAGGTCGTCCACCGTCCTTGCAGCCCCCCCCTTTCAAGAACAAGCCCAAACCTCTCATTATCCGCAACCCTGAACCCTCCCTTATCCCCTGCATCCTCAACGTCCTTTGCGGCTCCAATGTCGTCGCCTCCCAACACAGCTTCTGGAACTAGCTTGTGAAATCCGGTGGGGCGATCCTCACCTGTGGTTGATGAGGGCTGAGACACCCTCACCGGCCCTCGCTTGTGACCATCGCTAGCCATGACTAAGTACTGGCCACAAGCCAAAGGGAAAGAAAGGGATCAAAGAGAGGAAGAAACAGTGAAAAAGAAGAGAGACAGAGTTGTGAGAGTAGTGAGACAAAGGGGTAGAGAGAGATGACAGGTGGACCTAGAAGCAACACATGTCGCTCGTAAAATGGACTAGTGCAGTGGTGACGTAGTGTCACTGTCGCACTCAATATTTTCTTGGAAGGCTCAAGATTTTTTGGCCAACAGGCCGATGAAAGGTCAAAAGACTCGTCGAGCTGGGGCCACGTGAGCTGAGAGCAAGAATGATGTCATGATCTCTGACATATAATTGGAGTTCATTTATTGTTTTTGGTCGAAATTGGAGTTAATTATTTAAGTGGCATCAATTTACCTCATAAATTTAGAAAACTTCATTTTTTATAACAATATCCACAAGATCCCTTATATTTTGGCAAGAGGGGCTTCATTATGTTTATGAAATGCAATAGAGGAAGAACATATTTTATTTGTATTTGTGGAAATATATGTAGATCCTTTTCATCTTTTGCACCAATGGCCCTCTAAATTTCTTACCTAAAACCTTCAACTTAAATTTCAAGATAATATAGGGTTGAGTCTAAAGGTTTGTATCATACTATATCTTTTGGAGATTGGTATATTCATCACAATGCTAGTAAATTCCTAAGCTAATTAATAAAATTTGAAAGAAGATAGTAATTTACTAACTACACTTGTAAACTTTGAGAAAGGTTTGGATATTTACAGATTTATTAAGTATGGGTAAATCCATTTTGGTGATAGGTAGACCTCATTTTAATGGCTAGCACAATTTAATGAAAATGACTCTTTAAAAGAAATTGATAACTTACTAATTATTAGGATGTCAGTAAGCTCCTCATAAAGTTGGTAATTTACATGTGGCTCTTAATGGGTCGGTTCAATTCAGGTCTCATTGATATCTGAACCAAACCAAACATGAACAATATATAGATTTTTATGACCATAATACCGACCAAAACCAAAAAGATGATTTGGTTTAGTTCAGAACTTCGAGTTTCTGATCCATTCTTTCCACAATTATTTTGTCTTTTTGTGACCTTCCTTCCTTCCTCTTCGTCCCTTTAGATCTCGTCACAAGCTCAAAGCAAAAGAGAAAATTTAAACATTCCCTGTTCAGATTCCAGTGTGAGGTACACATCCGATGCATTCAACAAATGAGTGAGGGAGGGAGGGAGAGGGAGAGGGAGAGAGAGTAAACAGACAAGGCTTGAAACCGTGCTTGAAACTTTCACGGGAGGAGAGAAACAGAGTTCGTCAATCCAAAGAGGGTTGAGTCTTTAAACTTTAAGACTGCTGCATTTGGTCATCTGAATTTTTAAACAATATAGGATTGTATAAGATAAGAGGATTTCTTTATATCTTATTCATTGTTTGATGAACTGCGGATTTAAAGTTGGATATATTCATATTATATCATGTGTATTATCTAATATAATGGCATATCATGAAAGTTCACAAACGAATATAGTAAAATCTCTAGTGACACTCATGCCTACTTTATTTTTATTTACCTTTTTTTCCTCTATTTCTTTAATTATTATCCTTTTTATTTTTTCCCTTTCGATGATTCTCTAATTTCTTTTATTAAATATTAAATTGCACTGATATACCTAAAATACTAAACTACCTAAAATATGTAATAAATTTAATATACATTTATATTTATATATTAAAAAGATATTATAAGATAGAATTGAATTCGAATAAATAAAAAATTAAATTAAATTAAAAAATTAGATTGATATTTTTTATTATTTTGAATTTCTTATATTAGAATTCAAATATTTTATATTGAGATATAATTTTATTTTTATTAATTTGAGAAGCTTATTATTTGAGAAAATTAACTTTCCTATTATTGATGATAAAAATCCTATTCACTTTTATTCCACTTATTTCATTGAATAATTTTATGCAGGCTATATCCCTTTTTATATTCAACTTTTTCCTGTCTTAAGTAAGCACCAAATGCGGGATAGGATAAATTTTATCCTATATCTGAATTTTATTCTTGCTGTCAAACGCAACTTAACTATTTAAAATGATTTACGGAACTTGGAAACATGAAACAAAGCCACGGATCCAGGCTATGTCTAAATATGTCCCATCTGAGCAGATTTACATAAGACCTGACATGGTAAAATATATTCTATTCGAAATTAAATCTAGTCCTCTAAATTACGGTGTCAGGGTCAAGCCAATAACGAACATATATATCGAGGGAGCACGGCTCACGGAGGGACTTGACTTGACTGAACACGGCCAAGGGTCTGCAAAGCTCCTCTGAGATTGGTGGGTCAATGTCACCAAATTTACAATAAAACTGGAACCTTTAAGAAGCATTATTCACAAAGTACCATTAAATCCGCTAATGTTGATGAAGATTCACCGTTACAGGAGTTCTTTTGCACTCGCTTGGATTGGTGCAGGGGGCATTGGTTTGTTCTGGACAGCCAGTGAAAGAAAGTCAAGCAGGGGGGACAAAATAGCAAGCGGTGGTGTCAGGTTTAAAGAAACGGGAACAGCAGGAAGCGTGGTGGCCCGTAGTTCGCTCGAAGGGCTCGCCAATTGCTTGTAATTTCGCCGGGATCCTGCAAAGAGTTAATCAAGAGACCACGGGTGCTGCTGTGGCATGCACAGGACTAGCCAAGGATGCTTCATTTTTGCTGGAAATTCGCCGGATTGACTGGTGCAAAGCTGAACGATGAACCGTGGTAGCAAGGAGACTGGCAGTGCTGCATCGGGCTCAAGGCGTGGCTCGGTCAAGTTCAGGAGCTTGCTGCTGGTGTGCGCATCGATGGAAGAACAACGGATGTGAAGCAATATGGGAACTTGCGGAACTTACACGGTGGCCACCAAAATCTGTCGTTGAAATCAGCAAGTTTTCTTGGTGAAGGAGTGGAAACCGAGAGAGAGAGGGAGAGAGAGTCTTCGTGCGTGTCCTTCGTTGACCTCCAAAGAAATCGCCTCCCTCTCTGTTGGGCTCCACTCCCCCCACGACTTCTTTTCTCTGTATGATGATGTGGTGACGAATTCATTGAAGTGGGGTGCTCTCCTTCACGTCTTTTCCTGCATGTGCAGAACGTCCCCTCTTCCTGGATTGTGGCCACGTCCCTCTCTGCTATCCAATGTGCCCACTTACGATTTCTCTAACTCATGGCCCTCCGTATAGTGTTTTTCCCCATTGCTCGCTAGACAAAAAAGAGAGACCCCTTTCTCTCTCTCTCTCTCTCTCTCTCTCTCTCTCTCTTTTTGATAGTTTTATCGAATCTTTCTCTGTTTTCTCGCCATTTTTTCCATTGAGCTGCCCCTCTCTTTCTAATCGTCCCCCTTCATAGTAGAAAACTCCCACGTATCTTCGAAAGTTTTGAATCTAGGGAGACTCTTTAAGGATGATTGGTCAGCTTCTATGAATTTCGGCATTTTCCGTGCACCTTTTCATTTTCTGCTTTTACCAATGCTGCCGTGAATGTGTCCACATTCATTCACCATCGACCAACTCATTCCATCAATCTCTCCTCTCTCTATTGATTCTTTTCCTTTCTTGATTGATCTTGCCCAAAGAAATCTCTATACAAGTCAACATGAACATGCAGAAGGAGAGGATATGGTGGATGATGGCGTATCCACAAATCGCGTTTTTCTCCTTTAACGCCAGATTTGTTTCACTCCTTTATTTCCTTCCAAGTTGCTTATGTATGATCTGGTTCTGCTCTTTCGCTCATTGTGGCTCGGATTCCTAACTCTTTATTAGGAGAGAATTGCTTAATTTGTGCATAAGCCAATCAAGAGCTGAATTCTCTCTCCAATATTGGCCAGCAATTATAAAAGGTATCGCTTTGGATTTTCCTTAATCTTGGCAAATAAAAACCAAATTCCTTCCCAATTAATATATTTAATGACGCCCATTTCCATCCAACCAATGGATATTCTCAATTTGCCATCCATGATTGCCTTTCTTTCCTTCTGAATTATTGATCAAGATCTAAAGGAGATGACCCTATACACGCTTGTCCATGGAGACGTCGTGCGACAAAGAGAGATCCTATGTGCATCGGTCCGTGCGGCATGATAGAGAAGTCATGTGACTAAGTCATGTGCAATCCATGCAAATGTGAATATAATGCACAAGATATTTTTTTCAGGGTTTGAATTCAATCCCTAATTTTTTCATGAGATGATGTAGTCGACACTGGCATCACCGTCCTTGCATCATTTAAACAACCATATCTCCTTGGTTTATTTCTTGCCGATTCTTAAGCTGACAAAGAATCCACTACAAAGTCTTGGTCGTGTCAAGATAATACTGAATACATTTCCACCAAATTGTTACCAATGGATTGGTTGGCTTCCTGGACTTCTCTTTGTAAAGTAGGAAAGTAGAGGGGAAAGGTACCACCAATAATAGAATGATGTTCGTGAAGAACCGAAAAGTCTTCAAATTGAACCGGAGAAACGTCAAGTTCAAGACTTACAATGAGACTGCGTACTGTGAATGGGGAAATATCAAGATATATGCATTCTTGCGCATCCATCAATCATGACGGAAGATTGATAAATGTGATGTTGAACAGCAATGCCCACCACAAACAAAAAAGGCATCTAGGATATTTTCATTAGGACCCCATCGGAATTTTTTGGTGGTCAGGAATTTATCTTTATCGGTGTAGATAGATATAAAAAATGAAATGAAAGAGTGAAACCCTCAGAGAGAGAGAGAGAGAGAGAGAGAGCTGTGAACACCGCCAACACAACGGTCGAATGCTTGTGGAACGAGGCCACTCGACAATGGTTATTCTTGAGCAACGCTGTTGTAAATGTTGCCGCAGTTCATCTGTCTTCTACAGATGTGCTCAAGCTTAAGTAGCAGAATTGTTTTGGAATTTCTTTTTCTGTGGTTTATCCCAACTTTTAAATTAGTTTTCTTTTCTTCTTTTTTTATATTAGGGACATATGAAGCATCATCAGATACCGAATAGAATAAAAGTCATCCCATCTAGGTTTTTCTCTGATTTTGTGATGATAGTTTATGGGAATATTGTCCAAAAAGTCTTAATACTTTTACACTTTTGGCAATTCAATCTTAAACTTTTTAATTTTGTCAATCAAGTCCTAAACATTTTTATATTTTGCCTCATCTAGTTAATTTTGATCGGAAATCGCTGACATAGATGCCGGTTATCTTATATAACACAATCGACGCCGATATAAATAATTTTTTTAATATTTATTATTTCTCAATTTTTTATTGTTTTTTTAATTTTGATTTTTCTTAATTTTAGCCTTTTTTCCTTTGTTTATTTTCGGTGCTTTTTCTGTGCCGGCGACCCTCGCTATTTCTCTCTCTCTCGCGGACAACAAGAACAAGAAACAAGACGACGACCAGACCAAGAAGTGGGCAAGATGTTACCGTTGAAGTCGACATATGCGGCTATGCGCGTTTCTTTTCCTACAATGGTCAATGTAGAAACATCCTTGAATTCCTTTTTCGTTTTTGTTGGTTGTTGACTTCTCGTTCTTTGCCGTGCTTGACCGGATCGATGCGCGATTCCAATTGGCGCAACTGTCTCTTTGCTCCAACTTTGTGGCGATGTTTCCTAAGAGAAAAAAGGGACCCCATTGCGACAATCTTTCCACAGGAATACCAACTCTAGGAATGGCCACAAAAAGCCATGACCCTTGCCATAGACCTCGTCATCACACTACTCAAACACCGTATTTCTAGAACTACGTGAGAATCCCGGCCTTCAAAGAAATTCCTAAGGTCGATTGATGTGACATGCACTTTCAACGGTTGAGATTTGTTAGCTACTTAGTTTTTTTGTCATATAATATCGTTAAATGGCTGATATTTAATATTAAAAAATCCTTTTTTTTTCCTCGTATAAGCACCGTCGATTCATAATACATGGGAATATTCGGTCGCCATTAATAAACACATATCATGAGATCAGTGGTGATTGTGTCAAGAGAAAAAAAAAATCTCCATTGTCAGCAGAACATGAAGGAAATTCCTATTAAAAAATGTAGGGAGAGGGATGTTAATTGAACGCTTCCTTGGACTTCTATAAAAAGATGAAGGTAGAATTCTCTATCCTAAGTAGATGACAAAAGAAGATTCAAAATTTTGTCGAGGAAGTTTGGTAATATCCCCTAATAATTGTGCAAATGATGTCTTTCAAATTGGTATATAAAATGGAGAAATTCATTTAATTTATCCGTAAGTCCAGCCAAAGAGACAACATAGTTTCTCTAATGAACTCCTTCAACTTTTTTTTTCTCTGTGCCTTGCCGTTTCTAAGTTTCTTGGCCTTTATCATCCTTCGTCATTAGTCACCAACTTTATGAATGATTTTTAGTTCCACTAGTAATTAGAAATTTCATTTTCTTTTTGCAAATGCAGAGTTTTTATTTGGAAGTCAGAAAAAAAAAACGAAATCTAATGGAGGGAGAAGAAAATGGGAGAAAATAAAGAAAGTGAACAGAAAAGAAAATGTGAGGAAATAAAGAAAGCACACAAAAATTGGAGTTGCAACAAATAAGCATATAGCCATGCATCTATGGACATGCAACTGGACCAGTCCTACCTAGTTCTATCCAGGAAGTGCATCAGACCACCCTAAAAACAAGTCCGGTTCTCGATTCTAAGTGAAAATCAACCGGAAATTAGACCGGCTTTGGAACTGGTTTCGGAACCAATTTCACAAAGCCGAAAAATGTCAACAAAAAAAAAACCATGCTTTTAACCTCTAGGTTGATGTTTTATATAAATTTATTGCAAATTTAACTATATTATTTGTTTTGTTTTCAAGTTGTTAGAATTTGGAGTAATATTTTAATGGATGGATGACAGATTGAGTTTTATAATTTATGTTTTATATCAAGTGTTTGAACTTTTTATCATGCGTGACTTGTAAATAGATGATTAAAGAAGATTCAAAATTTGGTTAGGAAAGTTTGGTAATATCCCCTTTTAATTGTGCAAATGATGCCTTTCCAATGGGTATATGAAATTATAGAGAAATTTATTTAATTAATCTGTAAGTCCAGCCAAAGAGACAACATAGTTTCTCTAATGAACTCCTTTAACTTTTTTTTTTCTGTGCCTTGTTGTTTCTAAGTTTCTTGGCCTTTTATCATACTGCAGTTTCACTAGTATATATAGAATTTCATTTTCTTTTTGTAAATGCAGAGTTTTTTGACTGGGAAGTGAAAAACAAAAACAAAAAAGACAAAAGCGTGTGGAGGGGGAAGAAAAATGTGAAAAAATCAAGAAAGTGAAGGGAAAAGAAAATGTGAGGAAATAAAGAAAGTACACAAAAATTGAAATTGAGTTAAATGAGCAGATTGTTGTGCCTTTTGGGGTTGCAATTAGATTGGTCCTACACGATTCTACTCGAGAAGTGAACCGGACCGCCCTAAAAATAGGTATGTCTCCCAATTCCAAATGAAAACCAACCCGAAAACTAAACCAACTTTTGAATTGGTTTTGAAACTGATTTTATAAAGCACAAAAAAGTCCCAAAAAAGCCTAGTTTCTATGCTTTTAACCTCTAGGCTAATTATTGCAAATTTAACTATGTTGTTTGTTTTGTTTCAGGTTGTTAGAATTTGGAGTAATGTTTTTATGGATGGATGATTAATGGAGTTTTATAATTTATATTTTATATCAAATATTTGAACTTATTATTATTTATAATTATATGTGACTAAGTGTTCATCTTATAATTTTTGCTTTTGGTAAATAAGGATTTTTGTTATTCATCTTTTACTTTGAATCATTTAGTACTCATATTATTTTGTTGTAAAAAATGAAAACAAAAAAAGGAACAAAAGAAAAGTAGGTTCTCGAGTTGATCCCAAAATTGGATTGGAAAAATAAGGTAGGTTCAAAAACCAGTTCCCAAGCAAACGGCGTAGGTTGGAGGTTCCAAAAATTGGGAACTGGTTCTGATATGATAGGTTTCAAGTTTCAAGTCTTAAACCTACCCACCCTAGAACCAGTCACCTCTACATGCCTCAACCATACACAGATCTCCCCAAAAGCATCAGAACTACTCATATAGTATTAGATTATGGGAAAATTACCAAATCAATCACAAACATATTGTATTGATGTCCATTAAATTCTAAATTTTGCAATTTTGCCAATGCATTTCTTAACAATATCGGAAAATTCTAACATGGTTAGTCTGATGTATTTACGTCTAAAACACCAACATGATTGTCGCGACCCCAATCCCAAGACCCGTCTTAAGATCACGATCATGGGGGTTATTTCAGTTGTGACATCCCAAGCTATCGCCGTCCCGTTTCTTTTATCTTGTTAATAAGCACATGCGGATATATGTACAAATAAACTCCCTAACAGAATAACAACTAAAAATCAAGCAAGTACAGCAAGTAAAACACATTACTGCCATATTATCTATCGACATAATTTTCAAGCCATTTTCTACTGCTATATTATGTGTCAGCATGATTTACAAGCCCTTTTCTATGGGTCGTTCTATGTCTACTTCCATTACATATTTCTTTTTCAAAACACTAGGAAATCCTATCTCCTTTAACATGGCCTCGACTCCAAGAAGAGAAGACTTTTATATCTACACAACTAAGAGAATAAAGGAGAGTGTTTGGAAAAACTCAGTAAGTAAAGCCCCCAATTCTCTACTAGGAGGACATCTCATTAAATCTAATAGGTACGGTATTCGCAACACAGTGTCAAGGGCAAATCAATAGCAATTTCATTGTAACACCCCTACTATGTACATGTGTTCACTTGGCTAATGAAGGTTTAGACTAAGTTAATTATGATTAATTATTTGTGGGAATAATTAATTATAATTATATTATTTTATGGAAATATTATATTATTTTGTGGAAATTAAATAATTAATTATGTTATTTATTAATTTCGAATTATTGACTATTTATGGATATTAATTATCTTTGGGAGAAATAATTATTTATGATTATTTTATGGAAATTGATTAAATTGAGTAATTTTTATGAGAAATTAACTATGGCCTATTTTTCCAAAGTTGATGGCATTTATATACTATATTATTAAGTGACCTTGGTTACTAAAGAAGGGTTTCATGAAATCAAATTACTTTGGTTGGTTAGTTGTTTGTTTAAGGGATTGGTAAACTTTTATACTTATTTGGTGGGAGTTAAATTATTTTATTGGAATAATTGACTATAGTATTGTACACTTTGTAAATGAGTATTTTCGGATATAATCCTAACTTATTATCGTTATATGACGGTTGAGCGTTGATGAGAATAATTGATTGTTGTTAATCGTGGAAACCTGTGTTTATTTATTAGTATCATGATGTTAATTGATTAGAATTGATTGACAAATTGTGACTTGAATTACTGCTGAATGGTTGTATTTGGAACTGTTGGGTTTTTACAAGTTTGTGTGTCTATTGATTATTATTGCATTGCATTATATGTGTGTTAACTACAATAGTATGTCATGTGAGCATGAACCATGACTGTATTGACGACAGAAAAAAGAAAGAATGAATTGGTTGATGGTTGTGATACATGGTCACATTAAAGGGAAAACCCGGTACTGCCGGAAGATCACCAACCCTTGGGATTGTGCCGTGGCCTTTTGGTCGCTTGACAATAGTCAATTGCTAAGTTGCGGTAGAGGTCGGACCAATGCTCCTTCGAGAATGTCATCTAAGGGGAGGCCCATGACATAGATGTGCCCATGGAAGGAACAATGCCTAGTTTTAGACCAGTAAACCGCCAACCATAAGGTTGTGCCGTGGCCTAGGGAGTCATAATAATCAGAGCATGTGTGGGTCTTGAGACATAAGAAAGTTCTTTGAAGTGCTCTGATTATGCGTATGTCTATTGAGACTGTCATGACTAATGGTACTCTTTCTGCAGGGTGCATGTGCCAAGGCAAGATGAGATCACCTGTGTTTGTGTCTAATGACTGTGAATTGTATCATAGTAGTGTTTTTCTGATATGTTGATCGATGAGGCAAAGCGAAGGTCGCTTTGTAATTGATCTGTCATCGTTACCATGTTGCATGATTAGACTACACTTGAGGTGAGCGGAGTACCTAACCGAGGCTTAGGATTTTGACTTATTGAGTTTATCTCACCCCGTCGTAGTTACATTTTCATGACCTTAGTATGACTCTTTACCTAGTGAGGTTCGGTGTCCCTATCAACATGAGTACCTCTATCAGCACACAACTCGTCCCAGGTCGCAATTTTGTTTACGAGCAGCATGTGACGACGGTCTAGGTTGATGAGGGGGAAATGGACCATTATGTACCACGCATCTTCAAGGTGTGGTATGTCAGGCAGGGGACATGGTGTATGGTCCCTTGAGAGGTTACGACAGGCCTGCACCATACACGGGACCGGGTGAGGAAATATGGGATTCGATGGACCTCAATCCCCTTGATGGCGCGGTGACGGACCCCTCAACAAGCGAGTCTGACCATTCTGAGGCCAATAATTAGGCATCTGCAGCATAGTCTCTTTTTTGCTGACCCAGCCCCTTTTTGTGTTGGCCTTGGAATGTTGCCCGAAGTAGGGCTTGTATATATACTATTTTCCCGGGCTAACCTTGCAGTAAAGAAGTGCTACTGTTGCTTTACTGTTGCATTCCTTCTGCTATCCGTGTTTGTTGTCGGCTGAGTATTTTGATTTCACTTCCGCATAGGCTTAATGATAAGATAAAACGAGCTGGTTGGCAACAAAACTTGAGACGTTGCATGCTTCAGACCATAAGTGAATTTGGGTTATTGCAAGCTCAAAGATTGGAACGTGGCATCTTATGCTCAGGTCAAGTGGCCGCAGCTCAATGAGTCTTATGGCCTTTCCGTTGGTCTTTTGGCCAATAACCTCGAGTCTGACCCGAAATCACTTTGAAACGAGAGCGAAGCTGTCAACATCACTTCCTCTCTTGTGGCCTTTCCGTTGGTCTTTTGGCCAATAACCTCGAGTCTGACCCGAAATCACTTTGAAACGAGAGCGAAGCTGTCAACATCACTTCCTCTCATGCCTTCCCAAAAAGACATGGAAATTTTCCGAAACGGAGTCTTGGCTCAGTTGACATTTTTAGGGCAAAGCCATAATGATGATGGAAAAACGTGTTTGCGCCGTTCGAAGTTAATACACGACCAGGACAACGCTTGTCGCCGTATTCATCTTTTTCTACGAAGATTCGAGTTGCATATCAGTTTCTAGATTCACTAACGGCAGATCTTTACTCACGATGCGCGTTACTTGACTGGGAGTACGTGATAGAAAATAAGGGCGTGCTTTTTTTTCGAGAGAACTTTATTATTGGGACAAAAAATTCAAGAAAATGTTTTTCCCTTTTTCAGCTTAGCAAATTAATTTTCCTAACTTTAGACATGTATATTTTCATTAACCATAAATAAATTTTTGTTAACTAATCATTTTCAATAAACCAAACACGTGAAAGTCTAGAAAATTATTTCGCAGAGAATTATCTCACTCGAACAACATACCTTAGATGATGCGTCGTTCTCTTACAATTTAAAATTTTAGAACAACGGCATCTCATTAAACTAAGAGTCAAGAGATGTCGATGCTTGGTTTCTGCGTTTCCGTATCTTTATGGGTTATTCCTTCTTTGTAAGGTAGCAATTCACTGTTGTTCTTTCACCTATGTGTATCAATCCTGTATTATGCCTCCATAGTCCTATTGGCTAATATAGGTGGAAGTTAGTACATCAGATATATGATACTCCTTATTTTGGCACTTTAAAAGATCTAATTCATCCCCTTCATTAGTGATGTGAAGATCTATGTTTATATGAGAGAAATGAACATATTTCTTCAGTTTGTTATTTACTAAGTTCTTGCACAATAGGATTTACAAGCCAACCAATCGACGGAACTTTACATTTCACTCTCTTAGTTATAACTCATATACTATCACTTTGGTCCTTGAACTTTAATTTGTGAAAGCAAGGTAGTCTTTAAGCCCTTATATAGTTTTCCATAATCCTATAGTCCATTTACAAGATGTTTACGACGAGATAAGAGAAATAATTCACTAATAAATCTTGAATACCAAGAGTCAATTTGTTATCGTATTTACTAACAAATCTTGAATCACCTAGTAATAACTGTGCTAACAATTTGTTATCAACTTTACTTGAATAGTATAATGAATTATTTTAGGCAAAATGATGAATATTGTGGGTTTAGTGATTAGAGTGAAATTACAATTCAAATTGGGCTATGGAAGAAGCAAATTTACCCTAAGCCAAATTGCAACCGCAGCAACGTTGTGTATGTCGACCAAAGGGTGAGTCCAACCCTTGGTCAACCATCTAATGTGAATTGGCTGAAAAATAGATAAACATGGCACTGCGTAACAAATGATATAAACAGGTGTCACGCCACTACTTGTATATACCTTTCACACCATGAGTAATAGATCATTCATGACCATGTCAGGCCCAAGCAGGCCCTCCCGTTCAAACTGACAAGAAAGCATGTGATAACGTCCTCTCTCTTTTTCATCGCATAGAGAAAGAACTGATAAATGAACTCGAAATCAGCACACAATCATCAACACCTAGAACAGGAAGAACATTCCGAGTGCGAAACCTCTATACTTCTTATGCGTGTGATTGGGATACACCCTTACCCTTAGGGCAAATCCAACATGGGTCGAATAAATAATTCGCTTAATCAAGTGCCCAAATTGCCTAAATTTATCTAAAAGAATGTACAAGGCTCAAAGTTAACCAAAACAATTTAAAGTCAAGTCAATAAATACATCCAAGCTGCCAAAAGCAACTTCTTGATTGGGCCCCAATTGGTTCTGGAATCAACTAGAATTGCCTTTTCGGTCCAGACGTGAGCTTGACTTTCTCTTATTTTTCTTCTTCCTCATTATTATTTTCCGGTTTCCTTGTTCAAGAATTCTAATGTAAACGATACTTCGCGGCAACTCTCCTGACGCGTACTCCTTTCTTGTTTTTCATTTCTTTGTTTGCTGTGTCTTTTTCCACTCATTCTATAAGTTCAAAATATATTGCATCACCATTCTTGTGTCCAACCCTGCATCTACTGTCTTGGAAGATTTCTGAGTTAAAACTTCATCACTTCAGGTTTTCTTTTTCTGGTGATGGCATCAAGTGCAAGTCCGATGGAATCGAATTGGATAGTGGACACTTCCCTAGATCTTAACACATCGTATCCGGTGAGATGGACCTATGTTTGCAAAGATGTGCAGTGATTAATATTATCTGTTTGTTTTTTGGTGAATAGAAATGAAATATCTTTAGATGTTCAGCTCACAGTGTCTTCTTCTTCACGGTTCTTTTAAATCAGAAGAAGAAAACTGCTCCGGAAAGTGAAAACTCTCAAGGAGGGCAACCAGAAGAGCCGATCGTTAAGCATGAGGTGAGTTCATCTATAATAGAAGTTGCGTCAAGACATACGAATAATGCTAGAGATATTTATGAAATCTGAAGATCTTATGGCTGACATACAAAGTGAACATCCAGAATGAGAGCTAAGAGTCTCTTCTTGAGTATGTGATTTGATCATCGAAATTTTGACAGCAAATTCCACTCCAAATCTCGGGTCATCTGCGTGACACGATTCCTTTTGTTAATAAAAATGTCACTGAAATTGGAATGCAGGGAATCTATTAGAGTAGCCATAAATGTGTCTGAGAACCAACATATTCAACCTTTAAAATGGAGATGAGCGTTTCACGCAAAGTTCATGGCGAAATTTCAAGCTATGTATTTCTGTTTACCAGCCTAAATTTCAAGTACTTCTAGATAACTCCAGTTTAGGTCAAGAGCGCACAATAGGGAAATGAAATGGTAAGGGGCAAAGTCAAATTAAACCTACGCTTCACAAAAAGAGTAGGTGACCGGCCCCATTTAAAATAGAGAAGAATCGATTTCTAAAAGAATGAAGTTGAAGAAGCCCTGTGCCCAATTCTGAAAACTGGAATATTTGTATACAAAGATCAAACCTGAGAGATGATCTGTTTCATTGTGTATAGGCCAGTGTACTGGTCGAGGAGTATCACCGAATCAGCCATGAGAACAGGAAGTTGACCGAAATGCTGACCCTTATGCACGAGAGCTATAATGTTTTGCATAACCAATTGATTGTCTTGAGAAATAAAACCACCGAAAGTGAACTCGGCACGTCAAGAAAGAGGAAGCATGAAGCCGCAGAAAGTTGTGGTTACGATGAAGATCAAATCTTCAAGAAGCCGAAGGACATATTCAAACCCAAGGTCTCCAAAATCCACTTCCAAACTGATGCGTCTGACATGAGCCTTGTAAGATCTTAGCTTCGACTCAGAACATTTTTTTTTTTTGTTTTTCTAGCTTATAGTTGGCATAAAGAAATTCATCTTCTGTAAGTACGAAGCGATTCCAACATATTGATTATTTTTCCATTTACTTTTGCTGTATGAATTTGCACTTGCTTTAGGTAGTGAAGGATGGTTATCAATGGAGGAAATATGGTCAAAAGGTCACAAGAGACAATCCATCTCCAAGAGCCTACTTCAAATGTTCCTTTGCCCCAGGTTGCTCTGTTAAAAGGAAGGTAACTCAGCTTGGTTAAATTTCTTAAAAATTGTATTTTGGAAACCACACTCGATCACAGTCCAAAAATAAATTAAGAAACTGGTACTAAATTGCGTGTGCTTGATGAAAACTAGGCGGACAAATTCAATCTCGCTCTTGTGCTTTGTCTGCATCTTCAGGTACAAAGAAGTGTTGATGACCCATCTGTCTTGGTGGCCACATATGAAGGAGAGCACAACCACCTGAGCCTGTCTCGGTCGGCGATTCCCCTAGGTTCTGACAAACAGGGACTGAATCTGGGCGCCCTTCCTATTCCATCTCCCTCGAAGTCGAGATCTTCTAGTCCTAGGAGTACTCCTGATTTGATGCGCCTGGGCTTTGACACACCATATGCAAAAACGGGCCAAGAAACAGAGGCAGCAGTCACATCTCAACAGTTTCTGGTGCAGCAGATGGCCTCTTCCTTGAAAAGAGATCCCAATTTCACAGCAGCGCTCGCGGCAGCGATATCAGGGAGGATATTCGACCAAGCTCGAATGGAGAAATGGTGAATGGACAGGGTATCGTAGTTCTGCATTTAGCATGATTTATGTATAGCTCGAGCCTTGAATTTCACAATTGGATCATGACTATAGTCCGTTTTGGATTGAAGACGTGGAACATCTCATCTTTTTTGAATTGGCTGAGGAAGCAAGTTGATCTGCTCACGAGCTTAGTTTAAGTTTGGCATATAAGCTCCTTGTACTCGACTAGATTTTTTAGATGTTTAGTCGAATTTGAGTAGCTTGCATGCATATTAAACTTGTCTATTGATTTAATGATGGAGTCTTCACCTGCTTGCACTATATCTATTGGAGGCGATTTTCACTTCTTGCATTTGTCATTTTTCATTACAATAACAATAGCACAAATACAAGTGGTATGGGCTGATTGTTTGGGATTGAGACGTGCAGCGACTTTAGGCTTCCTTGGATAAGTGGAGCGCCTAAGCTAAGCCTATTGCTCACTCACTCATCCATATTGTAGAGATAGAAACTTTCTAAAGAGAGAAACTTTGGAAGAGAATGCTTTCTATTACTCAAGCGTTTGGATAGATACAAAGGAGGGGGAAAGCTCCCCCATTTATATAAGAAGCTTCCTTATTACAACTGTTGAGCATTTATATTGAGAATGTTCTAGAACTCGGTATGTTTACTGTATTGCCCATCCTTGGGAATGTTCCGTAAATCCTAAACGTCTTGGTCGGTTTTCTTGAATCAAACATGGTCCTTTGATCACGAGGAACCTCAGGACCATGACACAAGCATCCACGACCAAAACTCATCTAATGAAATGATTACTAAATATGTCTTTAACCTATTGTATAGAAATCAATTTAGCCTCAAATTTTTCAGTTTTGTAACATAATCCTAAACTTGTTCATGTAATTCCAATGTAATCATTACAGTCAATTTTTGCCCTGCTGACACAAAAGAGGGTTTGGTGTGGGCATACGCAAGAGAAGCATGAGGGGCTTAGGAAAAGGAAATGACAATTTTTTAAGTATTTGCACAATTTTGTTGAAGTGAGGGTGCAAATATGTATTATAAAAATAGAGACATGAAAATGGGCATTTATTAGGAACCTAAAGTATGATTTTTTTATTTCCCCTATTCTTTAAGTTCCATTTTCGATAGTTCCCTTCTTCTTTTTCTTCTTGGTGGGAGACCTTATTCACGACACATAACCACTCGCCTGTAATTGCCACGAGACATCATCAACGCGTTCTCTCTCTCTCTCTCTCTCTCTCTCTCTCTCTCTCAGAGCATAATTAGAGGTTGCCCTCCTCGTGTGACTTCGTCTATCTATGACCGCTCAATCTCTCTCTCTCTCTCTCTCTCAGAGCATAATTAGAGGTTGCCCTCCTCGTGTGACTTCGTCTATCTATGACCGCTCAAGTAAGTGTCAAAGAGAGAGAGGTTTTATGGTTTTCCGAAATTAGGGTTTTCTTTATTGGAAAGAATTATAAATTTTGAAAGGATGATACAATATTAAGGTAGAAGAACATTAGGAGTGCTATAACTTTCGTATGGCGCTCACTTTAGCAATAAAACTTTTTTTTTGCTCACTTAAGTGCCGCAAGTTTAAAAAAACGTTTACTTGAGTGCCACTTCGATTTGGCCATCGAAAAAGCTGACATAACTTTCGAAAAGCTGACGTGGCTGCTAGTGGACAATATTTTAATACATTTTTTTTTCAAAATTTTTCAAAATTTTTTTGCTTTTTTGTCTTTAGGGCCAGCAAGGGTCAGGTGACCCTTGCCGGCCCTTAAAAAAAAAACAAAAAAAGCAAAAAAAATTGAAAAAATTAATAAATATATTAAAATATTCTCCACCGACAACCACGTCATCTTTTCGGCGGTCACGTCAGTTTTTCTGGTGGCCAAATCGAAAGTGGCACTCAAGTGAACATTTTTTCAAACTTGTGGCACTCAAGTGAGCGAAAAAAAATTATTTTCACCAAAGTGATTGCCGTACAAAAGTTATGGCACTCATACTGTTCTTCTGCCTAATGTTAATGCATATTGTGTGTAATTTGAATCTTTGTAGTAAAACTCATGGTCTAAAACGCTTGCTGTGTACACATGTTAATTCATCTTTAGTATATTATGCCTTGGACAAATAGAAAATCTTCAAATGGCTTATAGCCAACCGAGGAAAAGTAGGAGAAATACGGGGGTCGAACAAAGTATCAACTGAATGAGTAGAAGGTTGGAATTGTGATTGAATTTTTTTTCTTTTTCTTTTTTAATGGACGATGATGGTTGAATACATACATACATATCTATATATATATATATATAGACACACGCATTGAAGTTTGACCACTGTGTGAAGTCATCGGCCGCTATCTAAGAGATATTATTAGAAAGAAGGCATGAAAAGTCGGCAGGTCTAACTTCATGCGCCCGCGCTTCCTTTCAAAAACGTATTTCTTGAACGGAGTAACAATTCTATGTGAAATGCAGGGAAGTGGTGAAGGTCCAGGTTGTCCAATTTAAACAACACTTCTTTCGCACGGGTCCAATGCCCCATCTCGTCAATCATACTTTCATATTACTTCTCCCAAAACCTTAAACTGCACATACCTTTACCTAATTCCATCCCATAAATATGTGTAATGTGAGCTACAAATTAATTTCGACATTGTTTGCTAAGAGTGCATATGGTAACATTTATGTTTCCGAAAACAATTTCTAATCAAAAATAATTTTATCTATTTCTATTCCTTGAATGAGTTTCTAAGCAGAAGAATAAGTTTGTTAATTACACAAAATTTCTATTTCCAGAATAGAAAAAGAATAGCAATGCATTTGATACAACCTTACAAATTTTAATTACTACATTTAATTATAAAAATGTCAATGGAGACTTATAATTCATGCTTTGTAGAGATTGAGCGAACAACTCTTTCATTGATGAACTAATTTACAATATATACGTAGGGTTTAGGGCTAAAACAATACAATGACAATTATACCCTTTATTATAAACCTAATCTACCAATACTCCCCCTCAAGTTGGTGCATGTAAGCATGTCAACAACTTGTTTTTAAAATTACAAGTCCGCGAGTTGGGAGTGACCAGGAACATGAAGAGTACGCAAAGTGCCATCCTGAATTTTTTCACGAACCAAGTGACAGTCAATCTCGATGTGCTTGGTGCGTTCATGGAAGACAGGATTAGTGGCGATGTGGATGGCTGCTTTATTATCACCAAAAAGATCAGCAGTGGTAGTGTTGACGTGAAGATCTAAGAGAAGCATGTGAAGCCATGTGATTTCGCATGCAGCAGATGCCATAGCCCGGCATTCAGCTTCTGCTGAGGAACGGGCAACAGTGGTTTGTTTCTTGGAACGCCATGAGATGGGACAAGAACCAAGAAACATGCAGTAGCCAGAAACAGATCGTCGGGATGTAGAACAAGATGCCCAATCAGAATCTGTATAACCATTAAGTTGGAGAGTAGAATTGGATGGGAAAAACAAACCAGTGCCGGGATCATGCTTAAGATACCGTACAATGCGAAGGGCGGCATTCCAATGGTCTTCATTAGGAGAGTGCATAAATTGACTAAGATGTTGCACTGCAAAAAGTAAATCTGGACGAGTTACTGTAAGATATAATAATCTACTAATAAGTCGTCGATATGAACCTGGATCTTTAAGAGTTGGGGAGGAGTCTGAAAATTGTATATTAGGTTCCATTGGAGTATCAACAGGACGTCCTCCAAGAAAACCAACATCAGACAAAATATCAAGAGCGTATTTCCTTTGTGACAAGAAAATCCCAGACTTGAAACGAGAAACTTCAATGCCCAAGAAGTATTTAAGAGTACCCAAGTCCTTAATGTGAAATTGTGTGTCAAGAAATCGCTTGAGAAGTTGAATCATAACTTCATCGTCACCCGTGATAACCAAATCATCAACATAAACAAGGACAATGGTCAAGAGAGAGCCACGAACCAATGTGAAAAGTGAATATTCTGCTTTGGACTGTTGAAAACCAACATCAAGTAGTGCAGAAGAGAATTTAGCAAACCATTGTCTTGATGCCTGTTTAAGGCCATAGAGTGATTTCTTAAGCCGACAGACTAAATTCTCCCCCTTAGTATGAAAACCCGGTGGAAACTTCATGTAGACCTTTTCATCAAGATCATCATGTAGAAAAGCATTATTCACATCTAATTGGTAGAGAGACCAATGACGAATCGAAGTAAGCGCTAATAAAGTGCGAACAGTTACCATTTTAGCAACAGGTGCAAAAGTATCATGATAATCAATTCCCTATGTCTGACTGTAACCCTTGGCAACGAGCCGAGCCTTGCAGCGTTCAATGGTGCCATCGGAATTATACTTGATTCGGTAAACCCATTTACATCCAATGGGATGTTTGTCAGGAGGAAGGGAAACAATTTCCCAAGTGTCATTCTGTTCAAGGGCCTGTATCGGATGTATGGCTGGATTTGTTGTCCGCGGGCCGGGAGGAGGTGGATGATTGCCCACGGCGCTGCTTGTGGTTGGAAGGGAAGCCATGAAGTCGATAACACACATCCCGTGTATGTCCCAGGATACCACAATGGGTGCATCTTTCTCGGCCACGGGACGTGTTCGTCCGTTTAGCTATGTTGGCAAACGGAGTAGGAGTGCCAAGAGAGCTAGGCTGTCCATGGGATGAGGAATTTGTGTATGACTGCGGAGCATGGTTGCCGTGAGTGCTAAGCAAAGTGCTGGTGGAGTCGAACACTTGACGGTCCGATTGGATATGGCGGTGCGACTCATCTTGAAGAACTAGTGCATATGCACGCACAACACTAGGTAACGGATTCATTAGTAAAATCTGACTGATAACATTAGCATACCTCGGATTGAGACCCATGAGAAATTGAAACAAGCGTCGATTCTCTTGTTGTGTGGTGATGATAGAATGAGCAGAACAAGAGCATTGCGGTAGCAGATCCAAATTATTCAATTCATCCCAGCAGCTTCGCAAGTTATTGTAGTATTTGGTCACTGTATCGTCACCTTGAGCAAGGGTGCATATCTTTTGCTCGAGATGAAAAACTCTAGGACCATTTGATGGCGAAAAACGTTCGCGGAGATCAGCCCAAACATCTGCAACTGACTCTATGTAGAGAACCGTTGGCACTAAATCTGGATGGATGGAATTAAGAATCCAGGATAGGATCATATTGTTCACACGAATCCAGGACGCATAGGCAGGATCGGTTGTGGTTGGTTTTTTTAATTCTCCCGTAATGGTAGAAAGGGCAATCTCCATGGTACGGGACCAATTGTTGTAATTGTCACTCGTAAGGACCATGCCAATGAGATTAGATCCAGGGTTATCAGAATGATGCATAAAATAGGGGCTGTCCGACCGCTCATGTGCAGGAACTGTGGTTGAAGAGCTTTGAAGCTCGGTCGTCATGGTGACTTGAGGCCAAAGGAGAAAAGCAATCCGGTTGAATCAGAAGAGATCTCCCAAGCTTGACTCAGATTTTGGGGCCACGTGTGATGACCATTAAAGAAGCACAAGAGACGCTTATTCAAAAAGCAAAAAATCGCAGGAGACCTGCAAAAAAACAGAGGGGAAAAATCTGGGCCGATCGGAGCCGCAAAATCTGAGCCGATCGGATCGGAGCCGCTCCAGCAAAGTGAAGCAATAGCAGATGATCGCGAGTCCACTTCTCAAGTCCACTATCTCGAAAACTCTTTGATGATATCCAAGGCCACTATCATCCCCATCATCATCGGTCATATCATCGGTTGGGTCCTTCTTCATCATTCTTCATAGATGATGGTGCTGGCAGTTGTGGTCCTCTCGACGTCTGCATTCATCTCGCCATCGAATCTTTCACCATCATCTTCAAAGAATACGTAATCAAGTGAGAAGGCCAGAGAGAGAGATCGTGGTGACTTTGGATGTGAGGGACGGGCTCCAAGGATCACCGCCGATACCATGTAGAGATTGAGCGAACAACTCTTTCATTGATGAACTAATTTACAATATATACGTAGGGTTTAGGGCTAAAACAATACAATGACAATTATACCCTTTATTATAAACCTAATCTACCAATATGCTTTGATAAAACTGAACTTTTGTAAGGATTTAGCTTATCAAGATATTCTAAGATAGCCTCTAAAAATATAACGTAATAGTTAGCCAATGATGGATGGTTGGAAATGGCAGAAGAGAGTCTCACTGATTTATAACTCACAATATGAGGAGGTTAACAGTAAATCTTTAGGCATTACAATAAACATGTGCATAAACCTTTTGAGTTTTTTTAGCTATAAGAAGAAGAGCAAACATTGCTTGTTGAAATGGGTAAGGACAAAACAACTAAGGATGGAGGTGATCCTAAAGTTGGTGTGTTTATTTGCACAAACTCATCAAACTTTCAAGCAAATGACATCAGAAATCCATGAAGCATAAGCTTATTTGACTGCTATAAACACAAGACAAATAGTAATGCAAAAAACTTGTTCACATCCATCTAATTTTCTATTGAAATAACATTGTAGACGATCTTAAATAATGTCTCCAATAGAATCTTAAGGGAAGAAAACGTCTTATCTCAAGTCGCCAAACTATCGCAACCTAGCATTATCTCTAAAGGAAAATGACATTTAAAAATTCATATGGTAAAACTCTAAGAGCTTTTACAATTTTGAATCCAATTTTCATGAAAATATTTTTACATTTTTTTTGCTAAACTAATTATAAATTAGAATTAAAATTAAAATCTAGTAAAACTACTCATAATCTGATATTTGAATTTTTCCTAAATTTTTGAATTTTTTATTTTTATATTTTTATTTCTAAAAATGGGACTCGAAACGAGTAAGGAGACCTAGTTTGGGTTTGGGTCTCATCCGAACCTTGTGTCAATTGTATAAAGGCGAGTATTAGGTTACACCGAGCTTGTTTCTATAAAATGATCTTATTTCTCTTTTTGTTTTCAAGAACAAAAAAGTAAATTTTTCTATCTTCTTGTTTCTATTCTAAATATGCTTCCTGGTCACTAAGGGTGCATTTGGTAAAATTTTTATTCATGGCAATAATTTTTTTTAGAAATAGTTCTTTTCTACTTCTACTCCCTAGAACAATTTCTGAGTAAAATAACATGTTTGGTAACTGCACAAATTTTCTATTTTCAGAATCGATAAAGAATAGGAATGCGTTTGGTTCTAACTAAAAAAAAAAATTTATTCCTTTTTTTTATGGTTGCGACAACTGGTGGACGTGCGACTCGGCAATTGGAAACCACAACTAACGGCCGACAATCGTCAGTCGCTGATAACCGGTCATCACCCATTGCTGCTGCTACCCCCATGACCGGCAATCGATGACTGGCGGAGGTGAGCGGTGGGTGACGTGCGGTAGGCAACAGTTAATGGCAATTATGAATAGCAGCAACCCAAAAAATAACTTTCTAAAAATTGTTCCAAGGAACAAGAAGCTACTTTTTTCTACTTCTCATTTCTATTCGAAATCTATTCCCCAGAGCAACTTTCTATTCTGAGAAATAGAAATACTAATGGACATTACCAAATAGATTTCTATTGTTTTTTTTTTATTTCAAGAAACAAAAGAATAGAAAAAAAAATGGAGCGTTACGAAATAGAGCCTAATCTATTCGGAGGAATACAAAAATTAACTAACGTCCACAAATAGATTTTTTTCTTTTTTTTTGTTTCGGAAAAAAAAAGAAAAAAAAAGAGAAATAGAATTGTTATCAAATAGTTGCTAATAGACTAAAACGGTTTCTCAACCGTATAATTCCACCTGAACAATCGGCTTTTGTTCTGGGTAGAAGTATACAGGAGAACTTAGCAATGGCACAAGAAATCACCAACTCCATGAGAAAGAAACAAAATGGGAGGGCTTTTGTTGGGGTCAAGGTTGATACGTCCAAAGCTCATGATAGAGTTGATTGGAATATTCTTGATACAATACTTTGCAGCATGGGATTTTCAAATCACATTTGTAAACTTGTAAACCGGTGTATTTTGACAAATAGTTATACTCTGTTCACATACGACAGACTAGCTGTAGGTTTTACACGCCAAAAGGGTCTTCAACAAGGAGATCCTATCTCACCATTCCTATTCATAATTTATGCTGAACTTCTCTCTCAATAACTCAATCAGACAAAGGACTTGAAGATGATCACAGGGATAAGAGCAGAGCGGGAAAATCCATCTTTAACAGATCTTATGTACTGCAACGACTTGTTATTTGTTCAAGCCACAAAGAGACATGTGAGAGCATTGAAGGAATGCATTGAAATCTACTACTTCTAGTCAAATCATAGCTTGAATGGTCAAAAGTCATGTTTTCTTCTAAAAAAAACACTTCCTTAGGCATGAAAAAGTTCTGCATGGACAAATTCCATATGAGGAAGATGGACCCAACACTAGGGATAAGCTATTTCAAGTTCCACCTAGAATTTGGAATCCACTTGTTGGAATAGGTTTTCTAATTTTTGGAATTTGGGACCTACCATGCATACTTAATCAACTGGAATATACCTTATCACAAGTTCTAGAACCATTCTAGGATCTACCGAGGTTTCATCTAAACTTTTTATTGAATGATTGTAGTGAATAATCACTTTTAATAACCATAATTTGATATAATCTAGTTATCACAACTCATATTTAAACACACGAAAATCATGAATACTAATAAAGTAAAAATCCCAATCACAGATATTGTCGAAAACAGAAGGTCATACCAATGGTTTTAGATTACATACTCATCATTCAACACTATAAAATGTCGCAGAATCACATGAAGACATAAAATAAGAAAATACATAGAATTGTTTTGGATTCTATTTTGATTCCACCTATTCGTTGAAAGAAGTTCCCCAATTTTTGGAACCTAAAACCTATTATACATATCCTAAAACCTAGAATTGAACCAATTCGCACTGATCTAGTTCTCAGATTCTCGGTTCTACCTGGAAACCATGCTCACTTTTACCTGCCACATTGTACGGTAGCAAATTCTCATCAAACCCAAAAATGGCAAGGCAAGATACCGATTTCTTGAACATAAGGTTGAAAACAGACTTAGTCCTTGGAAAAGGAAAACCTTGTCTTGGGCTGTTAGAGCAATCTACATTTGATCAGTTGTTCAGGGTAGTGCCATCTATGCTATGCAATCTAATAGGTTGCCAAGAATCACTTGTCACAGGCTCAAAGCAGCTACTAGAAAATTTTGGCAGGGTGCCCCCAACGGAGAAAAATAGGTTCTTCGTACCTAAATGTTGGGACTATCTGTGTAGAAATAAGAAAACTAGTGAACCAGGTTTTAGACAAAACTAGGGATTTCAACGATGCTCTGATCCTCAAACTCGGTTGGGGACTGATACAAAATAGAGGGAATTAATTGGTTTGAGTCCTTGTAGGAAGATATCTTCAAAGATCCAATTTTTGGAACCGTGAGGTTAAGGCATCAACATCTTAGTTATGGAAGGCAATTATGGACATTAGAGAAATATTCAAATTAGGCACTCTTTATCAAGTGGGGGATGGCAAGTCAATTGTGGCTAGTAATCACCCTTGGATTCCACACGTACCAAATCAACTACCTTCTTTTATTGTCATTATCCTATTTTAAAGCAAAGAAAAATAGCGAGCTTCTTTATCCTTAGGACAAACCTTGAGATATAAATAGTCCAACTCAGGTGTTCTGTCCAACCTCAATCCACGCCATTCTTCAAATTCAAGTTCCAACCTCCATTTGGGTGGATAAACCAATCTAGCAGCCAGCTATTGATGGAATTTTTTACGATTAAATCTGTTTATAAGCTCATCAAGTTGCGTATAAAATATGGCCCTAACTCTAGAATTTGGAACAAAATTTGGAAAGCTAGAGTTTATGAAAGGCATAAGATGATGTTTTGGAGTAGAATGGCTAATGTCTCACCCTGTAGAGCTAACTTGAGTAGGTTATTTCACATTACAGATCCTTCCTGCCCATTGTGTGGAAATTCAAAATAAATTTCAATCCATATATTCATAGCATGCCCTTTGACTTAGATTTTATGGAGATAGAGTCCATATGGTACCATCTTGTCTACTTGGAATTTCACATCATCAGAGGAAATGATAAACTAGTTCCTTGACCCAGGCCAGATTGCACATAGAATGGGCTTCAATTGCAAACTCTTCATCCTTTATGTAGTGATTCTATCTACTAGAATGTGGTGTTATAGGAATGCCATATTTTATGATCAAACTATTCCAAATTCTTCATAAGCAATCAAGTTGGTTTTACAGGAGTTCATGGAATTTTTGAACAAGTTCAAGGCAAAGAACACAGTCACGACGAGTTTTGGAGCCATCTATTGAGGAAGGCATAGACTCCCGGGTCCCACCATCAGATCAAGGGCTGAAAGTCAATGTAGATGGTGCATGAAAAGATAACAAAGGAGCCATAGGTATTATTGCATGAGCTCAATAGTCCAAGCTTGGACAAGGAGGGGACATTGGAACTCGCCAATGGAAGTCAAAGCATCATCTCTCCTCGCTGGCAATTATGCTCAGGCCCTCCCAAAAGCGATTGCAAGGTCTTGATTGATGTCATCCAATAAAAGGATCTTTGCCCTTACCTTTTGTTGCAAATTCTCGCTTCTTACTTCAACACAATCCAAGTTGGAGCTTGGCCTAGACCCATAGACCAAATAATGAAGCTACTCGTGTGCTTCCAAATTAGATTTTAAATCAAATAGGCACTGCATCCTCTTTATTTTCCTCAATCTCCTCTCTAGAGTTAAAAATATTGTATTAGTAGAGTATTCTTCTATTTTATCGTTCTAATGTAGGTACTGCATGTTGGAACCAAAATACTAAAGAAAAATGACAACGTTTGGAAAATTTTGGAATGAGGCACGAATGAATACTGGAGGAGAACAATAGAAATGGAAATGCTTTCTAGTGGATTCAGGGGTGCGTTTACAAGTCTGAACTCCTCAATCTTTTTAAAGAGATTGAGCACGTACATAGAAGACAAACATTAAATGAGGCACAACCAAAAGTCTACAACAATACAAGAAAGTCTACAATAGGAAGAAAAAAAGAGAGCATAAAGCAAAAAGCAATGTCTGCAAGACAAGTCTTCTGCAGCACAAATAGCACCCTTCAACAAGGCATGCATTAATGAAGGAGAGAAAAATTGGACGTAGAACCTTCTCTCCTTTCCTTTCTTTTCCAAAGCCCTCTGTAGTAGCATTTATGAGGAAAGAACAAAGGAGCTTCACTTTTGACTTTGGAATCCTCTTTGCAGAAGTTGTTTGTTTTGTTCTTTTCATTTGTCTTCATGCAGCAAGACATGTGCAAACAAAGGAAGTCTTCAACAATCAATTTTATATTATTCTAACACTGTATCCAATTTGTAATGTTTTGTTTGAAATGAAAAGTTTATTTCTATGAAAAAAAAAGAATTTTTTTTATCAAATCATGTGTTTCTATTTCTTAAGTTGGCTTCAAGTCCTAGACGCGCAATTAAATTTCTCCTTCTTTCTTTATTTTTTACTAATATAGGGATACGAATGCAGAGCTCTGATTGAAGATAGGCTCATATGATATCAAGCAAGTTCCACGAGTCGGTTAGATATAATCGCAATACTTTCATAATCCATATGTAGTATTATTGCGCAAAACTTTAGCCTCGCATTCCAATTTATTCACATAAAGGTTTCTATTATCCTTCAGTAAAAAAAATCAATATGACGCAATTGTCATCTTTCTAAATTTAAATCAGTTTTCTAAGATTAGAGATTCAATTCCAATAATAATTTAGAAAAAGAAATTTCCCTAATAAGTTAGCATATTATGCAAACTGGATTAAAATTTTAAAGTATGATATTGCGTCTTGAATACCATGCATAAGAGGTTGTAAAGATTAAACGCAATTTCTTGAGGGCTAGTTATCTTATCCTAGCTATCTTATCTTAGCTAGGAGATCAGTTTCAAGGTGTAAATGATTTTAAAAGGGTGTTTTCCTCTTATCAAGCGATACAAATGTATACCTCTCTGTAGTATTATGCCTCTAAGCACAACAAAATCTTCCTGCATTATCTCGACCATCGGATTGAGATAATCACATCAGCCATTGGTTTAAATTCGAGCTACGAGCTTCCAAGAGAACAAAGCGGATTTGATCACGCTAAAATTTCCACCTAAATCTTTTTTTCATAACAATATTGAGCAGAAGGTTCAGAAAAAGCGAGACACGCCAAAAGAGAGGTTTAGACAGTTTAGACGGTCTTTCCTTTCTAGAAGTTAGACAGGTAAGCAGCACGATTTGTGCATACTATGACCAGGGACAAAGTTCCTGTCCGAGAAGGCCCCGTGAAAATCTCTTCCACTCAATTAAAAAATGTGAATTATGCTTGTGACCAGTCCGAAAGACGAGACGGTGCATGGCTCGTGACGCACGAATTGATGACAAAGGCATTGATTTTGACGGACGCTTCCCAACTTGTCTCTCCACACCCTTCATCTGCTGCTAATACCGTTTAAAATGTAATCAAAACTCAAATACAAAACAAATCTCACGACCATTCCACGCCCTCTTGCCAATGTGTACTACTATTGCACATGAAGTTCAATTGCTTTACAATTTCCTGATGAACTCTGCAGCTGCAAGCGTGTTTCTTGTGGCAATCGATTCAAAAAATCAAGAAGCAGGTGCATTGAAAGATCGCTAGTCTCTTTCAATACCGACCTTCAAAAAGCCGGTTGATCGAGTGCTTAATCGAGACATTAAGAAAATTCCTTTTTTTAATCACGACGCCTCATTTGAAAATGAACTTTACCATCATAAATCACAGTTGTGATGGCTAACAATAAGTATCAAAGACGACTAGCTCTCTTTTAGTCTTCTTCTATTGATTCTCTACTTCAGATCATACGTGTCATTGATATGTATTTTGCCTTAAGCATGATAATGCATCGAACGACCTTAAAATAAAAATCTAGACAGGAGACTTCGGGCATGTTAATAAGTCAAGAAAATGCCATTAATTTAGGTGATGATGGTGTTAGTAGATTTGCTTATTTACTAAGTCACATCTTGGCGTGATTTGAGGTGTCCACTTTCTCTAATTATTGCTTTTTTTTCTGCCGGTTTAATTGACTTCGCACGGACTCTACAATCAGGGTCAAGTTATGATAACATTTCGCAATTTAGAAATAATTTTTCGTTGATGTGATGAGTAAGAATATATTTGATAACCATTTTATTCTTGAGGATAATTTCTATTCGGAAATAATTTTTAATTCTATTAGCTAGATGAGTTTCTGAGTATTCGAAGGCATTTGGTAACTATACAAAATTTCTATTCCTGGAACAGAAATGCGTTTTGGTACAACCCTCAAACTTTTTTGTAACTTAGAATTTCTTTTATTTTTTCTCTCTTTTTTTCTTTTCTTCTTCTTTTTCTTCCTCCAACCAGTCACTAGCCATCACCATGGAAGATGACCGGCTAAAGGAAAAAGAAGAGGAAGAGAAAAGGCAAGAAAATAAAAGAGAAAAAAATGGATTAGGCTTGATTCTGAAGTTGTTCCCAAGAACAAAAAAGCAACTTTTTTTCTACTTCTTGATTCTATTTCAAATATATTACTATGAACAAAAATATTACCAAACTAATTTCTGCTCTATTTTGGTTCTGGGAAACAAAAGAACAAAAATAGTTACTATTTAGTTGGTTATCAAACAGGTCCTAAATCACTAATCCCACCCACATGAATTGCCAGATTGAGAAGATGTTGTACTACCTAGATGCCATCTTTCTAATTTGTGACAAAGAGTCAGTGCAAATGATAACCATTATGTTCCATAAATCAATTTTTCTAATTCTATTCTCCAGATGAGTTTCTAAGCAAAAATATGTGTTTAATAATGACACAAAATTTCTCCCTCTCCGGCAGCAGTAGCAGACAATGGATGGCAACTGACAACTAGCGGCAGCAAACAGCATCTAGCGGACGGCAATAGATGGGCGACCGGCTAGTAGTGAGAACGAGCAATAAGAAGATTTTTATTTCTTATTTCTATTCTAGAAATAGAGAAGTTGAAAATTTTTATTTCTCATATTTTTTTTCTAAACCTATTTCTAGACTAAAAAATTGTTCTAGAAATAAAAAATGAAATTGTATAATCAAACGGATTTCTATTCCAAACATGTTTCCGAGAATAGAAAAATAATTTTTGCCATAAATAAAATGGTTATCATATGCACTCTAAAGATACTCCTTCCCAAATTTTTTTATATTAACGTGATACCTACACATTAGACTTTGTGCTTTTTAAAAATATTTCACTAAATTTTTATTATAATAAGGTAACGCATTTAATTTTGAACTATGTCGAGGAAGTTTCCTTCAATCAAGAATGTAAATGACATGATCCTTAAAAATAATTTAAGATCTTTTCCTTAGAAATTGATGCACTTTAATCAAATGTGATTATTTTTCCTAATGAAGTGATATGTAGAGTGATTACCATCACCATGTGACATCCAACTCAATCCCAACTGAAAATATTTAAATGATAAATCAATTTGAAAACAAAAATTTAAGAAAATAAGTGAAATAGGGTAGATCGACTCTCTGCTAGTGATAACACTCAAGATAGATCAATTCAACCTGACTTCAACCCCTTTACTATTGCATATAGATGGGTTATGCATCAATTTTCCCACCTCCATCGTATATGAAGGAGTCATTCGAAGACTGACATTTCGAACTCAGAAAGAAAAGATGCATACGAAGTATATATGTAGCAACAAGATGAAGGAGAATGATTGAATAGAGGAAATGTTCAACATTTGGAGATCACATAATGATCGATATCAATGATAACTCATTATTTCGACAATCTATTTATTCAAAGAGAAAAATATCATGTAAATTTCTAGTGAAAATTTTATCAGATTCTATTGTGGAAGACAGAATTCTTTCTGAAGAATATGTCATCAAAAAAGAAATCCTTGTATAACATCATGAAAAATGACGGTAAAACTTTTTTGCTACTACTCAAGATCAGCTTGAACAAGTATCTTTAGATAGCCAATATAGATGTTTTTACTCTATCGAATCTTTAAATAGCCAATACAGATGTTTTTACTCTATTGAAGGCTACATGACATATATGTTTTCAACAATTCCTTTATGAGATTTGAAAAAGCGGCATCTCAGTGAAATGATTTAAGATTGATAGTACAATATTCACTAAAATGTATGTATTAAAGCAGTATATAATATCACGTAAAGCATGAGTCTGGCTCTTGCAGCACGTTGGTCCAGACTCTAGAAGATATTTTCCACGAATTCGACCTCTCCAAACTTGGAAAACCAAGAAAAAGTAACCCGGAATAATTCTGCGGAAGTTCAAGTTCCCATAAACATACAAGAAAATGAGACGAACGACAACATGAACGTATTGCTGATGAAGACGAAAGTGGTTTGACCGTCACTTAGCCAACCCTCAGCTTCATGCCAGTTTTGATCAGCTATAAATTCTGTTTAATGTAAATGTGTTTTTCTTTATCCCACGTAAAAAAGTTGGGAGAGTGTGAGCCTTTTCTGTTTTGTTTAAAGAAAAGGTTGAGGTGTGGGCTAAACCCCACAATACCCCATGCAAGTGTGTGATTATTAGATGCACTTAGCACTGCACCCGTAGTTTAATTACCATTAACCTCTTTATTTTTAATTTAATTCGTATGTTTATCATATTAATCTTTATTAGTTGAAAAGTTGTTTTTTGTTTATTAACTAATTTTCGAAATTATGAAAATTTGGAATTTTGTTTAATAAAAAATATTATTTTTTATTATTCATAATTTGTATATGTGTCTTTTCAACACAACTTTTGGAAAATATACTTGTTCAATTTGCAACCTTTATCAAAATGTTACATTTGTTCATTTTGCAACTTCTTCCGAAAATATATCTTTATTAACCTTGTAATCTTTTACAAAAGTTGCCTATGTTCTTTAAGATCGATATCCAAACTTTCTTTTGTGACATAAAAAGCTCTGAACTTGTACTCGCATGGCAAATTTATCCCAAACTCTTTGGCCGAAGGGCATTTATGTCTCTTTCCTTTTCTTCTTTTTTCTTTTTTTTTTCCTTTCTTCTCCAAAGCCGATGAGGGCCACCCTCACTGGCATCAGATTTGGGCGAGCGCTACCCTTGCCGACGTCAGACAAGGGTAGCCCTCGCTAGCCATTTCATCATTACTTCGAGTTTTGCATCTTCAATTGTGAATCGACAAGCACTTGAGGATATTTTTCTAGCAAAAAAAAAGGGAAAGCTCTCAAGATCTTGGCATTAGGGAAATTCTTTAAACATGACAAAATAAATAAAAGCTATTAATGTGCTTGATAATTGAGTAAATAGGTGAAAGATGAACAAGTCGTTATGCAGATGATAGAACGTGTAAAGAATATTATCAAGAAATATACTTTGAAGAACCAGAAGATAGACTTATTGTTGAAGCTGAACAAAGTCCAAATTCTACAGCTAAATCTGTTCAGATTTTAAGGATAAATTTATTACACACAGACTCTGAAGATGAATATGTTCAGACTCAAAGTACAGACTGAAAAGTCTATTTCAGATGGACAAACTCGGACTTAACATACAGACAAAATAGGTCCAGAACATGACAAGTTCAGAACAACACAAGAGCATAACGAGACATATGTTCTGATTGAAGCAAGTTTAGAACTTAATGTTCAGAATGAAGCTAAGTTCAGAATGAGACAATCTAATAGAACAAGACGCGGACCTAGGATATGTAACGACTAGTAATTTGGTTTGGATTATACACCAAAATAGATTTGATTGACTCAATCTAATTGATTGGCAATTGGATCCCGAATACAAGAACTTTTCTAACGGAAAAGCTCTACTTATAGAAACCTACATTCTGCTTGTATGGGCGACCAGAATCAAGATAGGGATTCTACTTCTGTCACTCAACGGCTACCAAATCTTCTTGATACAGTTCTGTCAAATGGGTAGATTGGAAGACAATTCTCTAGATACTGTCCAATGACTAGTTTGGAAGTGGAAGAGTATATAAGGACATAAAGGAACCAAAGAGCAAGTAAGAGACAGAGTGTGGAATCCATAATTCCAAAGTCTGGGCGTACTTCAATCATATACACTTGTCTTTCGTGAGCTTAAAAATCTGTGATTGTGGAGAAATACACAAGAGTGACTTAGTGAGATAGTGTGATTTATCGCTGAATATTTGTACTTAAAGTTATAATATTTTGTTGATCATATAGTGGAATCCAGCCAATAGGTTGTTAGCGTGGAAGAGTGGACGTAAGCTTGATCTAAGCCGAACCACTATAATATTCGTGTGCAATTTCTCTGATCATATTGCACACATGGTAGGTGCTTCTAAAGTCTAATTTCCATATAGCAAATTCAGAAGCTTGTTATAAAATTTGATTATTGTTCAGACTTTTTAATCGTGCTGCATCTACTGACATTCAAACTTCTATCTCGAATAATTTTATTCCGCATTTTTGTTTTCCTAAGAGTTTATGGTATCACCTATTCACCCCCCTCTCTAGGTGATTCTTGCTAGCCACCCTCACTTGGTCGTGTTGTTTGGTTGTGATTGATTTCGTCCCATCTCAAGAAGTAAGATTTACTCAAAAAACACACGCGCACACACGCATTTGAGCGGAAGAAAGCGAGAGAAATGGGAGCTTCGGATCACTTTTGTTCAAGCGGCAGCTCCAAGCTCAAGAAGCGCAAGCGGTTGCAGGTAACTCAAACCACTCGACACTGTTTTTCTTGTTAGTGAGTTATACACTTTTTTTTGTTAGTGACGATGTTATGAAATAAAGAAGGGATCAGTTCGTCAGTTTTCTTGAGTTGGGTTGATGGATCTTGATGAGCTCGAGGCTCGACTTTCGCTCTGCGAAAGTGTATCTAGGTATTCAAACGAAATAAAGAAGGGATCAGTTCGTCATTTTGATCATCTGCGTTGTGGTGACCAGTGGATTTGCTGATCTGGCTATGTTGCGCCAGTGAAGCGAGTCTAGAATCTTCACTCGCCGTATTCTGGGTTCGATCTTTCGGTTGCATCTAAGGCCAACTCATTAACGCGAGAAACCACTGTCCACGAGTTTGCCACTTTCCACTCGGGAACTCGGAGACTTTCCACCTACATTGCTGGTCTCAGATCCTTAGGGGCTGCCCCCCTCCACCCTCACCTGACTCTGGCAAGGGTGGCCATTGCCAGCTTCCCTCTGCTGGCCATGGCAAAGAGAAGAGAGAAGAAAGGGTAAAAAAAAAATTCACTTCGCCCAAAGAGTTTGAAGATAAATATATCATGCGAGTACAAATTCAAGATTTTTTATATCACAAAAGAAGTTTGGGGTAAATGTATTATAATGGATATAGTTTAGGGTTTTTAATGTCACAAAAAAAGTTCAAAGTAAATTTGTCACAAGTGGCATAATTTTAACTTTTTAATGTCGTAGGAAAAAAGTTAAAGGTAAATTTATCACAGGTAGCATAATTTGGGGTTTTTTGTGACATTTTTCCTATCCTATATTTTATTTGCTAGATAATCAAATATAATATAAATTATGACTAAACAAATGATAAAAAATCAATAACCTAACCTACTTTGCACAAAATGTGACAACCACTTGTGGTCGTCGCAATTTTCGACAGCGACCACCCTGACGGGGTTGACCCGTGAGTGGTGGCGACATGCAGTAGTCGGGCTTACTATAGACGATGAAACTTTCAGGCGACAACCATTGACGACCATTGAACGGTAGTCGAAAGGTGCACCGTGGTGGCCATGCTGGTTTTCAAGGCATATCTTTCGCACTATTCGTAAATGCTCTCTTGAGTTATTTACTTTTCACTCTTGCATAAATCTTGAATCAAAGCGGGGTGGGATAACCCCTAGAGGCAGGGTGGATTATCCAACTTTTTATTTCAGCGTATCTGTGCTTATCCTGTCCAAAATGTGTCACCAAAAACGAGGTCAAATAATTTTTATTATACCAAGTCCTTATCCGAGTCCAACGCGCTCCTAAGGGATTAGCTTGGTAGTTAAACTCCTGATTTGGGCATGAAAGATCTCGAGTTCAAATTATAAAATCTTCCATTTAGGCTACACCAGGCATCTTGTGGATGAAACCTTTACCTATATACAAGACGGAGTGATTTACGTGCGTTTGTAAAAATTAATCAAGCCCAAAAATTTTAGATTTACCATGGGTGCTGAACAAAAAATCATAAATGAAGGATCCTATGTCAATTAAACATCCCTATTACCGTTGGTTGTCGATCTCTCCTGGCCAGTAGAAAAATCGATACAAATGTCTGATGGTGTAGTCGACACTGACATCACCATTGTCACATCATTTAAATAACTTTATCTCTCTATTTTATTTTATTTTCCTTGTTTATTGTTGGGTTAACAAACCACAAAGTCTTGGTCGTGTCAAGACAATACTGAATACATTTCCACCAAATTGCTAACAATGGATTGGTTGGCTTCCTGGACTTCTCTCTGTAAAGTAGAAAAGGAAAGGAGAAAGAGACCGACAGTAACATGATGATGCTCGTGAAGAACTGAAAAGTCTTCAAATTGAATCGGGGGAACGTCCAGTTCAAGACTCACAGAGAGATTGCGTAGTGTGAATGGGAAAATCTCAAATGATGCTTAGATAGAAAGTCAAGATCGAGGGCTTGTCCACTTTACATTATATATGCATTCTGGAGCGTCCATCAATCATGATGTTGAACGGCAATGCCCACCACAAACAGAAAAGGCATCTTGAATGTTTTCGAGAGGACCCCATGAGAATTTTTTTGTGGTCAAGGTTTTATATTCCGTCGGTTTAGATAGATAAAAAAACGAAATGAAAAAGTGAAACCCTAATTGAGAGAGAGAGAGAGAGAGAGAGAGAGAGAGAGCTGTGAACACCGCCAACTCCATAGTTGTTGCCTGTTGAACGAGGCCGCTTGATAATGGTGGTTCTTGAGCGGCGCTTTTTTCGATGTTGCCCTGGTTCATCTCTCTTCTGCAGATGCCCTCTTGCTTGAGCAGCAGAAATTTTTGAGATTTCTTTTCTCTTAGATCGATTTTTGTTTCTATACGGGACATATCAAGCTCACCAAATACCAAATAAAAATACAATTTTAGGAGTTGGAAATCAAATTGGTTTTAAGCGTGCCGTTTGATTGCCTAGCAGTGTGGAATCGTTGGGGAACTCAAAGCAACAATTGTAATCTTTTGGGCATTAGGCAGACAATTTACAACCCGAAAAGGAACTCGCGTAATATCAAAGTAATATGGTATCCATTTATCAAAGTAAGTTGAACCCGAAAGTACTTTCATCTGGGTCTAGTATGGTATCCATTTATACTCGTGTAAAACGATCAGAAAACATACCAGAATCGGAAGGTTTTCTGGAACCTGGTCCAACAATCCGGCCCATGAATCGATGCTCAGAAGTGAGGCTCATTCAATTCCACTTTTGGAAATCTCCATGAGTAATCTCTTGTCAAATGTCTTGGCATTCCTACATTCGTTTGCAAAATTGCACAATGGTACCTCGTATAATGGGATGGGCAAACATTGAACAACTTAACAATTTTGATAAAAATAGCAGGAAGTTTGGGTTGATGTCGAGGGTACCTACACATATAAATTTGGAGAAAGAAAGGAGGGCGAGTGCAACTCTAATCAAGTAAAGAAAGGCCTACAAGAAACTTAACCAAGAAGAGGTTCATCATTTTTAAACAATCACTAAAGATATTCATCATCCATGGAAAGATTAAGTTGGTATATTGGTTTGGAGATAACGTATGAGAATATAGATGACAGAAATCTTACTTTAAAAGTTTGTAAAGTCACTAATGAAGAGTGAAAGAGAAAAAATAATGTTGCACAAATACTCTGAAAAGGGATTAGTTGAGAACAGGAGATAAGAAATGAAAAAAAAATTAAAAAATGAACGAAATAAACTTTGATCAACGAAACTCCTTTTTTTCTTTAAAGGTTTAGCGGTTAGGTGGTATCCATGCCGATTTTTGCACACCTCAGCTTTCCACAATTCATTTTTAAAGGTGCAATCTCCATACTAACTTGGTTTATTTAGGATTTTATTTTTAAAATGCTCCCAACAAGACTTGAACTCAAGACTATAAAGTAAAGAGCATACTCCTTTGCCATTTAAACAACCAAACTTGACACACATGATATTAGATATTAAGGTGATGACAACAGTTTCATGTTATTAAATAAGTCAATAAAAATACAAATGATGAAAAAGGTTCATGAAGCTAAAGGGAAGAAAAAACTTGAGTAAATCTTGACACACGAAACAAGTCGAGAAACACCACTTAAAAGAGGTTAAGAATTAAAAAGACAAGCCCGAGCTCAATTGATACTTGTTTGTGGTGGATTTAAATTTTGACAGGCTTCCTAAGACCCACTGGGCTCTGGTTTCAAAATGGGCCTCCAAATTATAAATGGACCAATATTTGACATGTGAATGTGGAGCAAAATATGATAATTGAATCCTTACTTCGTTCCTGATGAACATTAAACCGAGAATATGACAGATATTACTTTTGGGCTGTGTTTGGTTGGACTTTGCAAAAAGGCTTTGGAGCTCTAAAGGCCTTGGGCAAATGCAAGTGGTGTTGGTAATATCTTCGAAAAGCCCCGTTTACATTTACAAAGCCCTTAGCCCAATACAAATCCTATCTAATCTTAGGCTTTGAGTATTTCTGAGATGTTAATTCTATTATTTCTTCCAACTTTACCCTCACTAAACTTTCGAATGTCACATTTACCCTCATCATTTTCACCTTGTGTGATTTTGCCAACAAGCCCAAATCTAAATGCCAACAAGCTAGATCTACTGTTAATGAGCCTTGCCTAAGGTTGCGCGACCTCAGACCTTAGGTGAGAGTCACCTTAGGTCTCGCAACCCTTGGCAATGCATGCAACCTTAGGCGAAGGCTACCAGTGCCAAATCTGGGTTGCCGTTGTCGTCATCTAGTGAAAGGTTTGAAATTTTTGTGTTTTAATAGTAAAAGTCTTGTAGAAGTGTAGCTTTTTCAAAAAGCATTTAACCAAAGTTGCTTCCATATGTACTTCTAAATTACATTTCATCAAACACTATTTGCATTTTTCAAAAGTCTAACCAAACACGGTCTTAGACGAAAAACCGAGAAAATTGTCTATCATTGATAAACGTTAACATGAACTTAGATTTCAATAGAAGATGCAGCCTGTAAAATCTATAATTGAATGACAAAAGTTATCAGATTCCTTCTGGCGAGCTCCTACGCGTATGAGAGGAAAGACACTTAAATCAAACTATACAACGACAAAAGGGGAGTACAAATGTGAAATGTCTAGTGAATAATAGTGTTCCTACCCTATAAGCAATATCTTTTTTGTCCTGGCATATGCCTTGCAATAGTTGCTTTCATGAGATTTTTCATTCAGCAAGTCACCTCTAGAAACCACTTGAAGGTCAATATCTTCTCCATATATGCGAGACAGAAATTAAGAGTTGATGGTGACTACTGACTAGAATGTTTGTCCATGACATACGATTGTTTTATTGAAAGATAATAGAGAGTTAGGAGTTCATAAATCAAAAGAAATAGCCAATGGGACAAAACATGAGGAATATACCGAAAACATTCCTAAGTTTTTCTGCAGATTCCACTTACATATCTCTGTTTTTAAAACTATATACTGAATAAAATTTCACACTGAAAAGATCAAATTAGCCTTGCCACCCCCAACCACCATTTGTGCCGCTTACGCAATCTCAACCTCCGACGCCGTTGATCCCATCGCTGCCATCTCCATGCTCCCCTCTCTCTGAACTCGCTCTTCTTCCTCGATTCTCAAAGAACACCATGCATGGACGACTTCAATTGTGACTTGCAACACCTAAGGGATGTCATCCAGGCCTCCACCACGGAAGATGACCTCAATCAAGGCCAGGGTTGCCGAGCACGACATTTATCGAGGTCGTAATTGATGAGAGAGAGAGAGAGAGAGAGAGAGAGAGAGAGAGAGAGAGAGCATGGAAGTGTCAGAAGGGGCTGCAA
Source organism: Corymbia calophylla (assembly GCA_014182845.1). Taxonomy (NCBI): domain Eukaryota; kingdom Viridiplantae; phylum Streptophyta; class Magnoliopsida; order Myrtales; family Myrtaceae; genus Corymbia; species Corymbia calophylla. Next base: position 14,426,985 of record CM024695.1, on the reverse strand, counting down.
GCAAGGTCTGGATGCCCGACAGCAAGCTTAGCGAAGGTCGTCATGATGGCGACAACTGATGGTGGCTAATTAGGTTTGAGTTGAGCTTATGGGTTTTGAGTACGTCGGGGAATTTAGGATTTGCATTAAGTTATTTTCAAAAAGAAACTATGATTTTGTAATTCGTAACTGGTGTCAAAATGCAAAGTAGTATGTAAAGTCAAAATTCAAGGTCTACACATTTTTAAAATATAAGTATGAAATTTGTAAATGAAGTGTTCGGTTTAATTGTTATAAAAGTCAGTTTGAAATCATGTGACTTTATTCTAGGCAAGCTGAAAAAAAAAATCGGTCCAAAATGGTGGATATATTGTGAGTAAGATGGAGGAAAATTTTGACACTTTTGCTCACTTATTTCCACTTAAATTTCTTCATCGACTCTCCCAAACGGAGCGTTTAGTCTCTGTAGCGTATGTCCATGCAAAACGACGTGTCGTGAAAACGGACGGTGGAGAAAAATAGTCCAAAGTGCTTATCTGCACCGTGCTTGCCCTAATGAGTAAAACAAGTGAGATATTTTCGCTTAAGCACGGAGTTGACAAAGGGGGCCGTCTCCTTTGTCGACATCTTGGAACATAACAGCTCTGATGGTGACACGAAACTTGTGATCTTGGATTAAGATTAAACAAAGTCGTTTTCACTGTATAAAGAAATAGTTGATGACGCCACTTTAGTCAAAATAATGTCCAATTGAAATAACCAAAACGGCCGTACGTAGTAGAGTTTGATATTTGTGGATTCATGTTTGTGTGACTGAGTATTCCCTATATCCATTGCTGTTATAATTAGTTTCGATGAACAGTGAGATCATGACACGGTTACTGAATGCAAATTCCATCCCAAACCTTTCACTTTTGCTAATACAATCCTAAATATATGCTCGAAATTCCAATATAATCATTTCAGTCACTATTCGTCGAAAATCACTAACATGGTAATCCAATCATCGCCGTCTGTTCTACATGCACACTGTCATGTTAGTAATTTCTAATGAAAATTAACTGAAATAAATATATTGGGATTTCACACGATTACTTTGGAATTTGTAGCAGGCTGGCCGGGTTCTATTCCTATTTTTATGAGATATGAAGTGAGCTTTGACTTATTGAATAATTCAAATGAGGGTTTTTTAAAAACTTTTGTCTTCTATTACTTTTTAAGACTTCTGTTAGCATAATAGTCTTTACATTATTGTTAGAATAAAAGCATATTATGAATCACAAATTCTTAAAAAAATGAATCCACAACGAATATTCATTTTTTTATAATCCAAATAAATTATTATTCTTACAATGAATTATGAACAGTCATATAAACATTTCCTCACTTTTATAAAGGATCTAATATTTGTTACTTGTCCTTTTTGGCACACGGCATTTTATAATGAATGGCTATATTTTCCTTCACTTATGTTGAAATAAACTATCCCCACTTATGTCTCATATGGGTAATTTTTAAATTTTGAAGTTCATCCGCAATCAGAAGAAGATGCCGATCGTCGTACCCTGTTTTAGTCCCACCCGCTATCTACATGCACGACGTGACGATGTTTGGATGCTTCATTTAAGCTCACTTACACCAGGTCAAATCCCATGAAACCCCTCGCCCGCTCTCTCTGCCTCTCTCCTAGACAGCCTTTGACCATTGACACAAGTTTGCCATTATGCCGCCGGACGTCGCCCCTCGCCTTTGTCAACTTCCGCCGCTACCGCCATGCTACGGTGACTCCCTCCCCCGCAAAAGAAATCTTATTGCTCTCTCTCTCTCTCTCTCTCTCTCAATGCCATCGATGGTGATGCTCGCAACCATTGAGCCTTTCTTCAGTGAATCGGACGGTCCGCATCCATGGCCATGGGACCTCCAAATCTAGGGGCAGGCCGCTCCTTCATTGCCAGGAGACTCAAAATCAAGGGCTAATTTTTACATATTAGGCTTCCTCATCATTAAAGTAAAATTAGAAAAGCATATGCACAAAGTGAGGCTATGCAACCGGATCGGTTTTACTTGGGAACCGGAATGCATTAAAAACCGGTTTAGTTCTAGATTCTCGGTTCCAAATTTTTGGAACCGTCCTGATTTCCTATTCTAAGTGAAGAATCACTCAAGGATCGGATCTAACAGACCAAATTTGGAGTTGGTTTCATAAAGCCTAAAAACCTAATTTTTATTTTGATATATTTTTCTCTCTTTTTCTCTGTTCTTTTCAACCTTACTCAAACACTTCACAGCGCTCTCTGTCTCCTTCTTGCTTGCATGCGCTCACCTGCTTGAGAAAAACATTCAGTCGTTCCTGACTCCCTTGTGCTCCCTCCCCATCATTTGTCTTTTACTCTAAACCATTTACTTGCTTACACTATTTTGCTGTAAAAAATGAAATAAAAAAAAAGGGACGAAAGAAAAACATAAGAATAGACTTTGGAATTGAACTACAAAAATAAAGTAGGTTATAAGGTCGGTTTCAAGGCAAACAGAGTAGGTTTCGAGTTCCAAATCCATAACCTATCCACCCTGAAAACAATCGCCCCCCACGCAAACGCATATATACATCACTAGTTATCTGCATTGTTGTTCTTTTTATTAGTATCATGGTGCTCTTTGAACATTTCGCAACTCCATATGGACATTACGGGGCTACAACAGAGTTGAAGATACAAGTTCTAATAGAGAGATTTTAATATGGATATACTACACGTTGTGCACCTTTTTTTTTCTCCATCTCTCACATTTGCCACCAATGACTGGGTATTTATAAATTGAAAATTTGATGAACTATCCAAATCAATGGTAAATATGGATTGTATAAAGAAAGAATTTCCCTCTAAATTAACCGTCAATATGGAGAAAAAATCTTACCTATTTAATACATTATTCATGTAAACGAAATGTGCACATCTATCTTTCTTTGATATATTACTCAGTCTATAAATGAAGTGTTAACTCCATGTGGTCATCGTGAGGCAAGAAGAGAGTGGAAGATTTGAGATTTAATAAAGGCGATGCATAACCGGAGCCTTATTTGATAAAACTGAAAAATAAACATTGAAAATTATAAGTGTTTTCCATTTCAATCAATGAAAACAAAATATGAAATGTCACTTTACAATGGCTAAATGAGCATTGAGTACTGAATAAACATTAGATCTTCACTAAACATGGAATAGCAAAACAGTATTGATAGATTTCATGCTTTTAGCAATGTCATAGCAAGATTTGGAATACCTTTCAAACAAGAACTCCTTAATTAGAAAGGGTTTTTACACGTTGATTTCGCATTTACTGCGTTGTGGTGTATCATTCGATATTATCTCTAACCACTCTACTTCTTTACATCTCTAGTCACTCCGTCACCGACTTCTATTACGAGGTCGACCATCACTCTGCTTTGTGAAAAACTTGAACATTACTTAGCAACGAGGTTGCTTTCCTCTTCCTTATTGAGTCCATTTTCTTACTCCATTACCTCGAAGTGTTAAGTTTTTAATAAAAAGTCTTTTTGACCACGTCAGTTGCCCTGCTCTTTACAACTCCAATTCAATTGCGTTCAGCTCAAAAAGTCCTATTATGCGAACTGCAAAAGTGCATTTATTCAATGGATAAGGTGTGATGTGTACTGCCTTTTTCGTTAGCACGGGAGCTCGTGCCATTCCCTTAGATTCAGCTTCTCGACAAGCTCTGACAATCTGTTCATGCTTCACGAGGTAGCAAGAATCACGCAGAGCCCAAGTCTGCCCAACTCTCTGGAAATCTTTGACTATTGAACCCTTTGAATTATTAGCGAGAGAGAGAAATATATATATATTGGTTAGACCAGTCTTTTTGAACAAAGATAAGGTCAGGACGTACAAAAATAAATATATAAAAAGTTAATACTACAAAAAATGCTAATCCATATATCAGTCAAAAATTTGCCCAAATTCCTTTTTGAATTTTGATTCACATCATAAAAATTTGTATGATAGCATAATTTTGATACATATAATCAAGACAAATTTATCATTCATTAATTTCTATTAAATTAGATTAATATTACTAAAAACCACAAACAAGTACATTTGTAATAAATAGAGGGTTAAACATCAAACTGGTATATTTTTCAATTATCAGATATTATCCAACTCAACAATATAATAATAAAATTTAACAGAAACTAACGGAGGATAAATTTATTACAAATATACTAGTTTGGAGTTTTTTATGGTATTAACCCATATATAAGTGAGGGGATACTTTTTATTTTTAGAGAATGTATGTGGAACTAAGCTAGATATTATGATGAAATTGTTCATGATAGGAAAAGACAAGGTTTCTTCTTTGGCTTGGAAAATATGACTATTGTTTTCTTGAATTCTCTCGTAATGAAATATGACTATTGTTTTGCCTAAATTTCTCTAGTAACGAAATATCTTACATTAAAAGTCATTTTTTAGCTTTTAATTAAAGGAAATCAAGGTTGTGCTCCAACTCTGAACATGAAATATCACAGGCAATAAGGAACCAATAACTTTTATAAGAATAGGCGTACAGATACAAACTGTACTAGAATTTAATTGACGACATGGTTTAGAAATTATAAACTCGATAAAATAACCAATTGGAAACAATTATGTTGGAATTTGATCGATGACACAACATCCAAGGTAAAAATACACATCGTAATTTAATCAACAATGCAAATCTAAAAGTTACAGCTAGGAAAATAAATTATTGTATAGGAAAGTAAAGATACTGAAAAGATAGTAAATTTGTTTGATATGTACCAAGGGGCTTCCTAATAGACAACCGGTGGTATTTATAAAGGTTACGTGATAACTACTCCCTAGCGATTTTAAAAGGTTGCCTTCCTATCAAACGTTTTCTAGCAATTGCCTCCATGCTCATCCACTTCCGAAAATCATCTCTTGCTCTTGTTCCCAAATAGTTGTTCATATAAAATATATGCTAGTTGTACCCTGTTGTCCCACAATCTTGTTCCAAATAATAACTACCCCCACGATTTTGTTTTAAGTGGTAACCGGTAACTACTCATCATTAACTGCCTCGTGATATTGTCACTCCATGATCTTACTTTAGATGATAACTACTTTATAGCCCTACTTTCAAGTAATTGTCCTCCAAAATATGCAGAAATATGCTTGCCGATTGCTCTTTGATCGTCAATTGATTTATCCCCCTGTGATCTTGAATTTGCAACTATCTTCCTATGTTCTTCATGCCTCCAAAGAGTTTTGATGGTAGGTTGTTCTTTACTCGTTGGTATCCACATCGATAGATAGCAGACGTTTGTCATCTTATGTCGACAAGTGGCTGGTAATTCCCATCAATATACATCTAATGCGCATCAAACACTGATTTTTAATATCAATATTAATCCCTACGACCAACGACAAGATGTCACATGCCTGATAATCCTCATACATCAATCACATGACTATTTATGTTCATGTGTTGATCATGTGCTTGCTAGTGTTGACAGTTTGGTCACTTTTGGTGTAAACAACTATCAAATTAATGTTGTCGTGATGCAAGATTTTGTTAATAAGTGCCCTCGAAGCTTTTGTTAAGTATATAACGAACAAAGATTGCAGCTTTTTGATGCAATGTTATTCTCAAGTTATGTATAATAAATGCTTTTGAAATGAACACATTCTCTTAATAAGTATGCTTAACAAGCATGCTTTGAGAAACTCATTGACAAGATATCTTATTATTAAGATTGTGAAATTTTATGGGATCAATGCCAAATATTTAAAAAGTTAAGTTGATAAATAGAAGAAAGCCAATTAAATAAAAAGAGCATTAGGGGCCTTTGTCAGGCAATGTGAGACAATACTTCAACACATTCTCTCTCGTGCAAGCTGAATTACGAGTGACACATAAAACTTTGACAATGGCACGTGAAAGTTGACTAATAAGGGGTGGACGCACATTCGTGGAAAGGATAACACTCTAATACAATGTAAGATCTTGTAAGACAATCGTTGACTATTTTAAAAGTTTAAATATTTAAATAAATATGTGGTTTAATATTTAAATATTTTATGAAAGAAGGTGACGAAGGGATCAGCGGCAAGCACACATCCCTTCCATAGATCCATCATTAATAAGTGGAGTTAGGACTATGTAATGAGAAAGTAAGAGCAATAGGGTTTATGAGAGCGCTATGGATGGATTTGAACTAACCCCAACTTCGCAACGAGGACGAAGTCCTGCCCCTTATCTCAATAGAGGGAACTTTGGATTTACACCGAAACATGTGGATGAAGACAACTAAACAATCAATCAAGACTTGCAGTTGCATTACAATGATTAATATCGTATTATAAAGGTTCTAAAGTGCAGTTACTTTGAAACTAGCCATAAACTTTGATGTACATAGCTTATATAAGATTGATATTAAAAAAATAAAGATCGAGGTCTCCTGAATAAGTGTTGAAGTTCATTGTATGTAAACTAAAACATTGAAGTTTTTTCTTCCTTTATTGAGGACTTTCCAAATTTCCCGTTTCGTTGAAATACTATTCCAAGTCAACCCGGGATAAATTGTGTTCTTCGTCAAACAAAAATGAGGCAAGTGCATTGACATTTTTGCACAAATGTATGATGATTATTTCTCATCTCACACACAAATATCAATTACTTTCTGGGTGAATACTTACTAATCACGTATGTAAATAATCGGTCTATAGCCTCATATAAGTTTTAATCTTTCGTAATTGTTAGATTTGAGGAAGAGTTTCCAATTGAGGTGTTCATATGATTTTGACTTTCATGATTGTGGATGTGTAATCGAGATGGTATGTCATGGTATATCATTTTCTTGTTTAGACCAGATAATCTAAATGTGAGAGGAAATAATAAAGGTAGTGTCCGGATGCTATTGGAAACCTAACGATGAATATTTATGAATATACATAAAGTAGGGTTATACAACCAAACCAGCTCTATTCAAGAATTGGACCGGACCACCTTGAAAACCAATGAGGTTCTAGGTCTCCATTGGAATTGATCTGTTTTCTAGTTCTAGTTCCAAGTGAAGAACCACTTGGGAATCGGACTAAATTTGGAACCGATTTTGTAAAAAAAAACTTAGTCTCTCTCTCTCTCTCTCTCTCTCTCTCTCTCTCTCTCTCTCTCTCTCTCTCTCTCTCTCTCGTATGACTTACCCTACTCCTCGTTTGCATGTAGCTCGCCCTCACTCATTCACTCACTTGCCCCCATTCATCTTTTACTTTGAATAGTTTTGTTGCTCATATTATCTTGCTATAAAAAATTAATAGAAAAAGGAACAAAAGAAATAGGTTATCCGGTAGACCCAAGAATCTAACCGGAAAAACAAGATAGATTTGAGGGTCAATTCTGAGGCAAGTAGAGTAGGCTCCAAATTCTAGAAACCGGTAACTAGTTCTAACAGGGTAGTTTTCAGATTTAGGTCTTAAACCTACCTTCTCTGAAACCAATCACCCCTAATGCAAATGCATGTATACTCAATAGCTATCTGCATCATCATTCTTTTGATTAGCGTCATGGTGCTCTTTATACGCCAACTCCATATGGACATTTAAGGTTAGGACAAAGTTGAAGATACAATTTCTAATGCATAAGAAAAAAAGAGAATTTAAAATGGCACATACTACACATGCCGTGCACCATTTATTTTCTCGGTAACTCCCATTTGTCACCATTGATTGGATAGTTATAGATTGAAAAATTGACAAACCATCCAAATCAATGATGTTACATGCAGGTTGCATATAAAAAATAATTTCCCACAACATTAACCGTCAACTTGGAGAAAGAATCTCACATGTTTGATACATTATTCAAGTAAAAGAAATACGGACATCTATCATGTTTTTCAATATATTACTCATGTTATAAATGAATTGTTAACTCCATGTGGTCATCGTGAGGCAAGAAGAGAGTGGAAGATTTGAGATCTAATACATAAAAAATTGGGGATGCAAAACCGAGGCCTTGAAAAAACCAAAAAATGAGCATTGAAAATTGTAAATGCTTTCAATTTTAAGCAGTGAAAATGCAAAATGAACTGTTACTCGACAATGGCTGAATGAGCATCGAGTATTGAATAAACCTTTGATCTTCACCGAATATGAGATTGTGAAATAGTAATTTGTAGATTTGATGCTTTTAGCAATGTCATAGCAAGATTTTGATTCCTATTTCGGTACCTTTCGCATTCGTGAAAAATGGTTTGTTAAGAATGTCAAACGACGTGCGGACTGCGTAAGTGCATTTATTCAAAGGATAAGATTATACATGCTGCCTTTTTCGTCGGCACCGCACGCCGCGCCGGTCCCTTCGATTCAGCTTCTCGACAAGCTCGGACAATCTGTTCCTAGTTCACACTCGTTCACGAGGTACCAAAAGTCACGACGAGAAGTCCCTCAAACTCCCTGATTGTCCTGGACTCTGGGACCACTCGAATCTTTAGTTTGATCAGTTGTTCGACTTTTCGAACAAAGGATAAGGTCAGGACGTACAGAGACGAATATAAAATGAGGGATGATGTTATCTCTTTCAGAAAAATATCTGTGGAACCGACCTAGAAATTACGATGAAAATGTTCCTGATGGGAAAAGACCACCGGGGTATGGGTGGAGGTTGCCTCGATGGTTGGAAAGATATGACCATCAAATTGACACCAGCATGATGCATGATTTTGAAATGGGAACATTTTCTTAATAAGTATGCCTAACAAGCGTGTTCCGAGAAATTTTATTGACAAGACCCTTTTGATTAAATTTATGCCTTCAAGATATTGGTGAAGGACAAGACCTTTCTTTAGATCCATCGTTAATCAATGGAGTCAAGATTATGAACAGAGAAGGTGAGAGCGATAGGGTTTATGGGAGCACCGATAAATGGATTTGAACTAATCCAACTTCACATCGAGAAGGAAGTCCTGGCCCTTATCTCAATGGAGGGAACTTTGGATTTTACATCTAAACGTATGGATGTAACAACTAATCAACCAATCAAAACTTCCAGTTGCATTACAATGAATAATATCGTACTATAAAGTTTCTAATTAACACTTAACTTTGAAACTAGCCATAAATTTTGAAGTACATAGCCTATATAAAATTCATACTAAAAGAGTATAAACATTGGGGGTCCCCTGAACAAGTGTTGAAGTTCATTGTATCTAAGCTAAAAGATTGAAGTAGTGGGCCTTTTTTTATTCTTTTTTCCTCTCTTTTTTCGAGGAATTTCCAAATGTCCCGTGTCATTGAAATACTATTCTAAGTCATCCTGGGATAAGGTGTTCTTTGTCTAACAAATAGGAGGGAACACCGACTTATGTGCACAAATGAGTGATGAATACTTTCAACATGTACATATAAATAACAATTACTTTTTGTGTGAATACTTACTAATCAAATACAAAAATAATGGGCCTGCTGTCTCATATGAGTTCTAATATTTTGTGATTGTTAAATTTGAGAGAAGAGTTTTCGATTGAGGTGCTTATATCATTGTGGATGCATAATCAAGATGGTATATCATTATCTCTTTCGAGGCTTGATAATATAAGTGTAAGAAGAAATAATAAGGATACTACCCAGACTCCGTCTGAAACCTAAAGAGTGCCCCATTACTTGTAAATGTTGTATTGAAAGTCTGTCGGAAGCCTGACTGGTGCTCCGATCATTTAAGTGGGACCGCTTTTAGATTTCATTCACAACATATTATAGGGTTTGGGTAGGATTCGAGAAGTATTCAAACGTTATTGAAACAAAAAGACAAAACCCTAGATAGGGTTCATTAAGAAAAGATGAACCGCACATCGATGGTGTAGTTGAACAACTCTCGGTGCAAGAGTTCAGCAAACCCCAATCATTGATCGACATTGTACAAATCCTTCTCTTTTTCCTCCAAGCGGGTCACAAGCAAAGATTAATAAAAGAGAAAAATACAAAGAAAAGAAAAGAAAAGAAAAAGACTGGTCGCCCAGCAATTTGTTCCTAGTTCCAGAAATTTAACAGCCTGTTCCGTGGACGCGTGTTGTGGGGGAAGGAATGGAGAAGAAGCCATGAAAGCGAAAGCATAGCGACTTCCACTTCTTTCTACATTCTCTATCGGCTTAGCAAGATGGAGAGCTTGTTTCCTTGGTGACTCACGCTATAGAGGATGTGACAGCTTCACTCGTCGGAAGTTCTGTATGGTGTGGGGGGGCTCGCACGAGTCTGATCTCGTGTCGCGTTTCGTGCAAGAACTCCATTGGCCGATCAGATCCGGCAAGGTTCTCTGTATTGCAATTGCAGCTACCAGTCCAAAGGAATATGCTGTCCCCTGGATAGAATTAGTGGATTAGTCGAACCGGAAAATTCGTCCATTTGAACCGAACTTCTATAAGCTACAAGATCAGGTGGGGCTTGTCGAATCTAAAGGTTCACACTAAGTCCATCCACTGTCGATCGGATGCACAAGGAAAGTTCTTCACCGATGAGAGGGATGGATTGAGCTGAACAGTCATTTTAAATTTTGCAATTGGGTTAGCGAACGTGTTATATTGTGTGGACCTTATCATTTTTCTCAGGCAATAAATGTAGTCACTGTCTCCTAATAATATTCCATGTGGCGACATTCGGAAAACCCGCCCTGAGGCCAAAGATACATAAGGGAGAGGAGAGATGAGTATACTAAATATTTGATTCTCTCTGCAATGGAACAAAATTGTAACGCAATCCAAAATAAGTTAATGATAACAAAAGGATGAGAAACAACTAATTTGAGGAGTGATCAACGAGATAATATAATGATCACACATTTCTTAATTAGAGGAGATTCACATGCCTCTAAAGTAAATTTGTTGGGGATGGTTGATTAATCCTCTCTTGCCACTTATCTAGCAACCAAATAAGAAAACTTCTCGAATTTCATGAACTGCTTTTTTAGAAAAAAAAAAAAAGTATTATATCTATTATATTTATGCCAATTTAGTTTAAATCTTTCAATTGTAATTATGCCATTGAATTCTAATTCTCTTGACAATTTTTTACTATAGCTCATTTGGCCAATTTTAGCTAAAAATTGCTAATATGGATGTCGGTTGTTTTATGTGGCATGGTCAGCGTTAACGTAGATAATTTTTAATTTTTTAATTTCTCAATTTTGTATTACTTTTCTCTTTTCTTTTCTTCTCTTTCCTTTTTTTTTTCTCAATTGTGCATCGGCAAGGTCTATGCGAGGGACCTAGAGGGCCTCTCCCCTTGCCTATGGGGAAAATTGTCCAAAAAGCCATAAACTTATTACAATTTTGCTAATCAATCATATATCTTTAATTGTGCTTATTGAATCATAAACATTTTCATGTTTTACTAATTGAGTCCATCCGACTAATTTTGATCAAAAAGCACTTATGTGAACATCAACCGTTCTATGTGATATAACTGATGCTTACGTGAACATTTTTTAATAATGTATCAATATTTTTTTATTTTTCTCTCTTTCTTTTTTTCCTTCCCTTCTTTCTCCTTTAGCAGGTCACTAGGTAGTGGCAATAGGCCAAATGCGAGGGCAAGCCTCGCTAATGGCAAAGTGAGGCCAACATCGCCTAGCAATGGTAAGGTCAACTCTTACTGGCCCTCACCTCTCACAGATCATTGGCCATCACCAAGGCTCAGCAACTACCTAGAGCAAGAAGGGAAAAAAAAAAAAAAAAAAAAAGGAAAAAGGAAAATGAAAAGAAAAGAAATAATAAAAAATTCATAAGAAATATTTTAAAATTGTAAAATTTATTTGTATCGGTACTAATCATATCATGTAAATCAACTTGCATCCATGTTAGCGATTTCCAATCAAAATTGATACAATTAAAAATTTTAAGCCTTAATTGGTATAATAAAGAGTTTAAAATTGAATTAACACAGGTACAATAGATTTAAAACTTATTTTAAACTTTTCCCACTCTTTTTGTGTATGAAGTGTAATTGATATTTTATAAATTAGTATATTCTTTTATTAAATGTCTAGTAAATGCACCACTCTTTCTCAATTCAGATCCTGCGAATCATTTTCCATAATTACAATATGGAGAGAACACAAGTAAAGGTCACTTTGCAGTTGGAACCATCCCTTCATATTCCACAAGAAAACATTATTCTCTGCAAACAGGGCAACTTAAGGTTTGCTTTTCTTCTGTCCGTGTGTGCATCAGAAGTGTCCACTGATTGTTTGCCCCGTGGGAGGGAATTAAAACCTAACACTGGCCCCTGTGGGGATGGAGGCCTAATATTGACTCTGACCTACCAACCAACTTGATTAATTTCTAGGTATGACCGTTTAGCTTACCATCCTCCAAACCAAACCCGAGACCCACCTGAATGTCCCCAGGACCAGCTTTTTCCCATCAACCAAGGTCCACATTCCGTCTCTTTTGGAAGATGTTTTGCAGAAGGAGGAGGCAGGCAGGACTCTTCCCTTTGGGAACTTCTATGGTCTTTCAAAAAACCAATCCATCCTCGTACCGACTTCGCGCCCGTCATGCCACGTAGTAACACGCAATTACTTAAAAAGGAGCTGACGGGCTGAGGTATCTCGGAGATTCCCGGTCCGTCGCTAGATACAAATGAATATATGTAAAAAGAGAGTTTTCCTTTGGGAACTGTCTTCAATTAGTACAACTAGCTATTCATGTATATCATTCCAAACCCACAATCTGTTCTTCACCCACATCTATGTACAGCAACATCACATGGACAGTTCTATGTCCCAAGAGCGAAAGAGGGTACCAGAAATCAAACTCGGAAATGCCCAGAAAACAGAAAGCATAGGAGGGTGAGTAAAATTGTCGAAACCACCAAAACTTTTAATGACGGTGTTAGGACTTGTCATTAGGCAATCAACGCCTGCCTCTGTAGCTCTTCGCCTTCCGCGGCGGTTCCGTTGCAGTGGCATATGATGTCCCCTTGCCACGACCAGACTATGTCCTTGAGCGCAGGCCTGACATCTTCTTCGCAGAACTTCACGTACTCCAACGTGTCCCCTGCCGACTTGCAGAACTGGACCACCGCCACCTCCGGCGCCACCTCGAAGACCTCCGCCGTCACTGACAGCCGCCCCTTCCGCCCCTCGACCGGTCCTTGCAGGCTTATCTTGAAATCCTTCGCGCTCGCGACCTTGAAGCTTAACCCCTTCGCGACCCCCTCGATCTTGGACATGATCGCAGTCGCCGGGCACTTGGAGGTGAACATGGACCCGACCTTCCGCTTCGTCTCGAAGAGGGTCGACAGGTCGAAGCCCGAAGACATTGACGAGATGAACTCGAATGCGTTGAAGAACTTGGGCGACGCGACCTTATCGGACTTAATCGTCTCTGAATTCGGCGGCTTTTGCTCCTCTTCTCCTCTCTCGCCCGGTGGCCTCTCTGATCCCGGGTCCGGGATCGAGAAAGCCAATGACCGGCAGAATCCTTTCCGGAACCAGGGGTTACGCATTATTGCAGGGATCGTGATCCGCTTCTCAGGATCGGACACAAGCAGCCTCGACACGAGCCGCCGCGTGTCCGTCGAGAACCATGGCGGGAACTCGAACTCGGCCTTGAACACCTTCCGATACATCTGCATCAAGTTCTCTTCCTGGAACGGCAGGAACCCTGCGAGGAGGACGTACAGAATCACACCGCACGACCAGATATCGGCCCTCGACCCATCGTAGCCCTTCTTCCGCAGGACCTCGGGAGCGACATAGGCCGGCGTGCCGCACTGAGTGTGGAGGAGCCCATCTTGGCGGAGCTGCTCCGGCAGGGCCGAGAGGCCGAAGTCGGAGACCTTGAGGTCCCCGTTGTCGTCGAGCAGCAGGTTCTCCGGCTTCAGGTCGCGGTGCGAGACCCCGCGGCTGTGGCAGAAGTCGACGGCGGAGATGAGCTGCTGGAAGTACTTTCGGGCGAGATCCTCCTTCAGCTTCCCGCGGGCCACCTTGGCGAAGAGCTCGCCGCCGCGGACATACTCCATCACGACAAAGATCTTGGTCCTGGTGGCCATGACCTCCTTCAGCTCGACGACGTTCGGGTGGCGGACGAGCCTCATGACGGAGATCTCGCGCTTGATCTGCTCCATCATGCCTTCCTTCTGCACGTGGTCCTTGCCGATGACCTTAATAGCGACGCTCTCTCCGGTCAGGAGGTTCTTGCCGTAGTAGACCTTGGCGAACGTCCCCTTCCCGAGGAACCTGCCCATCTCGTACTTCTGGAAAATCTGCTTCCTGTCGCTCTCCTCCATTGCCATTCGGATCCAAGAAAACAAGAGGGTATAGACACCCGCCTGCGCCTTTTTGGTCTCTCCGGGATTGGATATGATGTGTTAGCGACCAGATCTCTCAATCCGAAACAGGGCAACCCTGTTTCGGCTCTGTTTTTCCCTCCTCCTTCTTGGGTTCTGTCAACAGTTTAAGGTCAAGATCGGTGGAGGTTTTGGGAGGAGGGGTTGCCTGAAGCAGCGGTAGTGAGTAATGGAATCCATGAGAGGAGGGAGGAGATGGTGATCTTGACAGATCCCATTGAAAAAAGAGGAGGAGGGAGAGGAAGAGAAGGGATTATATGGAGGAAGGGTTGAAAGAGGAGGGTTCTGATTGGAAGGGCATTAAAGAGAGGGGTTAGAAAAATAGGAAAACGAAAGGAAGTTTTTTTTTTTTTAAGAAAAAAAGAAAGGAAGTTTGGTCCTTTTTGGCCTTGAGAGAGAGAGAGAGAGAGCACACAGAATGAAAGTCTCAAGATATGACACAGCGGCAGCACCTGGAAAGAGGGGAGAGGAGGCCATGTAAAATGCGGGACAACCGAGACCACGTAATTGATTCTTGAATCAGAAGATTGCAGCAGAGGCGCCTTGGCCAAACCCTAATGATGGCCTTATTTAATCTTTTTGTTAATGATTACTTAAGATTAAGTTAAGGCTCTCCAGGACTATGCAGCACAAAAATAATGTGGCAATAATAGTGCCCTATGTATAGTGGGGTCTCTCTCCATGATTTCATTTGTAACGGCACCGAAAAATGAATCACGGGTTCTCCTAAATGTCTCAAATTATATCTTTTTGTACAGACCAAATTGAATCGGTAAGGCATTTATGTTTGGTTGGTAGGTAATGTGCTCATGTGGTTGGTTCTTTTGTGCATCAATTCAAATCACTTCATTTAACCTATCGGAATTATACTATTTGAAATTTGCAACATGGAAAACTTTGCCTATTTTGACCTCCATTATGAAGGAGTCAAATCTCGAAAGAAGTAAGTAAAATTCGATCGTAATTGTACAATATATGATCCTTTTGATATACAAGTTTTTTTTTTAATATGCTGGGAATCTTTTTAATAATTTACGTGCGTACATGTGTTCGGTCGGAGCCTCTCAAGTCTTCTTTCCTCCATTTTAGGGGTTACCGTTATGTCAAGACCTAGCAAAAAGGGCATAGACATTGCATGTGGAAAGAACTTCAATTTTGGTCAATTTAGGATAGCTTTTGGAATTTTGAAAACATGGTCGATCAACGAAATTTCGCAATGTGATTGTTAGAAGACGTGGTTGATTTAGACAAACGATCTTACATTTCCAGGAAATAAGAAAGATTTGACTTACCATATGACAAGTTACGGATTTTGAGAAGAATAAAAGCTTGAACTTTCCATCCATTTAGGAAATTAACTTAAAACTTTTGTAAAATGAGATGGATTTTTACTTACCAAAAATAAATATAAAAAATTATGCGTAAAATTTGCTAGGGATTTTAAAGAATCGTGATATAAGTGTCAAGAGATGTAACTTAAAGTTGAATTCCATTTTTACCCTTCATATGGGTTTTTGAATTACATAAATATGTTAGCCTTATTACACATATGGGTTTTTTTAATAGAATTTGCATCGATAAAAGTTTAAAATCCAAATTCATATTTTAGGATTTTTTTTCACATATAGAATGACAATTAAGATAGATGCAAAATTATTTTCAGCATAAAAGGGGAATAAACTTAATGCTGAACTTTATGACCAAATCGTAACTTTGTAATATTCCCCCGTTTATTCTTCCAATTTGGGAATTTTTGTTTTCTCCTTCTCCAGTAGCACTTTGTCAGCTGGTGCGAAAAGATTTTTTTTCCTACAATTATTAGAATATTCAAACTGGTTGCCGACCAAGGCGCGTGCGCTCACCTTGGAATAGGACACGAAGAAACATTTGCATTGGAGCAGCTCACGCTTGGAAAGGTCGCACTTGGGTTTTAATCAATATAAAAATTCTCTCAGGAGCTTAGTTTGAATAAATAAAATAAATGTGCGTTTCAATGATCCGTTGTAGATTGTCTCTAGGGCAAGCAAAGTCAATCGGAACGATACAAACGGTCAAAAGAAAGAGTTGACTTTGATTCCACGCATAGGGAATTTGTTCGAGAGAATCGAAAAAAAAGTTTTAAACCTATTACGGTTGTCTTAGGTCGGTCCTAAACTTTTTTTTTACTAATCGAGTCTAAACCTTTTGCGATTGTGCCAATTGAGTCCATCCAGCCAAATTTGGCCGGCCGGAGGCGCGTGGGCCAGCCGGCGGCCGGCCGTAACAATATTTTAATTATTTTTTTTTTTTTTTTTTTTTTTATTTTTTCCGAATTTTTTTTTTTTATTTAATTTTTCTGTTTTTTTATTTTTTTTTTTTCTCCCCATCCCCCCCCGCCGGCGGCAATGGCTGGCCAGCTCCGACAAGGCTGCCGGCCCCTTGCACGAGGGCCGCGAAGCCCTCGCCGACGGCCTCGCCCGGACCGGGGTGAGGCACAGGGGCCATGGCGGCGGCCGGGCCATGGCGGCCGGCCTCGCCCGGATCCGGGCGGCGAAGCCGCCTCGCCGCGGCCGGCGCCCGGATCGGGCGAAGCCACCTCGCCGCGACCGCCTCGCCCAAATCCGGGCGAGCGAGGCCGCGACCCTCGCCGGCGCCCCCAGGTCCGGGCAAGTCGGGCGGGTCGCGGGCGAGGGCTTCGCGGCCCTCGCGCAGTGGCTAGCGGCCTGTCGGCACCGGCCGGCCGGCCCGCGCTGTCGCCGCGGGGGTGGGAGGAGAGGGGAGGGGAGAAAAAAAAAGAAATAGAAAAGAAACAGAAAAATTAAAAAAACAATAAAAAAATTCGGAAAAAAATTAAAAAATCAAAAAAATAATTAAAAATTTCGGAAAAAAAAATTATTATTAAAATATTGTCGCCGGCGCCGATCGACATCCATGTCAGCTCCGGCTGGCCAAATTTGGCCGGATGGATTAAATTGGCACGATCGCAAAAGGTTTAGAACTGAATCGATAAAAAAAAAGGTTTATGACTAAATTGGCACAACCCCAATAGGTTTAGGATTTTTTTGGCAATTCTCCCGAATTTGTCCTATTTCTTTAAATTTCCGTGGAAAAATGTTTCCGTAATAGTAAGAGAAAGAGATGCTGAAAATGTCATAATTTTTGTAAAGTGCTTATTTTAGTTACATATTAAGTGCCATAATTTTCATAGGACATTAACTTGAGTATTATGACTTTTGTCGGAAATCTGACGTACCACAACATTTGTGTTGGACTGTTTTTTTATAGGTTATGACATTCAAATGATCGATTAAAAAGTCACAGCACTCAAGAGAGCACGGTATAGAAATTATGGCATTTCACTATCTTTATAATATTAAACCCAACTTTATGATAATTCTCTAGTGAAAAATCTAATTTTCTCTTTTTCTTATGCATTTTCTTCCTTCTTTTGAAGTGGGCTGTCTTGATTTTTCTTCTTCGTCAAAAGAGGAATAAAGAAAACAACAGGACAATCGTTCACGTTCAATCTTCGGAGCCAAAGAAAGGAAGTATTCAACACTATTATCGGCCATTAAGAAAGATACGCCGCTATATCTTCAGGTGATTTTAACCTTGATTTTCAACTTGATTATTCTTCAAGCGGATTACAATTTGAAGGATTTTATAGTGGCTAAGATACTTGTTAAAAGCAACTTAATAAAAGAAAGTCCGCAATTGCCAATACACTAATTTTTCTCATGTTACCGCTATGTAAATGAAGCAAATCTGAAAATGTGGTTTCGACTGCAAAGTTTTACTTGATGAATTTCATGAAATGTTCATAGTATATTGTTATGGTAAAGAAATAGTAATTTGAAAATAAATTGAATTTGCAAAATTCACCTTGCGATTCTTCAAATTTCTAAAACAGATCAAATTTTAAAAATCGTTTTTTCATCATATATTTGGGTGTTGTTTGTATACATATATTTTTGTTTTTATTTATAAACAAAAAAAAATGAACTTGTTTTTATTTTATTGTAAGATTAATTGAAATTAATGTATGGTTACATCAAATAATAATTATGTCTTTAATACCAGTTTCGTTAAACAACGTGTATCATGTCTAACTGGAAGTTGTGACTCTTTCTGTCATTAGTTTAATAATACTTTTCACTCGTAAACCGTCTGATTCAAAATAAATATTAACTTATCAAAATAAACAAAAGTTTCGCATTGTTTACTATTAACAGTTGAATATAGAGAAGTGCAATGGACATGCAATGCATTATTCATCATTTTATATATTTAGAGGAGACGTAAAAATATCCTTCCATTTATAAAAATCATGGATAACAACGGAATCACTTTCTGCTTTCATTAATCTAAAGTTGCGAAAATAAAAAAATTTCTCCTTTCAGGAGAATATATTATGTTTTTTTTTTCAGAGTTTGGGTTAACCGTAACCATCCAGCAGTGTTTTCCTATAAAAAGAATTTTCCTTTAAAAAGTTAAAAAGCTATTTATATAAATGTTACCAAACGACCTTTTAATTTTTCTATTTTTAAAATCGTAAGGGGTGTGCTCTCTTTTGCTAGTGTTCTATAAAGAAATCAAAATTCTAAATATTTCTTATTGAGTGTGGCTTTTATTTTCATTGATGCGTTGGTCATTGTAATGTTCGTTCTTTTATAAATCAAATTAAGAGGATAATTATCCAATTAGTCATAAACTCATTGTATGTATACTAAGTAAATCCTAATTTTTTCTATTTTGTTAATTTAATCCTAAACCTTTGCATCATAGGCCGGCAATTCCTTCGCCTTGAGTAGCCCCATGCAACACTTGGCGAGTGAACAATACCAGGCCAGCCTTCCTTCTATAGTTGTTCCAAAGAACTTATAAAATTGTGCCACACCCAACTTAGTTCGAAAGTCTAATCCATCAAGCAAAATAACATATTACTTTAGGCTCAATAACTTATTGCCTCACGAGAAAAGCAGTATCAACTCCTGACCACTTTGTATACAGGAGACTATCCCCGCCTTCAAAGTCCTAAATAATATATTCTTTTTAGTGTAGAATTTCTAGCACTAACTATTATGACGCCACTTCCATAGATTAGTTGTATTCATCTCCTCTACACCACTTGCTTTTCACTTGACAATCCCAAGCTCTATTCACAAGTGTCACGAATACGGGAGAATCATGGATCGCTAAAATTTCAATTTATGCCGAAAATGAGTGACGTGATGGTCTACTTATCTAGTCGTTCTATCATCAACAATTAATAGCTAAATCGGTCGAAATAACTATTTTAAATTATTCGTAAAATTATAGAATTAAATTGACATCCATATAATAAATTTATGATTAATTATATAGTTTCCTCTCAATTTAACAATTCTACGATGGTGCCCTTCTATAAAGAAATCTTTATCCACACACGATTCTCTCGATTTTCGTCAACGGTCGAAGACCTTCCGCTCCTTCCACTTGGAAGAGTGTAGGTCGCTGACCGTCGGATTCGTTTGCATACGTAAAAATATCAAGGAGCATATAAGCCAAAGGAATGGCTCCAAGAATTCCATAAATTATGGCATAGAAAACTGAAAAATCCTTTCTTAGCACGTAAAAATAAAGTTGAAGAGGCCGCTTTGGCGTTACCCTACTTCAATTTCGAGTAAAGATGCAACGAACCCGCCTTTTGAGGAATATTATATGATTTATTATCAGGGTGCGTTAAATAAATTAGAATATCTTCATTATCGATGAGATGCAATGTGTCTGAGTGGAGGGACCTATGAGGATCCAACAACCCCATGATGTGATGAAGTAAAATATGTGGCCCAACACCAAAGATCTTCTGATCTTGAAGGTATGGGAGATGTTATTAAAAAAATAAATTAGAATAAAATAAAAGAGACAATAAAAAAAAAAGAAAGAAAGACAGAAATGTTGTTGGGTATGAGGATGTTGACTTCCTGATAGACCTAGTGGAGAAGGAAATTTGAAATTTATTTAGGCTCCATTTATTTCAAATAAAATGAATGATTTTAAAAAAAAATTCTCCTAAAAATCAATCATGTATTGCTGAAAATAATTAATCGATGAAAAAAAATTCATTATCAATGACAATATATTTTTGATTAGTTTCGTAAATGATGAAGTATTTTTTTGTTTTTTCATTTTTGTAAGCGATACAAATAACCTTATTTAGAAAATCTTTTTAAAAAATATTCATTTTCTACAAAATAAATAGAACTTAAACCCTCATGAATTTTTGAACTGCAATTTTTTTTTTTTTATCATTTTAGGGTTTTTAAGTCTGTTGCAGCGATGTGGAGGAGATGCTCTAATGTCAAATGATGAAGAATAAAATTTGCAGGGCGTTAATAATTGGAAATTGTAAAATTAGAAGAGAAAATTAGATGGTGAGAAAATAAATCGAGAAATTAGAGAGACGCAAAGAAAAGAGATAGAAACGCCGATTCTCTCCAGGGATATCCATGGTTAAAGCATTTCTTGGTTTATAGGTTTTATTTGTTCCCAAAAACAAGATACTTGTCTTTACCCAAAAAAAAAAAAAACAAGATACTTGTCAGTTGGAAAAAGTATTTTGTAAGCCACAATTTATAGGCAGCCTAAACAAAAAGTTCAACTAGGAAGGTAAATGTTAACTAATAATAAAAGTCCAATTAAATAATTTGGATGCTAGATAGTATCCAATATTAAATATATATTAGGAAATCAATTTCATCTTGATAAAAATCTTCAAAGAATAGAAAAAGATATAGTAAGATTATTATTATTGGATCCACCATCAATGTAAAAAAAGTAATGCCACATTCACAATCGGATGAGTGGTATATATGTTTTGAGTGAGCTGGCTTTAATCGAGTTCTATCATATGTCAACCATCCAATGGTGAATGTATAAATTATATTTTACATTGACAATGATCTAATAAAAATTTTAAAATGTAAAAATATGTCTCTAGCAATAAAAATTTTACAAACCATCATGAGCAAAAATCTCATAATCATTCAAATTAAACATTGAATTCTCAACCATCAATCTTGCACCAATATCTACATGCTCTAGCATATAAAAATAAATTTCATTTTCGTAACCAGCTTTCTTTTAGCCACTTTATTTCAGCTAATTGCCTAAAACTAGCGAGTAAGATTAAGATCGATGACTCAACAACATTAGGTTAAAGGTTTGTGCATATAGGCTTAGATAGTCACTTGAGGGTTTAAAGACACGCCAATTT
Organism: Corymbia calophylla; assembly: GCA_014182845.1. Lineage (NCBI taxonomy): Eukaryota > Viridiplantae > Streptophyta > Magnoliopsida > Myrtales > Myrtaceae > Corymbia > Corymbia calophylla. The sequence continues at coordinate 14,405,409 of CM024695.1, read as the reverse complement.
TTTTAGGTGGAAACTAGAATATTACCTTGTACGATGCACGGGATTAATCAGGCAGATAAAGGAAGTGCAATGATGTAGTATGAAATATCTACTTATTTTGTCCAGAGAATAGCGAATCTATTTGATGTCTTTTAGACTTTATTGTTATTTTATGACATAAAGCCAATGGAATTACAGAACAAAACGAAGTGTATGCATTCCTCACCTCTAGCCGGTCGTTGAGGTCCGATGACCAGCTGGAGGAAGAAGGGAAGAAGAAAAAAAAAAAAAAAAGAAAGAAAATAAATAAAATAAATAAATAAATTATTAAAAAATATCCATCAATACTAACCGTATCACATTAAGCGTTAATTAGCCAAAATTGGCCATATATATTGAATTGATACATATGCAAAAGGTTTAAAGCCTAATTGACAAAAAAATGCTTAGTTATGAATTGTTATAATTATAATTGGTTTAGGATTTTTTATTTTTTTTTACTCTCCTCACACAATTATATTTACAACCACAATCACTTTAATATATATTAATCTTGCATTATTTTTTCTCCTTTAAAATTCCCCAGACCCAACTAAATTAAGAGACAAGCCAATAAATTCTTCAAAGAGGGCCAATTTACAAATTTACCCAAATTAGTTAGTTGAGAGACTTCAATCACTTTACTAAGAATTGACCAATTAGCGAAGGGAATGGACAACAAACAACTACGGCTTCGTTGTTTGTGCGAAAAATAAAATATTTGGAAAACATATTTCTTAAAAATAATCATTTGTGTCACTTAAAATAATTAGTTGCTAAAATTTTTTAATCATCAACAATAATTTATGTCTAAATAATTTTCTAAACAATGAAAATATTTTTGGTTAATTTATTTTTATAATCGATATAAAATATTATTTTTAGAAAAATATTTTTTGAATTATTCATTTTCTGTAAGACAAACGAAACTTAAAACAAAATGACCCCATACGGTTAATCACATGGATGTATAAAATAATTATATAAATAAATTAACATAACAAGCTTTACTGTTAGAACACTAGGAGTGTCATAACTTTCGTATGACGCTCACTTTGGTGCCAAAACTTTTTTTTCGCTCACTTGAATGTCACAAGTTTAAAAAAAGTTAATTTGAGTGCTACTCCCAATGTGGCCACCGGAAAAGTTGACATGGCGGCCGGAAAAGCTGATTGGCCGCCGAAAATACCGACGTGGCTACCGGTTAATAATATTTTAATATATTTATTAATTTTTTTTTTTTTTTTTTGCTTTTTTTTTTTTTTTTTCTTTAGGGCCAGCGAGGGTCACCGGTGACCCTCGCCAACCCTAAAAAAAAAAAAAAAAAAAAAAGTGCAAAAAGAAGAGAAACGGTGTCGTTTTGCGTGAAGAATCCACATTGGCCGATGAAGGTCATCGCCAAAAATCACGTCGGCATCGAAAATTATTTTAAAAAATGGAAAATCTTTAAAAAAAAATCCATGTATGCATTTTGGTAGGAAGTGGCATTTAATGAACGGTTTTCACTCCGATTTAAGACTCAGTGAGCGAAAAAAAAAGTTTTAGCACCAAAAGTGAATACCGTACGAAAGTTATAAAGACTCTAGTGTTAACCCGACTAACTAGATACTCCAATAAAGTTGCCATGGTGAGACGTCAATCTGTAGATGGTGGCTCGTCTTCGAGGCGTTGACATTCTCTGTTGTAGTTGAGATATCATTTTAGCAAAATGATTCGGCAGATTCTCTAAAACTTAAATGCTCCCAGAACAAAATATTTCCTAAGATAATCATTCGATTAATCGATTAATCAATTCTTTAACAAAATAGGACAACCTGCCCGCTCGGTTAAACAATGTTATGATCTCCAATAATGCACATTTTTGTCGAGGAAAAAATGAAAAATATCTGTTGGGTTCCTAAAGAATGTATTTTGCTGATAATAATGATAATGATAATAATACAAGGTAAACCATCATGACGTTGTATTATAAATGTGGCTTTCCAACCCATCAAGACCGAGTACATTAAAGAGGTCACCGAAATGGACACAACTAAATAATAAATTGCTAGTGGCATCTAACAATTCAATTTTGACATGGTGTGACTTGAGACTACTTAGTTTAATTTTTCACATTTATTTTAAGAAAAACAAATGATTTGGAAAATATTTTTCTAAAATTGATTAATTGTATTGCTTGAAATAATTAGTAAATTAAAAATATTCTTATCAACAACAATAATTTATATCAAAATACTTTCACGAACAATGATGATATTTTTTATTCATTTATTTTTATAAGCGATACCAAGCAACCATTTTTTAAAATATGTTTTTAAAATCGTTCGTTTTTCACGAAATAAATGCACCCTTATTAAAATGTTTGATTCTCAAGAAATTTTTCCAAATGCAAAGAACGACCTAGGCAATAGAGATCCAGAACCTCTAGAACCCTTTATCATTCTGATCCTGCAAAACACAGAGAAGAAAGGCCAATGTTTCTGAAATCCTCATACGCTCAAGTTAGATCATGATTATTAAAGGGATCATGATTATTAAAGGGAAACTGGCAGAATTTTGGCTTAATGAATGAATTTTTTTCACTTTCTTGGCAAGAATGAATGAGTGTTCGTGTTACGTCCTTTGGCAATTTTTGGCATGTCGAGCTCGGTCACCTTTTTCTCAGGTATTCAGGCAGTTTTAACACAATCCGACATCTCCAAGGGGCAAGTTCTGCAAAATGGGTCCGTTTCTAAGGCTTCCGGTCGAAATTGATTTGTGGATAAGATTGGATCTTTCGAAGTTTGAAGATATGGATACTACTAACACATGGTTTGGACCCTATCCATATCAAATCTGATTCCCATTCGATATGTCTGACAGGAAAAGATGCCAAAAACAATGCTTTCTTAGGGATTAAGGTCCTATAAAAAAAATAACTCCTAAACTTTTGGCCATCTTAAGAGGTTCTTTGTTGGAAGTCCTCTTGGAGTATTCTGACCTGTTTTTACCAGATATGTGAAAAAATTATCTAAAAAGTTTTAAACTATTGTATAGTGACAAATTCAGTCTTAAACTTTTCAATTTTGTCAATTTAGTCATAAATCTTTTAACAATTTATTAATTTAGTCATCTATCAATTTTGACTAAAATTCACTAACGCAGTGGTCTAATCAATGACTGCCGTACAATCGTCCTACATCGTACAACTAGCACAGACATGAAAAATTTTTACAATTTTTTCAATTTTATGAATTTTTTTCTTTTCTTTTCTTTTTTTTATATCTTTTTTTCTTTGCTAGCCATAATTAGGCTTCGTCAATGGTCGGCAAAGGTTGTCAGCCTTAGGCGAGAGCCACCCTCACCAGCCTCAAGTGAGGGACGCTCGAGTCTAGGCTAGCAAGGGCCGTCCTCGTCAACTTGGGCAAGGGTCACCCTTGCCTAGGCTGGCGAGGGTAACCCTTTACCAAATCAAGCAAGGTATCCCTCACCGTGCCAAGCTTCCATCACCTAGTTCGGAAAAGGTGGCCCTTACTGACCTAGGCACAAGTCCCTCAACCGAGGCCCAAGAGGATGGCCCTCATCTAAGGCCAGCAATGGTTAGTAGAGGGGGAAAGGAAAAAGACAAAAAAGAAAAAAATTGTGAAAATCGTTCATGTCATCGACAACTATATCAATGTCAATAATTTGCAATCAATTTTGGCTAAAAGGACTAAATTGACAAATCATTAAATGATTTATCATTAAATTTGGTTTAGGATTAAATTGACAAGTTGTCAAAAGATTTATAACTAAATTGAAAAATTGAAAATTTTAAGATTAAATTGACTACTATACAATAGGTTTATGACTTTTTGGGTAATTTCCCCCTATACATCAAGTCAAATAATTATGTGGAAAGAAATTAATGTCTTGAATCATTGTATTAAATAAATTCGACCACATACTTGTGAAATAATAGAAAAACACACTGATTCCATCTTAAAAACGACATGTTCGCATATGTACGTATGCTGCACAGTTAACTCATTCTATGTATATTTAATCTGCCTCATCATTAATAGTCTCGCATTATTTAATTGACTGTACTCTTAGTGCTTCTCGTTTGGTGTCAGGTCAGCTAGCACCCTAAGCCAAATTTCTCTCGTCATATTTTGTTGTATCTACCTTTCTAACTTGGTCAAGAGCAAGGACAAATAGTGCCACTCTCTTCAAAAGCAACAAAAATTAAAGGGGCTAATGACATTTTATAACCAAAATATTATTGGGTTCCGTACTATTGTAGCTAACTTTACGTGTCTTTCAACAATAGGAAGGCTACTCCCTTCAAAAGCAACACAAATTAAAGGGCCTAATGACATTTGATGACCAAAATATTGTTGGGTTACGTACTATTGTAACTAACTTTACTTGTCTTTCAACAATAGGAAACTTTACAAAATTGATTTAAAAATTTTAACAACATTTTCATCTCCTTGATTAACTCAAAAAAAAATCAAAATTAATTTAAGGATTCTCATTATTGATCGAGAAACCATAAAATTTGTTCTTTAACAGCCACTAATGAAGTAAGGTATATACAATACCTATTTTATCAGAACTTTAAGTTTACTATCGCTTACTCCAGATATTCTTTTATTTTCAGCCATTTGTCTACTCTTAATTTTTTTTACATAAGTAAGGTATGTTCAATGCGTATTCTATTTTGATATAATATAAATAGTGTATAGCTTTTCAAATTTCGAAATTTTTAATTTATTTATCGAGTCAACTTCATTTTAGATACCTGCTAGTAACATAAATTAGTTAAAATATCAGCTGCGGCATGATGAAAATTCCCCCCTCCCAACTCAAAATCCTGGCTCATCATTGTCACTAAAGATTGTCGAATTACTTCCACGTGAGCTGTTCGAGAAATTGTGACTAAAGGTATGTTTGTTTAAGGGAAAATTTTAAAATACTTTTCAGGAAATCATTTTTTTAAGAAAAATTTTTCCCTTTAAAAGGAAATTCATTTTTCTAATTTGAATCATACATATTTTTTTATTATAAATAATTTTCCTTTTACTGATTATTTAAGACAAATCATATACATAAAAATTCAAACAATTAATTCTCGAAAAAAATTTCCACGCCTCTCTTCTATAAGTAGTTTAATTTGATGCTTATCCGAATGACGTACTTTGTGTCTCCAATGATGCCCACAAATTATTGGATAAATAACCTTATCTAATCTAAGAGAAGATGTATCAGGTAAAATCCATGGGCAAGCAATCCTCGTGCCACGAAACCGACGGCGATTCTCTCTATTATTGGGAAGTTCAGAAAGACATGAACAGTGGAAGCTTCTGCAGCAGCGACAATATCTGATAATGATGATACGGTCATTGTTATAATATGACGCGATCTCTTTGAAAACTGAAAAGACAAATGGCCTTTCAAGAGCCATACGAGGCAGCCACAGTAAAACCAAGTGAAAAGAGTTTTAGGGCGTTTTTGATAATGTATCAAATAATATTTAATTCTACTTTTTCATTCTTTGAAATAAAAAGAGAGTAAAAATCTAATTGGTAATTTTTTTATTTTCGAGAAATTTTTTTTATTGAGAGTAAATTTGAAACATAATTTTTTATTGAGAGTAAATTTGAAACATAATCAAAAAATTAAAAAAAAAGTTGCTTGTCTGTTCTCATGAACAATTCTAGAATTAAGCTCAATTCTTTTATTTTCTCTTTTCTTTTCTTCTTCTTCTTCCTTTTAACTAGCAACCTCGTCAAGCATTGCTGGCCCTCCGCGAGGCTCATCGATTTGTGCCTCGTCGGCCACCGCCAAGTCGACCTCGCCTTAGCTAGGCAACACACCAACCTAGCGGTGGCCTTGCAACGCTCTGGCAAGATCACCAACCATGGCCAGTGACTAAAGGATGGAGAAGAAAAAATGAAAGAAAAAAGATAAAAATGTAACAAAATTATTTAAAAAGTAAAAGAAAATGGTTTGGGTTAGGAATTTTAAGGGTCCTGTAAAGCACATTTCTATTCCGAAAATAAAAATATTGAATAGTTATCAAACGTCTTTAAATACTCAAAAACTCTTCTAGGGAACAGAATATAAAAAAAATAAATCAGAGTAGAAACAGCTTCTGGAAACAGAATAATTACTAAATACACCATTAGTCACCATTTGATTGTTTATGCTCAAGAAAGGATACAAGTAAAAATTTTGCTAGTCAGCCATATTTCTTATCTCTATCACGCATGATTGTGTGCTAAAAATATAAATAGACATGATAATGGGGTGAAATGGACGCTTCTTCGTGTCCACAGTCTGACCAGTCGCTAGCACAATATAGTCTGCTTTGGTCGGTCAGATCACCCGCAACCGCAGGGCTTTATAATTTCTGCGCTAGTCGACATCCCTGACTTGAGTTTCGAATATAGTTTTGTAGGCAGCCCATTCAAGTCTGCCGCCAACTTAATATTCTTTGTTTTGGTCGAAATTCTATTATGCCCTCGTGACTTTACAACAATCTGTGCTAGGATGATGTTGAGCAAAACTTATCTACTAGTGCAACAACTTATACATGAAGACATGAAATCAGAGACATTTCGATGTCCATCATCCCCAAACTAGTTCTAATATCATTGTAGGTGGCTCACCTAAACCTAACAGCAATCCAAGAAATTAAGTGGAAATTGTTCAATTAATCATAAACTTATTTTACGATCCAATCATAAACTTTTCAATTTTACCAATTAAATTCTAAATCTTTATGCGAAATTTCAACACTGTCATTTCGGCCATTCAAGGAATCGTTAATGTGACAATGTGCCACTTGGGACAACTGACAATGATTGAACCACCACGCAAGCAATTTTTGGTAAAAAATTGGCCAAAAGGGCTACATTAAAATTTCTTGCAAATGTTTAGGATTAAATTAGAAAAATTGGCAATCAGAAAAATTGACTGAAAGGACTACATTGGAATTTTGCTTAAAAGACTAAATTAGCGCAAATGAAAATTTTAGATGATAATTATATAATAAATATAATAAATATATTTTTTTAATAATACATAGTTATTTATTAAATGACTCATAATATAATAATTAGCTCAATATTAATTAATTATCTTAATTACTAACTATATTCATTAATGCTCAAATTTTTTTATGATGTAAATTTGATCATATAATATATTATTATAACTAAGTTTATTAGTTATTACATAACTAATAGTATGATTGAAATAACTAAGATAGGGCTACACTTATGATTGGCTATTAAAGTGATTATTACCATACTATAATGTTTACTTTAATAAAATTACATTCTATGTGCTTAACTTTTAATCATAATCACAGATAAATTATTTGCATGAAAATTCATGATTAATTAATAAAGTAATGATTGGTTATGTTAACTCTAATTCTAATCATGGGGCAACTGAAAATTTTGATGTTATTCCTCTCTTATCACATATGTTATTGAGAAATGATTTTGTGATAATTTTTAATCTACAATGAGAATAACAATTTATTTCAAATCACAAAAAATCAAATAACAAATAATCATAAATTATTATAGAACCCACTCCATAAAAAATTGTTGCTACTACAAGCTATTATTTTAATAGTAGCCAAATAATTGTTATGCTAGCAAAGTCTTATGTTATTTATGGAACCCAATAGCATTATTTAAACCAAATAACGTAAGAATTAGCGGTGTGTAAAATAGACCACCAAAATCAGGAACTAATTGGTTTGGTCTGATTCCTAAAAGTATTGGTCAATTCCCAGTTTCTAAACCGGTGTTCGAGTGATCTGGTTCATGATTCCAAGAGGAAACCGGACTAGACTAGGCTGACTATGCATATTCTGTTTTTTGATTTCTTTAAAAAATTGCTAGCTTTTCTTTTCATAATAAAAGACATCAAGTAGTGGGAAAAAAAATGGTCAATTCCATTGGAACCCGGTTCTCAATTTTGGGAGTTGGTCTTTCCAATCCAATTCCCAATTCCACCTTGCAACTGGATTGGACCAAAAATTGAACACCCATGGTAAGAGTTATTACATTTCTATTAATTTACAACGTAAAAATCATTACATTATAATCTTATTCAATTAGTGCAACCAAACTAGCCGTAAAAAGAATAGCGTCTAAACCGAAATTAATGCACCAATTCCAGAGCCCACTTTTTTCCACTGCGACATGTTGAACAATTTGTGGCATTACTTCCTAACTAAGCTAAGAATGAAAATATCCCGAGTCACATCACGATGGCAATAATTCACCGGATGATAATGCATCGACAAGTTGCAATATATCTGTCCATATCGTGGAACTTGGTTGGCGAGATGCTCTGCGCACCTTGTTTGGCCCCAAAAAGCTTTCGACATGGACATAATCCGAATTGACTTTCCGTCTGGAGCGTAGCATGGAATTATCGATACGTGATGTAAGTTATAACTTGTAAGGAAAAAACTTAATCTGAACCAATAAGAAAAGTCGTGGCGTAATGGAATTTTTGCTCATTAATTATGAGGTGAAGAGTTTAATTTTCACATATACGCGATGATCAACACATCACAAGAGAGAGAGAGAAAAATTCCTTTTCGATTCATCCCTTGATGTAAATGAAGATATCTATGGATCTTTATGAAGTGAACTTACAGAATAGGGTTTATTTCTATATAAACCTTTGTTAAGTAAAATGGTTTTCTTTTGAACTTTGATATGAAATTTAGCCAACCCATAAGATATCTAAGGATGAAAAAAATCATAAATATATTATTAATTGGTTTATTTAAAAACACCCTAAGCCTAAAATAAAGTCTAGACATATTCGACTTGTGCAAAATCGGGATTGCTGTTGAATTTGCATGCAATATTGTGTAAGTCTTTACCCCCGATACTATTTATTTATCTATTTTCAAATCACCCTAGGCTTAATTTTTCTTTCTTTGTTACATTTTCACATTGAGATTGTTAGTTGGAGATATATTGCCAAAAATCAATTAATCAATTTGTGTATAATATATAAATAGTCAACTTCTTGAAAACTCTGTGGGCCCCACGAGGCCCGTGTTATTGCAACGATTGGAGCCCCTACTCTGTTGGCGGATTTGGTACCCATTTTTCCTTTTATTGAAGTTCGTTAGTGGGCCTGATGTCTTGTTGTGACAGGTTCAAATGCCATCTGTCAAGAGAAGACTATTTCTATCATCATATATTTCCCAAATAAATAAAAAGGAAATTGGAGAAGAAAAACAGAGTTGATTTAAAAATTGGGAATGGAAAAGGAAAGAAATAAATAAAATTTTCTATTGTGATGAGTCGATACCTGCGTTATTGGGATTGGATTAGGAAAATTTATTATGAAAATTACAAGATAAGTATACTTAATTAATTTAATTATATGTTAGTAATTTGAAATAATAAAACCAAACCAGATATATATTATACATTCCTATTTCAATATGTCACTAAAAATAATGATTTCTAGGCATGAATTTGAATTATACTCATTTGGCAACTCAAAAGTTGAGACTTCCTAATTGCAGCTTAGCTTATTCTAACAACCCAACAAGTCTTGTGGAATTTTTGAGCGGTTCTGGGATGTGAGTAAATCCAAACTTGAGGAACCATTGAAACTAATCCTTTTTTTTATAATAAGACGCCTAGAATTACTTATACAATTTTACCAACCCTACAACACAAAATTGATGATTGTTCTCTAACGTTCTTCTTCGATAGCCACCATCTCAAATCAACCTTCTAATCTAGGATTCCTAAATCACATATTGTCTTTTTATCGTTTGATTTTAAATTATCATAAACTATATTTTACGACTGTAAATTTTTTAAATTTGATATCTACCATACATGGGTTTCAATTGTGATTGCAACTAGCTCACCAAGTAAGATCGGATTTACAACTGGATGATTAAAATATACAGCAGGCTTGAAATCGCTTAGCCAATAGTTTGAAAACAAATCATTCAATCAGTCATAAACTTATTACACATATGTCAATTCAGTCTTAAACTTTATAATTTTATCAATGTAATCTTAAACCTCTGTATGAATTACAATAAAATCATTTTAGTTAATTTTTCACTGAAAATCGTTAATTTAGCAGTATACTATATAAGATGGTGAGCAATAATTAATACATCACGTTAACAATTTTTAACGAAAATTAATTAAGGGAACTATAGTGAGATTTTGCGTAAAAATTTAACATTATCTTGATGACATTTTAAAATTTAATATTTATATAATAAATTTAAGATTAATCGTGTAACTTTTCCGCGGTTGTGGATAGAGATTTGGAATGAGATCTGTCTGAAATCTAGCCCCTTTTCACCCACCCGCGCGAGACTTTTTGAGGCGTCGCAATCGGCCGACTTCATAGGTGGGATGGTCACGATCACCAAGCACGGGGCCTCATTCCTAACTTGCTGAATTATGGACAGCACATCAACTGTAGGTGGCCAGGACAGTCGAGGAAGACCATGATGGCTGGTCTTGCCTTGAAGTTATTGGGTAAACCTTTGACATTCCTGAGATGTCTCCAGGTGTCAATTGGCATTTGCTCAAGTTAGGCTTTCCCGCCATCGCCGACTCATGGTCCACATTAAGATATTTATATATTAAATCTCCCATCCATTTGATATTTCAAAATTTTAAATTAATCGATATTAACTCCATAAAATCTTACACTCCATTTATAAATTTAAATTTTTAGAATAATTGACAATGATTCTATAAAATTTCCAGGCATGATTTAACATTTAAATTTTCTAACAATCAACTCAGGAAAAATAAAAGTAAAAGGCTCCTTGCAAATCTAAGTATTTTACACTAAGAGAATCGGAAGAATAAATTTTTAATAAAATATGCATAAAACTAACATTTACCTCTTTTTCCTAGAACAAACTAACATCCTCTAATTTTAAAATACACTTTTGCATCCTAGAACAAACGTCATCGCTAGTAAAGACCAAAGTGGCATTGCTTAATGAGCACCAATCCTCCTTAATCTGCCACAAAACAGGCCTCCATCAGCTAAAGAAACTCATCTATTCCAAAGTGGCATTCCAAAGTGGCGTTGCTTGATGAGGTTTCCAACGGCTGCGATGAGGCCATTGGTCTCACAGCAAGTAGAAAGGCCAAGGTTCGCGATGGTGAAATTAACAAAAAAATTATAAATTTATTATACTTCAACACAGTCCTCAATATTTCAATTTTATCAATTTCGTTTTAAATCTTTTGATGACTAGCCAATGTAGTCCTACTAGCCAAATTTGATCTAAAATTGTTGACGTGGACATCGGTCGTGACACTGGTTATCCTACACAACACAACCAATGTTAATTTGGACAAATAATTCTTATTTTTTAAAAATATTTTTTAATTTTTTATTGTATTTTTTCTTGTCCTTGCTTTCATTATTTTTTTATTTTCAACTCTAGCTAGCGACTTCATCGCCAACCCTCACCTAGTTTGGGCAAGGGTGTCATGGCCCTCTCCACACCCTCGCTCAGACCAAACTAGGGTCGCTAGCCCTTGTCAACCCAGAAATGGGAAAGAAAGAAAGAAAGAAAAGAATAGAAAAAAAATAAAAAAAAATTGATAAAACAATTGTTTACGACAACACTAACCTTGCCATAGAAAATGGCCAGCGTCCATATCAACAATTTCCAACCAAAATTGTCCATAATGACTGCATTAACAAATTGTCAAAAGATTTAAAACTAAATTAGCTGTTATATAATAAATTTAAGACTTTTATGGTAACTTTTCCAGCTAGCAACACTATGGATGGTGTGCTAGAGGCATCAAATGTGGCAGGCGGAGGAGACAACATTGATAGCAGCAGTGGCCAATCTTTAGGGTTTGGTTTGGATTGGGTTGATTTGGGTATTTATTTATGACAAGGATGGAATTGTTTTTGGAGAGGAAATGACAATTTTGTAAACAACTATACATTAGTAAACAATGTCAAAATGGGTATCTAAGTGGAAGATTCAGGATGCACATTGGTTTTCAAAAGTAGATTTCAAAAGTAGAGGATACAAAGTTTTCTTACTTATAGATTTTGGTTCTCTCTATCTCTTAGCTTTTTATTATTTTGATGAGGGTCGGCCATTACGCAATGATGGCCAGCAATGGTACCTCCGTCGTGTTAGGGCTTGCCCCCATCTCTTCTCTATTTTTGTAAAAAATTTTAGGTGCCACCCTATCATCGCCAATTGTTCCTCGACATATTAAAAAAGTCATTTCATGCCTTTTGTCACTCAAAATTAATAAAATTAACGAAATCATGTGATTACATTTTTGAACAGGTTCCAATACTTATGGACCAAAAGAAAGTTCCGATACTTAATTGCGCCACCTAAAAAAACTCGATTACACTTTCTACGTATTTCATGCTTTAATAGCACATAACCAATGCTAGAAATAGAGTGTATATTGAATTTCATCATAGGTTCGAGAATTTTATATATATACTAAACTTGTGGCTTCCTAGTTATCCAAACAAGCTTGTGATAAGATGCCACATACTATTTATTTATTAACTCACAACTCTTTAGTGATAAAGCTGCACCAAGAGACTAAGAGAAGACCTAAAATCTCTCAAATTCAACTGGACCTTGTAGCAACCCAAAAATCAAAATATCTGAAAAGGAGAAAGTATCTCAGAATTTGTGAACATATACTAGACAAGAATTGGGATTCATCTTTTTCCCGTCTCTCTCCTTTTGGAGCCGAACTCAAAGTGCTGCAAATGTCTCTTAATGCACAAAGTTCGGTGATAGGCCTATGGGTTTGACAAGTAACTTATATGCTTGATCCAAGAAGCAAAGCCCAAGACAATTTATGCAGTTGACACTTGCCCATGGTCTAAGAAGTTGGTAACCTCGAGCCAATTCTAACCGGGGATAGATACACGGGCTTTGCTAAATTGAGTTCACCGTTCAAATGCGGCCTATCATTTAGTAGTTGGCGCTATCTTTTGAAGCCTTTTTCAAGAGAAAGGATCGGACTAGATAACAACAAACATCTCTCGGCCAGCCTTACTGATGGGGCCGAGATACTTCTTTAGGAAAACTTTCGATGTGAATGACTTCCCCTCTAAATTACAGCTTCACCCTTTTAGCAAACCTTTGAAAAATGTGAAAGGAGCCCTCGTCCTCTCCAACTACACCCTTGAATAGATATGGGGCGGCCTTCCCTTAAATAGCTACATTCAAACAGATTCTACTTTAGAAATCAGGTGAGAAGCAGTCTTCTGAGCAACCGGGGAGGAAGTGATCTTCAACCCAACTCTTTTATGCGGATCGCTATTATCAGCAGCTCTCTTAGTCATTATATTGCGAAATTTCCATTATCTGTTTTCCAATTGCTATAGCCATTGGACCTTTTTTTGGGTCTCTCACTAGATAAAAGAGTACATTGACATATCAATTTATTCCTGATTAATTTGGAAGAGACCAAACTAAAAATAATATATCCGGGAAAGACATTTACAATTTTGACCATAATTAATGGAGCGCAATTGCCTAGAACCAATACAGCATAAAACTGCCAATACATCAATCCCTAGAACCACTCAAAAGATTGATGACCTCCTTAGTGTGTTTTCCAAGACAGTGCAAATCTCATGGAAAACCATTTTCGCTCAGCTTTGCCCTATCCCCTCTAGGAGTATTTTAGTGATAAGTTATTATAGGAACTCGATTATCCTATTTGGTCAAATACCTAGTGATGAACTCCTATATTCCTTTCATTGCAGTATTTTTTAACAAGTTCCTGGATAAATACGCACATAAACAGGACACACAGCCTTACATTTGTAATTTACACATAACACAAACCTATATATCTACACACACACTGGCAACATAGACACAGCCCAAAAAATATGACGGACAACATTTTCATTTTTTTTTTGTCTGTTACAACAATTTCATTTTCATTTGATTAGTAGAACATCTAACGGGACTTTAGGAAAAGTATTTTTGTTTTTTGTTTTATTTCTCTACTTTTCAAATCCGCTTGGAAAAGTATAGAAAATGAATGAAATAAACCATACACTATTTTCATTGCTGTCCATTCCATTTTCCGTTGTATTAGACTTCTCCACCACTTGGGCATGCATGAATTCTAACATATAAATGCTTTACAGTAACTTTCCTAATTTCATGAAAATTCTTCAAGTTCATATTAAGTTCCATTGTAGACTGACTAATATCTTTAAACAAAGTCGGTCTCCCGTCAAATGATTACAATCTTTTGCAAAGACTGATATAAACTTGAAAACCAAATTAGCCACCAGAATAGGTTAAAGTTGATTAGGAAAAAAGAAGATTGTGAATAAAGTTTGCACCAGGGTGTGCTGCGTGTTAGCAATCACAAGAGAAATACCAACTTCCAGTAGACCTAACATTTCTAATATGTAGAATATGTATGCAGGTAGATTGATGTGACTACCATTACCCTAGATTTTTGTTATGCAATGTTACACATGATAATAGAACATCTAATATAAGATAAGCTAACGCCATCCTAGAGATCAATTTCTCAAAACATATTAGCTATGAATCGTTCATATTAAAGGGTGCCACGAGGGCTTGTATGATTAATGTTCTACGCCTCTGCTGTACATGGTAATCTTACCAATTACTAAAATGTTTCATTGGCAAATAAAAAACCATATAAAAGAACATAATTTCTAACTATTCACATGCAAATTTTGTAGTGTGAGGTGTTGCTCCTGTACCTCGTCACATGTACTGTGACCAAGCTACCAAACTACTGGAAACCCACTAACCACTGTCACATGCGCAACACTACCTTGAGCCACCCTCCCTCCAGACATCGACCCTCCAGCCATCGAACCCGATGTCACCCTTCCTCCCTCTCTCTCTCTCTCTCTCTCTCTTCCCCCTCCCCCTCCCCCTCCATCTCCCTCCCTCTCGACCTCTTCTTGTCCATGTCCCCAGGAAATGGATGCAAAAACGCCCTCCTTCACAATTCATTCACTTTTGAAATGAACAGGTTACACATAAAACTAGAGCCCTAAGGCACTCATATCCTTGAGTCAGTGCGATTATGTACTAGAATTTCTTACGGAATAACCACTTTTATTCGAGACCTAAAGAACTAAATATAAGATATGGAAGGGGATATGCAATAAGAAAGAGTCCCCCATCTATAACTAAAAATTCAAAATAAGCTGTTGAGGCAAAGAAAGTAAAAGAACCTTAGGCAGCAATACCAAAAGTAAGAACACAGGATTTCAGGATAACATAAGGTATCACATCAAAGTCTTATCTAACTCTTCATGGCAAAAAGGCAAAAAAGAAAAAAAACTAGTTCTTCACCTTGAATAATACCAATACTGTTCAATTTCATGGAGTAATTTACAACAACGTTCCAATAAAAGCCAATAATGTAATTCTTATGAACTGTAATCCAAATCTAATACTGAAGCATCCCATGACTCTCAGTCAGAAATAGCAGGATGGAGAAAATAATAATCAAAACAAAACCTTCATAACAGTCACACCATAAAGAAATAAGACAGAAGCACACAACAAGGGGGAAAATTGAATGCATTAAAGAAGTACCATATTTTCAACTGAATAAATGCATCACAACTTACATGTGCTGTATTAATACCACCATCAGTTTAGGATTCGAGAAGCAGCTTTCTGGGATTTGTACTTGTTATCATTGAGCATTTTGCCAAATGGTAGAACTCCAAATTTCAATGATTGCACAAGCAAATGAAAACTAAGAAACCAGTTCAACTATCATATCATGGATTAGAGCATCAAAACAAGAATTCGAAAGCCCCCCGGCCAACTAGCAAAGTAGGATGAAAAAGAAAGACGGATAGAGTTCCAATAAAAGCAAATGGTCAAAAAGGAAAGATGGATAGAGTAGTTCCATTAAAAATATCTCCACATTGCAAAAGAAATTATTAGTGCCAGACAAAAAGGAATAAGCACAAAGGCCTTTGAAGGATCAATTTTATATGTTAATTAATGTAGTTGATCAAATGTAATTATATCAACAAACTCTAAAAGTAGGTAAACCAAAAATTTCCCATCAAAATCTCTTTGGTCAACTTATGCATCAGCAAATTATGCACCATGATAACACTCCATAAGTACCACAAGTGAGATGCCAACTGAACAGGAAACATGTGATATAGAGGAACAAAAGATTAGACAAGCTACAAGGGAAACACTAAATGTACAGGAAACATGTGATGTGTAGGAACAGCAGATAGGATAAGCAACAAAGAATCTCTTCTTTTTTCTGCAAAAGTGCCACATAGAAACAATCTCTAACATACAAAGTGATCATCCATATGTTAAACTACATATATATGTATGATGTCATATATCATGGAATATGTCACAACAGCACAAAATATAAGCAACTGTTTATTCATAGATTCCCATATCACAGAATGCAAATTTAGTAAAGCCAAAAATTCACTGTGACACAAATCATGAAAAGTTAAGAACAATTGAACACTTTCACCACAAGGTGTGTTCATAAAGTACCTTCAGCCTGTTCAACTCCCACTTGTAAAATCTGGCGGCCACAATGATATAATGTTCGGCAATAGCAGATCAACCTCATAGATACCTCTATTATGCCAATACCCTTATCTTTCATATCTTTGTCTTGCTTCTCAAGAAACCCTACCTTGTGTGTAAGCCACAACTTGCCTGTAAAACTAGGACGTATTTTCATTCTCAAGAGAATGAGGGAATAAAAACAAGGAATATGAAAGTAACTTGCCTCTTTCATATCTCAACTCCTTCTATGATAAAAACAGTATATGTCAAGCATGTCTCTTGGAAGAAACAACTATTTTAGTTTGCGGGACATCTCAGCTAATGTATGTTAAGGAACAAGTATAAGGGATAGACTAGGGGGTACTTAATAGTAGCCAAGTATCTACAAACTTTTGCAGCTAAAAGACAAAGGATTTAATGGAACAAAGCAAAAAGACAAAGGATTTAATTGAACTCGAGATCTCATACTCTAATACCAGGTAAGATTTTGGTGAAACCAATAACGACTATTCTAAATGTTTAAGCTGTTAAATGAAGACATGAAATGTTCAACCAAATACTTCACACAAACTATATTTCATAGCTTGATAAGTACCATTTCTACAGTAATCATACTTAAGCAGAACATCATCTAAACATGTAACAGACTTGACTCCAAATCATCCTTGGATAACTGCTCATGCCAAGATTCAAGAAGATTCCCAAGTCATAAAAGTAATGCCCCCACTATCTGGTTGGCCCTAGCTTGTTTGCAAAAGGGATTCACCCTTGGCTCCTAGTAGAGGGCTTAAGTTGGTTGCTTTGATGGTCAATGTGGCACCTCCCCAGGGCTATCGCGGGAGAGAGAGAGAGAGAGAGAGAGAGAGAATTCAATTCTTCATCATCCTTGAACCATCAAATGTAGGAAAGAAATAACTTAAAAGAACGAAAAGAATAAACTGAGTTTCCTCACGGGACTTTATGACTAGGTTTCTATCAAGCTATAATCCATCAAAAAGATAAAAATTGCCTCTCATTATTAACACAAACAAAATTAGCCGGGCAAACAGATGAGGGAAATTCAGACTGACAGTCAACAGTTGCTCTCTTGGTGCCTTAAATTCTTTCACCCAATTTTTTTCAACGGGATTCCAAAGGAGCATTTATTATCTGCAAGAGCCTAGAGAAAATGAGAGATAAAGTATGAATATAATACACATACTCGCCAAGATATATTCCAGTAGTGGCCTGATCATCAGACTATATCTTGTTCACACAAAGTGTCTCTCATCCCACAGTTTGATGGCTCTAAACTGTTGTACTTCTGCAAATCCTATTGCCATTGAGAATGGAAGAGTATGAACTCGCTAAGAAGGTTCTCTTGCATATTAATTTGAACAATACAGTAAAAAACCACTTAATCTGGCTAGAGACCAAGCACCAGATCTGATTATAAGACATGAGAATAAGCATTATTATGGACATCAATTATGTCATACTTTCCCTTTTCCATATTGCATGCAAGAAAATCGAACTCTAGAAGAGTCGGAGGACAGGGTTTTCCTCTCTGAATCCAACACCAAAATAATGCAATAAACAAATAAAAATGACGATTATTAATTACCTGAATGGTCAGGCATAAAATATGAATTTCCGTTAAATCCGCACAGTACAAGGAGTTAATCAACCCATCGAAAGTCACGCTCTCTGAAGCCGCTAACTGTTGCCGATCATCCTGCTTGAAAAATCCAAAAGGAAACAAAGGAAAAAGTTTTCACAGTTTAATCAAACCCAGATCACAGAACCCATGTGAACCAGTCGCGTCTTATCAGTTTTTTTTTTTTTTTTTTTTTTTTGCTTGGCGGTGAACCAGCCACCGCCAGAGAGAGAGAGAGAGAGAGAGAGGGGCCAAAAATTCGGGCAACGGGGAGCTTGACGGGAAGAGAAATGAGCACGCAAAAGCAAGGGTATAGCCTCTATACAATTACCTCTGTGTGCTCACTCTCTTCTGTCAAGTTCTTGTTATGCCCCATATCAACCCTAACAACGAGATGATGCAAGAAAACAGTAAGACGATGGAACATAATTCAGAAGAAGAAGAAGAAAAGGACGAGGAGAAATCAGATCTGTGGAGAGGGTGGAGATACCCATTTAAGGAGAGTTACTTCAGGAGTCTCTAAACATCAAACAGATCCATCATCCCCATCAAGATAACCCAAAACAAGAGCAACAAAACCAGACCCCAGAGAGAGAGACAAACGCACAGGCACAAAAACAAACATGCAAGGTGTCGACAGGTTTCGGGGATAACGAACCAGATGTCGCAGAATCAATAGTACAGTGATCGAAGGCCATGGACCCAAAATGGCAAAACCACCGAAAAAGGTAAAGAGAAGATGTTTCGGACTGTGTAGAGAGCGTCCTCTCGTCTTTGCCCTTTTGGTTAAGCGAGGAAACGGAGCGACTTCAAGGGTCACTTCTTTTGCCAATTGCCAAGGAGCACGGAGAAAAAAAAAAAAAAAAAAAAGAGATTTCCTCTGACACCCCTTATATAGCCGATTAAAGAAATTTTATAATTTGAAAATTGGACTATTTCATTTCAAGATAACCTGATAGTGTTTTGGACACTTGTGGAAGCAAGTCATTTTTTTCGCCCATATTTTCTTTCTTAATTGTCAGCGTACACATACTTGTCAGACATTAAAAATATATTCATTGAAAGTGACGAGATGAATTACGAGAAATCGGATGAACAAAAGACAATATTCTTTTTATTTGATCCTTCATGAAATTGTCCAAATTATTTTCTTTTCTCTCCTCTTTCCGCAGGATGTATTTTCTTGGGAAGACCAGACACTGGTGACTGATTTCTAGCCGTCGATCTGACTGGTGTCGTCAATTCCTCGTGCATGTATGCTCGGATGGGAGGTGGGGTTGTCTTGGCAATCTGGCATTTCTGGATGGGACTGCGTTAATCCGGGGGACAGGCATTCGCCCGCGACGAACTCGCAGGCAAATTTTCTAAAAGTACTCAATATATTTTTTACATGGATTTTGCTAAACCAAATAAGGAATATATAGCTTTCAGTTTAGTGATGATACCCGTAATATAGACATTCAAATTCAGTATTTTAAAATCACATCAACCATGTTTAATAAGTATCCCAAAAGTACTAGTTAACAATATCATTTTGATATTAATGATTTTGTTCTTTTCGAGACACTTCTTAAGTAATTAGTTAAAGAGAATTTTGAAATTATCATTTCATCGATTATTCTCATATTATATGTCAAGAAGACACAATGAAATTTGGGTAACCTTCAACTGATTATGTGCTTATCAATATTTGAAATGTCAACATAACGTAGTCTCCGTCAAGGAAACTCTAACTGCCCGTCTCCTCTTCTTCCCTCCCTCTCATCTCTGCAAAATTTCCTTCTTCAATCTTCATGGAACGGAGGGTTTGAACTAGATCTCTACCTTCCCTCCTTTTTTCTTTGACTGATTCGGTTCTTTATTTTCTTTTTCTTAGTTTCCTCTTATTTATGGAGCTTTTTCTTCTAATCTAATCTAGATCTAGAAGCTTGTCTCTCCCATTTCGGGAAGATTTCTATCTCGGTCTAGTCTAGATTTGACAATTTTTGCTGTATGTTTTTAGGGTTTCGCTTCCCTCGGATTTCTTTAGTGTACAACTCCAGTTTCACGGAGTCTAGAGGAGTTTCGTAAAGATTTTACTCTCACGGTCATATCTATATTCAGTTAACCTTTTTTTATTTTAAACAGTGATAGTGTTGGGAACATCAAACCCAAGTATCGCAGAAAGGCAAAGCCATAGCAACAAATAGGGTTATTAATATGTACTCATTACTAAAAATGAATTCGGTTAATCAGGGGCCAATTTTGGTTTGAAGAAGTCACAAATCTTTTTTTGAGCATGTGACTCCTAGCTTTGTTCAAATGATTCATCTTGTTATCTAGAGCTCGTTTGCTTTGTTCAAATAATTCATCTTGTTATTTAGAGCTTGTTTTGCTTTGAAACTATTTGGTATTTGTTTTGATTTGCAGTTGAATTGTGTTGTTTCTCTTCTTCTTTTTTAAATAAAAATGAATGAAATGTTACTTTCGAAAAAAAAAAAGTAATGTCTTAAAAATAAAATCATCTTCAATTAGATATACTTAATAAGTAATTGGAAAACACTCATTAACCCGATGTGTCAACATTTTTACGAATGAACCAGAGTGAGATTAACAGCCTTATCTTTGGGGCTTATATTTATGCTAGCCATTTAAATACCCACTATTACATTTCTACATCATTTAGTTTAGAATCTTTTAGAAATTTTCTTTTGCTAACACTCTTGCTAGACAAGCCTAGATGGCTCAAGCCAGCCCCCCAACATGTAGCCATGATTATACTTGTCAAAATGGGTCTATAACCCATTTATGATCCATTTAAACATTAAATAGATTATAAATGGGTCAAGCTTTATTTCCTGAATCACCCATATGGGTTTCAAAAATAAGGGGATTAAAATATGGGTCTTTCCCTCTTTAAACCCCATTATAAAAATCTTTTTTTAACCTTATAAAAATATTTTTTATATTTCCTTTTTCTTTTCTTTCTTTTCTTTCTTTTCTTTCCATTTCTCTTTTTCTTCTCTTTCATTTTTTTTCCTATCTTCTTCCATCTTCCTCAATTGCCATTAAAGCCGGTGATTGGCCAAGCGAGGCTCGAGTTCGTCAACCTCAGGTGAGCTCAAGCTTGCCGATTTGGTGAGGCTCGAGCCTAGCCAATCTAGTGAGACTCAAACTCCCGACGTTGAGCAAGCTCGAGCTCACCAATTTGGTTAGGTGATGGCCTTGCTAACATATGGTGAGACTCGAGCTTGCTGGCATTGGGCGAGACTTGGGTGAGCTCGAGCTTGCCCGTGGTTGGTCACTGGCTATTATCATGGTTGACGATCAACCAAAGAAGAAGCACAAGGGGAAGAAAAGGAAAAGAGAAAAGAGAAATAATTAAAAATTATATGTATATTTAAAAATAAAAGAAAAATAATTAAAAATTGGATTTTTTTAAATAAAAAATAATCATAAATTCTATTTTTTGAAAAAAAAAAATTAAAAGGAGTCATGGAGGAAAATTTAATCATATTCTTCATACTAAACGGGGGAAAAATATTTTATTATTTTTGGATTTCAAGCAAAAACAATAAAATATTGTACTTTGCTTGAGAAAATACTTCTTGGAAAATATTTTCCAAGAAACAAATGAATGCTTTTTTTTAAAAAAAAATTTAAAAATTGTCTACTAGATTTGTATTGCATGGAAATGTTTTAGCAATATCATTTTTTTTTTAAAAATCATAAGAAATAAGATTTCTTAGATTTAGTTAAATGGATTGGGTATGAGTTAAGAATGGGTTGGCTCGGATGTGATTTAAGAATTTTGCACTATGATAAATGGGTCATAAATGGATTAAATGGGTCAATTAGGTCAAACCATTGATGACACAACCTAAACCCAACCCGACCCATCCAAAAAAAGATTAGGGATTAACATTTTCTAATCATGGACTAGCTCTAGTTTAATTCGAGCATTATTTCGTTAGTAATTATCAATAAAGAAATCGAAATTAACTTGGCCCGATTCGCAAGCACGCCCAAGCAAGCAAGAGGAAGATAATACGGCTCCAAATTGTTGTACCAAGCACGAATCGGAATTAGGTCGGGATAAAGCCTACACTAATCCACTCGTGAAAAAGTAAATTGCTGGCAGCAGTAAAATGAAAAGTAATTAAATGGAAAGCAATAAATACATAATTTGTATGGTCGGTTTCAAGACATGTCCTTACTCCAGCATCACTTAACCCTCCAAGGTGCCGAGGATTTAGAACAATGCATATTCAGATTTTCAGATTAGAGAGAGACAGAGACAGAGAGAGAGGATAAGTTTTTTTTTTTCCCTGATGGAATATAATCTTCCTCGGTACAATTTAACTTGGGGCTATCTTGTATTATAATTGTCACATACCAACGCTCAACTTATCGGATGGAGGGCATCAAATTGTCAGTATCAGGAGTAGAGGGAAGGACCGCATGCACGAGCCAGCCATGGACCACAATGATAGCTGTTGTTTCATTTCAGAACATATTGTCTTTTGGCCATGAAATGCGGTATTTGCCAAACCTATTCTGAGTAAACCAACAAAAGATGATAGGCAAAAGGGCTACAAAGAGGAAATGGTAATGGTTCTGAAGAGCATCGAGCCGCTCTCCCCCTTATACTTTTGCCTTTTTTCCACTTCGGGTATGTGAGGGGTTGTACCCACGATTCTGCTGTTGGCAACATTTCGAAAGTTTCTTCCGGTTTTTAGTGCCTTGTTCACGATCTCTTTGTCCAAAGGCTTATCATGGTCCCTCCCGCTACACCTGGTCTTTCTAGAGTGAAATTGTCGTTAATTCGGATTTAGCGACCCTCATGAAAGTTTCCAGGCAATATCAAGAGTTTGATATGGGGGTGATAAAATGACACTTTGCAATGCAAGAACTATGAGGTTTCAGATTCCCTGTGCTGGCTTAACTGTTACTTCTTCAATATACATAATAAGAGCTCACTCGTTTCTATATTTGGACCATTTATGGTTCAATCACGTTTCAAGGGAACCTCTTGTAAATAGATTACATTTTGAATGTCTACTCTCGGAAACCCTAATCTTATATTTATTTATTTTTTGTAAGGAGGAAGTCCGCTTTAGATAAGTTCACACAAGTATAAAATACCCACTAATTTCATAATTCTATATGGGGCAAGGAAATCTAAAGAATCAACCCGAGTCTTAATTTTCTGATTTATATTTTCCTCCCTAGTGTTTTCTATTTCCCCAACCACAAGCCCCAACCAGCGAAATTTTGGAAGGATGAAATGAAATCATCCATAAAACATGGGGAAAAGAAAAAATAACAATAAAGGAGGCTTCGGGAATATCCTTACTTGGCGTAGTTGAAGGACCACAATTGGGGCTACGAGACTGGACCACCCTGAGAAAATTATTCAATTTATCAAGAAAGGCCCAGGCATAAAACCCCCACTTGTCGACCCCGACAAGAAGAGAACCCTAGGGTCATTAAAAATATATAATCCATGTCGTGTTCATACTGATGGATGGAGTAGCCATCGATCCGAGATCTTCCGATCCGGAAACGAACGAACAATAAATATCATTGCGCGAGCGAATTCCTACTCTCTGTGTCGTGTCTTGCGACCCTTGTCTTGGTCACCAGCACCTGGAAATGTGATTAACAAAGGCCGTCATCCGGTATTCTCTCTTCCTGTATCGAGTGCATGATGGATCTTAGACTCATTTCATTTGCATAATGCAGTATGCCTATTTTCACAATAGTGGTGTAGTTAATCTTCGCTGCAGTGCAATGTCGACAAAATTTATTAATATTTAGGAAATAGGATTGGTCGGGCGGTGCTAAAGAGTGAATCGGATCATAGGAGCATATCTGGTCTCCGCAGAACTAGGAGACCAATAGTTAGCCCTAGCATCGATACATGGTCCAACATGCCGATTTCCTTACCGTCGAACAGATTCCGCCATTCCACTTGGGGGAGGGATTGCATCTTGAAAAAGAACATAACCTGAAGCAGGGATATGCGAATCACACTGGTTGATGCAAATGGCATTTCAATCACTGAAGAGCTCAAGGTGTAAGCAAGCAGTCACCAGCTTCGATTTTCAGTGCTAACAGCTGCGCACAAGGAAAATTTGGGCATCTCGATGTTCAAGCATGATGGATCAAGAAGCCTTTTACAATCATGTTATCTAATGATTCGGGTAATGTCGAATTCGATGTTTTGCTAACTATTATACCACAAGATTATGGCCACATGGACTCGAATTTCGGACATGCATGAAGCTCCAGGCTAATTCAACTTTCTAGATAACGAACGAATGGCCCAGGCCCGAAACAGAACCCACAGAATCAAGTTCTCTCCAGCTCTCCCGTGGACTTGACTTTAGACAACAGATTCTCCAACAGCCCAAGTACACTATGCTCTAAGACCGAGTGCCGATCATCCCGTCTAGGGGGGAGGGAGTTCAGGGGAGAAAGCGGACATCAATCCTTTACGGTCCGAGAAACATGTCTCGAAATACCGCTTGCTGTTCTGTTCCCGACCTCCACAGAAGTAGAACTCGGAACGAAAGCGCTATAAGCCCTAGGGATTGAAACTCGTACACCCACATACCCACCCCAGTCCTGCCCCTGCAAATCCAACGGAGCAGGTTCTAGGACCTGGATGGATAATTCGGCCATAACTGTTATCAATCATGAGGCACGCGAAGTTGCGAACGATACACATCAGTCAAAGAGAAGCCTTTTAAAGTCGAGCAACAAGAAGCTAATGCCATCTGTAAATAACCCCATTTCTTGCAAAAGGAAACAAAGCTAAGCAATGCGCTCTGCAGTCAGTTCCAACAACAGCATTCCTCTCTAACAGCAAAAGGAAAACTAAGCTAACCCTCTACAACCACTAATGATCTAGATTATCTGAATATAATGCTGGCCATAATATTAACTACCACCAAGAGAATGTTTTGCTTAAATACTGCACAGCTCGGGAGGATCCACAAACATGCAAAATCCTAAAGAGTTCCAGAGAGATGGACCGGTGCCTCAAGGAGAAAACACCTTCTACTCAGTCAGCAAAGACCCCCTTTCAAGATTTTAAGCTCCTTTTCGGCGCTTTTTCCCAGTGCTCGACTTGCCTCCCTGCGCTTTTGAAGATTCTGACAGCCTTGGTTTCTTACTGAGAGGGACTTCAGGTGTATCCTCTGAGTCTTCATCCTCAATTTCATCCTCTTTTGGTTTGGGTGAACCCAGTTTGAGCTTTCCAGAACTACTGGTATTAGCCTTGCCAAAGCTTCTTGGACCTTTCCCCTTGGAAGTACTCTTATCGGCTCGCATGGACTTGTCACCTTTCTGGATTTCTCGGTCAGACTTAGTTGAAACACTTCTTGCACTGGAGTCATTGGTTTTCGATTTGCCAGTCTTGAGAGTCATAAGCTCAGTATCCTTGGCTTTCCCATACGTTTTCAAAGTTGCCTTACCAGTACTTTTGGGGGTTCGGTCCTTCTCAAAATTGCCATCTGTTTTCCTGCCTTCCCTAGACTTGTGACCAGATGTTGTAGCAGGAGCTTTGGATTTGCCAGAAGAAGCACCTCCACTCCTAGCAATTAAACATCAAATGGTTATGCAACAAACCAAGGACAATAACAGTCTATCTGTAAAATTTAACTCACTTCTTGGATGGCATATCAATCTTCCCTTTCCTTGCTGAAGCCAACCCAGGCTTCCCTTTCGCCTTTCTCTTCAGAGGCCTGAATGAAGCAACCAGATGATAACGGTACAACACTATTTATAGGTAATGTACGCTGGACAATGGAATCAAGTGAAGAATAAAGATACAGAACAATGCGCACGAGATACAGCAATCACATGTCTGGAGAAGCAAATATATAGAGATCTAAGTCCCACAAGCTGTCCATTTTGAAACGTTATCTTAATAAAGTCCTTAAGAAGAGCATTGAGACAGACAATGGTATTAATCCACAATAACAAGAGGCAACTCCCCAACATCTTTGCTTTAAAAAGGAATGCTCCAAGAGCTTTAGAGAGAACGTAACAATATTATATTCACAAACTACAAGGAAATCCACCCCAAAATTCAGACTAGAAAGTCAGATTTTCGTGTATCCTACGCAAGTATCAATTTCAAAAGTATTAAACCAGCCTTCCCAAAATAAACTCTAAATCAAGAATGCTAAATTTCCACCAAATAAAAAATTTTATGATGTCAAATGTATTATTTCCTCAAACAAGTCAGGGGAAGAAGATAAAGGGACGTACATTTCTGGCAAACCATCCGAACTATCACGATCAGCAACTTGGCCCTGTGGAGAGAAAACCATCAGTTAGTTATCCATAAGACACAACATTGAGGTCATAAGGTTAATGTTGTCAAATCCATCAGTACCCACCTTATCTCCAGAATCACCTTCAACAAGCTTCCATCTCTCTGCCTCGAGATTTAATATCTCCACATCACCATCTTCATAGAGAACCTGCGAAAGTATGCAGTTGTAATCTTCTGGACATAATGCCCGAATCTCTAATACCAGATAAAAAGAGCATATTAATAACCATAACTGCCATCTCACCTTATGCTTCTTGTGCACACTATCAAAAGCATCAATGACACCTTCATAGTATCTGAAAGATTATGAAATAGTCAGAAGCAAAACCATGACCACAAGAACCAGCTTTAGGTTTGGTTAGATGTAGAGCCAGCACTTAAAATATTTGACTTAGCAAAATAGAACAGGGACATAGAGAAAGACTACAGAAAATCTATACGTACTGTTTATCAAGAGGCCACCAAACTTTAATCTTCGAACCAACCAGATCCTCTCCATAACTCTTAGCGTCAGAATCCTGGGACACCTATGACCAACCAACCAGAAATCATGTCACCATGAACAATGGATATCAATCCTATGGCACGGTCTTTCTGTTTTCTTTTTAGTGCTGGGGGAGGTATGAGAAATATGCACTTCTACTATCCACTTTAAACACAACAGAAGCTTGCAGGAATGGCAGGAGAAAGGACAAAGATCAGAACCATCAAATGAGCATAGCATCACAAACACAATCAAATTTAAGGCATGTAACAGCAGTTGAGACTCATTGGTTATCAGGCATTCATAGAAGCCCTCATTTTCTCTATTTAAAAGCACATATATACTGAATTTGTCATCACCTATGGTAGATCATGATACCCCTACCAGAGAAGCACAAGCTTATTCAAAACAAGCCAAGACAGACACGACAATGGCAAATCATCAATCCCAGTTGACATTGTGTCAAAATCTGAGCTTATCAATATGCAGTTTACAAGATTAAGTACAAAACTATCTCTCTCTCACAGCTATACTTTGGAGGGGATTTTCTTTCTTTCCCATTTCAATTCTTCTCGATTAAGATTCTTTCTTTCTCCCTAAGGTCTTCCCTAATCAAGCCCTTCATGTCTAAAACTAGCAAATGCAAAAGAAGAAAAGGTTGACAATGCAAAATAGATGGTTAGACATTGTGCATACATACCTCCTCTTTGCCTGAACTACGCTTCCTCTTAAAATTGTCCTTAGAGGTCTCACCCAGGTGCTTCTCATCTTTAACTGGTTTTTTCACCCCCTTAGGGGAGGAAGGAGTTCCCTGATAGGTAAAAGTACTCATCACTAATCAAGTGAAGAAATATATAATATTATAGACAAACTTCAATATGGAAGTACCTTCCTATCGTATTTCCCAACAGATTTCTTGACATTCTTCTCAGAAGCCAATCTACCTCTGGCGTGCTTCCTTCTGTCCTCTGGCTTCTTTCTAGAGGCACCTTCCGCACTGCTGGTGCTTGCATTCACTTTCTTCTCCGACTGCTTCAACACTTTTACATCTGATCCACTGGTTGCGTCATCTTCCTTTGACGTTTCCTCCACTGTTACAGTTCTCTCCTTGCTGGACACATCATCAGCGCTATCATCCACTCTTTTCGTATCTGTTTCTACTTGAAGACCAGCCGTTCCTGCAGATTCTTTTTTGGAAACATCAACAGAAGATGGTTTCACCTCTTCAGCTGAATCGTCTTTATCCTTTGGTGATCCAGCCTCCTGGGGCTGACTTTCATCAGGTATCTCCTTAGTTAAGGTAGGCAAAGCAGAGACATTGGATTCATCAGCTTTGGACTCGTCAGCTTTGGACTCATCAGCTTTGGACTCATCAGCTTTGGACTCATCAGCTTTGGACTCATCAGCTTTGGACTCCTCATCTTTCGACTCATCATCAGCCGCTTTATCTGTAGATGGCTCAGACACGCCCTCCTTTTCACTTTGCAATGGTATTTTTACCTCACATTTCAGATCTTCTTCGGGCAGACTTGGAGCATCATTGCCAGGTTCTTTCTCAGTGTCTTTCATATTTTCAGCATCCTTGTCATTAACCCGAGCAATGTTGGAGGACTTTGCAGCTCTAGATGACATGTTGGTTCTCCTCCCTCTCTTTTTTTTAGCTGGTTCCGGCTTGGATTCTTCTTTCTGTGCCTTCTTGTTGTCCAATTTATCAAGGTCACCATTGCTCGATGCATCAGTGGCCTTGGATGCACTCTCCTTACCTTCTTCTTCCTTATTCAATGACGCGGGATCTACCGAAGAATCATCTTTGTCTGGCTGGGTTGAACCATTGTTCACAACTGTTTTTGGAGATTCGCCAGGTGCAGGAACATCTTGAGTTGAAGGCTCTTCAGCTGACCTCTCTTTTTCCATCTACACAAGCATAAATCGGATGTTAAAAGAATTTATGCAAGTAATGTCACGAACCCAGAGCAGAAAGAAAGAAAGCAGAGATATGCCACTAAATAATGACATCAGAAGATCTTGTTGAAAATGGCGAGTAGATCATCTTGTGGGTTCATGAAAATCAATACAGAGAATGATGTGAGAATAAAAACCGAGAACTTACAAACCAAGCACAGTGGAACTTATTTTCACTTACATCATGGATATCAGTTTCCTCAGCTGCACCATTTGAGTCTTGACATATGGAAGCAATTACTTTACTATAATCATCTAAAACAACACCAGACGATTTCAATGCTTGGGCCAGGTAAGGTTTCAGTTTAATGGCACACTTCTCAAGCACTTTCTCTCCAAGCTTCTTTGCAATAGGAAGCACATCCTGAAAAACAATGGGATTTTTATTGTTATGGAGGATAGCCAATAAGGCAAGAGATCTAGCTGACTTGAAAAGAAGTTTACCTCATTGTCCTTTTTTACACTGGCTAAGACAGGAGAGAGAAGCTCTGGTGAAATATCTTCACTTTCTTCTATAACCAGTGTCATAATTGTCTCCATTGATGTAAAGACATTTTCTGGATGGTACTCCCTGAATGTTTTTTGTTGAACATTAGTTCCAAGCATAAGTATAGATGTAGTTATACTAGGTGAAATTAAAACTGCCAAAGGAATGTAAATAGACATATAATCTGCAGGATACCGACAAAAAGGGCTGATTCTGAAATCCCCATCAGTATGGAGGGACAGGCAATGCACTCAATCAACTAAAATACAAATAGATTCAATACTTCCTCCTAGCACAGAAATGGAATCTGGTACAGATACAGAACAATAAATATGCCAAACAGACATCATAGAACGGAAAGTGAAACAACTGAAAACCAAAGGACTGAGAGGAGAAGAAAAAAAGGCAAAAAACTGATAAAACACATCGAATTGTCAATACACACAACTGCAATCAAACTTTTTATTGTAGCTTTACAACTATGATGAATTAACTCTAATTGGTAAAGGACCCAAATTCCGGAGCATATATGATTCGGTGTTGGCACAAGAATTCATTATGAAGGATTATAAGATGCCACCTAGGAAAATGATCATTCAAATCCATCAAAGAAAGCAGAGAAAAGTTGAGGACCAGCTATGTCCAACTATCCATGAAGCCTGGATCAGGCATTGACATACCTTATTTCCTTTAAGAAATGCTCGAACATTTCAAGTATCAGATTATCGCACTCAAGGTCCAGCATTACAACGCAGGACCTGACCTTCGCAACAGTTTCCAAAATCGAGGCCCTTTTCACATATGATCGGCTTGACTTATCAGATAGATTCTGAAAGGATGACACGATCAGCTGAAAAACTTCCTGTGTGTGCCAAATTCACATTAAAACAGCTTAAAGGTTAGGTCACGAAACATTTGGCCACTATGATCCAGGAACACCATTAATATAAGATCAGTTATTACCTTCATTTGGTCATCGTCATATGGAGCCTCTGGTGCACTGATCCTTGTTATCTCACTAATGCATGAGGCAACAGCAACTCTAACATCAACATCTGCATGCCTGAAAAGTCTGTCAGCCACTAATGCCTTCTGTGATGGACTAAGCGCCTTTTGCATTGCTTTGCTTGGAGATTGTTCTACTCTTGAGAGACAAGATTCAACTCGCTTCATTTGCCAGGTTAAAGCAAAATAAAGGTGAATTAGTTACCATCCACTTTAAGTCATGCACAATATGAACAACATGAAATATGTCAAGCACCATCCACCATATTAACTCTTTTCTATCCTTCATAGAAGCATGCAGAAAGATACATGAGTACTAAGTTTCAAATACGAAGGACGTGAATGCAAACACAAGGGCAACGCTAAATAGAGAATCTAACTTTCCTAAGACATCAATCAAACACTCAAATCACCTTATTTAAGGATGTATGAATAAGAAAGAAATAACTGCACTGCAAATAGCCAATCACAAATTCAGTCGCCAAAATCAGCACGCAAATATCCGAATAAGGTAAAGATAAAACAACCGGGTAAGCTGTCCGTGTTAGTATTTAATATGCATATCTTCTGATTGTAGTCAAGCATACATTTCCTGAATCAACCAACGCCTCTTCAACGATATGCATATTAAATATTAACTTGACCGTCATAACGGCTTCCTACTTAAAGTGCAAGGATCAGTCTATTCAACCTCCTTTTAATGCCGCAATTGAAATATAACAGGAAACAATGAATTGACGGCAACGTATATAACTAAGATCCACAACAGACACCTCTTCAACGGCCTTAACGGTCACAATGGCTACCCGACGACGAGGAAAGGATTAGCAATTTCAACCTTTTCCTACTACAAATGTCAATACAACAGGAAATAATCAACCGACGCCTCTTCAACGATATCAACGGTCATAACAGCTATACTACCAAAACAACAAGGATCCGTCAATCCAACCTTCTCTTACCGTAACGATACATCCATGCAACTACAAACATGTATTTGCTCCTAACAAACATCAAAATCCCAACAAATTCATCTCAAACATACCACGCTGCTCTCACAAAAACAACCCGATTGCTCAACGAGGGAAATCCCTGACTCACTCAAGGTTTCACGAAGCAAGAAACATCATTTCACACACGCACGAACGGCACGTAATTGAAAAACACAATCCTCACACAATTAAAGCCCCTCCCCCCTCCTCAACCCACCCACATGCAATCATCACCCCCAACGACCCGGAATCACGCTCGCGACACCAAGAAAACACGCATTCTCGACCAAACGCAAGCCGACCACACCATGCAAGACGAAAAACCTAAACGCATCTCCAGGTGAAAAGCCCTAGCAAGGCTCCCACGACCGCCCCCCAGATCAAAACCCGCACGCGACATTCGCCCCAAAACCCAACCAATTACCCGCCCCCCCACCAGCCAACCAACCAACCCCAAAAGAAAACACCCGAAGCAATCAGAACAGGGCGAA
Source organism: Corymbia calophylla (assembly GCA_014182845.1). Taxonomy (NCBI): domain Eukaryota; kingdom Viridiplantae; phylum Streptophyta; class Magnoliopsida; order Myrtales; family Myrtaceae; genus Corymbia; species Corymbia calophylla. The sequence goes on along the minus strand of CM024695.1, from coordinate 14,373,429 downwards.
AAGAAGAGAGGGGACGAGGGCGAGGCGCCCTTGCTTACTTCAAGAAGGGGCAGGAGCTCGTCCACGGCGGCCAGCGGCTCCACCAGCTTCCTCCCGGCCTCCGCCAGCTGCTCCTCCAGCTCCTTATCCGACGACGACGACGACATGGCTTCCGATTCCCCCCCGCTGAGCGCGCGCGCGCACACGCCACAAAAAAAATCGAACGAACTAACGAAAACGAACCCGGCTCGGCTTTCCCCCCCGCCCGCTCCCACGGCCGATCTTCACATCGACCTCGCGAACCAGCCCCCTCTCCTCCGGAACCCTAGGGCACACAACAACAAAGCAGCGATCGAAATCGAGTGAAGAAGAAGACGAAGGACCAAAGAACCGGACTTTCCCGCACGAGCACGAGCGAGCGAGCGAGCGAGAACTGTCGAGTTGCAGAGAGAGAGAGAGACAGGGAGTTTTAGGGTTTTTTCTTTTTCGATTTTTTTTTTCCTTCTCTCTCTCTCGGAAGAATTTGGGATTTTTCCTCTTCTCCTCTCTCTTTTTTGTTTTTTTAACCTTCTCCGGAGATTTTTCTTTTTCTTTTTCTTTTTTAATTTGTGGATTTTGAGGGCCATCTCCGGGCGCCTTTTATAGGTGAGTCCACCGAGGCCCCGGGCTCGGACTCCGCCTGGGTCTATGAACTGGAGTTGAATCGGGCCGCTCGGATCCGCCGTCCGATCCCCCTCCCCGGGCCCACGCGGGGCCTCCTCCGCCGTCCGATCGCTCGACCAGCTGTTCCAGGATTTCCTTCCATGCGCTCCCCCGCGGGGGAGGTTGCCTATTTTTTCATTTTGGGGGATGGAATTGAATGCGGGTTTCTCTTTATGAAAAGGGCTGGGGATTTTGGTTGCTAAATTCGTAGAACATGCCTCTTTATGCCCCAATAGGGGAAAAAAAAAGGAAGGTGAGGGGAGGGGTTCGTCGAATCGAGGGATGGGGTTACCATAAACACGAGATTTAGGTTAAGTTATGATGTCGGCGATGCGTGATGAGATGAATGTGCAGATATCGAAAGTGCGACTGTTCGTGCGTAGTTCGAATAAGTTAAAAAAATTAAAATTTGTCGGCTCGACGATCGAGGGATGCGAATTTATATATGTCGGCGGCATGCAAGACGGGTTTCTTCCCGAAGGGAATGTTATGCGTTAATTTGTAACTTACTTATGCATGGATAGTTCCTCCGATAAATTTTAAGTTAACGGTTTTTACCGTTGAAATTAGTTATTTCCGAGGGGATGAGTTTACAACGGAACTTAAATTAAAAATAACGAGACAATAAAAAAAGTAACATTGAATTACTTAAGAAAATATCATAATATATCCAAAAATACCATGTGATATATTTATTAGATGGATAGATTGCATTGCGTATGTACATAAATATAAATGAAAAGCAAGATAAACTAACACGGGAATTTTGAATTTCAATTAATCTATATTTTTGAATTATCGAGTGAATGACAATTACTAATATTATGTATTTTCTTTTCTTTTCATATTATACTGTCAATTTCTAGACAAGAGAAAAAAAAAAAAACCTCTTCCTACAATTGATTGTTCAATAGTACCATAAAAATTAAAATAATCATCCTCAAGTTTGGTTGTCAACGTTCTTCTAATTCTTTATCATGTAGATAATGTGGTTTGTCATTGAAAATTGGATAAGAACGATTCCTTCCTTCTTAAAAATACAATTGCCAAATTCAAAAATGTATATGTGCCATTTTTGCACGAGTCAATTATTTATTGAGTTACTTGAAAATTTGACTAAAATCATATGCCAGTGAAGAATTGATGAACTTTGCAAAGATTGTTGAGGAATTGGAAATACAACTGTTTTTATTTGCATGCATCGAAATATGGATAGATTTTTCCAAAGTAGCGTTTTATTTTTGAGTTGCCAAATTTTCATTTAAGGGTTTTAATTTAATGTTAATTTCTCTTTATGAAAAAAATTGCGTTTTGGTTACTTAATTCACAAATATGCCCCTTTAGGCAAAAGTGAACTATTCGTGGGAGAGGTTCATGGAATCGATTGAAAGGGTTACCATAATTGCGAGATTAGCTTATGCTTTGAAGTCTACGGTGCGTGGCAAGATGACTGGTCAGATATCGAAAGTCCACTTGTTTTACGCAGTTCGAATAAGTTAAATAAATTAAAATTTAATGGTGATCACAAGACTCATATTTATATGTATAGGATGTATTTTCTTCCCCAAGGAAACGTTATATGTTAATTCATAATTCCTATGCATAGATAGTTCCTCCAAAAAATTATAAGTTAGCGGTTTTTACCGTTGAGATAAGTTATTTCTGAGTAAATGAGTTTAAAACAGAACTTAACTTAAAAATAATAAGACAATTAATAAAAAAAAAAAGTAACATTGAATTGCTTGAGAAAATATTATAATTTGTCCAAAATACTGTGTAAAATAACTATTGAATGGATAGATTGCATTGCAGATGTACATAAATATAAATGAAAGACGAGGTGAATTTATATGGGAATTTCGAATTTCAATTAATCTATATTTATGAATTATCAAGCAAATGACAATTACTAATATTATTAGGTTTATACTTTGAGTAGAAATACTTTATTCTGTCTTTTTTTTCAGCACATTGATAATTTCTAGACAAGAGAAAAGGAAATTTTCATACAATTGATTGTTCAACAATACAGTAAAAATTAGAAATATCCATCCTCAAGTTTGGTTGTTGATATTCTTCTAATTCTTCATAATGTAGATAATATGGTTTGTCATTGAAAATTGGATAAGAATGATTACTTCCTTCTTAAAAATACAATTTCCAAATTCATAAAAATATATACTATTTTTGCAAAAGCCAATAATTTATTAAGTTACTTGAAAATTTGACAAAAACCATGTGCTGGGATGGATCGATACACTTTGCAAAGATTGTCGAGGAATTGGAAATACAACTGTCTTTGTTTATATGCGTGGAAATATGGGTAGACTTTTCAAAAGGAGGGTTTTATTTTTGGGTTGCTAGATTTTCATTTTTGCAACAGCCAATTATTTATTGAGTTACTTGAAAATTTGACAAAAACCATATGCTGGGATGGAGCGATAAACTTTGCAAAGATTGTTGAGGAATCGGAAATACAATTGTCTTTATTTATATGCATGGAAAACATGGGTAGACTTTTCAAACGGAGGGATTTAATTTTTGGTTGCCAGATTTTCATTTAAGGGTTTTAATCTAATGTTAATTTCTTTTTATGAAAAAATTGGGATTTTGATTACTTAATTTGTGAACATGCCCCTTTAGGCAAAAGTGAACTATTCGTGGGAGGGGTTGGTGGAATCGATTGAAAGGGTTACCATAATTGTGAGATTAGGTTAGGTTTTGATGTCAACGGTGTGTGCTACGATGGTTGTTCAAATATCGAAATTTTGCCTGTTCTATGTAGTTTGAATAAGTTAAAAAAGATAACGGTGATTGTGGGACGTGTATTTATATGTCAGTGTACTAGATGTATCTTCTTCCCAAAGGAAAACTTATATGTTAATTCTTAACTTACAGGAGTTCCATCTAAAAATTATAAGTTAACGGTTTTTACCATTGAAATCAGTTATTTTTTAGTGAATAAGTTTAATATAGAAGTTAACTTCAAAATAATGAGATAATGAAAAAAGTAACTTGAAGTGCTTAAGAAAATACTATAATTTGTCCAAAAATATTGTGTTAAATATCTAATGGTTGAGTAGATTGCATTGCATATGTACATAAATATAAATGAAAAACAAGGGAAATTTACATGAGAATTTCGAATTTCAATTAATCTATATTTATGAATTATCAAGCAAATGACAATTACTAATATTATGTGGTTTATACTTTGAGTAGAAATACTTTATTCCTTCTTTTTTCTACATAGTACATTAATAATTTCTAGAAAAGAGAAAAAAGATCTTCCTAGAATTGATTATTCTTTTTTTTTTGTCTGTCCTATTCTACTCCTATTTTAATACACTTGGACTTTTGTTCTGCCTCATAACAAAGCGTAGGAGTCGAAACCCACTTTTGAAACTAATTTGTCCCAACCGCAACTCCTTTTGAGAAGGTGGGGATTTGAACCCTATAATTGATTTTTCAATAGTACAATAAAAAATAGAAATATTCATCCTCAAGTTTCATTGTCAATATTCTTCTAATTCTTCATCATGTAGATAATATGGGTTTGTCATTAAAAACTAGATAAGAATGATCACTTCCTTCTTAGAAATACAATTTCCAAATTCAAAAATATATGTACCATTTTTGCAAAAGCCAATTATTTATTTATTTATTTATTATATGTCTTACTCTATTTATTAACTTGTTCTCAGACTTTTAACCTACCTATTTATAGAGCACATGAGTCGAAATCCATACCTCAAGCTAATTGTCCCTACTGCCTAAGAAGATAGGGATTCGGACCTCCCACCTCCCTATTCCCATGTAGGAAGGTGGCTCAAGTGGTTAAAGCCAATTATTTATTGAGTAACTCAATAAGCTAATTATTTATTGGGTTACTTGAAAATTTGACTAAAATCATATGTTGGGGATGAATTGATGAACTTTGCAAAGGTTGTTGAGGAATTGGAATTTATTTATATGCATCAAATTATGGATAGACATTTCAAAAGGAAGGTTTTATTTTCAGGTTGCCAGATTTTCAATTAAGGGTTTTAATTTAATGTTAATTTCTCTTTATGAAAAAATTTGGGATTTGGTTACTTAACTCGTGAATATGTCCTTTTAGGCAAAAGTGAACTATTCATGGGAGGGTTTCATGGAATTGATCGAATGGGTTACCATAATCATGAGATTGGGTTAGGTTTCGATGTTGACGGTGCGTGGTAATATGGTTGTTCAAATATCGAAAGTTCACTTGTGCTACACAATTCGAATAAGCTAAAAAAAATAAAATTTAATGGCGATCGTGGGACGTGTATTTATATGTCGGCATACACGATATCTTCTTCTTGAAGAAACATTATATGTTAATTCATAATTTATTATGCATGAATAGTTCCTCCGAAAAATTATTAGTTAACCGTTCTTATCGTTGAAATCAATTATTTCTGAGTGAATAAGTTTAAAACGGAACTTAACTTAAGAATAATGAGACAATAAACAAAAGTAAAATTGAATTGCTTAAGAAAATATTGTAATTTGTCCTCAAATACTGTGTAAAATATATATTGAATGGATAGATTGCATTGCATATGTCCATAAATATAAATGAAAAACGAGGTGAGCTTACACAAGAATTCCGTATTTCTATTAATCCATATTTCTGAATTATCAAGTAAATAACAATTACTAATATCATGAAGTTTATACTTTGAGTACAAATACTTTATTCTTTCTTTTTTATAATAGTATATTGGTAGTTTCTAGACAAGAGAAAAAAAATCTTCCTACAAATTGATTGTTTAATAGTACAACAGATACAGAAATATTTGTCCTCAAGTTTGTTTGTCATTTTTCTTCTAATTCTTCATCATGTAGATAATATAGGTTTGTCATTGAAAATTGGATAAGAATGATTCCTTCCTTCTTAGAAATACAATTTCCAAATTCATAAATATATATACCATTTTGCAAAAGCAAATTATTTATTGAGTTACTTGAAAATTTGACTAAAATCTTATGCTGGGATGATAGATAAACTTTGCAAAGATTGTCTGAGGAATTGGAATACAACTGTCTTTATTTATATGCATCGAAATATGGATAGACTTTTCCAAAAGGAGGGTTTTATTTTTGGGTTGCCAAATTTTCATTTAGGGGTTTTCATTTAATGGTTATTTCTCTCTACGAAAACAATTGGGATTTTGGTTACTTAATTCATGATCATGTCCAGGCAAAAGTGAACTATTCGTCTGATGGATTGGTGGAATCGATTGAAAGGGTTACCATAATGGTGAGATTGGGTTAGGTTTTGATGTCAGCGGTGCACGATGAGATTGTGTTAGGTTTTGATGTCGGCGGTGCATGGTGAGATTGGGTTCAAACATCAACTATTCACATTTTCTGCATAGTTCGAATAAGTTAAAAGAATTAAAATTTAAAAGTGATTAGGAGATATGTATTTATATGTCGACGTACAAGATATATCTTCTTCCTGAAGATATGTTATATGCTAATTCATAACTTACTATGCAAGGATAATTCTTCCGAAAAATTATAAGTAAATGGTTTTTACTATTGAAATCAGTTATTTCTGAGTGAATGAGTTTAAAACAAACTTAACTTAAAAATAATGAGACAATATAAAAAAAAACATTGAATTGCTTAAGAAAAAATTATAATTTGCCCAAAATACCGTGTAAAATGTCTATTGAATAGATAGATTGCATTGCATATGTACATAAATGTAAATGAAAAACCAGGTGAACTTACACGGGAATTTCGAATTCAATTAATCTATATTTGTGAATCATCATGCCAATGACAATTACTAATATTATATAGTTTATACTTTGAATAGAAATACTTTATTCTTTATTTCTTTTTTTCATAGTAAATTGGTAATTTTGGACAGGAGAAAAAAAATCTTCCTACAATTGATTGTTCAATTTTACAATGAAAATAGAAATATCCGTCCTCAAGTTTGGTTGTCAATATTCGTCTAATTCTTTATCATGTAGATAATATGGGTTTGTGTCTGAAAATTGGATAAGAACGATTCATTTCTTCTTAGAAATACAATTTCCATATATATATATATATACCTTTTTTGTAAAAGCCAATTATTTATTGAGTAACTTGAAAATTTGACTAAAATATGATGGGGATGAATCAATAAACTTTGCGAAGATTGTTGAGGAATTGGAAATACAACTTTTTGTTTATATGCATCGAAATGTGGATATACTTTTTGAAAAAAGGGTTGTATTTTTGGTTGCCAGATTTTCATTTAAGAATTTTAATTTAATGTTAATTTCTCCTTATGAAAAAATTGGGATTCTGGTTACTTAATTCCTTTAGGCAAAAGTGAACTATTTGTGGGAGAGGTTGGTGGAATCGATTGAAAGGGTTATCAGAAACAAGAGATTGGGTTAGTTTTTAATGTTAGCGGTGCATGGTAAGATGGTTGTTCAAATATCGAAAGTCCAACTGTTTTGCGTAGATCAAATAAGTTAAAAAATCAAAATTTAATGGTGATCACGGGTCGTGTATTTATATGTTGCTGCATAGGATTATCTTCTTCTCGAAGGCAGCGTTATATGTTAATTCGTAACTTACTATGCATAGATAGTTCCTCCGAAAAATTATAAGTTGATGGTTTTTACTATTGAAATTAGTTGTTTTTTAGTGAATAAGTTTAAAAGGAAACTTAAATTAAAAATAACATTGAATTACTTAGGAAAATATTATAATTTGACTAAAAATATTGTGTAAAATATCTATTGAACGAATAAATTGCACTCCATATGAACATAAATATAAATGAAAAACGAGGTGAACTTGCCTGGGAATTTCGAATTTCAATTAATCTATGTTTGTGGATTATCAAGCAAATGACAATTACTAATATTATGTGGTTTATACTTTGAGTAGAAATACTTTATTCTTTCTTGTTTTCATAGTATATCGGTAATTTCTGCAAGAGAAAAAAAATTCCTATAATTGATTGTTCAATAGTTCGGTAGAAATAGAAATATTCACCCTCAACTTTGGTTGTGAATATTCTTCTAATTCATCATCATGTAGATAATATGGGCTTGTCAATAAAAATAGGATAAGAATGATTACTTCCTTCTTAGAACACAAATTTCTATATATAAAGGAACTTGCGAGGACAAAGCCCAAAAATATGATCAATATCAAAAGATGGTTACAAGCTGTTTAACAACTCTTAAATATATCAAACTAGGTTAATATACCTCTAAAAGAGGAACATGCGTCATCATCTTCAATTTCCCCTTTTTGTGAAGTCCTAAATGTCGACCTAATTTCAGGATATATGAAATAGTTACTTAATTAATACGATGTTAGTTGCGTTTACTCTAAATTGATCACTCACGAGTTAATTAACCTATTCAAAAAGACAATTAAGGATCGATAAGCATACGATTAGAGAATTCAATCAGGAATGGATCGTTCGACCATAAGGATCAAAGAGGGTTGATACTACGCTATTACAAACCAACTAGTGAATAGAAATAAATCGATTCAATGGAAGTATGAGATCGGATTGCGAGTAATTCCGCATTACTACAATACTAATTACGAACGACGTTAAACTAATTTTTTTGTTGACTTTGTACTCGTAGTGAGTAATTGAACCCTCACGATTATATGACAATCGGAGGTCACCCTTGACTTGAAGAGGCTTGAACTCGAATTGAAAATTTCGTCAACCATGGGTTAAACACGCAAAAACCCTTGAACGTCGCTCGATAGTTTAGGTCGTACTAAAAGTCACATTTGATTGAATTTAAGCATGAATTTCAATATGATTTCGAGTATCAAATTTTCAAGAACTTCAAGACTAACTTATTAGACGTCACCTCATTAATTCTCATATTTTGTCGGTAAACCCAAAAATTAGGAAGAAGGGATTATTGGGTCGAAAATTGAAGCCACGAGGAGACGGGCTAGCCGAAGGCCCATTGGGCCTTGTGCCTAGCTTGGCTGCTCCACCATGGGCCTAATCAAGCTCATTTTCTTCAATTGGACCCATGGGCAATTTGGGAAAATTTGTGTCAAATTGTAAATGACCAAATTTCCCTTGCTTTTGGAAGGTTTAAATGTTTAAATGTGTGGTCCAAAATAGGAAAGAACTACTTGGCCATGGTTGAAGCTTGAACACTAAGCCTCTCTAGACTTCTTAACTAAGTCTCTCTTCCCCCTCTTCTAGCTAGTTGGCTGCCCCCCTTCATTGCTGCCTCTCCTTCTTCACTTCTTCCTTGTCTTTCTTCCTCATCTCCTCTCCATCTTTGCCCGTATTGCCTGCTAACGCCATCCGTTGGATATACCGCCATTATGCCTAGCCACTGGTTGTCATCGCCAGCCACCCATCCACGTTGAGCCAACTGTCGTCCGCCTCTCTCTCTTCTCGGACAGCCTCACGGATGCACTTTTCACCGCCGTGAGCCACCGTCTGTCGCCCCTTCGCTAATCTAGAGTCGAACTGTCGTCATCCTTGTTGCTGCCCTCGTTTTCATACCCTCGGATCGACTAACCCATGAGTTAATTTCCTAATATCTCAATTAGGGTTTTAATCTTGATTAAAGGTAGATTAGTTTAGGACTAATCTAGATTATGTGGTTAGTTATAATTAAATTATGTTTAGTGACAATTAGTTTCACTAATCTTGTTTAGCGTGGACTAATTATAGCTTAACTATATTTAATGATGATTAATTAGTTAATTGTTAATTAACATTATTTTCTTAGAATTAATTATTTATAGAAATAATTAATTATGATTAATTTAATTTGTGGTAATTAATTATTGGGAAAATTTCAAAAAAGGACTCGAAGTAAACCTATTTTCTCAAATAAGGACTCAAAGTGGTCGTTGTTTCAAATGAGAACTCAAAGTAGCTAAACCAGTCTTAAATAAGGACCTCAAATCGACGGCCAGCCAAATATTCGTCGGTCGGCAAGCATGTGGCAATTTCGATGACCAAAATAAGGGCAATTTTGTCAAAAAAAATATTGATAGAAATTAACAAATCCTAAAAACCAAACCCCAAAACTCTTCTTCACGTTCTTCTTTTTCTGTACTTCATCTTCTAGGTTCCTTGTCCCCTCTTGCTCAGAGAATCCAAAATCTTTGTTAATGGAGCAAGATCCCTAACTCCCTGAGTTTCAAACAGACGTGCCATCACCCCCTTGGCTCTCTCTATCTCTCTCTCTCCATGGAAGTGGATTCGAATTGTGCCCAAGATGTGGGTCCTCGACATCAAGATGTTCTCTGTCTCTCGGTTGGGAAAAGATAATGAAGAATCAAGACTCTCGTGTTACATACGAGTGTTTGAATAACGAAGAGGTGGCTATACTCGAGATTTGTCTTCTTCGTTGGAAAGAAATGAAGACAAAAAAAGAAAGGAAGAAAATGTGAAAAAACAAATGTAGGGGTTTATTGTTGTGCTTCAATTCGTGCTCCATTAACAAAAAATTTGGGTGCTCCAAGCGAGAGAGGACAGAGAACGGAGAAGATGAAGAGCATAAGAAGAAAACGTGAGAATGTGAAGAGTTTGGGGGGTTTGGTTTTTAGGGTTTGTTAATTTCTATCAATATTTTTTTGACAAAATTGCCCTTATTCCAGCCACCGGAAATGCCACACGCTTACCGGCCGGTGAACATTTGGCTAGCCGGCGATTTGAGGTCCTTATTTGAGACTGGTTTAGCCACTTCGGATCCTAATTTGAGACAACGGTCACTTTGGGTCCTTATTTGAGAAAATAGGCTCACTTTGGGTCTTTTTTTGAAATTTTTCTTTAATTATTTATAGAACTATTCATTTAATCAATTGAGAGCGCTACCATAATCGTAAGGTTGAGTAGTTTTGATGTGAAGATGCGTGATGTGAAGATTGTTTAAATATCAAAAACTCGTTTATTCTACGTAATTTGAAAAAAGTTGAACAAATTAATAATGTAATGATGACAGCAGAATGCTTAGTTGCATGCCAGAGTACAGGGGATTTCCTCCCAATGGAAGCATTACATGTTAATTGATAACAGACTCAACATGGACAGATTTCTCTGAAAAATAATAAGTTCGAGGTTTTAGTGTTAAAATCAGTTGTTTCTTAGTGGTTCAAAAGGAAAGTCGCATAAAAAATAATGAGAGAATAAAATGGTAAATAATGAAAATTGATGAAGTTTGCAATGATTGTTAAAGAATTGGAAATACAAACTGTATTTATTTGTATCAATATGGGTAGACTTTTGAAAGGGAGGCAATATCTTAATCCTTTTTCCTAAGATATATGGATACACTTTCTCTAAAGAAAAACAAGTAATAAATTCATTGATGAATCAGCAATAATTTCTACATAAAAATATTTGAACGAGATATTATTGTGAAATTAATATGACGACAATGACAAACCTTTAAGAATGAAGACTCCTCTTTCTACAGTTAATGCATCGAAATTTTATAATGTATTCTATATATACATAACGATGACATTGATAAATTATGCAGTCATTTCAAATTTTCCCTCAATCCAACCGATCCACATGGAATCAAGCGACACTGTTACTTATGTAAACCCTCTTTTCATCCTTTACTTATAATATATACATCACATTTTCCCCCTATACGAAGGAAGTCATGATGTACTTGAATGTTGTTGAATGATGAAGTGTTTGGCTTTTAAGCGTTGAAATGTAATGTCATCACTCCAATGGGTTGGCTCTTTCATCATAAATTGACAATGCTGGTGTCGCTCTCTTTGTTCGACAAAATTTTAAATGCCAAATTCACGACTGTGCCTCTCATGCAGAAGCGAACTATTTATTGAAAAAATTGAAATTGTCACCATACATTAGATGGAGTGATTTTAATGTGTGATGATATTAATGTGATATTGTGATTCTCGAAATGTTAGAAATTTGGCTATTCTATATAGTTCAAAAAAGCTAGGAAGAAGGAAACACTTGATAGTCGTGGTACATTCTTTTGCTTATCTTCATAAGGATATATTTCCTATCTATCTATACAAATACACTATAACAAAATCTTCTCAAGCTGTTGCGTGCAAATGTGCCACCTAAAATTATAAATTGCAAGAATTCGACTTTCCTTGCCGCAAGAAAAGGTTTTGCTGCATTTTAATAAAAAATGCATCAACATCTATGTACTAATTTTTTGCTCCCTATTCTTCCCTATGTAGCCACGACACTAACACACAATACGTAACACAACACAACACGATATGCCGACACATTGTTTCTCAAAAATAAAGAATTCCTATACATTGTGACACATTATATATTAAATGTATATTTTTATATTTTTATATATACATGACAAATTATAATTTTTATGATTATTTCAATCAAATTAATTTGATTCAAATTCACAAATAAATAAATAAATAAAGAGCATATAATGAATTTACACTAAAAATATTAATCCACCATTTGTTAATATTATTCATTATTTCAATTTGACAAATTTAACTCAATTCCAATAATCCATTAAACTTAGAGGAAGAAAAACAAACAATCGACATTATGGACTCTCGTGTCAAATATGTCGAAAGAGAAGAGAAAAACAAACAAACTTGGGAGGTGAATTATGTGTCATAAGAAGTGAAAGTCAAGAGAGAAGAGAAGGCTATGTTTTTCTTCTTTCTCTTTTTTTTTTTTTTTTTTATATTTTTTTTACATATTTACATTTTGACCACCATTTATTGAAAATTTTTAAACTTGACTCCATGCATGTTGGAATCACGTGTCATAATTCCAAACTCACATGTTGAAATTCTGAACTTGACTGTTGGGGAGTGTCGGGAGAGTTGACCAGGTGTCGGATTTTTCGACACCTATTGACCGAGTGTCAGAGAGCATTGGACACGTGTTAACTTATTCGACATGGCACAAAGGCTCCCGAAAAGTGTTGGTGCTTTCTAAATTCTTCTTGTCTCTCTTCATTGTATTATCAATTCAATTATAGCTCATTTGCTTTTAAGAATATTTTATTATTTAGTATAATAGCATAATTTAGCGTTTTTCCCATATTAATTAGTAGACAAAATTTTCGTTGTTTATATGCATTTCCAAGATAGTATAATATTTACGGTATATGATATTTTATGTTATATTTGTGAATTTTTATTTTATACCAATTACTCGCTTCGTAGTCTGATAATTTGGTTCTTTGTATACTTATACTAAATATTTCATGCTCCAAAATTATTATGCGGTAATCAGCAGAATGCATAAGTAATTCTTTTATTATAAGTTAATTCATATGTATAAGATACATGAGTTTGGAAAGTAACAAGTTATCGTTGTGACCATTTAAAATCAATTACATAAGTTTGAAGAAAATACTATTTGACTATGACGAGACAAAATATAATAATGTGAAATGGTTGAGAACAAGTTATGCAATTCCGGTTAATTATAGCCTAAAAATCTATTAGGTTAATAAAATTGCTTTGAATATATGCTTACATATTGTGAAGTATAATACACCAAAATCCTAAATTATGCAAATCGTAACATATCTATCCAAAATTTTTTTGCAACACTATAAATCCCCAACTTGTGTATGTTTGATGCATCTGCATGGACAATGGAAGGCAAACGATGTTGACGTTGTAACTTTGTAGTTTAAGTAAATAAAAACGACGTTGTTTTGATCAAAAATCATCGATGGAATAATGACATAGGGTAAATATGTCACATATTTTAATTAAAAAATTATCCGATGGAATCATCTAGTGCCTATACTTAAGAAGTTTTCCATTCATGTTAATCATTTTCTTAACACATTGGCAACTTCACATTTGAATGTTGTTAGTATAAGTAAATAGAAATATCCATCCTTACAACTAGTGTTCTTCATTTTTATATGGATATATGCATTGAAAGTCTTAAACCAGTGGCTTATACTTAAGAATTTTTCCATTCGTGTTAATCATTTTCTTAACACATTGGCAACTTCACATTTGAATGTTGTTAGTATTAGTAAATAGAAATATCCATCCTTACAACTAGCATTCTTCATTTTTATATGGATATGTGCATTGAAAGTCTTAAAACCTATCACAAAAGTATAATTAAGTCCTAAAATTATCAAGTTAGTTTAATCAAGCATTTTGTTAACTCTCTTCAATTTAATTAACAAAAAATGTTGACGTAACTTTTTATTATTATTTTCTTTATCTTATGTAGTGATGATATGGCTAAAATGACGTCATTTTGGTCTAAATATGAATTTTAATATAATTTATTTAAAAAATCAAAAAATAAGTTAAATTTGAAAAAACAAAGAAACCAGGCGATGAGAGCTAGAAATCACTGACCCCTGCCAGCCATCCCCACCCTCGTTGGCCCTTCCTAGTGATGGTTTGGGGGAGGGGGGTGGGTTGGTGAGGGATTGCAATCCTCTCCGCTTGTTTCTCCTCCTTCGTCCTTTTTTTTCTTTTCTTTTATTAAAAACATTTAGCTTGCTTTTTAAATTAATTTAAATAAAATTTGTATTAAATATCGTATTTGGACGAAAATGACCCCGAAACCTACCTTGTTACAATAAGTTCCTAGTTTTTGGACCTTGTAACCTACCTTTTTGCCTAGAATCGGTTCTAGAACCTACTATGTTTTTCCAATCGCCCGAGGTTTACTTGAGAACCTGTTTTTTTTTTTATTTTTTTTTTTGTTTATTTTTATAGTAAAATCATATGAGGTTATGAGTAATAAAACAATACAAAGTAAAAATAAAACACTAGAAATCTTAACCCGCCAAAGGACAAAGGAGTGTTTAAACATGTATCATAAAACATAAATTATAAAACTTCATTCCTCATTCATCCATGAAAATTTAGAGTAAGAGGAAATATTGGTGAGGAGATTGTAGGAAGGACAAAGGTTAAAGGAGTGTAGAGGTTAGAATTTAGGGAAAAAGGAAATTAGGATTTTGACTTTTTAGCTTATAAAATTAGTTTCGAAACCGGTTTCAAAAAGGGGCAATCTAGTCTCGTTCTTAGGTGGATATTCATTCGAAACCTGTTCCCAAACCGATTCTAAAAATTCAAAATCTGTTCTTGAACCGGTTCCCAGACCGATTTTCGAGCGATCTAGTACGATACTTGGATAGAATCGATTTGGTTGCACATCCCTAGTTTTAGCCTTAGCCACGTCATCGCCACATGGGAGAGAGAAAATATTTTAAAAAAGCTCATTTAGTTAAGTTTGACGGAGTTAATGGAAAAGCTTGATTGCACCAATTTGACAAGTTTTAAAACTTGATTACACTTTTTTTGTAAGTTTTGAAATTTAATTATACTTTCTTGATAAGTTTTAGGACTTCTAGTGCACATATTCCTTTATATATATATTATTTTTTATAAAACTTCAATATGTTGAGAGGGACTCTAGGTTTTTGTTAGTGAAAATTGACTGCATGAATTACTACATAGAAAATATCTTCAAGTTTGCAAAAAATTAGATTTTATGCAATAGCCAAATATTTATTAAGCTGCTTGAAAGTATTACCTAAGTATTATTGAGAAGATTCAGAAATTAAAAATAATTAAATAGATAAATTCCAAAAATTAAATAATTAAATAATTATTTAATTAAATGCAGAAATTAATTTAATCAATAAATTAAACAATTAATCACATTAATCGAGCAATTAAGGAAAAACATGATTAATTAGCACAAAACACACAATTAAGCCTAATTAAGCACAATTAAGCATAAATAAGCAAGATTAAGCTAAGCTAATATTAATCCACTATCTAACCACCTATCTTAGGGCTAATACACTTAATTAAACACCTTAATCAGCCCTTAACACTAATTAATCCAACCCTAAGCTAGTTTAGGCACTAAATAGGGTTTAGGAGCTAAACTCACCCGTTAAGTGGGTCGGCGACATGAACGCGGCGGTATTGATTTCACAAAGGAATTGATGATACTATCTAGGTGATCATTGGGCGGCCCAAGCGGAACTATAAAGCTAGGCCTAAAGTATTACCTAAGTATTATTGGGAAGAGTTGTATTGATTTCACAAAGGAATTGATGATACTATCTAGGTGATCTTATACTTTGTGTCATGTCCTAACCCTTGGTCACGCAACAACCCTTGATCACTGTGGTCAAATAAGTGCGACATTTTAAGACGCGTCGCCAACCTTTTTTTTATCTTTTAATTATACACATGTGGAAATGAAATATTAAACATCCAATCAACAATGATAATAGGGATAGCCAGAAAAATGAACAAAACAAAAGTGACTTTGCTAATTTATTTATTTGCTATATTAATCATTGGGAACAAGTATATGTACAACCCTATAGATGGACATTATTCCGACTGCCATCAAAAAGATATAAGGGGACAAAATGGTCAATCTACTTCATCTTAAAAAGGCCAAGGTCTAGTTAGTCCAAAAAGTAGGCATTTGGTGTCCACCTGATGCACCACCTTGCAAGTCCTTTATAGGGTCCAAACAAGCTGCCTTTGAACCAAACTAGGGCTCAAAAGGATGTGGAGCTAGTTCACCCCATCTCTCATCTACCCAAACCGTAGTAGTAAATCTTAAGAAAACTACTTCACTCCCTACTATAGTAAACACCGATATGTACAATTCAATGGTGAGAGGGAGTGCAAAACGTGCAAGGTGAAAAGCCATACCTAGGGGCCTAAAACGGTTAGCAATGACAAATGAAATAAAATCTCAATGAGTCAAGGCCCTAAGCCTCGGTTAAGGTATCAATTTGCCTCGTGGGTACCTAATAGGATGCATTCCTCATAACAACAACTGACGGTCAAATTAATTCACAATAACCTTACCTCACAACTGTATATACCCTACATGATACAACTCACATGCTCAAAATAAGGCAAATAGGTATTCACATAATGATGACACAATTCATAATATCTCATGCATAAAGCAATCAGGCGAGTTCCAATTATTATGACCCCTAGAGCCATGGCACAACTCAAAGCTTGGTGGTCTTTGGCATGATCGCATCGTCCTACCCCATCGGGCACAGCATCGTCTGGATCTCCCGCCACATATGTCATTCCTATATAGAACATCAGCCCGGTCTTAACCGTGATTGGACATCCAGACACTCACCTAGCATCCAATAAATCAAGCATTGTCACTCCAAACTCCCGCTGGGTGATAGGTTCATTTTAGTGTGTCCACACAAGCATCTCAGATTTTTCCATCATTTTTTTTCAAGGCATACATTCTTCAGCCAATATGGGACATGCATAAAATCAACATATAAACTAATCAATAAGCCACATAATGTCCACTCATCGCTCTATTGTGATAATCCAACATTTAATTCTAGATAATCAACATTAAACAAGTTTAATCATAATTATTTAGTATAAAACAAATAATTAACTAACACAAAAGGAATTAATCATAATTAATTATTATAATAAATTAATTAGCACAAAAAGGGATTATTCGTAATTAATTATTGCACACAATAATTAATTGGCACTAAAAATAATTAAACCTAAATAATTATTGCTAAAATAATTAAATCTAAATAACTATCGTTAAATCATAATTAACTAATTAATTAGCACAAATCGTCGTTAAGCTATAGTTAATTAACGCTAGGCACGATTAGTGAAATTAACCATCATTAACCTTAATTAACTATAAATAATCACCTAATCCATTTTAGTTTTAAACTAATTTATCCCAAATCAAGATTAACACACTAATCAAGAGATTGATGCATTAACTTACCGGTTTGTGGTGATGATGGCACGAGCATGATGGCGGCAGCGAGGGGGATGAATGGCTATCTCTAGCACGTCGAGGTAAGGTGACGCGAGAATGGGTCTCACCAAGGATGTCTCTAGTTAGGAGGAATCAAGAGAGATAGAGGGATAGCGACGCCCCAAGCTACTCGAACAAGCATGAACGGCTCACAGCGGTCGAACTGGAAAAGTGAGGTGACTCTGGACAGTAGCTAGTGTGGCGGTGGTGGCTGGTTCGCACGGTGGTGAGGTGACAATAGCGGTCCCGACTCGAAGAGGGATGGACCAAAAAGAAGAAAGGCAAGTCAACTATGGCATGGGTGGAGGACAGTGGTTCGCAAACAGGCGGCCAACAACTTGGCGGCATGAGGGCGTTGTGGCTGGCCGGCGGTGATGGCTAGTTTAGTAAGGGGTGTCAACCAGCATTGCAACAAAGGGAAAATAGAGGAGCGGCAACACGATAGGTGGATGGGTGAGAGTGATGGTAAAGGACGACAACTCACGAGTGGTCCGGCGTGCAGGCAAATCTACAGGGCAGTTGAAGACAACGCCGAGAGAGAGAGAGAGAGAGAGAGAGAGAGAGAGAGATGCTGGTTTTTTGGGTGGTGATGGTGGCTTGGTTGTGATTCAAGTCATGACCGGCTGGGCGCGATAAAAGATGGCGGTGGTGGTTGATGATGGTGGTGTGGCCACAACCGGAGCAAGGCAGCAAGAGAATAGAGAAAACTGGCAAAGAGGAAGAAGGACAAAGGGAAGAAGAAGAAGAAGGTGGGGATGGAGAGAGAGAGAGAGAGGCGTGTGTGTGGTGAGGGGGAGAAATCGAGCGAGCGAGAGAGAGAGAGAGGGAGAGAGAGGAGGAGGGGATGTGCATGAGAGTTAGGCCTAACGATCCTTAAGCATGA
This sequence comes from Corymbia calophylla, assembly GCA_014182845.1. NCBI lineage: Eukaryota > Viridiplantae > Streptophyta > Magnoliopsida > Myrtales > Myrtaceae > Corymbia > Corymbia calophylla. The sequence goes on along the minus strand of CM024695.1, from coordinate 14,355,046 downwards.
ATTTCCTACCTAATTGTCTCTTGTACATTTATGCACAAGGGGCATTTTGGTCTTTTCCACCTTTTTGACATAATTTTCCCAAAATGCCCTTGGGTCAAAATTCAAGAAGTGAACCAAGGAATCAAGCTTAATGAATAGTAATGGGCTCGCAAGATCGTCTTGTTCGGTTTGAGCTAAAATCAAAATCGGGCTTGGAAATTGTTTCTAGGTTGGTGGGCCTAATCGGGCCCACTTTGGGCTTGCTTGCCCTTGTGGCTGCCCACCTTGGGCATGGGGCCTAATAGGCCTAACCCGACCCACTTCCTCTTAGGCTCAAATTTTCAGCCCGACGATCCTTTCTCTAACGTTTCTGAGCAAACCGAAAAAGTTTGGAGATTAATGAGGCAATATCCAACAATTTAGTCTTGATATCCCGGAAAGCTCAATACTTGAGATCGGATAAAGAATTCATGGCTAAATTTGATCAATAGTAGTTTTAGTACATCTCAGACTAATGGATGACTTTTAGGAGTTACATGTATTCGACCCATGGTTAAAATAATATTAATCCACATTTGAGTCGCCTCGATCCAAAGTTGTCCTCAATTGTCATGTAATTATGAGCGATCAATTGCTCGACCCTCATCAATCCTTATGGTCGAATTGTCATCCAAGGTCGAGTACTTTGGTCATGTGTGCACTTGAATCCTTAATAGCTTTTCCCCTTTGGTTAGTATCTCATGAATAATCAATTTAAAGTGAGATTTAACTCATAGAGCATTGATGAAATGTTCATTCATATAATCAAAAATAAGTCAAAAATTCAAGACATCACACTTCGAATTCGTCCATCATTGATTTTAATGATTAAATCTATGAGGCCAATCCAAGCTTGGCTCACACCCAATTAGGCTGAGTGAGGCTTTCTCATTGAATGCATTGCCAAATGAGCCCAAAAGGCCCTTAGACTTTGACTTGAACTAGACTTGGACTTGTCTATAAATTGTTAGACTCATGATCAAGTTTATCTAAAACAATTTTGAAGAAGTTGGAAATACAATTGACTTCATTTGTATGTATCTAGATAAATAGATTTTTTCATGAAGAAATATTATATCTTAATTCCGTTTTCATCAATAGACTTCAACATAAACATACACAAAAGAAATGCTATCCTAACATTAATGTGACAAAAATAATGAAATGTTTAAGAATGTGATGAAACTCTTTATACAATTAAGTGATTAGAATCTCATAATGTATTGTATTTATCCACAAATAAATAAAAAAAACCTTAATATATTTGGAATTTATGCTTGATCCAACCGATCCACATGTAATCAAGCAATAAAATTAACACATGCTATTACTCGTACGAATCCTCTTTTCATCTTTTATATAATACATATATGAATTACATTCTTTCACCAAGGCAAAGGAAGTCATGGTATAATTAAGTGTAATTATTGAATAACAAAGTACGCATTTTATTCTTGGGATAATTCTTGCTCGGAAAGTATAACTTTTTTAAAGAAAGATTTATTCATTAAATGACTATAAAAAAATGTAATCATAATCGTAAAAATATGATTGTTGTCTCGAGAGAAACATGTGAAAAGGTGATCTAATGGATCATGGTAATATGATTGTTTAGATATAACAAAGTCAGAAAATTCTTTGTGGTTTGGAAGGCTAGAAAAAAAGAAGGGATAAGTAAGAAGTCCAAAACCTTATAATAAAAGTGCAATTGAGTTTTTAAATTTTTGAAAAGTACAATCAAGTTATAAAACTTCTAAATTAACAATCAAGTTCCTTCATTTGTTTTGTCTAAATTGATCGACAAAAAATGATAACCAGATATTTTTTAAATGTAATTTGAAGATATTAGTTGGCACATCAAAAAATAGACCAGAATTTTCTAAAAGAAAAAACAATATAGCCAAAACTGAAAAAAGAAAAGAAAAATCATATCCTCACATGTGGGGCGGCCAAGGGTTTAAAATGGGGGTGGTGGCAGTATCCCATCATCGCCCAAAAAGGCCGGTCGGGGTAGGGGTGTGCAACGGGAACCGCCCAACCCGGGAACCGCCCAAACCGGACCGGACCGGCCGGTTTTGGGTGGTTCTCGTAGCCGGCGGTCCGGTTCCCGGTTCCCATTTTTGGAACCGGTGGCTAGTCGGTCCGGTTCCCGGTTCCAAGGTGGGAACCGGACCGGACCGACCGGACCGATAGTTTTTAATATAAATATTTTAAAATTTCTCAAGAATTCAAAAAAAAGAAGAAGAAAATTCTTCAAAATCTTAAGAAAATACAATTATATACAAATTAAAAGGAAAAATCAATAAAGCGGTGTATAAACAAAGTGGATTGTCTTTGAGAATGTATTATAATATTAACAATTTTTTTACCGAAAAAAAGAAAATTACGGTTTCATTCGGACCAGGGACCGGACCGGACCGGACCGGTCGGTCGGTCCGGTTCCCGGTTCCAAGATCGGCCGGCCCTGGTCCACGGTCCTAGAATTTGGGCAGGTCCTCCCGTCCGGTTCCCGGTTCCACCTTTGGAACCGGACCGGACCGGAACCGATCACCCCGGTCGGGGTTGCTGGAGATTTAGCGATGGAGGCAACCCTCCCCAGCCACAGTGGAGGGCTTGCAAGCCCTTAGATTTGGGCAAGGTCATTGGCCATTATCCAAATTTGGGTGAGTTCGCCGACCTTCACCAATATCAAAATACCCATTTTCATTCAGAATTGTAGGATGCCTTGTTGCTTGATGGATTTCATTATTATATTCGCATGGCCACCACCAAAGGTTGCTTGGTGGCGTGCACAAACAGAGGCTGCAACGTGATTTAAGTGCATGGCGAGTGAAGAGTGTGCTGTTGAGAGGGAACACGACAAAAGCCAGGGAGCCTTGCCCAGACTTGAGGGAGGGTTCGTAAGCTCCCACCTGTAGTCAACGAGGGTTACCAATTATTGTTGAAAGTCACTGATTATCATTGAGGCCTAGTGATCCTTGTCGGCCATTTTCGACAATGGTGAGAGGGAGACTACAGGGTGCCTCACTGGTGAAGGCATGGAAGCCCTTTGTCTATTTTTTTTTATCTTATGGTGTGACAGTTTTCTGGTTTCAGTCAATGATCTTTAAAAAAAAATGGCCTTTTTAAAAAAAAATCTGATTTAACTAAGATTTGGGGTAAAAAGTTAAGATTTTGACCAGAATGTTGTTTTAATCTTATGTTTCAAGCTTTAGTCAACGTTACCATCATGGAAGAGAAAGAAAATAATAACAAAAGCTACATTGACATTTTCCATTAGCCAAATTGGAGGGCGTTTACGAAAAGAATTATTTGCACATTTTGAAAATTTTAGAAATCAATTATATTTTCGTCATAAATTTCAAGAACACGAGTTCATTCCAAAAAAAAAAGAACTCCCAATAACTCTATTACATCCATAGGTGTATGAGAAAACGGATATACCTTTTTATAAAAGATGCATTACATGTTAATTCATATGCACTTGATATAAAAAAAACTGGAATAAATACATTGAAAATTTAAAACTTGTCACAAAAATACAATTGATTTCTGAAATTTTCAAAAAGTTCTATTAAATTCTATAATTTGTCAAATTGGTACAATTGAATTTTTCATTAACTCCATCTAATTTATTTTACAGAAAATGCTATTTGACTTTTGATTGTTTTCTCTATCCTATGTGGTGCTAACATGGCTAAAATGACATCATTTTGGTCAAAATCTAATTTTTTAATACAAGTTTTATTTAAGTTATATTAAAAAAGCAAAATATTAAAAAATACAAAGAAAAATAGGAAAAAGAAGGCAAGGGTTGCAAGCCATTGCCGCCCCACCATTGCTAGCCCTCCCTTGCCTGCTTTTCCTCTCTTTTTAGTATTTTATTTAATTTTTCTTATTTTAATATAATTTAAATAAATTTGTACTGAAATATCAAATTTTGACCGGAAGTAAGTCATTTTAGTTGTATTACTTTTTATGTTTTAGTTATGCCATCACCACATAGGAAGATAGAAAATAATAAAAAGGAGTCATGCTATGTTAGCAAAATTGGACGAAATTAACAGAATTACATGATTATACAAATTTGATAAGATTTAAGATCTAGTTGCACTTTTTAAAAAGTTTTAGGACCAAATTATATTTTTGTAACCAGTTTTTAGATTTTCAATACACTTATCCCTAAAAAATTCCACCATTCAAATGTGTACTTTCTACATCAATAGGCCATGAAAAGAATTTGGGAAATTATAAATATCACCTCAACCTTTCTTCCGGTATTAATTATCCTCGTTGCATTTCAAAATCTATAATTGCCATCCTCACTTTTTGTATTAGATTTTAAGTTCGACTTTCAACTGAAATTTTCAAGTTGTCATTTTCTTTCTCTGTCAAGATTTAATTGTAAGCTCTCGTGGAGCCGGAAAAAGAGGACATTGATTTTGGGAGCGCAGATTTTCATTCAAGGGTTTAAATTTAATGTGCCGATGCAGGTCCGCTGGCTCCGTCATCTACAAGACGGCAATGCATGGTGTCACTTTCTCTAATTGAAAAAATTATGATTGGAATTACTAAATTCGTAAACTTTCCTTTTTAAACAAAAGTGAACTATTCATTATATCAATTGAAAGTAATTATTTTTTTTGGTCTGTAACTGAAAGTACTATGATAACTATAAGATTGAGTAGCTTTAATGTGATGGTGTGTGATGCAATGACTGATCAAATATCGGAAATTCACCCATTCTATATAGTTTAAAAAATTAGAGAAATTGAAATTTATCAGTGATCCTGGGATGCTTATTTATGTGTTGGCCACATAGGTATTTCCTTCCAAAGGAAACATTATATGTTGTATATACATATTACACATGGAAAGGTTTCTTTAAAAAAAAAAATTGAACGGTTTTACTGCAAAAACTTCTAACTGAATAAGTTTAAAAACCGACCAAAAAAAAAATTAAAAGGAAACGAGTAATAAGACAATGCAGAAACAGCGTTGAATTACTTGAGAAAATTTTAAAGTTTGTCAAATATCTATTGCCTGAATAAATTTCATCAAGTATTTACATATATATATATATATATATATATATATATATATATATATATATATTTGAAAAAAGTAAGTGGTGAAACTACATGGGCATTTTGAATTTCAGTTGATCTATATTTGGTAATTATTGAGCAATAATAATTATGAATATTTTGTGGTTTATATTTTGAGAAAACATATGTTATTCTTTAATTTTTCCATATTACATTGTTAATTTATGGACGAGAGAAAAGAAAGTCTTCCCATAATTAATTTTTTCAATAGTACAATAAAAATAAAAATACTTGCCTCAACATTGGTGTCAATATTCTTCTAGATCTTCATCGGTTGGAATCTAGCATTGAAAATTATGCAGTCATTTCAAATTTTCCCTAGATCCAATTGATTTAGATGTGATCGAGCAATAAAGTTAACCCTTGCTAATATAACTCCTCATTTCATCATTTCCATGCGCATGACAATTTTTTCCCTGGGGAAAGGAAGGCATGATATAATTAGCTTGTCATTGTTGAATAATGGAGTAAGGATTTTACTCTTGGGATAATATTTTCTTGAAAATTATATCTTTTTGAAAACATAATTTGTTCATCGAGCTGAGATGAAAATGTTACCATAATCATAAATATGTTCATTGTCTCGATTGCACAAAAGGTGACGTAATGGATAGCGGTAATTGTTAATTTAGATATTAAATGAAAATCGACAATTCCTCATGGTTCGAAAGATATATGGACATATGGTGATACCTTCTACAAAAAGATGCATTACATGTTAATTCATATGCATACGATTTCCAAAAATTCAACTATTCATTTGCATACTTTTCACATGAATAGACCATAAAAGAATTGAGGAAAATCGAAACTATCATCTCAACTTTGCTCCCTTTTCAATTTTCCTCGTCATATTTCAAAATCTACAATTATTAGGATAAGTTGTTCAAAAAGTCCTAAACCTATTATATAGTCGTCAATTCAGTCCTAGGCTTTTTAATTATACCAAATTAATCTTCAATAATCCTAAATCTTTTAATTGTGTCAAATTAGTTATTTTGGCTAATTTTGACTGCAAATTGCTAACGTGGCAATCTAATCAAGGTTGGATTGTCTTACATGACATGAACAGTACTAACATAGACAGTTTTTATAGCTTTTTTTTAATTTTCTAAAATTTTTCCTTTTTTTCTATTTTTTTTCCTTCTTCGGCCATTATCGGGCCTTGTCAATTATCAACAAAGGCTGCCTTATTAGCCCTTGTTGAGGGTTGACCTTGCCTAGGCAGGTGTGGGACTCCCCCCCTCGCCAACACAGGCACAAGCATACCTCATCGAGGCCAGTAGGGGCAACACTCGCAAGAGGCCGACAAAGGGAAAAAGAAAAGGAAAACAAGAAAATGAAAGTAAAGAAAAAATATGGAAAATTTTAAAAAATTGCAAAAATTATCCATTAGTGTCAACTGTGTCACGTAGGATAGATGATGCTAACTAGACCAACATATTAACATTTTTCGGCTAAAATTAGCCAAAATGATTAAATTGGCAAATCATTGAAATGTTTAGGATTAAATTGATTTAGATAAAAAGTCTATGATTAAATTGATAAGTCATGAAAAAAGAAAATTTATGGAAAATTTTAAAAAATTGCAAAAACATAGTTGATAGAGATTCATAATTAGCCAAAATTGATTAAATACAAATCATTGAAATGTTTAGGATTAAATATAATAGATTTATGACTATTTGGACAATTTTCCAATAATTACTATTATCTCATTTTGTACTGAATTTCAAGTTGTATCTCATAACTACATATAATTTATGAACTAGTCATTTTCCTTTTCGCATCACCCAATCCACAACATTGGAATTCATTTTTTGGGTATACATTTTGGTAGGGAAAAATATCCAAAAAATCCTAACATTTTGCCAGTTAAGTCCATTTAGCCAATTTTGACTAGAAATTATTAAGACAAATCATCATATGTGGCATGAGTGGCATCTAACAATTTTGAAATATATTTTCAATTTTTTATGAATTTTTATTTTGTGTTTTATTTTTCCTTTTCTTCTCTTTTCCTTTTTTTTTTTTACTTTTTTTTTTCCTTTTTTTTTTTTTTTTTTTGCCCTTCTTCCCTACGCCAACAATTGCCAAGCCAAATCATCATATGTGGCATCAAGCAAGGGACAGTGGCTTGCTAGATCCAATGATGTGGACAATTTTGAAATATATTTTCATTTTTTTTATGAATTTTTATTTTTCCTTTTCTTCTCGAAAAAGTCCTAAACCTATTGCGACATGCGCTTGTTGAGTCCATTTTTTTTTTTTTTTTAATTTTTTTTTTTTTTTTTTTCCCCTCCTCTCTTTTTTCCCCTTCTTCCCTACGCCAACAATTGCCAAGCCTCGTCAATGGGCGATGGAGGTTGTTGGCCTCAAGCAGGCGCTTCGCCAGATCTGGCGAGGGACACTCGCACGCCGCCGCGGCCCCCCTGTGCCTCGCCCCTGTCCGGGGGCCCTTGCTAGCCGGCGGCCTCGTCGGAGCTGGCCGGCCACCGCCGGCGTGGGGGGGGGGGAGAAAAAAAAAAGAAAAAAAAAACAGAAAAATTAAAAAAACAATAAAAAATGTGGCCCTCCGCTAGCCCAAATTTGGCCGGATGCCCAAGCATCCCTCACTCGGTAAAAAAAAAAGGTTTTGGTGAGGGGGTTTAGGACTTTTTCGGCAATTCGCGGTTGGTGAAGCCAACGACCTCCAATGACTATTGATAAGGCTTGGCAATGGCCGGTGGAGGGAAGAAGGGAAAAAAAAAAAAAGAAAAGAAGAGAAAAAAAAAAGAGAAAAGGGGAAAAAAGACATAAAAACAAAAAGAAGAAGAAAAAAAAAAATAAAAAAATGAAAAAAATAAAATATTATTAAAATTATCAATTTCAGTGTTGACCATATCACATAAGATGGTTAATTTCTAGCCAAAATTGGCCAAATAAACTTAATTGGTAAAACATGAAATTTGTACAATTAAAAAATTTATAATTTAATTAGTAAAAGTGCGGTGGATTTATGACTTTGTGGATAATTTTGCTCATTTTGGGGAGCATTTGACAAATAGGTCTTCTTTAAGTTGGGAAATGAAAATTGTAGTTTTGAATTATAGTAAGAATTTTTATATGAAGAGCAAAACTGAGAATGAGTTTTGCAGTTGTCCCGAAAGAATATGCTACATGAATAGACTTCCTATGAATAGTAGCATGCTAAAAACTATCCCAATAAAGTTGGTAATAAGTTCTAAATACTAGTAAGTTCCGAAAGGATTTTTTTTTATTTTATAAAACAATATGAGATATGAAGAAGTGGCAAGGCCATGTCTAAAGGAGTAGGGGTAATTGGTCCCATTTAAATTGCAAACTTATTTGTTTGTAACTATTTATATTTTAGGCATAAGTCAATGCGACCTACTAGCTTTTATGTTTTGACCCCGTTAAATTTTTTGAAAAATCAAATTGACCTTAGTAGAGCACAGAAAACCCATATTGCAATGAAGAAGGTCCTACTTAGAAACCAACTCCACATATTCAGTCACTTAGATGAAAATAAATATATTTGTCCCAAAATTTCTTGATTTTTGTATGACTATGACTCATACATTTTCAACAATCCATGCGACTGACCTGCCTTTGAAGGATAATTATTTAGTTAGCATCTCAAGACACTTGTTAAAAAAATTATTGTTTTCATTGCACTACTTTTCTCTTATTTTCTGTAATCAATCTACTGAAAAATCAAACTTTCTTTACCATTTTTAATAAGAGTCCTGAAGTCACTCATTAATAGCACCATTTTTAGTTAGTGGCGGACCATTATGTCAATATATAATTGCTTTGTGATCTAATGCGAACGCGTATGAATCACGACCTAAATTGTTTTACGAGTTTTCCTTAGTAAGCGATACATCGTACATGATCCTCGTCGCAATTCTTACATATAGGACCTGAGTTCAAAGAAAATACCAGAGTTTCTTTCAATTAATCGGGCAGTTAGATTATAACTAGTTATTCCTAGCTCTGCTCGGTCCTGAGCAAGCATTGCGATATGTATTCGACAAAAATAAGGATTATGGACTGGACTTATTCTTTATTTGAAAATTCAAAATTTTAAACATTATTAATACATTAGATTCGTGGATAAAATTTCTTTGTTTATAAATAATTTATTACTCGGGTACCAGTCTTAGAAAGATCGAAAGATGGAATAGCATAGACGAGTAATTATTTTGAGAAAAATATGTTTGAAAGAGATATTCCCCTAAAATTGTTTTGATGATAAAAGAATTATTGAACAATCACGAAAGATCCGAAAAAAAAATCGCGAAAGAACTACTATTGATGATCAGGAACTAATTCTCTCTCCCCAAAATCCTCCGTGGCTATCTCATGAAAGGTGGACAATTGCATCGCAGTCTGTAAAATTCATCATCAGGTATGTTAAAATTGGGATTTTAAGTACAATTGCTAGGGTTTGTAAAATATCATAAAACAAATAATGAAATCATGGAGAAAATTATTCAAAAAATCCTAAATTTATTGCACTTTTATTAATTTTATCCTAAATCTTTTAATTTTGTCAATTTAGTCATAAATCTTTATACGTTTTGCCAATTAAGTCCATTTGGTCAAATTTCAACCATAAATTGCTAATGTAAATACTGGCTGTCTTACGTGGCATGACTAGCGCCGATGTGAATAATTTAATACTATTTCAATTTTTTTCAATTTTTTTATTAATTTGTTATGTTTAATTTCTTCTTTCTTTTGTTTTTCTTTTTCCTCCGATAGCTGGGCTTGGGTGATGGCCGGTGACTGGCCAGAAGGCAACAACCAACAAGGGGTGACCTGGGTGAGGGTTGCCCTCACCATAGGTTTGCAAGGGCCAACCTTGCTTGCTACTAGCAAGGGTTTGAAGGTACCTTGACGGTTGAAGAAAGCAAGCGGAGTTGGAGAGCAAGAGAGCAATTTGCCTGATCTGGAGCGTTATCCCCAAAGCTCTCAAATGGCGACTAATGTGAGTCGCAAAAGTCATACCCCAAAACCCAATTTTCTTCTTGCTCCTAAAAACGAAAACTCAAACCTTCTTTCTCAAATGGCAACTGATGCAAATCGGCAGAATCTTGCAAGGACTAGCCTTACCAACTTCAAGCAAGGGTTGACCTTGCCAGTCGCTAGATCCAGTGAGGTCAATCCACACCCAAAGCTGGTGAGGCCAGCAAGTTAGTCGGCGAGGGTGACCTTGCCTGAGGCAGGTAAGGGTGATCCTCGCTGTTTGTTGCCTTTGGCTAATCGTTAGTCCGCCTAGGCCCGGTGACCGACAGAGGAAAAAGAAAGAAAAATAAAAATAAAAAATATTTAAATGCTATTAAAAATTATGTTGGTGTCGAGTACACCATATAGGATGATTGACGTTCACATCAACTATTTTTTGGCTAAAATTTGCCGGATGGACTTAATTAGTGAAACATAAAAGTTTAAAGCTTAATTGACAAAATTAAAAAGTTTAGATCTGAATTAATAAAAATGTAGTAGATTTAGGACTTTTTAGAAAATTGTGAGATTTTAACAACCTATATAAATGACTACCGCTTCTGCCGTGGGGAATAATGACCGTAGTGGAAGAGGCCAAAATCATGCTGGGTTCTTAAAAATGTCTCTTTGGCCCAATATAAATGACTGCCCCTTCTGCTGTGGGGAATAATGACCGTAGTGGAAGAGGCCCAAATCATGCTGGGTTCTTGAAAATGTCCCTTGGGCCCATTGTGGTCGGTCCGCAAACTGTGCATCTGATTGGGCTGCTCAGGTCCGTAAAATGAATTCTCTACCCTCTTCTCAGGTAGCCTAACCCCAAAACTTTTGGAATTTACGTTGTTTGAATGTTCCTTCTGTTGGATCTTTTGACTGAGATTTCTTCAAGTGTCAATATTATCGATCATGTTTTCGAAAAAAAAAAAAAAAAAACCAACATAAATGACCTTGGAAAATGTCATCTGTCATTTTGTCATAAGTATGTCACACGATATTGCAGTAAGTACTTATAATATTCGCCGTGATTACTGATATGCTTACAGGCTCGATTGATGGATATCGTCGAGGAGGAGCTGCCGACGTATTTACACTGCAGTCATCGAAGACTTTATTATGCTCACTTTCTAGGCATGTCTATACATAACACCGGCATAAATGCGTCGAAGAACTCAACTGCGATAGCTGGCGAAACATCAAAGTGCAAGGCAATTGCGCCACCTGCTCCGACCCTTGAGTGGCGACTGATTAGCCCATTGTGTACGAAGGTGCGGGCAAATTGATAACGGTGCTCTTGATCTTCGTCATCATATTGATGCTGTTGGTAATGCCTTGGGAACCAATTCCGCTGTCCTTCAAGCCCTGCCGCAACATTGGACATCTTTTAAGAAGACCGGTATTTCACACACAAACTAAACGTTTATACTAGATTCTTCACCAGATCGACGCTAACAGGGCCGGTTCCGTTGGTGATTAGATCCTCAAAGATGCGCTATAAAGTAAGAATTTCGCACCCAAATTGATGTTCAGTTCATCCAAACTTTCCGTTGCCCAAATGACCCGGTAAAGGCGTTCTATCCTTGCTTATTTATATTCCATGACATTGCACTCGTTACTAATGACCTGGTTGGACATGGAATGAATATTACCTGGAAAGGAAAGTGATCGGGTCCTCGAGCTGGGGCAGAATTTATTTGAACAGTTCCCGTCTCCATTGCATCACTAATGAGTATCGCCTTGTTAATGTCTCTTGTGAAGACACACCCCTGTAAACACACGCATATTGGGCAGAAAACACACATTTGTCAGTCAACGGAGGTTATTCCCATTCTGCATAATCTATTTTTCAGTAAAGAGTTTTATACTCTGTATGTAAGAGAAGTATGGCTAATGAGAATACACACACATCGCACCACGGGTCAATCTGTCACCGATAATTATAAGGGTAAGAGCAAGTGTCAAACCTGAAGACCGAAGTTGCTAGCATTACAATGGTGAATTCCTTCTTCAACAGAGTTTATTCGGATGACTGGCAAAACTGGACCGAATGGCTCCTCCCATGCTATCCTCATGTCGGGTCGAATGTGATCCAATAATAGAGGCCAGATGAGATTACCCTCCCTCCTGTACTCTTGACAAAATGTCGCTCCTTTCTGCTTGGCATCCATCACCAACCCTTCAATGAAGTTGGCAGAAGACTCCGTAACAACTGGAGTTATATTGCAGTCATCCTCAGGAGCTCCTACGGTCAACTTCTGCACTTTAGCATTCACTTTCTCGACAAGTTTATCAGCTACAGATTCCATAACCAAGACAACTTTCACTGCAGTGCACCTTTGACCACTGATTATAAAATTATAATGTCAAGATATCTCCTTTGGCAGCAAATGCAACTAAAGCAACATTAATCTAGTTAGATAAACGAAAGATTCAGTATATTCTACTGCATTGATTTAGAATTTATAATCTCAACTGAAAGTTTAAGCATGTGGTGATAGCTGAGAAGAGAAACTCACTCTTGGTTTCAAATTACCCATTAGAAAATAATAGCAAAAAGATTACCTATAAGAGAAGCCTCCCTTAACAACATTAGCCGCAGCCAAATCTAGATCAGCATCTTCTAAAATTATACAAGCATCTTTTCCACCCAGTTCCATCTGAGCGGGATCATGCCTGCCTTTTTAGAGATGGCTACACCAGTGTCCCCACCTGTGAAACTGAGAAGAAGGGTTGCACCATCAGATCATGCAACTGCAATATGCCTAAAGACAGGTACATGATAGATCTCAAGCTTGAAGAGGGTTGCATCCCTCATAAAGCATTTTGATTTGAACGAATTTGAGGGATGGAAATGAATCTTCCCCCACATTCCAACAAGAAGTAACTTTGCAAAATATGTCTCTGAAGGTAAAGTTCATTCTGAGAAATTCAAGGACCTTTGGCACATGATGCAATGATGTAGAAAGAATCACCTGATGCAACTGACACCAGGATGCATTGTGAGGAAGTCCCCAATCTCAGAACCTTTTCCCGTTACACAACTGATGAGGCCTCTTGGGAAGCCAGCCAAGTGAAAGCAATGCACCATGTGAAGTGCAGCAACGGCACCCTTTAAGTATACAGGCATAAGTTCATTCAGCATGTCGGTCTAAATGGACAGTTGGTGGATGGACAATCCACCTCAAACAGTATGAGATGAAACAGAGGAAAGCAACCAAGATTGATCCTCAGCATAAACCAACCTGGGTTGGTGGCTTTAGAACTATTGAGTTTCCAGCAATAAGTGCAGGAGCAATCTTAGAAACAGCAAGATTGACTGGGTAGTTGAAAGGAGGAATAGCCAGAACAACCCCCAGCGGAATCTGCAAAGGCTAAGGACAGTCAAATCTCTGTAACACTTCATTTCTTAGAAACACAAAGTACATAAAATTACCATGATTTGTTATAACTTATGACCTAACTATAGATCTAGATCCTTCCTTTGTATCATTGTTAAACCAGATACAGGTTTGATCTTCTATCAGTTTTGACACCGACCCAGTTGGTGAAATTTTGAAAACACTACTTGATCTAAAAGGACATATAAAAACCTCCCATCCCTGCACAAATGGAGCCCCTGCACTCAAGTGTCTTCTCAGCAATGTTGTTTTAGTGTCCTTTGGCTCAAAACTTCCATCAACTTTTAAATTAATGACCTAAAATTGGGGACTGTTGACTGTTGAGAGATATGGCAAAATTCAGACAAGAATCAAATAATGTTATATAGTGCATTTTTCATGTTAAGATGGGTTTGAGGTTTCCTCAATGGCTACATCAGCTGTATACATGCAGACAGGAGACTAGTTGGTGCCACTTCTTGTGAAACTATCATTTTGTTTGCAAGGATCAAAACAAGTCTATCAGATGATACAAACAAAAAAATCACAAAAGAAAAGGACAAACAAAAACAAAAAATAACCACCATTTTGTCTAAGCAAATAACTATTTATTACAACATGCACTCCTCATTTGACACATATTTGAGCTGGATGTTGTTGTCTGAGAAATCCGATTCTATAAAAACTATACATGATTGATTAGTATGACCTGCATGAATACTAAGTCCAATTATTATTGCTTCAAGGATATTGATTCCAGTCTGTGACAGGTGAAACATGGTATCAATGAGATATTTCCACTTACTGTATTTTCCATTAGATTGTAGCATTTGAATCCAGATTTTGGATCATCCATCTATTGCCAATTTTAGTTTATTATAGCAACATGATTTTCTGAATTTTTTTTTATTTTTTTAAAAATTGATTTCCTAAAGTTATCTTCAATACTGCTAACTACATACGTTTAATGAATGTAATCTGACAACTTTTTGAATGTTTTAGGATGAGAAGTGAAGAACCTCTCATGATACATTTTTAGTATATTTTAGTTTAGACAAAAGGCATGGCATAATTCAGCATAGACCCTTTTGTGGCCATCAGCTATTCAGTTATCTAGAGAAAATGGTCCCATGTTCAATTAATTTGTAGATCATAGTATCTTCAGTACCCCAGGAAAAAAATATGAGAGTTAAATATCTAAAGTTTACAAAAATACTCAAATTTCATGGACCCAAACTATCCACACCCATCAAGTTCATGTATGGCAAAAATATTTACCCAGCCTGATCTGTGCTTATGAAAAGACATAGGACTGTGTAGATGAAGACATGAAAAGGGAAGGTAATAAAAATGGCATATGGAATGGAATATACCCAGCATGAGGTGTGCATGAAATAAGAAATGTTCCCACATCCACAGCTTAATTTTTGCCTCATTTTTTTCTCTGGCAGAAAGTCAATGAAATGTATAAAATAATCCTAATCCATCTTATGTTTCCTATGGGCAGAGTGCACAGGGCATAAACAAGTCCATCAGAACATTAAGAAAAACATGCAAAGTGCCTACCTAGGCAGAGATAAAGGACCGCAAAAACAAACCACAGAGTTGAGTTGTGGAATCACGGGCAAACTAAGAGAGAATTGGTCAGACACCACAGGGACATTTGTAAAACCTACCGAGAGAAGTGCAAATTTACCTTAGAAGTGAGACAGTACTTGGTCCTCTCGTTCCCTGGGAAGCTATCAGACACCAGAAACTTTCCCTCTCCAAGAATCCTCACCCCTTCCTCTGCGCAATACGATATCAAATCCCCAGATCTCACAACCTTCAAATTCATATCATGACAAGGCAAAAGCAAGGAGAAGTTATCAGTGGCCGATGCTTCCAAATTCAAACACAAGAGAAGCATCTAACAGAGATTACAACTTTCCAAATTTACCAGCAAGAGCTGTGATTACAAATTTCATTTCCAAAGCTAAAATTCATAAAGTGGGAAACATACTTCGGTGACAGCATCCTTGGCGGGTTTAGCGATCTCCTTGACGAGGCACTCGGCGATCGGAGCCTTGTGCTCCTTCAAGATCGCCGCTGCTCTGTGGAGCAGCTCAGCTCTCTTCCACAGAGGAGTCTTGGCCCATAATTTCTGCGCAGCCTTTGATGAGTCTATGATCTTGTTCACCTCCTCTTGTGTACAGGCTATTGGAATTCGGAAACCAACAGAAAACAATTCAAACTAGCTAAACTAATCAAAAGTTGACAAATTGAGCGAGACTAACAGAAGAACCATCGGAGTTCAGAAGCGGGTACCTTGGACCTTGAAGTGAGTACTTCTAGTCGTCGGGTTGATGATGGGCACGGACTTTCCGGAAGCCGAAGCCTTCCATTCGCCGTCGGAGTAGTAGCGGAACACCCCATCACCATCTCTGATTTCTGCAAACACCCCACTGCCCGCCATGAACCAGCTCCTCGGGAACCCAAAAGGGTACTGATCAGGGATCGCTGTGATCAAAACAAGATGGTGGCAGAAAGAGAGAGAGAGAGGTGCTTGGATTCTCTGTGATGTGGGTCAAACGCAGTGAGTTTTGCGTGTCGAGATCTTTATCTAAGATTTCGCTTTTGCGCTGTCTGCGCTGCACGTGGTGGGGTTTTTCTCCATGTTTCCTTCGCCAGTACCTAAGCTCTTTGAACGAGTCCGGACTGAATACGTGACGGAGAATCGGGTCTACGTCCGAAAATGGGATCAAGATAGCATCAGCACGCACGCCTCCGTTCATGGAGCGAGTTAAAGATGCGAGAGATTTTAAAAAGGCTGATTTTTAATTTCATTTTTATTCCCAAAAAAAAATAAAAAATTTTTTTGGAATAGAAATTCGTTTTCTAGTTAAGTGGCGGCGATAATAAAATAACGGCGGATGGCGATCGGCGGACGGCGGCCGGCGGCGGCGGAAAAGCAAAGGGGTGGTGGTGGTGGTGAGCGGATGAAAAAAATGAGAAATAAGAAAGAAGAAACAATTTCGATTTTATTGAAATAGAAAAGTAAAAAAAATTTGTTTATGATTTATCGATAAAAACTTAATTATTTTTTTTTAAATATAAATGAAATTTTTTTACCAAACGGATTTCTATTCCAAAATAGTGACGGGCGAAATCTATTGGCAACGGTAATGGTAGCCAACCGTACGCCCATCGCCGAATTGAGAGATTAAACTCCTCTCATCTCATTGAACTTACAGTTGAAAATTTGATTGTCTTTAACCATTAACTTTAATTGGTCTCCCTCTTTCTCTCTCCTGTTTTGAAAATAATTATTTACGTTTGAGATATTCTTCATTGTTATTTAGATTAATACCACAAAAAACCTAAAATTGGTACACTTACGATAAATTTATCCCAAATTAATTTTTTTATCACAAAAAATCCAAAATTTATACACTTTTGATAATTTTACCCCAAACTAGTACACTTGTGATAAATTTGCCATATATTAGTTTTCATTAAATTTTACTATCAAATTACTAAATTGTATGAAACATGATAGTTAGTTTTGGATTTTACTCTTCATTTGTTACAGTAATATCAATTTTGTGGTATTAATCCAATTTAACGGAGAGTATATTTGTTATAAATGTACTAGTTTAGGGTTTTGATAATTAAAAAATTAGTTTGGGGTAAATTTATCAAAAGTGTAGCAATTTGGGGTTCTTTGTAGTTATATTGAGTAAATTTGTCATAGGTTTACTAGTTTGAAGTTTTTTAATGGTAAAAAAAAATAGTTTTGGGTAAATTTGTTATAAGTTTACTAGTTTGAAATTTTTCATAGTACTAACTCTAGAAACCCTACGATAAATTTGTGAAAATTTTACATTAACTAATTTTTGACCATCAAAAACCCAAAATAGATACATCTAAACCAAAATCTGGTACATTCGTGATAAAATTACCCCCCATTAGTCTTTGTTAAATTGGATTGATACCACACAAAAATCACAAACTAGTGCACTTATCAAAAGTTAGGTATTATTCAACTCAATAATTTAACGGTAAAATTTAACAAAAACTAACGAAAGATAAATTTGTTACATGTATACTAATTTGGTATTTTTGGTTGTTAAAAAATTAATTCAAAGTAAATTTGTCATGTGTATTGGTTTTAGAGTTTTCATGATTTAATCTATTTTCATTTTATGTAGAATTAAATACACTTAAATCATGTAACATATAATTATATTCAACATGGGAAATGCGGGTTCTGACAAAAAAGAAGAAGGGAAATACGGGCAATTTTGCACAAATTATAGTATAAAACGACGAGAGTAGAGATTTATGTTCTTTGATGTATTGGAAGGCAAGCAATCATTTATGTAGCCCCAACAAAACAACAAGATCTTAGATTGGCTTTCCTATTCCAAGCGCTTCCGGCTTCCATCCATACCTTCTGGCGGAGAGCAAAATCAGCATGCTAAGCTTAACCTTTGCATTTCTAATCTCAAGCTCATGATTTTGAGGACTTGAGTAAGCCCATCAACTTATTGTGGGAATTTCCTTCTATCCTTAAGGAATAGTAATAATACTACTCACCTATACGCTATGCACTATATAGATCATGAAAATAAACCTTTTTAGAAGAATCATGAGCCATAGCTTAAATGGTCTCTTGAAGTTTTAATCTTAGTCTTGTTGCCCTCCATGTGAAGGCGTTTGGATTAATTTATGTCCCTAGTACCTTAGGGAAACAGTGTTCGATGCAGTACATAGCCGATGCAGTGCATCCTCATCAAAGCACAGTATGGATGTAAAAAAGAGAAAAAAAAATAAAATAAAAGAGCTTGGCACAGCCACCCCGACCATGACATGCAAGAAAGTACCGAAACAGCATAAAGAAAGAAGGGGAATAAAAGAGGGAGAAAATCATCTCTTTGATCATTGTTCCTAATAGAATCCGTTAAAGAGTGTTATGGAGAGAAAAGGGAAACAAGAGAGGAAAAGAATGAAATAGACATGATCCGCTCAAAGATGCCTTGTCTATGTGTCATCCTATCATTGTAGTAAATTACCGACCAAAAAAAAAAAAATCATTGCAGTAAATTACACTCATAATTTGAAAGGATCTCAATTCTCGAGGGAAATTTGTTTTCTTATCTATAATAATATCTTTTTAAGTTTTTAATGTTTATACGACACTTAAATAACGTGATATTTTAAATATAAGTGAATCAACTAAAAAGTATTGACAAAACCATTGTGTTAAAGATATTTATTGATGGGAGAATATGGGGTAAATTAAGAAAGCAGTGAAGATTTTTCTTTTCCATTTTCTCACAATATCATCAATTTATTTTTAGAAAAAAATCATGAAGGATTTAATATGATAGATGCATAAATTACTGGTGCAAATAAATATAAGTCAACTGAGAAACAAGTGGTATGACCAAAAAAAAAACTGAGAAACAAGTGGACATGACACAGAAATAACCAATAGGGTTTTGTAAAGGTCAAACTCTGGAAACGAATGAAATGGATTATAAGATATTATGTTGTCAAAAACAGTTTCTTGTTTGCAAATAGGATAATTGTCCTTTTGCCTTTTTAGCATTATGTATTTACAAGATTCCTATCAAGGCTATATTTTCTTTAAGGACCCCTACGTTTTTTTAATTTATTTACCAAAATAATTCAAAAATTATATAAATTAAAAATTTATGATGTAAAGCCGTATAAATAATTTTAAAGTTTAGAAGGTACTAACCAAAGAAGAGGAGTGGGAAAAGATCACATAAAGTAAAAAAAAAAAAGGGGCGAATTCGGAATTCAAGAATGAATTTAATGGAAGATTCCCTTTTAGATATATAGCATGAAAGGATCCGAGATAGATTTGTTTTTTAAGAAAATACCACTAAATATCCCAAATTATTTTTTTGTGACATTAAAAATCACAAGTTATGTCATCTATAATACATTTACCCTATGTGAATATTTATGAGACATATTTACCCATCGTTAATATTTTGTAAGATGATTTTTCAACTGCAATATCGTCGTTTTTATTTCACTTTAATCATGCGAGCCCCATATCAATAATATTTACTTTACGAGTCTATATAGGTAGATTTTTAACAATTTTCATTGACGGAGGAAAAATATATCATATTTTTATTAAAGTGAATTTTTCATAATAAATATAGTTCGAAGGTTTTTGATTGCTTTCGCCCTTTTCTTTTTCTGACAAAGATTAAGAGTCCAAAACAAACTTCATTCCTGCATCATCAGCGAGCTTCTCTCTCCTGGATCTCTATCCAGCTGCATCACAGGAGAAAACCATGACAGAAGGCTTTCTCCCGGAGGGTCCAGTTGGCCATGGAGAAGCGTTCTTCAAGCTGGGCGTGATGGAAGAAGGAAGGTTCTCCCTCTTTTTCCCCTTTCCCCTCTCCGGCCGCAATTAGAGGGCCCGCAAGACACCTCTGTTTTCTTTTTGACTTGACAGAAAAACCGCGTCCCCTTCATCCCGCTGCTGTGTCTCCAGTTCTTCAGTTTTGCCGTCGCATTTCTTGCCTTCTCCAGCTGCCACTCTTCCTTCCTCCAGCGCAGATTAAAAAAGAAAGAGGAGAGAGCGCGAGAGAGAAACAGGGAATAATATTATTCTGAAACAACAATTAGAGGAAGATACATCTAGAGAAATCTTCACGATCGGCCCATTCCTCACGATGTTCAGGCGATGATGAAATATGTTAATTAACAGTCACGCTAACTAGGTCGTTTTTTTCCCTACTAAACTCTAGATGTGACTTCGATTCATTGTACATATGCCTTTTGATTTTTATGCTCTGTTTTGCTGCCTTTTCATCGTACTTCCTTAATGTATCATAGCTGAGTCCACCGCCGTGAACGAGATTCATCGTTTACTCAGTCCATACGGATTGTTTGTGCTAATTGGTTCGAGAGTAGTGTATTGGTGTGCAATGCGGGGGCATCGATGTACGGGCTGTGCCTCGCGTTAGACAATGCACAGACGATGTTCGATGAATTATCTGAGAGAGGAATCAGTGATGCTGTCTTGTGAGATTCAATTATGCTCAGGCGGGGATTGTAGGAATGCACTCATCTCGTTGAAAATATTTCTGTTGGAAATATGAGCGCATATCATGAATGATCCTGATTGTGATACCGAGGATCAATTGGGTTCAGACAATCTGTGATTTGCTTTGTATAAATAGAAAATTAGAATCTTGTATATTATTTCCTGATTTATTCTTTGTAGCAATATAAATGGCTCAAATGTACATGTTACAAGACAGATCAATACAATACAAATTTTCCCATATTTCCATTTGCTTTTCTGTCATGGCATCAGAGCAGATGTTTCTGGCCTAGCTTCCGCATCATTTTCCCTTGAATTGCCTCCAGTTTCGTGTCTTCTGATTTGCCGTTATAAGCCCAAACCTGCAGAACAAATCAGCCCCCCGGAAAGAATTCACATGCTTCCTTATCAACGATACCATGGCAAATAATGAAGAAAACCCTACGATGGAGGAGAATTTGAATTCACCTGAAAGTAGAGCCTCTGATTAAATTGATCCAACTGGAAATGAGCTGCCCGCTGCTCAACATTCAACTGATCCTGCTGCTGCTCTTGTCCAGATTCTGGGCCCGGGCCAGTGGCCGCCACTCCAGTGGTTTCTGATTCAAGGCCCATGGGCTGTCGTATCAAGCCAGTCCAGGGCCCAATAGAATTCACGTTGAGGAGAAGCAGCCCAAAGTACTGGAGCCCAGCCCAACGAGTATGGACCGACTCCATTCAACGTTGGGCCCAACTCGGGTGCTGGGACGAGCGGGAAAGGTCTGGGTCACAGACCCGAACTCATTCCACCGGGTCCCGGGACAAACAATAACTTACGGCCCAGATGATCTTCCAAGTTTAAGCGCATTTTTGGGTCATCGTTGCTGCCTACAAGAACTTCCACGAGGTGACGGCCCAAGCCTGTGTTTTCCAGTGGTTGACCTTTCCAACTTGAAGAATTTGTTGGAGCTAATTCTCCAGAGTTGGATTTCTGACATTCGAGGCCTTGAAGATTTACCATTGTTGCAATGCTCGAGAGTGCGCTACTGCGAGACTAGCAAGTTTAGCGGTCATGAAAAACTGGAGAATCTACGACTCTTGCGGATCAGTGAGTGTCGCTTCCTTCATACATCGCCTGACTTATACTTTAAAAATCTCGAGGACTTTTCCCTGTGGGACTGTCCGAAACTGGTTTAGACTCAAGGTCTTGACAGACTGAATTCACTAGAAAATCTTCAGATCGGAGGCTGCAGCTCCTGGCGAGGCTTACCTGATCTATGCAACTTGAAGAAGCCGAAGAAGTGCGACGTTGGTTTACTTTCGTCATATCAGCTGTGAGGAAAACAAGCAGCTCAAAGAGATGATCTTTCACTCAGAGCACTTGAAAAAGCTTGTCCAATCAGCAAATCCTGAATTTTGAGGCTTGGAGGAAATTGTCATCAAAGAAATAAAACTTCACGGTTACAACAAAAACGCGAAGTTCATGTTTTTTTTTTAAAGTTGCTTAACGGGTGTTCTAGGCACTCTTCAATAATTGATACGGATTGGCGTATATATTTATTAATAGTATAGATCATGATATTGTTGGATAATTTTGGACATCTACAGCCCCAAAAACTAGTTCAAAGGGTGAAACTTTCTCTCATATTTATAAAGAGACCAATAGCCTCTTTTACAACCGATATGGGACAATTTCAACAATCTCCCCCTCACACATCCTCCCTGGGTTGAAGGCGCAATGACTTGTAACTTTCTCGTATGACTAATGAGTTTAAACTTGTTAGAAACCTAGGCTTTGATATCAATATTGGATGGTCTTAGACCTTTCTCACCACAAAAACTAGTTTAAATGGTAAGACTTTTCCTCATATTTATAAATCAATCACTAGTCCCTTCCATAACCGATGTGAGATAACCTCAACAAATACATCCTTGTCCATCTAGGTACTTGGAACTATATTCTTTTACTTTATAGATGAGGTAAATCGCTAGATTTTTCAAAATAGTAGAAAAAGTATCTATAATGCAATGATGTGGTAATTCATATATTAACATGAAAAAAAATGATGAACAATTATCATGGGAGTGAATCCAATTAACAAATCTCCCCATCATCCTTGCTATCAATCGGCAATGTTCAAGCTTCTCTCTTGGTAGAGTCTTTGTCATCATATTAGAGCCATTATGATCCGTATGAATTTTCTCAAGTTCCCACAACTTTTCATCAAGAACATCGCTTATCCAATGATATCTAATATCAATATGTTTCGATTTAGAATGAAAAGATGAATACTTACCAAGATGAATTGCGCTTTGATTATTACAAAATAACACATTGCTTGAACCCAAGTTCTTCTAAGAACTTCTTCATCCATAGCATCTCTTTACTAGCTTTAATTGTTGCAATAAATTCAGCTTCGATTGTAGAAAGTGTAACACACTTCTGCAATCTTGACTTCCATGACACAGCTCCACCCGCAAAAGAAATCAAATAACCAAAAGTAGATTTACGAGTATCAATATCTCCTACTAAGTCGGAATCTGTCTATCCAACTAACTCAAGTTTCCCGGTCCCGAAACTAAGTTTCAAATTTGAAGTTCCCTGAAGATACCTCATAATCTACTTCATTGCATTCCAATGCTTTTTGCCTGGATTTGACAAATAGCGACTAACAACGTCAATTGTGTGCGCCAAGTTTGGACATGTGCATATCATCACATACATTAAGCTTCCTACAACTGAGGTATATGGAACACTTTCCATATCTTTATTCTTTTTATCAGTAGTAAGACTTTACTTCATATTTAACTTAAAGTGGGCAGCAAGAGGAGTACTAATCACTTTAGCCTTGTCCATGTAAAATTTTTGAAGGATCTTCTCGATATATTTCTCTTGCGATAAAAATAACTTCTTAGCATCTCTGTCTCGGGTAATTCTAATGCCAAGAATCTGTTTCACCGAGTCCAAGTCTTTCATGGCAAAAGACTTGCTCAACTATTTCTTCAATAACTTAATTCGTGAAGCATTCCTGCCAACAATCAGCATATCATCAACATAAAGCAAGAGAATAATAAAGTCATCATCAGAAAATTTTTGGACAAACACACAGTTATCTGAGGAAGTCTTCTTATAGCCCTGTTCTATTATAACTGACGCAAAATTTTTGTACCACTGCCTCGGTGCTTGTTTTAGGCCATAGAGACTTTTCGATTATTTGCACACATAATTCTCTTTCCCTTTCACTTTAAAACCCTTAGGTTGTTCCATATATATCTCTTCCTCCAAGTCACCATGTAGGAAGGCTGTTTGACATCCATTTGCTCAATCTCCAAATCTAGGGTAGCTACCAAGCCTAGTACCATACGGATAGAAGACATTTTCACTACTGGAGAAAATATATCATCAAAATCAATACCATTTTTCTGATCGAATCCCTTAACAACTAATCTAGCTTTGTACCGTGGTTGTGAAGTATGTTCATCTTGCTTCAACCTATATACCCACTTGTTCTTCAAAGCTCTTTTTATCTTTAGGTAACTTCACAAACTCAAAAATATGATTATCATAAAGTGACTACATCTCATCTTGCATAGCATCAAACCAATTGCTTTTGTATTCATCTTCTATTGCTTCTGCATAGCACTCTGGTTCACCTGCATCAATCAATAATACATACTCATTTTTAGAATACCTGATGGAGGGTCGTCGGTCTCTAATGGATCTCCAGACTAGAACATCCAGTGGAACATCTAATTGAGCCTCTAGTTCAGGAATAGTATTATCTGTTTCAACATGTTCAGGAACATGTGCATTATTTGGAACATTGACTTCCTACTGTTCTTCATCAACCTGTGTACGAATATTTGTTAGAGGAACTGGATCCAAATCAACCAAATCATCACTAACATGTGATACTGAAATCATCTCTACTTTCTTAATATCCTCTTTTGTCTGATCTTCTATAAACACAACATCTCTGCTTCTTACAATTTTCTTTTCAACCGGATCATAAAATTTGTAGCCAAGCATATTCTATCCATAACCAATGAATATGTACTGTCATGTTTTCACATCAAGTTTAGACCTCTCATCTTTGGGAATATGCACAAATGCTTTGCACCCAAAGACATGCAAATAATCATAAGAAACATCTTTGCCTGTCCAAACTCTATTAGGAACATCAAATTCTAAAGGAACGCATGAAGTAAGATTTAATACATGTGCAACTATACTTAAAGCCTCACCTCGAAAGGATCCGTGTAGCTTTGACTGTGAAAGTAAGTATCTTACCCTTTCAACTAGTGTTTTGCTCATTCTCTCAGCTAAGCCATTTAACTGAGGTGTTTTGGGATGTGTCTTTTGATGTTGAATACCCCGTTGTTTGCATTATTCATCAAAAGGTCCAATATACTCTCCCCCGTTATCAGTTCTAATGCATTTCAATTTCTTTCCAGTCTGTCTCTCAACTGAAGCTTGAAATTGCTTAAAAGCATCTAATACTTGATCTTTAGTTTTCAAGGTATGAATATAATTTTTCCTTGAAAAATCATCTGTGAAGGTAATAAAATAAAGAAAACCACCAAGTGATTTTGTTTTCATAGGACCACAAACATCAGAATGTACTAAATCAAGTATACTTGACTTTCTTGAAAGATGGGAGCTTTTAAATGAAACTCTGTTATGTTTTCTTGCTAAATAGTGAGCACACTTCTTTAGCGCCGAACTTTTTATTCTTGAAAGGAGCTTCTTCTTGGCCAATATTGACAAACCTTCTCACTGATGTGACTGAGCCTCTTATGCCATAACTCAGTCGCATCTTCGCTGTCTACTGTATTAATTTTGTCCGTGGACAACTTTGCCTGCATAATGTACAACGAAGAATATTTTTCACCTCTAACCACAACAAGAGAACCTTTGGTGAGCTTCCATTGACCATTACTGAAAATGCTGCAATACCCCTCATCATTTAACTTGCTTGTGGAAATCAAATTCAAGCGGATATCAAGTATATGTTTAACATTATTCAATACTAACCTTGTGCCATTGTTGGTTTCTAGGCACACATCACCGATGCCTACAACTTGAGCTAGCCCATTGTTTCCCATCTTCATAGATTCAAAGTCATCTGACCTGTATGATGTAAAGAAATCCCTACGAGATGTAGCATGAATAGATGCACCACTATCAATTAACCAACTAATCTCATGAGATATAAAATTCACCACATCACCATAAAAAATAATGAGAAAGTCTTCTTTAAGTGCAGCAACACGATTATCATCATTGTCATTATCACTTTTCTTTTCTTTACCTTTCTCCTTTTGTTTCTCCCTTTTTAACTAGCGACAAAACCTCTGAATATGTCCATTCTGATGACAATAATGGCACTCAACATTAGCAAATTTATTATACTTACCTCTGCTTTTATTTCGCCTTTTATCTCTATTTCTCGGACCTCGAGACCACTTCTTCCCCTTTTCTCAACAACCAAGGCATCAGAATGTGAAGAGGACGATCCTTGTGTCTTCTTTCTCATTTCTTCATTCAAAATACTACTCTTGACCAAATCCATGGTAATCGTACCATTCGAGGCAGAATTAAACAAAGACATTCGGAACGTTTCCCATGAGTCCGGCAAAGTACCAAACAACCATAGTGCTTATATCTCATTATCAAACTTGATTCCCATCGCAGCCAACTGATTAATAATTCCTTGAAAAGAATTTAATTGATTAGTCAAATGAGTACCATCTTGATATCTCAAAGCCATCATTTGTTTTATCAAAAATAACTTATTATTCCAAGTCTTTCGAGCATATAACTGTTTGAGCTTTTCCCATAAATTGCGTGCATGTGTTTCTTCATTAATATGGTTCAAAACATTATCATCCACCCACTGCCTAATTTAACCACACACTTGACGATGAAATATAGACAATTCAGTATCAGTTTTATTCTCCGGTTTCTCTTCAGCAAATATGGGTAAATAAAAATCTTTCACATATAAAAGGTCTGCCACTTCCCTTTCCAAATATGATAATTCGAACCACTCAGTGTAACCATTCTACTCATATTCGATTCCATTGTCTAACACAAGGCAGAAAAAATAAAGCAATAACCAGAAGCTCTGATACCACTCTGATAGGAGAACGGTAACAATTCGAACAATATCGAATTAACGCAGCGGAATAAAATAATCTCCCTTCTTATGTAAACCTAATATGAACCAATATAGTAGAGTAAAATAAATACCAAGCACGCGAACACAAGACGATTTTTTTAATTGGAAAACCTCTTCGGTGTGAGGAGATCAAAAACCACGGGACCAGAGTCCACCTGAAAATCTTCACTATCAACAAAATTGGGTGAACAATGTTCTTCTCTAGCAAATACTAGAGGTACATAGCAGCAAAGACCTCAAGAATATAATTCTTGGCAATACACATGAATTTCACAAGAGATTAAGGATAAATTTGACCAAAAACTTAGGTTTTGATCAATCCATGAAAAACCTGATGTAGGGAGCTTCAAATGAAAATCAAACCATTCAGATTCGAGAAAATTGCGTCACGAACATGCTGACAAAATTTCAGCTCAATTGGACCATGAATCTACCTCCGAAGTTAGTTTGATGTAAATCAGACTTTGCCCCAACCCCCGATTTTTTGCTTTCTCTTATTTCTGCGTCCTTTTGTGGCTACCACTTTTAAGATAGTGAGAAATCCTATTTCTCCATATGACTTATCGTATAGGCTCAAGCCCTTTTGGGCTTGCAACTCATTGGGTTTCCTCCACACTGGGAGTGAACCAAGCTAACACAAAGAGTCTTCAACGGGGATATACAAGTAGCATTGTCTCTTCAATCACATCTATGACATAAATAAAGTAATTGTTTGATTTGATGTACTTCTAGTGAAAACACAACAGTTAAGTTTCAAACTTATGGAATGAGGGATTGGTGTCACAAGCCTTCTTCAAGACCAAGATTTGTTGTATGAATTAAGCCAATAAACTTTAATCAAAATGAGATTTGAATAAAATGAC
The DNA here is from genome assembly GCA_014182845.1 of Corymbia calophylla. Taxonomy (NCBI): domain Eukaryota; kingdom Viridiplantae; phylum Streptophyta; class Magnoliopsida; order Myrtales; family Myrtaceae; genus Corymbia; species Corymbia calophylla. The sequence continues at coordinate 14,327,437 of CM024695.1, read as the reverse complement.
GATCTACAACCCTATGAGACACAAGAGCTTGTGTGACTGGAAGAAAATATAGCATGTTATACTAAATTATTCGCACACATTTACCTTGAGCCGAGTTCAACCACCCCAATGTTCACCTATTAAGCTCCATGATAACTCAACGATTAATAGAATTTTTTGGGCAAAAGTTGGTTGCAAGTTCGTTTGGAAAATAATCCAAAGAAAGCCATCTCAATTTTGAAAAGAGACCCTCAAAGCATTAAAACCAAACACACAGAGCATTTCGTCGTGAATTATTTTTGTGACAGCAGTCGTTGCACAAGTTTTAAAGTAGACTTATTGAAAGTTCTTTTATTTGGGTGATGTGGTCATACAGTACAAAATATACTAAAGTTATTTCCAACTAAATGATTTATATTTATCAACATGGTTCATTAGTTTACTAAGTAATATGTTGTATACTATGTCTTGTTTATTTGTACATTTTTACGACACAACTTTATACTTAGAATATTTGAATTTGAAATTACTCTTAAATTTATTTTCGTACACTAACAATTTTGATAATTCTTATTTACTATTTAATAGACGCATTATATACCAATCATATATATGATAAACTCAATATATTTGTAAATTAGAGTATTTTAGGTTTATTCACTATCATCTCAAATTACACCCATGTTACTATGGTATGTAAAGATGTTAATATGCTGTTCAATGAACATCAATTATTAGTTTAAGTACGTTAATGAAGTTCTTTTATCTTATCAACGTAAAGGGTAGCCCTTCCTATATAATGTTTAAGGAAGCAAGAATGAAAAGTTGCCATGGTGTGACTCAATACCAAAACTCCACTCTACCCACTTCTTGAATTATAAATATGTGTAAATGTACTAACTATGTGAAGTTACCATAGAATCATGTTGAGATTGTTTGGTAAAATTTCGCAGCAATAGCTTCAGTTGTAAAAAGTTGTGTTGCAGCTTTACAAAGTAATTAGAAAATACCTCTCAATTGCAACTAAGTCAAAGCTATGGAACCTTATAGAAGCTTTTAGAAAGCTGCCGCACCCAGCTTTGACATGCTACAGCATTAAAATTTACATTGCCACACCTAATGGTTAGAATACTTTACAATACAATTACAACATAGTGCAAGTAGAATCCAGCTACCAAAAGAGGCATAATAAACATATGTTAAACTAATTTTTGTTTCGATATACTTCTAGCTATCAGTAGCAATTGAGTCTGAAAACATCAAAAGAAGTTGAATATGGAGTTCGGAAACAGTATCTTAGGGACATCCTTCAACAGCTAGATATCTTCTTTCAGTTTAATAAAAGAACCCAATAAGATAACCCTCAACCAGTGTAACGCATGAGCTTATGTGGAAAAAAAAAAGGTCAATAGTGTTCCTAAAAAGTCGCATGTACCTTGAGTTGAGTCCAACCATTCCAGTGCTGTGTTATTTCAGTCCGTGATAGTTTCTGGGATGAGTAGTTCTTTAGGGAAAAAGTGGGTTGCTTGCAAAATTAAGGGACAATTCTTCCAAGAAAGCCATCTTAGCTCTGGAAAAACATCCTTAAAGTCTTCAGAGAGATTTCCGCTTATCATTTCAAGATACCTTATATCTGACATTTTCTTAAACCCTTCCGATATCAAAAAAATCCCGTCAGAATCCACACAAATCGCTTCAACAGTTTTTGTTCCCTATAACGATATAAAGAGTCATCCATCAACCCATGCAAAGCACAAAATAAGCTGGAAAGATAAAATTTTAGGCAGATTTATGTTATGAAAAAGTTACAAGAGGTCGCACTTAGCTTTATACCTTCTTTCTGGTGATCATGTCCAACGCATCTTTATGATTCCACACTCATGAATAATTTCCAGGATTGTTGTAATTTTCAGCAAGTACAATACTCCTACCTAAGTCCTTAAGCTGGTCATGCATCCAAAACTCATTCTCCTCTCTAATTTTTAGTAAGGACCTTTGAAGTAGGACCTTGATTTCTACTATTGGAAACAATTTATAGTCATTCCACCTATAAGTTGCATCTCTCTCATTTTTTCCAACTAGAAAGCAGGCAATGTCAAGAAAGATTTGCTTTTGCCTGCCATTTAAAGCCTTATAACTTAACATTAAATGTTGCAGCACATCCTCACAAGGATAAGTTTCCATCTTTTCTAATATATCTTTCCACTCTACCTCTTTCTTGTCCATATAACAATGAACCAGTCACTTCAATAGTTAAAGGAAGTCCTCCACTCTTGCAATAGTTTTTTCAGATAGACTGAGAAAGTCACTTGGAGGAAAGTGGAAGTTGCTTCCAAATGCATGCTTGCTAAACAGTTCTAAAGATTCTCGACTATTCAGCTATTCCACTTCATAACTCAAACTATTCTCAAATACAGACAAAACTTTTTTGTCCCTCGTTGTAACCAAAATCCTACTTCCAGAACCAAACCATTTCTTCTTTGCTGCCAAAGCCCTTAGTTATCTCCCTTCATTTATATCATCAAGGATTATAAGAACTTTCTTGTTACTAAATTGTTTTTCGATCATATTTCTCCCTTTATCAATGCTGCGAATCTCAATTCTTTTGTCCCCAAAGGATATCATGCACTAGTTGCCTTTGCACATCTAGAAGACTAAAACTCGAACTTTCTTATACTTGTCGAATATCATGGATAAAGCTACAACTTTGAAAACAAGATGACAACTTGTTGTAAATGACCTTGGCAAGAGTTGTCTTGCCTATCCCACCTATTCCACATATTCCAATGAGTCTTATGTCCTCAGATTCAACACTCAACAAATCTTAAACTTTATCCACTGATTTGTCGATCCCAATCAAAGGATCAGGAAGACGTACTGGAGACACGTTAAGCTTTCCCAAAACTTCAAGAGCTATTTGTCGTGTGAGTTCTCCATGGCTGCATATCATTAGAAAGAGTATTATGAAGTTGTTGTCAATGATATGAGTTAGCCACAAAATGCGGGATATGAAGACAAAAATAGTACATGACTTTCCAAATCGATTCACTCATGGAAATAAAATAAAATCGATATTTCATAGGTGATGACCAAGGTCATGGAATGTAAAATGATCCCTTCCAATATTCATCGCACAATTTTTTTTATTAGGAACTAAAGCAGGGGCCGTTCCAGGTTTTCTGGAATAGGAAACTAACTAGTAACCGGTTCCAAACCGAATCGGTCCCTTATGTTTTCTTCTTTGTTTTGCTTTTCTTTTTCTTTTTCAATTCCCTATATAAGTAAACTTGCAATCCCCATTTTCTATCGTAATTGGCAACCTTAGGAACCAACCTTTTTATATTATAATCTCACATAACAATTGAGCTGTGACGAGAGATAGAGAGTGTCGAGTGATTGAGTGAGTCGAGAAATCGAGTTTTGTTTTGATTCATTGTGTGGGCTAGGAGAGAGTTGAGTTCTAGTGTGGGTGTGGGCTCGGGCTCTCTTATGCTTGAGTTAACTGGGCATGGTCGTTCTGAGTCCACCTAGATTTATAGTTGCAATATAAAATCTAATCTGCATAGTCATTTTAAGTCTAATCTAAATTCGTATCATATGACAATAATCAAGATCTGATGTGTTTACACTACACGAAACTAACTGATTGAATTTCAGTCTACCTACTATAAAAACTAATTGTATCCGCCACCCTCCTTGAAATTAATCAATTTATGCCTTGAAGCAAATCTCTTGCTTTTCCCTATATTCTCCGGCATGGCACTACTCCATTGCCCCAAAAGCTGCGAACTCAAGGACCATGAAAAACCAACCAATTCTTTCTCTTATAGATGCATCCCCGAACCTTTTGGCGACTCCCTCAAACCACCCGAAACTTTTGGATGGGAGAACTTTTTGGACCGCGAACTTTCTTAGTAAGTTCATGTTAAGTATTAAAAAAAAGATATATAATGCACCCAAAAAAAATTTGATGTAGAAATTGTTAATATAATGAATTACACAGTATGATATAAATGGGCGTTTAGAATTTTGGGAATTGTTTGAGTGTCTCTTATACAAATTGTTCCGGTCACACATTCAAAGTTGATTCTATCTAGGAACCAATATGGTCGGTTTGACACCAACCAAAAGCACTCTTTCCAATCAAGTTAGTCAAAGGATAGGAGCTCAATCAAAACTAGCTACCAGTGGAAAGAAATTTATGAGACCCATCGCGTCCCAGCCCAGATCCAATCTAGATGGATTGGTTCGTGTTATGAAGCTTCACATTCATACTGCTCGAAAAACATTATTCAATGGGTCCTCACTTCAAATCCGGAAAACATAAACCGACCCCTTTCTAATTGCAAAAATACTACGAATTAAATCAGATCTGAAAGTGGAAAAGGAAACAGATTTGAGGAAAGAGCACTATCTGAAACAGGGTGAGGAAGTAGGGCACCAAAATAGACGAAAAAGTTTACAATCTGCAAGTGGAGTCATCAATGGGCATCCACCAGCCGCAGAGAGACATTAGGAACAAAAAGATCTACTAGTATGAGGTCACCTCGCCACGATGTTCCGTCTCGCGATTTTCCACAATTAAGCATGGACTGTCTCGGGAAGATCAGCAGAGTCCGGCACCATTAGAGCAAGCCAATGAGCACTATTCTTCGACTCTCTCTCCCCTCTTTTGTCAATTAGAAGCAGAGAACCTGCTTGCTTCGTTCTATCCTTCTTTCGCAATTTTTTTTTTTTTCAGTTTTTTCCATAGTAGTTACAGTGTCTAAAAGTGAAATGTCCAAATAAAAAATTTGGTTATTCAAATTATAATCAGTATTCAAGCAGAAGAAACGGAGAGAAAATGGAAGTTGGAGTTGAGTAAGTTAACGTGCCCTTTGTTTTTGGCTTCCCATCGTGCGATTGTAGTAACTTCCTTGAGGGCCTCCTCCTAGCCCTGCAGAGTCTCATTCCCACATTTTTTCTCTATGCTGAGTCAATTTATCCCTTTATTCTCCAGCTTCAAGGTTCACAACAGAAGGTTTCACGTCATAGAATATGGGCACATCCTCCAGTCCGTGGGTTTGCCTACGCTTGATCATGTGTTCTAACTCACGTAGGCACCACCTACTGGAGGCATAGTCTGTGGAGAAGATTGGAATGCAGATTTTCGAGTCACTGATGGCCTGGAAAATCTCAGGGCCGATCTCTTCACCGGCGTTGATCCCCTCATTGTCTAAAAATACATGGATAACCTTATCTAGCAGGGCATGATAAAGGGAATTTGTGAAATTCAAGCGAGTGTCCGGTCCTCGAAAGCTCAAGAACACATCGAACAGAGCTCCCGATGTGCCATTGCTAGTGGATCCAATTTCTGGAGAAGAGCTCCATTTTCTTTCCATCTTAGCTGCACCTGCTAAAATTCTGCAAGCAAATCACAAAAGATTTGATATGCTTCAACAGAGGCCAACGAGCGATGGTCAGGTTGGTAAGCCAAGCTCAGTTTCGGTTTCCATCGTGCCGTGGCATTAATAGAGAGAAATTGCAGATATATGATCGAAGGATTAAGAAATGGCCTAAGCCCCACAAGTTGACTGGTGGATGGGCCAAGAATCAAATAAAATGTCCAAGATATGTAACTCTACACATGAGGAGTTGCACATCTCAGGATGCTGGGAAATGCAAGTCCAGCAAGTTTATATTAGTTTGAGATATGTGAAATTGAGTTTCTGTTTTCCGATTTCCATGGCCAACCAGAGTCAAGTCAAAGTCTAAGTAAACCGAAATTAAGGAAGGCATGTTGACGTTAGTGTATTGCTCTAGAAACGGTATATTAAATCAAAGCGTGATGCTTAAATTTTTTTTAATAATTTATGATATAGTAATATGTCTAATTAATAAGGGAAAGGGAGGCGATGGAACGTTGTGATCACGTGGTTCGACCACTAAGCTCCATTGTACCTTACTTTCTTATCATTGATAGATGTAAGTTTATACATAGTTTGGTTAATATATTTCTGATGGTCAGAGTCAGCTGAGATTTCTTAAAACTAGTTTTTTTTTTTTTGGTCATGAAAAATACTTCATTGATCATCATCTGGAGGAAGAAGTACATTCATTTCGATAGTCTAAGCATAAAAGGGAAAACAACGGATGGGGAGGCATCGACACCCAATTACGGGGAAGGTTACCGGCCCGGTGGGTTTTGGCAACCCAATCCGCAACCATATTGGTGTTTCTTGGTTCGAAAATTAATTGGGCCCGTAGGAGTTGGCCAAGCAACTGGCGACAATCTTGGATCAAACTTTGGGAGGCCCACGCTAGCTCAGTGCAGCCCATGATTTGCTCCACAACAGACAAGTTGTCACAGGAGATCAGCACGTGCAGGTTGTCGTTCAGTTTGAGACTTCCCTAGTTGGAGTTCAAGACTTTAGCTTCGAGCAACCAGAGGAGAACCGCACGAACTGCTAGGGTTTTGGCGATTTCAGCTGAATGGGCACAGATCTTCATTACAAGGCCATTGATGAGCACGCCGTCGCTTCCTCGGCAAATCCCGATGACCGAGCCTTCGAGATCAGCAGCAGATCAGGAGCAATCAGTGTTGATTTTCACCGAGCCCTGTTTTGGAGGCAGCCAATGCTCGGTAAGATTTGGTCACTTTTTCATTCTTGCTAGTGAAGGCGAGCTCCATTTCTGGTAAAGTTGTTGACTGACTGCTGCATCTTGTTTGATGCAGGTCGAATTTGGCCGACGCCCCTAGAAAACCAGCCCATTCCACGCCTTCCATATGAGCCATAAGGCGGTAGAAAACATAGCTTTATCTTGTGGGGAAGCTCCCGAAAGCAGGTACTCCGCAACCCACTTATCCATCCTTGTAATGAGTGTTGGGTTGTATGATAAGTTGCCATTGAATTCTGACCAGAACTGATTTACCCAATCGCACAGAATAAATAAGTGTTCAGTGGATTCTGGAGCTCGCACACAGACTAGGCAAAGGTTATCAGGTAATATTCGTCTCTTATAAAGATTGCATTTTGTAGGGAGACCCTCATTACATAAGCTCCACATGAAAACTTAATTCGGGGATGAGTATTGAGGTTCCAAATTGTAGTCCAAAGTTTGTTGGGAACCTGAAACGAGGAGGAGACTTGTGGAACTAGATGAGCTATTTTGATGCTGCGTTGTTTATTATAGTCACTTTTCACTTGGTAGTCTCCTGATTTGTTAGCGGTCCACCGTAACTTGTCTGGCTGTGAATGTATACTTAGGGGAATAGCCAGTATATGTTGCGCTATAGAAGTCTCGAATTTCTCCATTATAAGAGAGGAGTTCCATTCTCTCGAATCTAGTTGGAGGAGTTCTACAACCAGTCTAGGATCATCTTTGTTGTAGGGTCCTCCTATTTTACCAATAGGCAGCTAATTATCCTCTATGACTTTGATGCTTTAACCATCCCCGACCTCCCATCTGACCTCAGGTTCGAGAACAGCACGCCCTGTGAGAATGCCTTGCCACCCCCATGACGGTCTAGTACCTTTATGAGCTAACCAAAAGTTTGTATTAGGGAAATAGAGCCCTCTGAACACTCGGCTCCACAAGGCTGTTGGATTTTGGCTTAGTCGCCATGCTTGTTTACCCAACATAGCGTGGTTAAGTCCACTAGATCTTTAAACCCCAATCCTCCTTTATCTTTCTTGGTTTTCAATAGGTCCCAGTTCTTCCAATGGATGCCCTTATGTTGCTGGTTTTGTTGCCACCAGAATTTTGCTATTCTCTTTTTGATAGCTCGACATATGGATATAGGTATCTTAAAAATGGACATGGCATATGTAGGTAAAGCTTGGACAACCGTTTTTAATAGGACCTCTTTCCCGGCTTTGGATATAATTGCTCCTTCCACACCTCTAGTTTTTTGTCCACTCTCCCTAGCAGCCCTTGAAACATTTGTTTTTTAGTTTGTCCCAATCCAATGGTAGTCCCAGGTATTTCCCAGTTTTTTCAATAATAGGGACCCGTTATTCTGAGGCAATATTTCGTTGTAACCCCTGAGGACATCCTTTCCCATAGAAAATTCCTAACTTATTCAAGTTGATGGCTTGTCCTGAAGCATAATAGTAACAGTTCAGGATATTTGCCAAGTTCTAGGCCTCTCTGGCCTTTCCTTCCAAGAAAAAGATTGCGTCGTCCGCAAATAACAGGTGTGAAAGGACAGGACAGTTAGAATTCAGCTTAATGCCATTGATAGAACCATCTTGCATGGCTTTTGTCATTAAGGAGGAGAGAGCGTTCGCCACTATAATAAATAGATAAGGAGAGAGAAGATCACCTTGGCGTAGCCCTCGTGTAGGAGAGAAGTGTTGGCATGATTCCCCATTAATTTTAACACTGAAACTGACAGTGGAAATACATAACTTAACAAGTAGAACCCATTGCTCACTAAACCCCATTTGTCGCATGCAATCACATAGGAAGTCCCATTCGACCCTATCGTAAGCTTTTTTCATATCCAGCTTTAGGACTGCTCCAAATTTCCTTCTCCTTTTCCTGACTCTAAGCTGATGTAGTACCTCCTGAACTATGAAAATGTTATCTTGGATTTGACGGCTTCCAATAAAAGCACTTTGTTCTGGGGAAATAATATGTGGAGCCAAGCTTTTAATCGGTTTGCCATAACCTTTGCAATAATTTTGTAGTTGAAATTACAAAGGCTTATAGGCCTATATTCAGTAATGCTCTCGGGGGATGGCACTTTGGGGATGAGAGTGATTAGTGTTCTGTTTAGACTGGGGTCGAAGCTACCATAGGCAAAGAAAGTCTCCACCATTCGAAAGATGTCCTCCTGTACAATAGACCAGGTATATTGGTAGAATTGACCATTAAGCCCATTTGGTCCTGGGGCCTTTGTTGCACCCATCTGAAAAACAACAGCTTGTGCTTCCTCCCTAGTAACTGTTCTTAGTAATTCTGCATTCATTTCATCAGTTACTACTTTCGAGCATTGTTCTACAACAGGACGATAATTTCTTGGGCCTCCAGAGGTATATAATGCTTTATAGAAATCAGTAATATGTTGTTTAATGACCTTAGGATCTCTGCTCCACTCATGATCAGTAATTCTCAGCATATCAATTCTATTTCTTTGCCTTCTTTGAACAGTGGTAGCATGAAAAAACTTTGTATTTCTGTCTCCCCATTGCAACCAATTGATACGGGATCGCATCCCCCAATACATCTCCTCTTGTCTCTAGAGACCCTCCATTTGATTTTTAGTTTGCTTATAAACATCCCCTTGATCTGCTCCTATTGTAGAATTAGTGAGATCTATAAGTCTGGATCGACATTCTTCAAGTTGTTTGGCTGCATGTTTGAAGGTTTTTTTTGCTCCATTGGTTTAGGGCTTGTGTAACTTGCATTATTTTGCTGGCAATATTCTGTTGATCTCCCGTTATCATTCCATGTATTGTCCACCACTGCTGTGAATTCTGGGTGAGATGACCAATAAGCTTCGAATTTGAAAACTCTATGTATTTTCACTCTAGGTGACTCGGTACATAATAGAAGTGGGCTATGATCAGAACCAACGGCAGGAAAAGCAAATACCTCGGCTTGAGGGTACAACACTCTCCAGTCCATGTTACAAAGAGCTCGATCTAGTTTCTTTTTAACTAATTCATCCTCGTCTCTGTTGTTTGTCCAGGTAAACTTGCAGCCTTTACTTTCAACTTCCATGAGAGAGTAAGAGTCAATGAATTCACGGAAGGCCACCACTCGGTATCTCTCCACATCCCTTCTCCCAGTCTTTTCCCAAGGGTATAAAACTTCATTGAAGTCACCGATACATAACCAAGGGGTATTATGGGAACGGATGGTATCCCACAATCTGGTTCGCTGTTGAAAGTTCGTTGATGCATGTAGGAGTGAAATGTTCATTACTAAACCCTTGTCCAGATCTTTGCACGTCACTTCCAACACTTATGTGCAATTGTAATTCACTGTCACCTGCACTTCCTCATCCCAAAATAATGCTAGACCACCCGCTATTCCCACCGGGTTAACCACAAAGTAGTGTCGAAAATGAAGTCTCCTCTTTATACGATCCACCATAGCTTCTTTATTTTTTGTTTCCATAATGAAAACTAGATTAGGCCTCTCTCGAGCCACTATGGCTCTTAAATGCTGGACTGTCAAGGGAGTGCCTAGACCTCGACAGTTCCAACTTAGGAGCTTCATGTTTGCTGTGGTGGCTTATTAGGGCTAGCCACCAAAGCCCTTAAGTGTGCCCCGTCCCACACCTGAATTGGTGTGTCTGTTAGGTTCTCCATGTCCACCAAACTAGCAAGAGACCCCTTCTTTTCATAAGGTACAAAACGTTTCAATTTCTTTGCAGCATGCTTTTTTTGGCATGATGTCTCTGACTTATACTGTTCTAGCCCTGTGACATAATCTGTGGGGTAAAAATTATGTTCCAGTGGTTCTTGAACCTATTTGCCTTTATGGGCAAGAGTATCCAAACCCCCTGACTGTCTTTCTGCAGGTTTATAAATTACTATGGCCTGACTAGTCTCATTATGTTTGTGAATTTGCAGATTCTTATCAGCCGGAGCTAACTGAGTTTCAGTCACCATTTCCTCATCCTCTTGGGATAAGTCGATCTCTCCATAGAATGTGTGCCAGCAGGGGCTCTGCTCCTTCATTTCAGCTTTTAGCCAAGACCCGTAACGTCTCGGTTTGTCCTGAGGTAAGCCAGATTCTTCATAAGCTATTAGTGGACACGCAGTTGCATAGTGTCTAATACACCCACATGAATAGCAAAAGTGAGGTAGACGTTCATATTTAAAATCAATCCACCATTTACGACCTCCCAAGTGCATGATAGTACCTGTTTTTAGGGGCTTGAACAGATTCAAACTAACTTTAGCCTTCCCTATTTTCCTGGCACTGTTATTTCTAGCTTCAATCTTAACAGCCTCCACCCTCCCTAATTTGCCAGCAATTGCCTTAGTCGAATCCTCCACCACAGCATCACGTGGTAGGCCTATTAGGTGTACCCAAAAGGAGCGGTAAGTAAAATCATAACAATGTTTCGGGATTTTTGGGTCCCCTTCCTGTAGGATTAACAAATTGCTGGCAAAGGACCAAGGGCCAATTTGAACTACTCGCCTCCTCTCTTCCGCTGAGGTAAAGATGAACACATAAAATCCAGGTTCAATGATTTCGCATTTAAAACTAGTTTGTTTGGTGCTTTTTAGAAAGCAAAACCTTTTTACTTTTTTGTTAAGATTTAAAATGTTCATTCAAATATAAAGTGTAAGATAACGTGTTTTTGAAGCAAAGCAACAAGTTTTCACTTCCGTTGGCGGACAAATCAGAATCACCAATGGAGTCGAGTCAACATAATTTAGTAGAAGTCGAAGTCACAGTAAACTAAAAATATGAAACAAGTGTACCTAAATATGGAAAACAAAGAAGAATTGTCACTTGATTGACATTAAGATTTCTGGCATAAAAAAGGGGAGAGAGTTACACTTGACAAGATGATAACACAAAAAAATAAAGAAGAGACAAAAAATTGCTCCTCGATCGCGAATAGCATCAGAAGCAAACCTAGTCATGAATTGCATGATGCCTTTTCTTTTCTTGAGTTACTTTATTGTACTATTATAAGTCAAAAGCAACAAGAAAAATAAATATGAAAAATCTGGATTGGTCACTACTTTAGCGCTTCTTAATTTTAATTAGATATGCATTTCTAAAACGGAGTGGGCGAATATAAGATTATGAAACCTTGTTAACTTATATTTATTTAGGTTGGATGATTTGTTTATGTAATTTTTTATTGAATTAAAATTAACGTAGAAGGAAATAAAAAACATTATAAAAATTTTAAAATTTGTTTATGCAATCCATTAGCCTATCTTAATACCTAAATATCGAATTATCAACTACAGGCACTACTCAAAATAGGGAATTTCCTAACATGGAGATGCCTACAAATCTTAAAGAAATCAAGATTAGTATCGAATGATATTAATTAGATGATCAATAACTGCAAACTATCAATTTGCTCAAATGAATTAATGTTTTCCACCTTGGCACCTCTTAGTTCTTCCACTTATAAATTTTGGCTACCTAGTGTTTTATGCGCTTAGCAAAAATGTAATGCTCTTATTGGCTCAATCTAATTTATCAATTAATTTCAACACAATTCACTTAAATCCACTTATCGCCGGTCCAATGCAAATATATGGGTTATAATAATGCATGAAAAAAATGCAACTAATATGTAAAATGCAATTATTGATTTTTTGTTAGGGATTGGGGCCGATTCCCAAATTTAGTTATGCAATTAATAGCTAATTGGATTGTAAAAATTAAGGTGTCAATAACAGATAAACTACTAATACATTTTTAACCAAAGCGAGTTCACCATCCACTAAAATTTGTCCTTTTTTAATGCATTTACCTTGAGGAACTTGGGGTTTCTTTATGCATATAAGTGTTTTTGTTTGATCATAAGTGTTGGGAAAATAGAAATCTCATAAAAAAAGATCACTTGTAAGGTGGTCATGTGAACTCTAAGACTGAGGAAAGAGTATAAACAACTCCTTTTTCTTTTCATCTTAGCTACACTTACTAAAATTTTGAAAACAAATCACACCACATTTTATGTTGTTTTTATGAGACTAGGATGATGGAAAACACGATATGATGCATTTCAAGGAAGTTGTAAAAACTACGTGGGAATAGGGGTCAATGAGTGATGGTCATGTAGAAAAATGAGAAGTGGTAGAGATATGTGTCATGGGTTGACAGTTCCTTGGCCACGGAATAACCTGTGTGGCTCCTGGCGAGTGGAATTAGGCAGGCCAGCCTTTGTTCATTAGTTGTTTCAGAGAACAATACGGCAAATAGCTTTCTTATACGAGATCATACCAAGCTCGGCTTTGCTCGAGCGTTTAGTCTTTTGAGCGAGACATCAAATTACTTTAGGCTCAATAACTGGTTTTGGCCTGCCATGGCCTTATTAGGAGAGCAGCATTAGCTCATGACTAGTTTGTGTAAGGGAGGCTAACCTCGCTTTCAGAGCTCTTAAGTACTATAATTATTCAATCTTAGAACTCCTATCACTAACTATCTTAACACCACTCCCACAAACCAGTTGTATTCATCTCCTCTGCATCAATCGCTCTTCACCCAATAATCCCAAGCATCACTCACAAGTATCATGAGTATGGGAGGCCACTCAATTCCGCGATGCCCTCGATGTGGTCTGTTTTGTCACTTCCTTGCGGCTCCTTAACCATTGATGCACTACTTATGGACTCTACATCGAATGATCCTACTCACCCAACAAAACAAAGTTTGCTCCATTGGTAGCCTCTTTTGATTGCAGTTGTTTGGGCCCTTTGCGATTCCCTGTACTTTCTTTGGCAAATGTGGCAAACTTGACCCCAGCAAACCAATGGAGGTTCTTTTCTTGTTGAAGACGTGGCGACATACCTCTTCTTAACATCCGTTGATTGATCCAGGAACATTATCCCCATTTAGTGAGGAATCAGATCTTCCATGTGCCCTCATTGTCATCCTAGAAGCTAGTCGAGAGCCATGCTTTGTTTGAATACCTTTTGCCCCATCGATTCACTCTCCGCCCTCGTAGGACCGGGTAAACCATGGGGTTGTTCCAACTCAACTCACTTACTAGAGAGATTCCTACTCTTATACCATATTTATCATGGGCCAATAGTTCCTTGGCCACGGAATGACCCGTGTGACGCCTGGCGAATAGAATTAGCCAAGCCAGCCTTCGTTCATTAATTATTCCAGAGAACAATACGGTGAATAGCTTCCTTATACGAGATTGTACCACGCCTAGCTTTGCTTGGGCGTCTAGTCCTTCGAGCGAGACAGCGGATTACTTTAGGCTCAATAACTAGTTTTCACTTGCCATGGCTTCATTAGGAGAGCAACATCAGCTCCTGACCAATTTGTGCATGGGAGGTCAACCCCACCTTTAGAGCTCCTAAGACTATAATCATTCAATGCTAGAACTCCTAGCACCAACTGTCTTGACGCCATTTCCACAAACCAGTTGTATTCATCCCTCCTACATCAATCACTCTTCACCCGATAACCCTAAGCATCACTCACAAATGTCATGAGCATGGGAGGATTCATAGACCGTGACACATGATTAAAGGAAGGACTAAGAAATGGCCCTAAGCCCCACAAATGACCGAGCATATGGGGCGAGAATCAAATGAAACGTTTGAGAAATGTAGACACGTGAACTTGAAGTTCTAACCTTGCTCGAAAACAAAAATGAACAGGGTAACGCCCTTCAACGTTAATTATCTTTTTTTTTTGTCTACAAAATTATAGTTGCATTTCTCAAAAATGCCTTAATATTACCAACTTTAATTAGAGTAACTTGCGTACTTTTCTCTATTTAAATTATGAATTAGTGTTGAGTTACCAACTCTTGTTTGTATTACTTATCAAGTTTATTTTTTTAATTATTAGCTTTTCTCCTCTCTTTTTTTCATCAATTTTTCATTCACATGTCCTTATTATGCCTTAAATTTACTATCTTATTTGTCAACCTTTTCTTTGATTTTCAATCGGATACCGACCCTCATTCGAGTTAACTATCAATGTTTAATTTTTTTTAAATTTATTAACTTTTCCATTGAGTTACTTAATCTGGAAAAGACTACATGTCGTTTTGCTACATTACAAGCTCTTGAAAGGGAAGGCCCCACGATGACCCAACTGTTTTGAGTCAATGAGTCTCATCGGCCCATCGGCCGTCCAATTCACTCCCCATCTGTCTTCTTCGCTTGCCCTCCAATGCAGTTGAGTTAGGGTTTTGGCTTGTGTGGCGGGTTTCTCGTTTTTTATCCAGAAAATGAGTCAACTTGATTTCTTGATTTCAGCCTTCGTGACTTGGCGTGGCTGCGAGTCCCTCGACGACTGATCGAAATTTGATGAGATAAAGGCATTTTGCTTTTGCAACGTGATCTCATTCAATGGGAGCTTCTACATGCCCATTTATGGATCAACCAAATCGTGTAGTGTCCGCCATAAACTCTCTCTTCTCCTTCTCTCTCTCTTTCTGGATTTTGCAAGAGAAAGATCATATTCCCACGTGCCACCGACCTGGAAGGGATGGAAAAAAAAAAAAAAAAATTGGCCTAGGTTAGGGCAGGGCCGGGCTTGGCCTTTTTGACTCCCCTACCAAAAAGGACGCTCCAAGGGTAATCTCCACTGATGGCTTACCATATGAAATGGAAAGGACTTCTTAAATTTTCTTTCTCAGCCATCAACAAAAGGGCAAATTTAAAGATCAATCATGGAAGATTCGCAGACGAGCTCTACTTTTTCTACGACATTTCTCGATAGTCTACAATCAATTATTATTGTCTAGCTTCAAAGCAACCTCAATCTCTTGGTGATCTCAATCAGGATCAAATTCTCTGGACTCAATAAGGCTGCGCATGGTAACCATTCTGTTTCTATTTCTGGAATAGATTTATATTTTAGACATATTTCTAGAATAGAAATCCGTTTGGTAAAATATTTTCTATTTTCTATTTTTGGAATAGATTTATATTCTAGAAATAGATTTGGAATAGAAATAAGAAACAAATTTTTTTTTTATTTTTTTTTTTGAATAGAAATCAGAAATTATTTCTCTCTTTCTTACTTCTCACCCGAAGGAGTTTCTTACCATCTGCTGCTCAGCAGCACCACCACCCCTACCCACTATTGCCGCCAGTCGCTGGCCGCCGCCACCGTCGCCGCCGATTGCCCGCCAACGGTCGCTAGCCGCCGGCCGCTCATTGCCGCCGCTACTCGGGAAAGTGAAATTTTATTGATTATCAAACAAACTTTTTTGTGGTTATCAAACGTGTTTTTTGGCTCAGAAACTCATCTAGAAATAGAAATAGAAAAATATATTTATCTTCCAGAAAAAAATTTCTGATCAGAAATGTTATCATTCACGCCCTAACTTATCATGTCTTGAAAATGATATTAGGGTATATTTAATAACACTTTTATTCCTGATAATAATTTCTTTTGAGAATAGTTTTTTTCTATTTCTACTTCCTAGAATAATTTTTGAGTAAAACAAGGCGTTTGGTAACTACAAAAATTTACGATTCTCGAAATAGAAAATATAAATGTGTTTGGTACCAACAAAAAAATTATTTCTTTTTTCCTCAATGGCGGTTGGCGACTAGCGTTCAGCAGTCGATGTCCGCCGACTGTTGACCGATGGCCGGTCACCAGCCACCAGGCGAAGGGTAGTGGCAGTCAGTAGTTAGCCACCAGTGATCGACAATTGATGGTAGTGGTTGGCGGTCGGTAGTTGGTGGTAGTGATAAGCCGATGTCAATGGTCGTTGGTCAGCCATGAGTAATGACCCAAGAAATAAGTTTCTAGAAATTATTTCCAAGAACAAGAAGCTATTTGTTTTTACTTCTCATTTCTATTTCAAATCTATTCCCTGGAATAACTTTCTATTTCGAAGAATAGAAACACTAGTGGATGTTACCAAACGAATTTCTGTTCTTTTTTTTATTTCGGGGAACAAAAGAACAAAAGAATAGAAAAATTGGCAAGTTGCCAAACGCTGCCTTAGTCTTCGGCAAATCTTGATCTATGTGACAAGAGGGTGTCAGTACATTTAAAATTTTACGTAAGTATTTGTATGAAAAGTGTGTTATATCAAAGTTTAATTCTTCTCGTAAGGCATAACGATATGATGGTTATTTTACGATGGATGGTTAGAAATTTCTCTTATGTTTTTCCTCTCCATTTAATGTTCAAATTTGTGAGTCGTGACATAATGTTTATTTATCAAAACATTATGTTTATGAAAAAAATCAAAACGATAAGATTAGGTATAGTTGTGAGCTAGTGTACTTTTTGGTATCTATTGATTATCTACTTCTTGTGTTTTTGACAAAAGGGAAAACAAGAAAAGAAGACACCCTGTTTAACCAGCACTAGCACTTACAAAATATTTGAAGAATGCTCTAGAGGATCATGAGAGATTTTAGAAGATAATTAATCAGATCTCCTAAATTAATTTCTCTTTTTAGCTTGGATAGCACTTCAATCATCATGCATTTATTCAAGTTTATATGATTTTTCTGAACTATAGAAACATGAAAAATCTCATGCAATTGCTTGATATTTAGAAGCATCAGCTCTAAAGTTAGCTTAAGCATCTAGCCTCAACTAATCCTGGTCACGTAGACCAAAAAAGAAATTATACAAATATCTTGTATATTTGAATTTTTATACAAATAGCCGGACTTGATTTTTGGTCACTTTCCTCATGCAAATTTGATGACCGTTGGAGTGCCCAAAATGAAGACCTAGCGCATAGCATTAAAGTATGATATTCCAAGATTATCTATGCCAAAAATCATGGACTAATTCACTCAATAGGCCAGTGAGATAACGTCATCAATACCTGCTAATAATTGATAGCCTCGATTAGGAGAAGGGTTAAGTACATGTTTTTAAAAAAAATATCAGTTTTGAATAAATGTGGTGTGGGTAAAACAATTTATCATTTTTTGTAAGATAGAAATGAATTTTTTGGATAAATGTGTCATGCTTACCTATTTGGAATTTTTAATTATTTTAACCGAATAATAGACAAATAGCCATTTGGAACTAATTTCTTAGATCCCACGAGGGAATTTCCAAGGACACTCCGAAGGTTATCCCCACGGTTGGTTCACCAGATGGAGTCAAAAAGACTTGACATTATTTGCCCAGTCATCAACAAAAAGAAAAAAGATCAGTCCAGAAAAGGAGTCTCAAAGGATCTTGCATTTTCGTTTCTCTAACCTTTCTTGAAAATCTAGAATCAAGCCTTTGAATACCCACACACATACAGAATATAGCAAAACTGGGGAATTAAAAACAAGAGGGCTGGGAAAATCAAAGAGGAAAGGAAAGACTATTAGTAAGTTCGGTGAACGTATTTATTAAGAGGAATAATCACGAGATGGCTTGTCATGTAATATGAAACTTCATTAAGGTTGTTTTTGTATGATGGTGTACTTGTTTTCTTCTGCTGATTATTTGTTACATGTGTTTTTCATAAAATGGAAAACGAGAAAAGAAGATTACGCATTTAAACAACAACAGTCTATAAATTTGTGATGCATCTTTGAAGAGTTCTCTAATGGATCACAAGAGATTGTAGAGGACAATTAATCCAATCTCTTAGATCAATCTCTCTTTGGCTTGGACAGCACTTCAATGATCATGCATCTATTCAAGTTCATATGATGTTTGCAACTTTAAAAACATGAAAACACACATGTAATTGCTTTATATTTAGAATTATTGGCTCTAGCTTCCAATGTTACACCCAATTGAAGGATCGATGTGATCACAAGCAAATGCTAGTTGTAGTCGCCTAGAATATATATATATCAGTATCAGCTAATCTGCACATGCCTTGGACTATAGTTGGACCATCAAAGATGGTTTGTATTATTGACTGAGCAACACCCATTTTGTCCGAAGACAGACTGACATGTTGAAGTTTGGGAGCAATAGCGCCCCAACAAATTTAATGAGAGATCACTTTAATTTCTTAGTTTCTCACTTTTTTGTTATTTTTCTTCCATGATCGAGAACTGCAGTAAATTTTTATATAACTTATGAAGGTTTAAGTGTAAAGTTCAAGAAAAATCTAATTGAAATTTTACTCATCACTCAATTTTTTTTTTCAAGCACGGAAATAATATGTTTACTATTTGAATCAATAAATTTACGGTTACCTTTTACTTTCTATCAGGATTTCCCACTGATAAAATTTCTGAATATGTCCATGATTTTCTCCATCGTGACATGAATATAAAGCAGCCAAGATAAATTCAAGGAGATCTCAATTCTAGAAGGAAAAATCACAAAAATAACCTCGAATTCTGAAGGCCAAAATGTATTCAGAATCGGACAAAACAAGAAAAGAAAAGATCCAAATAGGATTCGACCAGGTCGGCAGGTCCTTGAATGCCTCAGGCTAGTTGCGTCTAATGATCAGCACGGCTTGTTGATGCGGTGGACCTTTGGACAAGTCGCTGGCATGGCGCAATAGTGGAAGCTAACGCGGGACTGACGCGTAGAGACTCTGACTATAGTTAAATTAAACACTGGCAAGTGACATGAAGGGACACAAATTTATTTGAGCCAGGTCGCTGCCACGTGAAACTGAATCGGATAGTCAAGTCACTTATGATAAACCCATTTGTAACTACACGAGAAAAGTAATTGTACTAAACGAAAATATTTATCTAGTGAGAGATAAACCATGTGAGGGAAGAGGTGTGATTTATAGTTTGGGATGAGGATCTAATGTTTCATTTGCATAACTATTAGAGAGTCCCAATGTTTCATTCTCGTTGTAACCAGAATTCTACTTCCTGAACCAAACCATTTCCTCTCTGCTGCTAATGCCCTTAGCTGTTTCACATCATTTACATCATCAAGGATAATAAGAACTTTCTTTTTACTAAATCGTTCTTTAATCATATTTTTCCCTTCATCAATGTTGGAAATCTCAATTCTTTTGTCCCCAAGGATACCACGCACTAGTTGCCTTTGCACATCTAGAAGACCAGAATTCGAACTTTCCGATGCTTGTCGAACATCTAGAATAAAGCTACAGCTTTCAAATTGAGTTGACAACTTCTCGTAAACGACCTTGGCAAGAGTTGTCTTGCCTATACCACCTATTCCACATATTCCAACGAGCTTTATGTCCTTAGATTCAACACTCAACATATCTACAACTTTATCCACTAATTTGTCAATCCCAACCAAAGTATCAGGCAGATATACCATAGACACCTTAAGCTTACCCAAAACTTCAAAAGCTATTTGTCGTGCGAGTTTTCCATGGCTGCATATCATTAGAAAGAGTAATATGAAGTTACTGTCAATGACATGAGTTAGCCACAAAACGTGGGATGTAAAGAGAAAAGAAACAGTACATGACTTTCTGAATTGATTCGCTCATAGTAATAAGATAAAATGGATATCCAATAGGTGATGACCAAGATTATGAAATGTAAAATGATCCCTTCCATTATTCATTGCACATTACTAGAAGTGAGTATGGTTCAGGTAATCTAATTCAAAAGCTGGAATCAGGAATCAAAACAGGGGCTGTTCCAGGTTTTCTGGAATTGGAAACCTAACTAGTTCACTGAGTAACTAGTTCGGAACCGAATCGGTCCATCATGCTTTTTTCTATGTTTTGCTTTCTTTTTCTTTTTCAATTCCCTATGTAAGCAAACTTGTAATTCACATTTTGTATTGTAACCGGTAACTTTAAGATCCAACCTTGTTATATTATAATCTCACGTAACAATTGAGCCATGAGGCAAGAGATGGAGGAAGTCGAGAGATTGAGTGAGAGCCGAGAGATGAGAAATGAGAATGAGAGAAGGAGAGGCTTGATTTTTTACATTCTTTTGGCTTTTTTTTAGTTATATAAGTTCAAGTTTTGTTTTGATTCATCGTGTGGGCTGGGAGTGAGTTGAGTTTTAGTGTGGGTATGGGCCTTTTTGTGCTTGAGTTTAAGGTGGACTGGGCATGATGTTCCGAGTCCACCCAGATTTATAGTTACAACATAAAATCTAATCTACATGGTTGTTCTGAGTCTAATGTGGATTCATATGACAATAATCAAGATTTGATTTGTTTACACTATGCTGACTAATTGAATCTTAAATCTACCTACTATAAATACTGATTTTATCTGGCACCTTCCTTGAAATTAATTAATTCATGCTTTGAAGCAAATCTCTTGCTTTTTCTCCAATTCAGCAGCGATTCGCTATAAATGGGTCATAGAATTTTAGGAAGTGGAATTCTA
Source organism: Corymbia calophylla (assembly GCA_014182845.1). NCBI lineage: Eukaryota > Viridiplantae > Streptophyta > Magnoliopsida > Myrtales > Myrtaceae > Corymbia > Corymbia calophylla. Next base: position 14,306,571 of record CM024695.1, on the reverse strand, counting down.
AACATGAGATGTTGTGCTTGTTTGAGTATCTCGCATACAAATTGTTCTGGTCACACACTGCAATTTCTTCAACAATAAATTTCTATAGACTGGTTCAAGGTTGATTTTATCCAAAAACCAATATGGTTGGCTTGATTCTCATGGAAAAAAAATTTGCGGGGCCATTCCTGACCAGACCGAAATCCGATTGGGTAGTGTTATGAAACTTCATGTTCAGAGTGCTCGAAAAACATTATTCAATGGGTCCATTCAAGTTTCGCTTCAAATCCGAAAAAATAAAAATAAAAACATAAACCAACCCCTTTGTAATTGAAAAAAGCTACGAATTAAATCAGATCAGAGAGTGGATAAGGACACAAATTTGGGGAAAGAACAATATCTGAAAGAGGGGGAGGAAATAGGCATCAAAATAGGTGGAAAAGTCTACAGTCTGCAAGTGGAGTCCTCGATGGGCGTCCATAGGCCGCATAGAGACATTAGGAGCAAATAGATCTACTAACAAGAGGTCTCCGCGCCATGATGATCCGTCTCGTGATTTTCCACAACTAAGCATGGACTGTTCGGGGAGATAGAGAGAGAGCCAACGACTGCTATCCTTCGACTCTCTCTCCCCGTCTGTCCATTAGAACCAGAGAAGCTGCTTGCTTCGTTCTAACCTTCTTTCGTAGTTTTATTTATTTATTTATTTTAAGTTTTTCTATAGTAGATATTAGTAAATTACAGCTTGTAAAACTGAAAAGTCCAAATAAAAAATTTGGATCTTCAAATTCTAATTAGTATTCAAGCAAAAGAAACAAAAAGAAAAGAGAAGATGGAGTTTGAGTAAGTTGACATACCCTACGTTCTTGGTGTCCCATGACTCCCATCCCTTGATTTTAGTAACTTTCTGGAGCGCCTCCTCCCAGCCTTGCACAGTCTTAGCCTCACATTCTCGTTTATGGCGAGTGAATGCATCCCTATATACTCCATTTTCAAGCTTCACGACAGAAGGTTCTACGTCATAAAAAATGGGCATAACCTCCAGTTTGTGGGTTTTCCAACACATCATCATGTGTTCCAGCTCACGTAAGCACCATCTACTGGAGGCATAACCTGTAGAGAAGATGGGAATGCCAATTTTCGAGTCATTGATGGCCTGGTAAATCTCAGGACCGATTTCGTCACCAACATCGATCCCCTTCTTGTCTATGAAAACACGGATACCCTTGTCCAGCAGGGCATGATAGATGCTATCGGTGATGTTTGCACGAGTATCCGGTCCTCGAAAGCTCAAGAACACGTCAAACAGAGCTCCCGTTGTGCTGTTGCTAGTGGATCCAGTTTCTGAACTAGTCCTTGTCATCGTAGCTGCGTCTACTGCCATCAAAGATTTCACAAAAGATTTTACAGACTTGGGACGATACCAGAGGCTCGACATTCAAGAGTCAAGTAGACATAATTCAGTAGAAGTCGAAGCCTATTTAAACTGAAAATGTGGGGGCTCCATCGATCAGTCCTCATCAATTTATCGTCTCCACACCAATAAACTTAAGGAACAAGCACATATACTTAATCAAACAAAGAAAAAATGTGAGGCTCTGGAACTTTCAGAAGACAAACGCTGGTGCAAAAAAAAGGTCTGGACGCCGGAGGGTTGACCCAACAAGCATTGATGAGAAATTTTCTCGTGAAAGGAAAACTCAAAAAAAAAAAAAAACACTTCGGAGTCCAGCAACAAGAGAGGGTGATTGAGAGAAGGGCAGTATCTATGAACACTAGATAATGAGTTAAACTATTGTACAAACTTAAATGAAAGATTAGTCCTCTGACCTTCGGAATGAGCCTCCTCGTTCCGATCTGCAAACCAACCAACAAGCTATTTCAGCAAAATCTGTAAACAAGATGAGCAAACAAAAATGTCTAGAAGGGCAAGTTATTCAAAACCTGAAAGCCGAGTCCTCTGACCTTCGGAATGAGCCTCGCCGCGGCTATCTACAGACCAACCAACAAGCTATTCAGCAAAATCCGTAGAGTAAACAAAAATCTCTAAGGGCAAGTTATTCAAAACCTGAAAGCCTAGTCGTCTGACCTTCGGAATGAGCCTCGTCACTGCGATCTACAGTCCAACCAACAAGCTATTTCAGCAAAATCCGTAAACAAGATGAGTAAACAAAAATCTTTAATGGGGCAAGTTATTCAAAACCTGAAAGCCCAGTCCTCTGACCTTCAGAATGAGCCTCGCCGCCGCAATCTACAGACCAACAAAAGAGCTATTTCAGCAAAATCCGTAAACAAGATAAGTAAACAAAAATCTCTAAAAGGGCAAGTTATTCAAAACCTGAAGGTAGCATGGGTTTGACTCGTCTGGTTCGGATGCGAGAGTAGAGGAATCCAGCAAAAACCAGAGCCAAAGCAACCCCAAATTTCAACAGGATAGGCCATATACCCCTCTCTTTTCTCTCACCATAATAAATCGATCTAGTCTAAGTTCCATCGGGTTCAAAAAAACGAAAAGAAACAATTGCAGGTCGCGAAACAAAAAGATTGAGGAAGAGAGTAGTCCAACAATCTGAGGACTCTCTGCCCGGCGCAGGTTATTATATATTGTCCCGAGTCACAGGATGTGCGAAAAGACTTAACTGACCCATTAAGGATGTGCCGCATACCCGATGGGACTTAGGTTTTGTGAGAAAAATATTAGATGACATGAAAATAATAATTATTGTAGAAATATATTGAAAAAGAATAGAAAATAAAGTCAATCCCCGAAGTGCTTAAGAATAATTCCACTTCTTTGAAAATAAGAGCTTAAGGGAGGAAATATTCAGGATTTGCTCTCACCACGTCTTCCATCTAATAATAGCTTGACGCATATTTGTTGACATAAAATTAAATAAAAATAGAAATTGACTCATTCCGCCACTTTCTCTCTCTTCCTTCTCCGTCCACACCACCCCTCTTGAGCTTGACTCTGCTCCTCCCCGCCGTCGCCGACGCCATGTCTAGGCCAACTATGCATCCAAACCGAGTCACTCCCTCCGTTGTCTTCATCTTCCTCCAAGCATCTGTTAGTCTTCGCCTTTGGCCTCTGGTCAGATCTGGTCGCTTTGTCTTCTCGCCATCACCATGCCTCTAGATTTGGTCTTCAGCTTTGTCTTCAGCTATTTGTCTTTGGGTTTGCCTTCCTTTGTGCGTCTGTTTGTCTTCAACTTCATCTTCCATTGTTTGTTTTCCTCGATGTTTGAACGCATTCGACCACGGTTGGCCAGATCTGGAGATTTGGAGAGCAACGATAGTGAAGCCATGGACGAAGGACGTGATGCCAGATCTGAGGTTGGGGAAAAATAGAAAAAGACGGAGCTCGATGCCTGAACGCGTTCGACCACGGATGGCCAAATCGAGCAATCTTGAGAGCTGTGCCAGCGGAGTTGATGGCAGCCATGGACGAAGGACGCAATGCCAGATCTGAAGGTTGGAGAGAAACAAAAAAACAGGGAGCCAGAGAGGCTACTTGGGTCGATCACGAGCAGCGCTGGAAGGGGTCCTCCATCATCCATGGCCACTTGCTTGTCCATGGCTCCGAGGTGCCTCATTCACAGATCTGGTCACCGCGAATCGTCCATGGCCGCAAGCATTGATGGCAAGCTCCAAATCTCGTCCATGGACAATGCAAAGGACAAGGATGGAGGTTGCGGCGGCGAGGATCATGCTAGGGCGGTGGCTGTCATAGTGGAGGAAGTGAGAGAGATGAAGTTTTTTTTTTAAAAAAATTCCACATCATCGTACACGTGTTGAGTTATTATTGGAAGAGAACAAAAAATCTCGCCACGTTAGCTGATGACATGGTGAGAGCAAACCACTGAATATTTTCTCGCTTAAGGCTCCAATGGCTATCCTTCTAAGATATAATGGACCTTCTTATTCCATATTGAATAACGTAAGCTTCTTATTCCGTATTGAGTAATAAAAGAAAATAGATCAACGTTATGTGTATAACTTAGGGTGCGTTTGTTTCAATGAAAGTATTTTTCTGGAAAATGTTTTCCAGACTTTCCGCTGTTTGTTTCTCTAAAAATGATTTGATCAATGGAAAATACTTTCCGGTCAACAGAAATATTATGTTTTATTTTAGGAAAATGAATTCCTCTGCGTGGGAAGGGGAAAATACTTTCCCTCTTTATTAGGTCTTTAGGTCATTCATTTTTATTATGTCATCTGTCCTTTTCTTTTACTCTCCAAAATCTCTCTTTTTTTTTCCCAAAGAAAAGCTGCTCTTCTTTAACGATTCTCATCATCTTCATCGATAAAGTTCAAATGTTATTCAATCATTTTCCAAATGCCATCCAAACGCCCGAAAACATTTTCAATCACATATCACCAAATACAGGAAAACTAATCATTTTTCATGAAAATGATTTCCTGGAAAACATTTTCCAAAAATGGTACGATTTCTATGAAACAAACGCACCTTTAATGATGAAAGGAAAAATACCTAAAGAAATAAGGATATTTTGGTTTTGACATATTGATGTCACTTTTAATTATGCTCAAAGTAAATATTTGTATGTAAAAGAAAGAGAAGCTGTTTGAAAACCGTGGTAAATCAATTGGTCCTTAAAGGAATATATGATTGCTGTATAGCTGTTATAATGAAGAGTTTATCAAGAAATAACTCAAATGTTATAAAACCATTAAAAAGTTGATATAAGGTTTTTAGAAAGCTGTTATACGATCATTGTAAAATCAATACAAAAATGACGACTTTCATAATAGTCATAATTTTTAATAAAAAGAAAAGGAAAAAAGTTACACCTGACAATATGGCAGCCAAAATTTTTTTGAAAAGAATTGCACCTCAATTGCAAATTGCATTAAATGCAAACCTACTTTCTGTAGGATTACATGCTTGGCCTGATCTTTGTAGACACCAACAAAGTGATGCTTTTTTGGACAAACTTTATTGTACAGGTACTCAGTGACGTGGCGATGGCCGGCCTGGGCCCGCTAGAGTAAAGTGGACAAAATTTTTGTAGGGGTTGGAAGTTTAAATAAACTATCAGATATGGGGGCGTTGTTGGTCAGTCCTCATCAACTTACTGTATCAACAATAATAATATAATTGGAGAGGGCGACAAGACAACGGTGAAGACAAACAAAAAAGCAATGGTCAGTATCAGTGTGCTGCATGTTATGCTTTTCTTCCATTTACATTTCCTTTCGCTGCTAGATTATATACTTTATACCACATGAACTAACGTTATTCGTACCTTCATCATTATACAATAGTTGATAACGTCCATCATCGATCCGCCATTATGAACCATCAATGCAGTCAAATTCACCCACGAACATGTTAATAGTGGCATTTCCTCTCAATATAGTAATAACTTTCAGTATGCTTTAGTCTAGACACAAATGAAAAGCCAACTAAATTATCATGGTCACGTGAAAATAAAAGAAATTGGAAGTTATATTTAGTCCCATGTATATTGGTGGAACGGATTGCTTTTACAATGAACCATTAATATAAAAGCTACACCTTGTTCAGCAAAAATAAGCTTGTCTCTGTTTTCATATCATGCAGTGCATCATCAATCAACTCATTATTGGCCTTTCATCACAAGAATAAACAAATTCTATAATCTGACTAATCTCTTCTTTCATTACAAAAGGTTATCTTCTCCTGTTGAAATTGTCTTCTATTACTTATTGTGAAGTAATAGAAGATATTGATCATATACAATATGGACAATTTTCTTAATTTTTTATCTGATATATTTTTCTTTCTAATTAATTGCCTAAGATTGTGTTGTCAACAAAATCCCTCTAAAATTTAGATATCAATGTAAAACATTGTGATGGCAACTCCTTTATTAGTGGTTCCTGGAATTATATCAACGTATAGAGAAACAATTGAACTGGATTGACTAAAAGTCACCTTTTCCGATGAACTCCAAAACATTGTTGCCACGATCCAAAAGTTTTTTCTTAGTGTTTATCTCTAGAAAGGATCTTTCCTAAGGCCTCCCTGCTCCGCCAACGTTGTCAGGTGTGCGACTAAAATGATAAATTTCTTAAAGTTTTGCTTTAGAATCACTAACAACCCTTTCGTAATAAATTTGATATGATAGAACAAATAATTTTTGATAGTGTTTTAGTGTTGATCACAAACGTTCTTCTATGAATATGGGCTAACACTATTCACATATAAATAAAAACAGGCTGGTTAATAATATTTGATAACGCATGAGAGTCAAAGTACGGTAATGATATCAAATTATATGGGACTTTTGTTTTTTCGAAAAATTATATTGGATTTCGTGTATCTCCGTTAAATGCAAACGTTCGTGGATAGTTAGTAGGTATTCTAATGGCCATATGTTATATTTCATTGGTACGTTTATGATGGGGTGTGTTTTTTTTTTTTTTTTGTCGAAAAGGGATTTTCATTACTAATTTCGCGATTGATTACAACTAGAACCGAACTCAAGACATAAAATAGATAGTAGGGCTTGCGGGGGGCGAGACACCCAATTCGGCGGGAGGGTACCGTTGAGGTGGGCTTTTGCCACCCAATTAGCCACTTTGTTCTTACTCCTAGGCTCGTACAGCAGCTGGATGTTTGGCATTTGGCCCAGCAACTTGCAGTAGTCTTGGACCAGTGGCTTCAAGGCCCACGGCGGCTCCTCCAAGCCCATGACAGACTGAACTACAGCTGAGTTATCAGTGGAGATCATCACGTGCGGAACTGAAGTGGATAGTCGTTGAGTTCCAGTTCGTTCTCCGTAACCCACAAAGAAAGCCGCACGCAATGCTAGGGTTTCAGCAACAAACACCGAGGGAGCGTGAATCAAGCTCGAGAAGCCGGCGATCATGGTGCCTTCGTCGTCTCGGCAAACACCGGCGATCGATCCCTCCGTCGACGAACTTCTCCAGGCGGCGTCAATGTTCACTTTCACGGAGCCCACATCCGGCGGTTCCGAGATCTCCACCGAGGTAAGGGCGTTCGGTTACTCCGGGTGCTCCATTTTTCGTTAAACGTTCTTTGTGTCGTGATACTTCTTCGACGGTTTGCAAAGTGGGTTTGGTGGCCGACCGGCGAAGGTTGCTCTGTTTTCGGACTTCCAAATACACCATAGGAGAGTTGCAAAGAGGGCTTTTGTCTTCGGCGAGCCGTCTGAGGTAAGGAAATTGCTGATGTCCTTATCTATTCTTGTTATGCTCGTTGAGGCTGTGTTGAAAGCTAAGCCGGAGTTTGTCCAAACTTGCTTTGTCTAGGGGCACAAGAAGAACAAGTGTTCGAGGTTTAGGGCCGATTCACACACGGGACATATCGGCTCGGTACTAATTTCCTTCGGTGGAGATTTGTTTTTGTGGGAAGGGCCTCTTGACAAACACTCCATAGAAAAAACCTGATTTTAGGGGATGTGCATAAATTCCAGATTTCGATCCATAAGCGCTTAGGGTTCTGATATGATGTTGATGCTTGGGAAACAGGGTGTACGTTGTTCTGTGCTCGTAGCTTGTTGTAGCCACTCTTCACTTGGTATGTTCCCGATTTATTTGCTATCCATAGTAGTTTATCGGGTCTAGGATTGATACTAAGAGGCGTTGCCAGAATTTCCCGTACGAAATTTTCACAAAAAGTCTCCTTCAGTAGGTCCGAGTTCCACGCGCTCGAGTCTTGATCAATGAAATCAGCTACAAGCTGTGGCTCGTTAAGATTAGCCGAGCCACCAATTTTCCCCGAAACCAGCCATCGATCCTCTCTAACTCGTATGCTTTCCCCGTTTCCCACTTCCCATTTCAACTCCGATTCAATAGCATCTCTTCCTATTAGAATACTTTGCCAGCCCCAAGATGGTCAAGGTCCTCTTTTTGCATTCCATAGGTTACCACTAGGGAAGTAGAGACCTTGAAAGAGTCTAGACCATAAAGCCTCTTTTGCTGTACTGAGTCTCCATGCTTGTTTCCCCAAAAGAGCTTTATTAAAATCCATCAAGTCTCTGAAGCCAAGTCCTCCCTTGTCTTTTCTATCCTTTAACAGGTCCCAACTCTTCCAATGAATACCTTTTCGATGCATATTTTGCTTCCACCAAAAAGCTGCGATTTTCTTTTCAATTGCTCTGCATATGGAAACAGGGATTTTAAACATCGACATAGCATATTGTGGAAGTGCCTGAATGACTGATTTGAGTAAAATCTCTTTCCCTGCTTTTGAGATAAGGTGTTCTTTCCATCCCTCTAGTTTCCTATCCACCTTAGCTAGCACCCATGAAAACATCTCTTTTTTTGTGTTAATGGGGTGTGTTCAAGAGGTACTTATTATACGTGATGAGGTGTGTCTTAGAGAGGTACCATTTAAAGGGGCATGGACAGTTATCTTTCAAGAGAATTCTGGAAATTAACCGCCTAATGATTGCAATTGAAAAAGAATGTTCCCTCTCTTTATTAAAAAAAAAACACATAAAGGGTTCCATTATCTATTTTGAGAAGACAATTAACATTAACATTGTAGAACATGAATACTTTTGTTGTAATTATATTCGGACCAATGTGAAGTCGTATAATTTATCGTTTGCTGGTGATTCATTGTATGTTCCTAGGTAATTTGTTTATTATGTATCGAAGATGTTAGTCGTTTCTTTCACCGACTATTATTTTAACATTGGTATCAGAGCCAGGTTATGATTTCTACCTTGTTTTTCGGTCGAATTTTTTCGCATGTTGCTTGATATGGAGATCATGAGGATGAACTTCATATCATTTGCATGTTCATTGCTTGGAAATTGCGACATGAACCATCAAAAATGAACCGGACATGAAGAATGGGTTTAAAAGATGAAGATGACCGTTTTGCTTGGCCCTGTTCCGACAATTTGTGTTTTGTAAAATAAAATTTGATCACACAAGGTAAAAGATTTTGTTGAGACGAGTAGAATAGTGCGTGGCATGCCACCGGACAACGATGGACGCGCCCCCACGCGTGGCCAAAAGCCATGGCACGTGAAGGCCACACACCTCGCGTCGGGACCGCAGTGTGTGAGTGCCACGCGCGTGTTGGCACGTCTCGCCAGCACATGGGAGTTGACGTCAGTGAATGACCCGATGATGTCATCACGTACCGGCGACTTGACCCGACCGGCAACCCGGACGGAGGTCCAACTCGACCGTTGACCCAACCCATTTGACTGGTCAACCAATCCGTTCGGTTGATTAATTAGATCGATCAAGGCGGTCTGTCTGGTCGGCCACTTGGACCAGTCAAGCCGGTCGGATCGGCACAATAGCCCAAAATGTGCTAAGCGCATGCATCACACGTACCATGTACTTAAGTGACGCGTGCGCCACACGTGCTGTGCACTTAGGTAGCGTGTGTGGGCGCGTGCAGGCTCCATTTGGAACATGCTTGATGTTGACACGTTCATTTCGAAGTCCTTTACATTGTTGTATAGTTATTTTACATGTTTTGAGGCTTTTTAAAGGTATAAAAATGCGTACAGTACCTTTTAATATGCGTATTTTTGGAGTATAAATGCATTGTTTATTCCTTTTGACTTGAATTTTCTTATGATTTTGGCAATGCAAAAGCTAGTTTACATGAAAATGACTACATATGAGTTATGTAGGGCTTAGTTCGATGATAGCATGTATATCATTTAATATGCTTTTACTTTCTTGGTTCTGCACAATCTCAAACAATGGCTAGAGATTCTTAATCTTTTTTTATTATGTCATATATTCCACTTTTGATTAATGTTGTTGCATGAATGTTTTGTACATTGGTTTACATCATGTTATGATTTTTAATATTTAATAGAAAATGTAATAATTACATGAGGTCATGTAATTATTTTTTTCAATGGGAGTTCTTAGGTTAGCATAATCCAAAAGAGTTCTCACCTAGAACTCAAAACTTGTGTAAATTAAATAAGTTAATGATAGTAGGACAATCGTATGCTGAAACCGATTGTGAACATAGTAAACTTTCATCTATGTGTTTTTTGTTGAATTATCATTAATTTAGTTTGTCTTTGCTACAAATTAAAATATGTGTATTTATGTGGAAAATTATACTAATATTGATTTTGCATTTACTATATCAATGTGTAGTAGAAATTTATCATGACTTCTGCATCTAAGACCATTGTGGCAAATCTCAATAAGGGTAAGAAGCTAAACAGTAACTATTATGATATTTGATATCAAAAGATTTAGTATATCCTTGAGGGGTAAGAGGTTTTGAAAACTCTCAACCATACCATGGATGAATCTAAACATGAAACTTCAACTTAGCACAGAAGAGATCAAGAAGCTTATCAAGCTTGAAAATGAAAAAATAGCATTATTCGCATTATGTTGTTGAGTTGCATGCAAGATGATCTCATATGTGAGTTTAAAGTTTATGACAAAACTTAAGCAATTTGGGTTGCCTTGAAAGATAAATTTGGGGATACGTCTGCCACTAAGTTGAGGAAGCTCACCATCAAGTTTGACATATAACGAAAGTGCCTAAATCTAATGTTGAAGCAGCACCTTCGAAAGATGTCAAACATGATAGTGAGCTGAAGTTGGCAGGTCACGCCCTTATTGATGAACAACAAGTTTAGGATGTTATAAGATTGTTTCCTGATAGTTAGAAGCATATGAAAATCAATACAATACATAATGAAAATATTGTCACTTTGGAAGATACTGCAAGTCATTTGGAATTAGAGGATGAACACTTAGAGGCTATGAGGTCCTCTACCCATGCTTATATTGCTGAATCGAGTTCGCGTAAAGTTTCGAGCTTCAAGCGCAAGAAGAGTCATAAATTCAACAACAAAGGGAAGGAAATTGATCATGCACCCAAGAGAGCTAAGACAGTCTGACGCAAGAAGCATGGTGGAAAGAAGGACAAGGCCAATATGATGTATTATAATTGTGATAAATTGGGTCACTTTGCTCATGAATGTACTAAGTCGAAAGAGGTATCACATTACTCTATTACTTTAAGTAATGTTTTTGTTTCTAGTACTGTAATACTTGTTGAATTTCATTCTATGTGGATTGTAAACTTGGGAGCAACAGACTACATAGCTAGAGATCGAGGAGCATTTGTGGAGTATCGTCAGATATAACTTAGAAGAAGATGGATGTATATTGAAAATAACTCAAGAGTTAAAGTGAAGGGTATCGACACTTGTAAATTAACCTTACGTGATGTCGAAACCTATTCCTACATTATGTCCTCAATATTCCAGATATTTGGCAAAACTTAGTCTCTATAGTAATTAACCTTACATGGTAGTCGAAACCTATTATTATTCTTGTAAGTTTAGGATATGTGTTGAATTTTCATGGTAATTGTGTTGGCATTTTGTTTGGAATAGTTTATTACAGTTCTAGTTATGTATTGGATGGTTTTTATGATGTTACATATTGCTTATGATGTGTTTAATGTTAATGTTAATGATTGTTTTTCTTTAATTGCATCTTCTAATAATATGGAGATTGATGCAAGCACTTGGCAGGCTAGACTAGATCACATTGGGTTATAAAGAATGAAACAATTAGGAAAAGAAGGCCTTTTAGGATTACTCGCTAATGTTGATCTACCTATATACGAACATTGTTTAGTAGGAAAAACAACTAGAAAACCATTTAGTAAAGGAATCATAGCTGAATTTTCTTTGCAACTCATACATTCTGACATTTATGGTCCATTAAATGTGATGGCGAGGCATGAAACCTCCTATTTCATCACTTTTATAGATGACTTCATGTACTTTGGTTATGTTTTTCTGATCTTCCATAAGTTCAAAGCATTGGATTGCTTTATGTGATATATAGCTTTGATAGAGAATCAGTTGAACAAAATAATAAAGGCATTGAAACGTGAATATCTATCTGAGCAATTCAAGACTCTTTATGATGAAAAGGAAACTAAAAAAAATTGACTATTCATGATACTTCACAACAAAATAGGATTGCTGAGAGAAGGAATAGAATCATATTGGAAATAGTTAGGTCTATTATGCGTAGGCAAACCTACCTATCTCATATTGGGGAGATGTGTTATTAATTGCTGCCTATGTATTGGAGGAAATTATAGAGGATTTGTTGTTGTTTTGCGATTGTTATGCATGTTTGGTTTGAAGCCTTGGGATCAAGTATAGACCCGATTAACCGCGATGGTGGTTTTGATCATCAGTCAAAAGCTGCAGCTATTGGAGTGGCAGTTCGTGATAGCTCTCGAGATCTAATTGCGGCATGGGCAGAGTTATCGATGCTGAAGCAGCTGAGGTCATGGCTTTGAGAGTACGATTGTTGCTAGCTCGTGAGCAGAAGTGGCAGAGCGTGATCTAAGTCGTTGATCATTTTTAAAAGGGATAAATCAGTCTTGGCAACCCTAGAACGGATGGCGGTGAAAGACAGAAACTGCATATGCTCCGTCTTTGTTGATACTTAATGCCTAAAGATTGCATCTTGCCTGCCTTCAGTGCTAAAGCTTCATTTTGTGAGAGCAATCTTTTCGAACTCTCAATGCGAATATTGAAGCGACCTTGGGGGAATTGCGGAACAAATCCATGCAGCACATTTTAAAAGAAACAGCAGAGCCTTTATTTGCCGGTAGCCCATTGCAATGCGCACTTGATTGTTGAAAGAGTGAAAGAATCTTTCCAAGCCTTGGTCTTTGGCTGCTCTTCTCGATGAAGAACTTCATAACCGGAATATCCCAACTGAAATCCTTCAAACCGTCTTGAATGACTTGGCAGCAACTGTCTTTGGATGCAGTGGGATAGCAAAAAGACAGCTTCTTCTGTCGAACCATGGACAGTGTTTAAAAGAACACTTTTGTTTAGGCTTTTCCTTCTTTCCTTTTTCTTTTTTCGGAAAAATCTTTAATTTTTGTGAAATTTAGGCTTTTGGTATCTAGGACTTTTGACGTGAGTTTCCGGAAACTTGTGCGTTTCCTCATTCAAGACTTTGATTTTGAGCCTTATTTTTTTAATGGTGCAATTTTGTCGTCCTAATGATTTGTCAAGCCCACTTGTTTTCTAGAATGACAAAAATTAGTTGATATCTTACTGTGATGAATGTCGGTACATTAATTAAATAAAAGTTGGTAATTTCAATTAGAAATTGCTCACTTCAATGACGTTGGTAAGCCACAAGAATAAATATTAATAGATTATCAAAGTAATTGGTGATCTAAGAAGTATAAAGGAATATCGCTACTTTTCAAAAATAGGCAAGAGGGGCAAAGACCAATGAAGGCCGCAAGGACGGCAACCATTGTTGGCCTTAAGCGAGCGTCGTTTACAAGTGTTGGTGAGTTGGGTGGTCGGAGCTGCTTGGGGTGCTAAGGTGAAGGATGACGACGAATTTTCTAAGGATGATGAAATGAAAATTGTGGAGGGAAAAGAACGCATCATTTGGGATTGGAACTTTGAGGAGAAAATCACCAAATAAATTTAAACGTATTATACGAATGTCAATTTAATCTTAAAATTTCTAATTTTTCTAATTTACTTCTAAACTTTTTTGCAGAATTTCAATAGAGTTCTTCCGGGGTGTGTCATGTAGGACGGCTAGCGATGATTAGACCTTTACATCAACAATTTTTTCACTAAAATTGACCTAAATGATTATATTAGAATTTTCTGCTAAGGTTTAAAATTAAATTAACAAAATTGAAAAGTTTAAACCGTAAAACAAGTTTAGGATTGATTAACTTTCCCAAACTTTTGAGAGTTTCGGGTTATGGGGTTCCTGGTCGTTGAAATTTCAGAGAATGAAACCCAAAAAAGGAAAGATCACCAGAATTGATTTTGAATCATCCATGTGGAAGAGATTAACCGATCGGGAAAGAATCCACAACTCCTTCATTCTTGATCCCTCAAATCGATATCCACTTATCATTAGAAGTGCTAGAATTGAACCGAATTGAGCTAAAATTTCGCGCATTCTTTATTTGGCTCGGATAAATAAAAAATGACCGTTAATTTTTCCGGTTTGATTTGGTTCAATTTGATTCAGTTAACCGTTCGTAACTAAAATTTTCAAAAAAATTGAACCATCAAATTAAAATCTCTCTTTTTTGTCACCTCTTCTTCAGTTTAGTTCCAATAAGTAAGATAAAATTAGGACAACCAACAAACCGAACCGACGGCTCGTATTTGTTTCAGGTTGGATCTTACTTTAGCGGTTTGATTTGATTCGATTTTTCTGAAAACCTGAACCGAACTGAACTGTTTACATCCTAGTTACCACAATTGGGGTTCTGCAGTGATCCCAATTATGCATTCACGTCAAACAACCGAAAGTCTCTGAATGGAATGATTGATCGATTGATCGAATACCAGAGGGAGAGGATAAAATTGAAGCCAATGAAGATAAGGGCATGGACTTCCATCTAATCTTAAAGTACACTGAATATTTACTAAGGTTAGATATTCTATTCAATCTCAATTTTTATCTTGACCAAGAGTTACCGACAATATTTTATATCCTTATTTGAAAATTTCAAAATTATCTTGTCATTAGAAAATAGTGAGAGTATATTTTCTTAATCTGCAAGTTTATTGCAAAAATTTTATGATTACTTTTATCTAAATTAATAATTTGATAATATTATACTTATTTGAATATTGTAGGTTGTCTTTTCTTTACTTAGGTTACTTAAAGGGATCTTGGGTTCTCAGCTATATATAATCTAGGAATCGAGGAATTCTCCTTGGCTATCAAATAAAAGAATGTAGTTTTATGTACCCAGATGGACAAGGATGTCTCATGATCTATACTATTACTAGATGTAAATGTGAATCCATATCAACTAAGTTGGAGATGCACATTAACTTATGAATTAAAAAATAATATAAATTTATTCTAATTTTTTATTTTTACAAACTAACGTGTTTTTCAAGCAAATGAAAAATGAAAGTTAAAAAGTGCTTTCGAATTAGGATTATTTTCTGAAACCAAATGGCCATTTTCCAAATAATTTAATGAAAAAGAGAAAGAAGACATCAAAGGAACACCAATGCTAAATGGTTGAGTACATCAAGAAGTTAACGATCAAATATGTAAATCCAACGAAAGTGTTATACTGAAGTTATACGCCTTCTGACAATATAAACACTCATACCCCACTAATGTACCACAAATAAAATTATACGTGTAAGATAAGTAATCTCTTGTGGCTGTGAAGAAACGACAAATAGCTTGAACGGACCTCCACCTGCGGTGGTCGCGTGGTTTCGCTCCTTCGCTCCCATCGCTGGGGAGGGGTTTGAATCCCCACGTCCGCATTCCGCACGACTCATCCGCGACCGGGTCAGTGGAGGCGACTTGGCTCGCCCCGAGTTTACCATCTCCGGCTATCGGCCGTGCCGGGGTTCCTGAGTTACCAAAAGAAAAAAATAGCTTGATCGGGTAATATACAAAAACAAAAACAAAATCATTACAGTCCATCATATGGGACAGCTATATCTAGTCTTATTTTATTCATATTTAAATGTGTCTGTATACTCGTACATGCGTTCGTACATGTATATTGTTAAAGACATTGACAAAAATTTTATGATTACTTTAATGGGTGTACTCAACGCACTTGTCAAGCATACTAAATAAGAGAATAATTCATTTTTCAAAAAAGTGATCAGGCATAAAGAGTAAGTCACTGCATTTAAAAATATAAAATCTCTCTATTTAGGTGGTTTTTATTTTGTCAGTTATTTAGCTGGTTAATAAGTGCCCTAAGAGAACATGACTCATTTACTAGAAATTATCGTCGTTAGATGAATATAGGATAGATTAATATACTTTTTCCTGTCTTGATTTAGGGCCTACATGGTAAATTTTGATTCTGTTCTCGGGAACAACTGATTCTGTTCTTTTGTTCCTGGGAGCGGATTTGGAATAGAAATGCATTTGGTAAATTTTTTGTTTCCGGGAATAAATTTGTTTTGAGGAATAGATTTGAAGTAGAATCCAGAATAAAAAAAAAGTTTTTTCTCGCTCCCGGGAACAACTTCAAGAATCAGTTTTTTTTTCCTTTCTTTTTTTCTTTTCTCTTTCTCTTTCCTATTCTTCTTCCTCCCTCAGCTTACTGCCACCCCATCGCCGCCCACCGGTCACCGTCGCCGACATCGGCCTCCGCCGGCGAGTGGCTAGGCGAGGTCCGGCGAGCTCGCCGGTGGCTAGGCGAGCTTGCCGGGCCTCACCCAGCCGATCGCCAGCCACCGTCGGCGGTAGCGACCAGCCACAATGGGGAAGGGAAAAAGATAAAAGAAAAAGATAAAAGATAAAAAACAAAAGAAAAATGTATTTAAATCATTAAAAAATTAAAAGAAAATATTTTGGACTAGAAATTCTAAGGATTTACCAAACACATTTCTATCCCGAGAATAACAATTTTGGACGATTACCAAACGTCTTCAAATGCTCGAAATTGTTTCGGGAACGAGAATAAAAAAGAATTATTTCTAAACAGAAAATTTTCCAGGGAATAGAAGCGTTACCATACGCACCTTTACTTACCTTTTTGTTCTAACGTGCTTCCAAAATGCGTTGGTAACTAAATTTTGAGAGGCGACTTGCTTAGCCAATAACTTGTTGATAAGGTACGTGTACATTTTGAAAATTACCGACATTTTTGTTTTACCAAAATTACCAATTTGAGTATTTGACGACAAGTTACCGATTAATTTCATATATTATTTGAGATACTTATAAAAAATTACCGACATTTTTTCAAAACTTCTGACTATTGTCATAGTTTACAAATACTTTTTCTTTGAAAAATGTCTACACATGTTAGAGTTACTACTTCTATACAAAATTAGCAACCGTAACCTAAGTGTTTTACCAACTTATCTCCAATTAATTTCCTAAATAATCTTGGTCATACGAACTCTTTTTAAGTGACATATCAACTTAATTTTGGTTGCTTTGAAAACTATTTTGATCAATTACCATTTTGTGTCTGCTGATATTATGTATTTGTTCAAGTAACCAACTCTCTATAAAATTATCATTTCTCATTAACTATTCCATTAATATGGAAAGGACATGGGACGTTACAACAAACAAGTTGTCAATCAACTTTATCATCACCAACAAGATTTAATAGTCATGAACAATTTCACGAATTTACCGGCAGGGAAGTTTTTACACAAGAATCATCCATATTCCAATCGTTTGGAAGTTTCTTGTGAGCATCAATCCTGTCTGCCATTGAGCGAATTTTCTGCAAACCCCCAGTAGCTTATGTCCTTTCCTTTTCGAACTCACAAAGTAGATATTGCAGGAGGCGGTTCCATTATCTACTTTGGTCCCTTCAACCTCCTATAATCTCATTCCATCTGCATTTCCATTGAGACTTAGACTGTTCTGAGTCATTAGACTTTAGGTTATATCGGAGTTACGAGAACCAACAGCATTTATCCCCTATTCGTTAGGAAAATAATGGGGCTCATTGACAGAGAAAGATTTCAAGAATCCTTTAGACGATACCCGTTTTGATGGCCGGTGAAATGAGAATATCAAAGGGGAGTAAAGAAACTTCATTCTTGACTCTCGCCAACTCAGCTCTTTTGTATGAACAGACAACGCGTGGTTGGGAACGTTACCGTTGACTATCTTCTAGTTGGTGTTGAATTGAAAAATAATACGAAATTCTGACAAACATCAATTTGATTCTTTCTTCCTAGGAAATGAATATTCAATGAACGCATATCGATGTTACAGCATAAGAAGCCACAAACTTATGAATTATATAGAATGAAAGAGCATGTGCCGTGCCGGCAGACGCGCTTTCAGCCTCTGCCGATAGAGGCGAAGTTCCGAAGCCTGCAGCTTCTCGAGATTTCCGGTTGAGTCAAGTTCTGACCCCCGTTTTTCCGTCATCCAACTCTTGTGGAGTAAATATAAAATGTGGTGTAATTTTATATGTTGTGATTTGCCTTTCAGAATTTTAGTTGGTGCAGCAAAGATGAAAAGGAAAAGGAGCTGTTTATGCTTTTTCCTCAGACTATGACCACCTTACAAGTGATTTTTTTTTTATGAGATTTCTATTTTTCCAAAACTTATGTTCCAACAAAAATAATTGCATGCATAAAAACACCCCAGGTTTTATGGGGTTAATGCATTAAAAACGAACAAATTGTAACGGATGGTGCCGCTATAGTTAGTGGCGAACTTGCTTTGGTAAAAATTTATTGATAGCTTATTTGTTATTAACATCTAAATTTCGGCGACCTAATTAGTTGTTAATTGCATAAAAAATTTATGAATCAACCTCGATCCCTAACAAAAAATCAATAATCACATTTTGCATATTAGGCTTCGTTTGTTTCACGGAAAATGCAGAATTTGGAAAAAAATTTCCAAAACAAAAATGATCGCTTGTGTCACTTGAAATAATTAGCCAATGAAAAATAATTTCATTGTTGATGAGAGTATATCTAAACATTTTCATAAATGATGAAAAAAATTTTGTCCATTCATTTTTGTAACGTAGGCAATAATTTTTTTGGATAATATGGTCAAAATCATTCATTTTTTACGAAACAAATCTACCTTAATTACATTTTTTTCATGCATTCTTTAAATTTTGGCCAAGCCCATAGTAGGTGGCTGAAATTTATAGATGAAAGAAGTGCTGAGGTGAAAAAATAAAATTTATTAGAGTAAATTCGGGGATAAGGACAATATCTTTATAAATTTTTTTTTTCAAAGGACATTGCGAGAATATCTTCGCAGCCATATCATGGCAAGATTGAAGCAAAGAAGACGAAGTATCGTGGTCTTGCACATTGCAGGAAATGACAAAAGAAAATAATAAATTAGATTCCGTCTGTTCATGAAAAATGAATAATTTTAAAAAACATATATTTAAAAAATAATTATTTGTGATGCTTATAAAAGGGAATTAATAAATTTTGTTATCATTCACATAAATGTTATGTGATAAATAATTATCGACAATAAAAATATTTTTTAATTAATTATTTTAAATGAAATAATCAATTATATCTTGAACAAATCTCGGCGGTTCACGTGAGGTTTGAGAGGGAAGGAATATTGAGAGTAATATTTATTTATTTTAAAACAAGAAAAGTGAGATTTACTACACACAAAAAAAGAAAAAGTATAAAAGGACATACGAGCATTGGGACGGCCGCCTCTGCTCAACCCCTCAGACACGCAGCAATTAGAGAGGACGGCTCCCAATTTGAGAGAAAAAAAAAAAAAAGCGACTGTTCATCGTTCTTAGAAGTTCTTGTTCAGCTGGTTTGGTTTCATTTCTTGGTATCGTTGCTGCTTTCGTCCGGCGGTCTGGTTTGCTTTCTCGTCCAAATTCTCGAGAGCAAGTTTGCCGGTGTTGATCTCCGGCTCCTGTCCTTGTAAGAACCCCGCCGCCGCCGCCCCTCACCAGTCACCGCGCTCGCTGCCGGCTTGCCCATCGTCGCCCCTCTACCTCGCTTGCTGGCACGCTTCGTTGCGCTCAGCACGTCTTGCTGCGGCCGCGACAGCAGCTTTGCCGGCTTATTCTAACACCACAGCAGCAGTCCCAGGCGGTTTCCGGTGATTCCAGGCGGCATCCCAGCTCCACTTGACGCCACCGCTTGCTGCGTTGTTTCCTCTGCTACGTTTGATTTATTTTTGCAGGTTGCCCAGAGCAGAATAGCATTGATCGAACCCACACCGTCGCCGCCAAGCAGGGTCCGACCAACAAACCTTCACCGTTGCATCTTTTGTTCTAGCGACCCTGTCCGCAATTTGCTGCGTCCTTGCTGAATCGCCGTCGTTGCTGCTTTGGTCCTCACCGGTCGCCATAAAGCTACCTGCCACCAGTCCCGATTCTTGGAAACAAATACTTCAAGCTAGGTAATTTCTCGAACCAATTCGATTCGATTATTGGTTGCCCAGTTTGCAATTATTGATTATCTAATTTGATATTATTTGATACTAATCTCGATTTGTTTGAGATTTTTAGGCATCTCCATATTAGGAAATTTCCTCATTTTAACTGCACGTTTAGATGATAATTCGATATATAGGCATTAAGATCGCGTTAGGCATTGCATAAACAAAATTTTAAAAATTTGATAATAATTTTAATTTTCCTTCTTCGTAAATTTTAATTCAATAAAAAAATTACTTAAACAAATCATCCAATCTTAAATGAATATAAGTCAAAAAAGTTTCATAATCCTATATTCTCCCACTCTTTCTTTAGAAATGCATATCCAATTAGAATTAAGAAGCACCTAAAATAGTCAACAATCTTGCTTTCCTAGATCTAGTTTTCTTGTTGGTTTTTACTCGTAATAGTACAATAAAGTAACTCCAAAAAAGAAAAGGCATTAGTTCATGACTATGACGATAAAGATCAGGCCACTCAAAGCGATCGAGATGCAACTTTTTGTCTGTGTCTCTCTCTTTTTTTTGGGCTTTTATCTTGACAAGTGTAACTTTATTCGCCTTTTCTTAATATCAAAATCCTTAATGTCAATCAAGGGCCTTACACTAAATTCTGTTGACTTGACTCGGGTGGGCCCCAGGCGAACGGGAGTGAAAATTTGTAGCTTTGCTTCAACAATACGATATCTTACACTTTTTCTGGTCACCTTTCGAAAAAAAAAAAAAAAAAAAAAAAAAAAGGAACGGGCCAAACGCATGACACGTTCTTAGTAAAGGACAGTGATCTGGTCCACCACCACCGATAATGGATTTCCAGCTTTACACTTTCACAAAGATTTTAAAAAAAAAAAAAACTAGTTTCGAGCTTGTATCGGTAAATTTTTATGTTTTACTTTTTGTCTAATTTGATCTTTATTGCCGACACAATTATACATTTTTTTCCTTTGACATATATAATATTTTCACAACACTTAAAGAATGATAAGTAATTTACATATAGTTTTCTTATACTTGAATAAGCATTTTAAATTTTAACAATAAAATAAACAGTTTTGCTTTCTAAAAAGCACAAAAAGATAAATCCTAAGAAAACTACTTTGATCATCAGGATTACATCCTTCGGTTCCATTGTATTAATATTATTTGTGAAACCAAACTATGCGTATACATATGTCCATCAATAATTCCCTTAACATTAATTAAACATATAACTTTACCATAAATTAGAAGAAAAGAAAACTTAATCATCACATTTGATTTAATATAACACTTCTAGAGCAATACGCTAACGTCAACTTGGCTTGCTAATTTTCAGTTTACTTAGACTTGACTCTGGTGGACCCCAGGCCAGCCTTGGCAATCGGGATTTCACCCGACTCAGCTAATATAAACTTGCTTGAAATGCACAATACCGAATTTCCCATCCACCAGTCCACTTTTGGTGCTTAGGTCATTTCTAAATCCTTCAATCATACATCTGCAATTCCTCTTCATAGATGCCGCAACAGGACGGAAATGGAAACTGACCCTCGCTTACCTACCTGACCATCGCTCGTTGCCCCTGTTAAAGCACATCAAATTTTTGGTGATTTGCTTTCAGAATTTTAGCAAACACAGCTAGGATGAAAAGAAAAAGGAGCTCTTCTCCGGAAACAGGATCCGCAAGTCATGGCTCATCGGGGACTAAGCACGAAGTGTTTTTGAGTTTTCGAGGTCCGGATACTCGCTCTACCTTCACAGATCACCTCTATTATACCCTGCAAGATAAGGGTATCAGTGTTTTCATAGACAAGAAGGGGATTGAAGTTGGTGAAGAGATCAGTTTTGAGATATTCCAAGCCATCGATGACTCGAAAATATGCATTCCCATCTTCTCCAGTGGTTACGCCTCCAGTCGCTGGTGCCTACGGGAGTTGGAACACATGATGAAACATAGGAAAACCAACAAACTGGAGGTTATGCCCATTTTTTATGACGTGGAGCCCTCTGATGTCAAGCTTGAAACTGAAGTGTATAAGAATGCATTAACTTTACATAAAGCAGAATGTGGGACCGAGGCCGTGGAGCGCTGGGAGGAGGCACTCAGGGAGGTTGCCAAAATCAAGGGTTGGGACACAAAGAACATAGGGTAAATTAATGCACTGATCTCTGTCTTCTCTTTTCTCTCTGTTTCTTTTGCTTGATTATTGATTATAATTTGAAGAGCACGACTTTTTCTTTATCCTGAACCACAAAATATGATTAATATCACATGAAATTCTACACTCCATTATCTCAAGACTCAAGAGTTCGGTCTCGACACAACCATTATAATCTGTCGTCCTAGATTGAACAGAACTAAAGAATCATGTATTTGTTCTTTTGTTAACCAGGTCCGGCATCAATTTCGATACTTCATGTTACTGTTTGGTCTTGCATGTTTACAAGTTTGCTACCAATGTTATCATTAACTTGATTGTGTTGTGTACCCTGACATAGCCACGGAGAACTGACACGGTCGATTGCTCAGAGAGTGTGGACTAAGCTCAAGGTGTCTTCTGTTCATATAGTCGATCATTTAGTTGGAACGGACGAATCGATGAATGAAGTAGTAGATTTATTGAATGTCGGATCTGAGGACGTAAGGCTTATCGGAATTTGCGGGGTCGGTGGAATAGGCAAGACAACTCTTGCCCAGGCTGTTTACCACAAGCTATCTACTAGTTTTCAGAGTCACAGTTTCATTTCAAAAATTCGAGAGTCTGATCTACTAACTGTGCAAAAGAAATTAGTCTCTAATATCATTGGTGACGTAGGAGATGAACTTCGTACCATTGATCATGGCAAGAATATTATTGAAAGTCGATTTTGCCAAAAGAAAGTTCTTATTTTTCTTGATGATGTAAATCACAAGGACCAGCTCATGGCATTGATAGCGAAGAAAGAATGGTTTGGTTCGGGAAGTAGAATAATTGTTACAACAAGAGACCAAAGGGTTTTTCGATATTTCCAAGATCAATTTGAGTACTGTTTGATTTATGAAGTCAAGGAACTCAATGATCTCCTAGCTCTTGAACTTTTTAGCAAGCATGCCTTTGGACTCAACTCTCCTCTAGAGGCATTCTTGAGTCTATCTAAGAGAGTTATTACAAGAACCGGAGGGCTTCCTCTTGCTATCGAAGTGATTGGCTCATATTTACGTGGAGAAAGGGAGGCGTTCTGGCAATGTACATTGGAAAAGATGGATCGTTACCCTTGCAAGGACTTGAAGAAAAACTTAATGTTGAGTTATGAGGCACTAGATCATCCGCAACAACAAATATTTCTCGATATTGCTTGCTTGCTAGACGGAGAAAAAAAGAGTTATGCAAATTACCTGTGGGCGGACAGTGGATATTATCCAGAAGAGGGGATTGAAGTACTACTTGCATTGTCCTTAGTGAAAATTGGACAAAAAAATCAATTATGGATACATGATCACCTTAAAGACTTAGGCCGGAGCATTGTATTCGAAGAAAATTATGAAGACCCAGGAAAACGTTCACGGGTGTGGGATCACAGAGAAGCTTTTGATATGATCGAGAGAAAGAAGGTATAGGTCTAAGAGCACCCTCCTCTACTTTGTTCATTGCAGAAATCTTCGCTTGGGCTGTTTTCCCTTTATTTTACACTTCATTTGGAGCTCCACGCTGACTCTTGACCCTTTCCTCATTTTAGGGAACCGAAACTGTCATAGCCGTGAACTTTCAAGGGGAGAAAGTACGAGACACTGATTTCACACCAGAAGACTTTGTCAAAATGCCAAATATTAGATTTCTCAAATTGCCTAGTCGGACCATTTCTGGAGACTTTAAGGATCTCTTTTCAAACTTGAAATGGCTTTCTTGGAATTGGTCTCCAAATTATGTGATGGAAAAATGGATTTCTGAAGATTGGTGTCCGAGAGATATGCAGGCAAAATCAGCTACCTTTTGCCCAAAAGATCTGGTCGTCCTTGACCTAACATGTAGCCCAATAGATGAAAATTGGGGTGTTTGGACTCAACTCAAGGTATGTGTGTGCAAATAATTTGATATGACATGGTATATTTTCTTCTAGTCATACCAGCTCTTGGGTCACGTGGGGTTGTAGTTTGTCATTTTATCGCTCTTTTTTTTAATTAAATTTTATTGCCTCAATTCAAATCCTGGTCTTCAAGAATGCCTATGACAGCAATCCCTCATTCCATAGGTTTGAAACTTAACTGTTACACTGATCACTTTTATTTCATGTTTCAATATTGTGACTTTTATGTTGTTTTATTAATGGAGAGAATATAACATACGTAGATATTTCAAGATTGCATTTTTATTTCTATCGTATCAAACAATTAACTTAACGAAAAAAAAAAAACGATGTTATGATTTGGTTGTTGGTCATTTATCTGCATTGCATTTTATAGTTTTACATTGATACTATGTTATTACTGTGTTACCATTTATAATTTTTCTCCTGATGACCTTCGATTCAAATTAATTGTAGCTGCATGATTAAAGGGCATTGTAATGTGTACATTCTATGTTACTAGTAACTACATTTTTGGGTTGCACAATAAATAAATGGAATGACTTCATATCATACATATTTCGTGATTTCTATCATTTGTAGGATCATTAGATCATCTAATGCAATAAATGTCATAACTTATTATCTATTGACTCAAATTACATTTTTAAAAACATTTTATAAACAGTCACATTATTTTGAGTTCCCTAATCACGCCAACTGGTTGTCACAATAAATGTTTAAATTTAACTGAAATATAAGTATCGACTATCTATACTATACAAGGATGTGATGCCCAAGAAAAACCAAACAACAAAGAGAAATTAGCAAAATAATAAAAAATGGTGAGTAAAATTGAACACGCAAACTGATTTATTAGAACATCAATACTCTTAAATGAATATTATACTCTTCAAAAGGTTTAATAAGCAAAAAAAAAAGTAAAATACAAAGATAAATTAGTTAATAGTTAGAAGATATATAAGGTTATTTTCTGTGTTGAAATTTAGAAGATACAATTACGTAGGAAAAGATGCAAAGTTTAGAGTCATAAGTACTAGTGGTGGGGACAAAATTGGTAATGGGATGATAAAATATGAAAGGGACGTTATAATTTACAGGAGTTGTGTTGGTTATACTTTGTCTTTTTATTATTCAATACGGGTGTACTTTGAGAATAAATCATTTTTTTCTTTTATTGTTGGGGACAATATTGGAAGAAATGAATAAAGTATGACAGAGTGGTCTTGGCTTAAGTTAGGAATGCATATATAGAGTATTTCTAAGATTACCTTGGTGAAATGCTTATTTAGTCGATAAAATTGCGTATGTCCCGCAAAACTTCTATAGATTGAACTCGTTGGATACACTTAATCATTTGACAGGTGGCTACAAGATTGAAGGTTCTTAATCTGTCATATTCCAAGATGTTGAAGGAAACTCCTGATCCTTCTACATTTTTATCCTTAGAAATACTAATTCTAAATGGGTGTCGCAAGCTTACAGAACTTCCCAACTCGATTGGAACGTTGCGAAGTTTAGTTGAGTTGGATGTCTCATTCACATGCTTTAAAGAGCTGCCAAATACCATTGTTGATCTAAAGAGCTTGAAAGTGTTGAAGATGAACAGCAGTAAGATGCGAAAGTTACCCGAGGCTATTGGGAAGATGGAGGGACTTGAGGAAATTCATGGATATTTTTGCGAGGAACTAGAGATGATTCCTAATGATATCGTGAGACTACCATCCTTGAAGATCTTGGTATTAACAGAAACTTATGTGGAGAATGTACCGGAGCTTCCACAGAGTTTGGTAGATCTACATTTGACATCACGTGCTGCACAAAATTTTATGGAAATCTTCAACCGGGTGAATCGTCCGAGTTTAAAAAATCTGTTTTTAGTTTTCGAAATTGACTATGATATCTATGTCAAGGCTGACTTTATGTATGGACCCAACGTAATTAACAACTTCTTGCGTATGACACTTCTGAGCAGCGTAATCTCATTTGGGGGTTGGCTTCGTTGTACAACAGAACTTGAACTCGTCGGTTGCAAGAACCTGCGCCAGATTCAACAATTTCCCTCTGGTTTGAGGAAACTCTTAATTGGTTATTGCAATCTTCTTGAAGTTGTTGACCTTTCCAACTTGGAGAATTTGTTGGAGCTAAGTCTAAAGTGCCTTGGGATTTGTGATATTCAAGGGCTTGAAGCTTTAGCATCGTTGCAACACTTGTGCGTGACCTCGTGCAAGTCATTCGAGTTCAGCAGGCTTGAAGGACTGAAGAAACTACAACGTTTGAGCATTGTACGTTGTCCCTTGCTTCAGACATTGCCCAACTTATCTAACTTCAAAAATCTCCAGTACATTGAAATAATTGATTGTCCAGAACTGGTTGAGATTGAAGGTCTTGAGAAACTGGAATCACTAAAATCGCTTATTATCAGAAGCTGCTATTCCTTACGAAGCTTACCCGATCTATCCCACTTGAAGAAGTTGAAAGATTTATGGGTGTGGGTAGGAAACGAGCTGATCTCCCGCTCTCGCACTTGAAAAAGCTTGAAGATCTGGAAAATCCTAAATGTTGAGGCTTGGAGGAATTTGTCATCAAAATGTTGTGCAATGAATTTACGACTATTGTTTACACCTGATTGGAGTTTGAAATTGTTGATCACTGGGCCACAGGAAACTTACTGTGCATTCAAGTCTAGTTGAAGCTCATGAAAATGATCGAAGTCAGGCTCAACTTCTCTCTGAATGACATGGAATAATTCAGGGACATGCCGGTTGTGCAATTCTTAATTGATGATCCTGCTTGCACATGCGGGACTAAATCCCGGAGACACAAGTCCTTAGCATTGCCCATCGCGAACTCCAAGTCATAGCTCAATCCCTTGGTGACGCTAGCGTGACTGTGATGCTGGAGGGAGCGGCGAAGACAATTCTGATGGCAGCCTTACCTTCGGGCACAGTTTATTGTCTCGATTCTATGCAGGTGACGGTTCCTATTACGAGCCATTGCTGGAGGAGGGACTCTGTCTCTTCTTGATCTGGTCCCTCTTGAAGCAAATGACAGAGTCCACAAGAAGCGCCTAGTCCAATTCGCCTTCAGCCCAAGTCATTTCTCACCTAAGTTTTTCTACAAGTTTGGCTCCAACAGAATGTTTTCTTATTGGTTGCCTTGGATACACCAGCGTCAAGCTCCACAGCTGGCCACTTTGAGCTCAACGGCAACCATACCAGGAAACAGAGCATCATAGATGCACACTGGATTCGAATCACAATTTTTGACGTCTGTTAGCTTATTCCAATGCCGTCGCTAATGCTGTTGGCCATTTCACTGTCACTCTTAGTTTGTCCTGTTCGATTCTGTCTTCAGATCCAAGAGTCCGAAAAGAATCTAATTCGTGTTTGATTCCCCACTACCAGCTCCAATCTTCACCGAAAAAATTTCCAGAAGTTTCTTGGTAGATTTGCTCCCCAATCGTTGCTTAGATTCGGTTACTAATAAGGTGAAGTGCACTCTCTGTTTCTTTTGAAACAGAGACCTTAAATTCGCAAATTTGATCATATAAGAACTGAACTTTGTTCAAGGCTACTTTGATGATTGCATATGTGTTTCAAGTTTTATATGATGCTCTGGGTGTAGTTTTTACTTAATAAGATTTACATTCGAACTGCTTGCTTCGAGTGCTTGCTAGGTGTTTGAATAATTGTCTGAGTGAAGTCTATGCTTGTGTTTGTGCGAGTTTTGTTCCTGTTATACGTTCGCTAGCTTCTTTTTGGTTGCATATAAGTTCATATGAATCAGTTCTTCAAGTAAATCAAAAGCGCGTGGGCTCGTAACCTTTGTGCGACCAATCCAGTTAGCAAACACAAAAAATTGAGGGCTTTACTTAAATTAAGACCAAACGAAGGTCCAACCGTTTTAATTAGCCAAAATCATTTCTACCAACCTATCTATATCTATCATTAATACATTCCTATTGAAGATTTCATAAGCCATACTAAACTTTGATAGTTTGGAGAAGTCTGAGCTTATCAAAATGGAAGTATCATGATTTAAAAAGTTGACCATAAATAAAGGTGCGCTATTATTACCTAGTGTTCAACTTATGATAGAATATGAGTTTTAAAATGGGAATAAAGAGTTATACAGTTCGTTGTCTAATAGAAACATAACATCTACATTTGTATGATATCTATATTTGGTCAATTTTAATGAATAAACTGATTCGTAAAAGTTTAAAGGCATGCATTTCTTGTTAGTTAATTTTTTTTTTGTCCAATGGCAATATTTGCTGCAGAATGTGCTGATGTTGGCATTACAAGATAGCAAGTCAATATATAAAGCTGTATAGTTTAAATATGACACTCTACACACTCAAATGAACTTATATATGTTTGGGTTAAATTTTGCTGTCATCAAAGTACTTTTAGATAATTTCCTATAGCTGTGATCTAGCTCTACCAGCCCCAAGAATGTCCTCGCACCAAAGCACACGTTTTTTACGCCGGCAAATAAAACTCCCATCCAAATATGCGCTAGCATACACGTGTTGGCATCTGATTTCACTGGTTTAGTAGGTTGCCACTTCTTTATGAAAATATAAAAAATATTGAATAGTGAAAAAAAAAAAGAAAAAAAAAGAGAAGGACAAAAGAAAAAGAAAAAGAAATCGAACCAGTTCGAACCAGCTCGTTTGGGTCGGGCTTTAGCCCTCTCCCTTCTCTTCTTTCCCCTGCCCATTTCTTTTATATTGTTTTTGGGCCACTTCTTTTTTTCTTTTTTGTCTTTCCTTGGCCCGGCCCTCACAGCCTGGCTCCCTCCCTCTCTCCCTCTCTCCTCACGCTCGCCGACGCACGCGAGGAAGGACGCTCGTACAGCAGAGACAACATCGCAGCAGCGGCGATCGTCGAGCAAGAATTTTGGTCGGGGAAGCGACCAACAGACAGAGAGGCTTACCCTGGTTCTCTACGTTAGGAATCACAAACAACCCTCTTCGACCTCCTTACCTCCGACGCCTAGTCCAGCCAGTCTTCCTCCTTCCCCGACAACGGTAGCTCCACGGTCCGGCCCCTTTCTCCGGCGCGTTTCCTCTCACGATTCCCAGCGGTTTCCGGTGTTCTCTCGCTGGCTCTTGTTCTTCAAATGTGACTCCTTTTAGCCGCTAGGTTCAAGCACTTCCCGAGGATCTCGGCTCGGAGACGACAAGGGGCGACTGGCTATTGTTCATCCCTGCTCGAACTCGCCACGTGTCCGCCGTCTTTCGAGTCGGGTAGGGGTTTTTCGCTGTTAAGCGTTCATTTCTGCGTTTGGGTGGTCTTTTGCTGTGGCCGTAACGTCAAGCTCCATGCCCTGCCTTTTCGAGTTAACTCGAGTATGAGACCCTTTCTGTGCGCTCATTACCTTCTATTCAACCCTCGCTCGCCATCTGTTCGACAAAATGCACGAGCCGAGTCCAAGTTAGTTTGCCTTCAGCTGTAGGTTACTTTAAGTGCGTATCCATACGTTTTACTTGATAGACGTCTTTTTAATGGTTTTTTTTATTTTTAAGCATGATGATCGCCCCCATATTTTATCTGTCACCTAGAACATTGCTGCGTCCACTTTCTTTTGCTTTGTTTTGTGCTTTGCGTTTCATGTGATGGTATTCCGGCGGAAAAGAAAGACTGGGTGTCGCTCCTCTATGAAGTTCGTCTTGTGCCCTCTGATTGTATCCCTTTGTTCCTTCGCATGTTGTGTTTTTGCGAGTGGATGACAGTATATGTTGGACCGTCGGTGAGAGATGGAGGTCGATAAACGGCAGTCCGGTCACCATTAGAACGGCGGTGGCGGCATTAGCCTGGTGACTGGGAATATTTGATGGCGAACCGTATCCTTATCAACTCTAGATAGAACAAATGTGGATGGTTGTTGCGAGTGCTGTTGTTCTGTGGGTAATACGGGAACTTTGAGGATAATAAAACTGTTGAAGATGATAGTTAAGTGGGCTTGATTTGTTCTGCTTTTGGTATATCTGGGCTTGAAGATGTAGTTATTGGATTGTGGGCTTACGTGGGAATTTTTTTGGGGGCTCGTTTTGCTTTGATAGAAATATTGGGCCATTTTGGTTGCATGGGCTTAAATTGCTTTAGAAATGGGTTGGATACAAAAGCCCAATCGTGTCTTCTTAGGCCGGGACCCGTAGAGCCTAGGTGAGGCCCCTGTTCGGACCAGGAACCACCCGGCCCAAGTCCCAGCTTCCAGAATATTAGAATAATTTTATTTTAAAAAAATAATTAAAAAATTAAACATAGAAAGAATTCAGAGAAATCCAGAAGGTCGTGATGATTTTTTTTTAGAAGGTTTAGCATTAGATTTAGTTTCATTTCACTTAATTAGTATATTTGTAGCTTAGTCCTAGTGGGGGATCCTTTGGAAAGAGATTAAACTCGATTTGAACCTAGCTTGTGGGGATCATGTCTTGGGGCTTACAACATGGCCATGTATCCTTTGCCCGACTTGTATCGTTTTTTTTTTTTTGGGCATTTACTTTAAAAGTCACTTCAATATGTATGTGTTTACTTTTTGATAAATTGGTTGTTTATCACTTTTCTAGAATATGTTAGGATTAATTTAGACTTTGATGAAAATGAACCCTACAAAATCATTTGCATGATCGTTTAGCAATTTTGATGCCTTTAGGGCTATAATTGGCAATCAAGACCGTGTGACAACCTCAATAACGACCTTCCTTAGAAAGCCTAATTCTCGCCCAATGTGTAAATTTGGAAGAGATTCATCCATCCATTGGTCAACTAAGGCATCTGAAGCACTTGAATATAAATGGATGTTGGTCTCTCGGAAAATTGCCAAAATTAGATTTCCTGAAAGCTTTGACTAAGCTGTTCATGGATAGAGTGGCCTCTGGAAAAGCATTTTTAATGAAAGTCGAGGCAGGAGCGCGTCCGTTAAAAACGGTCCAGGCATTTGGGATGTCCCCAGCTCAATCGGAGCACTTTTGAATCTCGAGTGCTTGTCCATTTGTCAAGCTCCAGGGCTAACAAGACTTCTAGAATCAATAAGGTTGCTAAAATTTTTAGTTCAGTTGAATATATCAAATACAGGAATTACAGAGTTGCCTAACTCGATTGTTTATTTAAAGAACTTGAAAGTGCTGAGGATGAACAGAAGTTGCATGACAAAGCTACCAGCGGCAATTGGTATGTGGGAGAAACTGGAAGAGATTAATGGAGAGAATTGTTCAGCGTTAGAGATGATTCCCAGTGATGTTGCAAGACTATCTTTCTTAAAGATCATCAAATTAACGGAAACTCGTGTGAAGAAACTACCAGAGTTTCCTCCAAGTTTGATAAGTCTGTATGTCTCCTCAACAGCAGAAGTTCCAAACATGTCGAATCTGAGAAATTTGATGTTGAGTTTTCCCACCTCAACCTCCATCACAGCTTTGGAAATGGATAGAACTTACCCCCTACGTAGGATTGGGAAACTAATGAGACTGGAGTACTTAAGATTGGGACTTCCAAGCATCAACAGCATACCATCAGACTTGGATCACCTTTGTTGTCTGAAAGAAACTTCTACTCGTCCGCTGTAAGAACCTACTGCGCATTGGACTGCTTCCCTCTAGTCTGAGGAAACTTACGGTTTCCCACTGCAATGTTCTACAAAGTATAGATCTTTCCAACTTGCAGAAATTGTTGGAGTTAAGTCTCGGTTTTGGGATTTTAAATATTCAAGGCCTTGAAGGTTTAAGATCATTAAAGTGCCTGAAAGTGTCCTCCTGTGAGTTTAGCGAGCTCATTGGGCTTGAAAGACTAGTGAAGCTACAGGTGTTGTCGATTGATTGTTGCCCCCTCTTGCAGACGTTGCCCAACTTATCTGACTTAAAATGCCTGAAGGACATTTCTCTGTGGGGCTGTTGGAAACTGGTCAGGATTCAAGGTCTTGACAGACTGGAATCCCTGCAATTGGTCGCCATTGGAGGCTGTAGTTCCTTGCAAAGCTTACTGGATCTATCAAATTTGAAGAAGCTGAAGTTCTGCGACATTGAATGTTGTTCGGAAGGTAATCTCCCAGGAGAAGTAGCTCAAAACCATGATGACCTCCCAGTCTGTCATAGTTGAAAAAGCCTGCAATAGGAGGAGTAGATAACATAAAGACTCCACTTTTACTCTGATCTATTTTGACATCATGTGTTCTCATGTTCCATTTTCTACGCATAGACCTATGAAAATTGTCAAGCCCTTCAGGCTTCAGATCTAATCAATATTCCGCGCCTATGGTTAAGGCCGTTCAAGAATTTAGTTCCGACATCAGTTCTTTAATTTTCTCTGAAAAATAAGAAATAAAATTGGAGTTCTCAGGAGAAAAACACGTAATCCCCACCCGTTCACAAGTCGCATCACACCACATCCTGCGTCACTCACTATCTCTGTCCCGCCCATTTCCTTCTTTCCTCCTTCGACTTTTTGTTTGTCTCCTTCATCTGCTCCTTTCTCTCTCGTCAATGGCCACTCACCGTTACCCCACAGGCCTCGTGACCGTGGCTAACTGCGGTTGCTCTTCACCGAGGCTAATGGCCGCCCAACATGACGTCGCTTCCAGTCCGAGATCGCGCCGCCGCCATAGGGTGTCTCTCTCTTCCCCTCATTTCCTTTCTATCTCTCCCTAGAGACTGCGAATATCTGACTCTGTCAGTGTAGAGAGAGGGCGCGACTGTAATTGAGCCTCGGTGACTGGCAGCGAAGGGGGCGGCGAGGTTGTGTTGCGGCGGATGTAGAAGAGCTATTCTGTGCGCGCTACTTTTCCCCAGGAATCTTTGAAAACCAATAGGAATACGCCGCGTGTCCAGGCTGTTGTGTTGACGTCGCATCCGGCGGTATCACAAAAATTGAAAAGCATAATTTGGCAATTGGCATTTTGTTACGTTTGTTTTGACATGCGATGTCAAGGAATCAGTAAAATTCATATGTTGTGAATTTCTTTTAACCTAATTAAATAACAAAATTGAAGTTTTTCTGGAGTTTAGTTACCGTTTTTAACTTCTTGTATGACTAGATCCACTTCCGATTGCTTTTGCAACTGGAAAAGGTTAAAAAAATGAACTCGAAAGTAGAAAATATGTGCTCGAGTAGCATTATGTAAGTCCGTGACTTCCCTAGATTAAGGCCCGAGTCAATCCTAGCACATCATCGTAAATGCATTGCTGTCATACATACTGAGGTAAACGACAAAAGTAAAACAATAAATTAAAAAGGAAAAGATGAGAGCCAATCTAAGCTAGGATTGCTCGGCAACAATGAAGGAACATTGAGAGTAATAAATGATTATTTATATAAGTTAAAAAATCAAATTAATAATTTTTTTATCATTCATATAAATATTAAGTAATAAATAGTTGTCAATAATAAAAATATATTTTTATTAGCTTATTATTTTAAGCAAAATGAATCATGAGAATATTTTTAAATTATTTATTTTTCGTAAAATAAATAAAGCCTTGAAAATGAAAGAAAAGACCCAATCTTGCTAGGATTGCTCGGTCAACAAGGAAAAAGAATATCTGAAGCAAATTGTGGGAGCTTTACGTGAGGTAGGTTTGAGAGGGAAAAGGAATATTGGGAGTAACATAAATTTATTTTAAAACAAGAAAAGTGAGATTAATAGCTCACAGAAAAAGAAAAAAAAAGGTAAATAGAAAAACACTATAAAAAGAGGAGCATTGGGACGGCCACTTCTGCACAACCGCCGGGGACGCAACAATCAGCGCGGACGGCTCACAATTTGAGAGGAAAATATTAAAAAAAGAAAAGAAAAGAGGGCGGCTGTCCATCGTTCTTAGGGGTTCTTGTTCTGCCGGTTTGGTTTCATTTCTCATTGTCGTTGCTGCTTTCGTCCGGCGGTCCCTGGTTTTGCTTTCTCGTCGGAATTCTCGAGACCTCGTTTGCCGGTGTTGATCTCCGGCTCCTGTCCTTCTGCGAACGCCACCGCCGCCGCCCCTCACCAGTCACCGTGCTCACCGCTCGCTGCCGGCTTGTCCATCGTGGCGCCTCTACCTCGCTCGCTGGTAAGCTTCGTCACGTTCAGCACGTCCTGCTGCAGCCACGACAGCAGCTTTGCCGGCTTATTCTAACCGCATGGCCGCCGTCCCAGGCAGTTTCCGGTGATTCCAGGCGGCATCCCGACTCCACTTGACGCCACCGCTTGCTGTTTAGTTTCCTCTGCTACGTTTGATTTCCCTTCGCAGGTTGCCCAGAGCAGACTAGCATTGATCGAACCCATACTGTCGCCGCCCAACAGAGTCCGACCAACAAACCTTCACCGTGGCATCTTTTGTTCTAGCGAACCTGTCTGCAATTTGCTGCGTCCTTGCTGAATTGCCATCGTCGCTGCTGTGGTCCTGACGTTCCACCTCACTGGTCGAGGTAAAGCTCCCCATTGCCGATCCCGATTATGGGAAATAATACTTCAACTAGGTAATTTCTCGAACCAATTTGATAGTTTGCAGTTATTGATCATCTAATTAATATCATTTGATATTAATCTTGATTTGTTTAAGATTTTTAGGCATCTCTCCATGTTAGGAAATTCCCTATTTTGAGTAGTGCCTATAGTTGATAATTTGATATTTAGGTATTGAGATAGGCTTATGGATTGCATAAACAAATTCTAAAAATTTGTATAATGGTTTTAGATTTCCTTCTACATTAATCTTAATTCAATAAAAAATTACATTAACAAATCATCCAACCTAAATGAATTTAAGTTAACAAAGTTTCATAATCTTATATTCTCCCTCTCCATTTTTAGAGATGCATATCTAATTAAAATTAAGAAGCACCTAAAGTAGTCACCAATCCAGCTTTTTCAGATTTATTTTTCTTCTTGCCCTTGACTCATAATAGTACAATGAAGTAACTCCAAAAAAGAAAAAGCATCACTTAGTTCATGACTATGACTATAAAGATCAGGCCACTCAAAGCATCCTAGAATAGTCGGCTTGCTTCTGACGCTATTCGCGATCAAGGAGAAAATTTTTGTCCCTTATTTTTTGGTGATAATCTTTTCAGTGTAACCTTTTCCCTTTTTTTTTTTTTTTATATCAGCAATCTTAATGTGAATCAAGTGCCCATCTTCTTTTCTTTTCCTTTTTTCGGTACACGTATTTCATATTTTTAGTTTACTTCGACTAGGATTTGGACTAAATTATGTTGACTTGGCTTCAGAAGGCCTCAGGCCAACCATCATCCCCATGCAGATAAATGGTGATTCTGATTTGTCGGCCAACGGAAAGTGAAAAATTGTTGCTTTGCTTCAATAGCATATTATCTTACACTTTATATTTGAATGAACATTTTAAATCTTAACAAGAAAGTTAAAAAAAGCTTTGGCTTTCTAGAAAGCACCAAACAAACTAGTCCTAAGAACACTCAGTTGACTCTGACCATCAGAATTACGTGTCAATTGTGAAACCAAATTATGCATATAGTTTATTTTCGTTTGTTTCCATAAACAATTTCAAGAAAACATTTTTTAGATTTTCTAACATAAGTTTCATGGAAAATAAAATTGTCAGGAAAAACATTTTCCATCAATGGAAAAAAAATTTTCTAAATGGGGGGAAAATGATTTCCGCTTCTCAAGTAAGAGAAAAGATTTTCCTTACTCGCTCTCTCTTATCTTTAGCCCCTGCTTTTTTTCTTGTTTAAAAATTTGAATTTCTAATTATTTTTTCTTTTCTTTTCTTTCTTTTTTTCCCTTCTTTCTTGGTCGATCGCTAGCCATAGGCGAGCCTCAAGCTTGCCTTTGGCTGGTCATTGTGGCTGGCGATCAACCGAAGAAGAAGAATGAGGAAAAGGACAAATAAAATGAAAACAAAAAATAAAAAAATTACAAACTAAAAATTCGATTTTTAAAAAATAAAAAAAATTATTAAAAGGAGTGCATAGAGGAAAATCAAATTGAATTTTCAATATCGGATGACAAAAATTTTTCAAGTTTGAGCCGAACATAAGAAAATATTGTCATTTTTCAAGAAAATGATTTTCTAAAAAATGTTTTCCAAAAACATTACATTATATGTGAAATGAACAAAGCCTTACATCTATCAATGATTAAGAAAATAAGGTAAGATGGAGCTTAGTGGTTGAACCACATAATCACAAAGTTCCATCTTCTACCTTTCCCTTAACATTAATTAGACATATTACTTTACCATAAATTATAAAAAGTAAAACATAATCATCACATTTGATTGAATATACCATTTCTGGAGCAATACACTAACGTCAACTTGCCTTCCTAACTTTCAGTTTACTTAGAATCTGACTTGACTATGGTGAGCCATGGAAATCAGAAAAAATAAACTCAATTTCACAGATCTTGAACTAATATTAACTCGCTGGAGTCGCATTTCCCAGCATCCCGAGATGTGTGACTCCACTTTTATAGAGTTACATTTCTTAGACATTTCATTTGATTCTCACCACGTCTAGTCGACTTGTGGGGCATAGGCCGTTTCTTAATCCTTCAATCATATATCTGCAATTTCTCTCTATTAATGCCGCGACACGATGGAAACCGAAACTGAGCTTCGCTTGCCTACCTGACCATCGCTTATTGGCCCCTGTTAAAGCATATCAAATCTTTTGTGATTTGCTTGCAGGATTTTAGCTAAGATGAAAAGAAAAAGGAGCTCTTCTCCGGAAATTGGATCCACTAGCAACGGCACATCAGGAGCTTTGTTCGACGTGTTCTTGAGCTTTCGAGGACCGGATACTCGCTTGAATTTCACAAATTCCCTCTATCATGCCCAGCTAGATAAGGGTATCCGTGTGTTTTTAGACAATGAGGGGATCAACGCCGGTGAAGAGATTGGCCCTGAGATTTTCCAGGCCATCAATGACTCGAAAATCTGCATTCCCATCTTCTCCACAGACTATGCCTCTAGTAGGTGGTGCCTACGTGAGCTAGAACACATGATGAAGCGTAGGCAAACCCACGGACTGGAGGTCATACCCATATTCTATGACGTGGAACCTTCTGTTGTGAAGCTTGAAACTGGAGAATATAGGGATAAATTGACACAGCATAGAGAAAAATGTGGGAATGAGACTGTGCAGGGCTCGGAGGAGGCCCTCAAGAAAGTTACTACAATCGCAGGATGGGAAGCTAAAGACAAAGGGTATGTTAACTCACTCAACTCCAACTTCCATTTTCTCTTCGTTTCTTATGCTTGAATACTGATTATAATTTGAATAGCCAATTTTTTATTTGGACCTTTCAATTTTACACACTGTAACTACCATGGAAAAACTTTAAAAAAAAATGCGAAAGATGGATAGAACGAAGCTAGTAGCTTCTCTGCTTCTAATTGACAAAAAGGGAGAGAGAGGGTCGAAGAATAGTGGCCGTTGGCTTGCTCTAATGGTGCCGGACCCCGTTGATCTTCCCGAGACAATCCATGCTCAATTGTGGAAAATCACGAGACGAATCATCATGGCGAGGTGTCCTCATTCTAGTAGATCTTCTTGTTGCTAATGTCTCTCTGCGGCTGGTGGACGCCCATCGATGACT
This sequence comes from Corymbia calophylla, assembly GCA_014182845.1. Taxonomy (NCBI): domain Eukaryota; kingdom Viridiplantae; phylum Streptophyta; class Magnoliopsida; order Myrtales; family Myrtaceae; genus Corymbia; species Corymbia calophylla. The sequence goes on along the minus strand of CM024695.1, from coordinate 14,269,074 downwards.
CCACTTGCAGATCGTAAACTTTTTCATCTATTTTGGTGCCCTACTTCCTCACAATCTTTCAGATATTGCTCTTTCCCCAAGTCTGTTTCCTTTTCCACTTTCGGATTTGATTTAATTCGTAGTTTTTTTTTTCCAATTAGAAAAGGGTCGGTTTATGTTTTTGGGATTTGAAGCGAGGACCATTGAATAATGTTTTTCGAGCAGTATGAACGTGAAGCTTCTTAACACAAACCAATCTGTCTAGATTGGATCTGGGCTGGGCCGGGACGGGTCTCATAAATTTGTTTCCACTGGTAGCTAGTTTTGATTGAGCTCCTGTCTTTGACTAACTTGATTCAAAAGAGTACTTTTGCTTGGCGTCAAACTGACCATATTGGTTCCTAGATAGAATCAACTTTGAAGCGGTCTATAGAAGATTTGTTTTTGAAAAAATTGTGGTGTGTGACCGGAACAATTTGTATAAGAGACTCAAACAATTCCCCAAAATTCTAAACGCCCATTTATATCATACCATGTAATTCAGTATATTAACAATTTCTACATCAAAAATATTTTTGGGTGTATTATGTATCTTTTTTCTATACTTAACATTAATTTACTAAGAAAATTCGCGGTGCAAAAAGTTCTCCCATACGAAAGCTTCAGGTGGTTCAAGGAAGTCGCGAAAAAGTTCGTGGACGTGTCTGTAAGAGAAAGAATTGGTTGGCCTTCTCTACCGTCCTTGAGTTCGCAAAATTTGGGGCAGTGGAATAATGCCACGCCGGAGAATATAGGGAAAGGCAAGAGATTTGCTTCAAAGCATGAATTAATTAATTTCAAGGAGGGTGCCAGATAAACCTAGTTTTTATAGTAGGTAGATTCAAGATTCAATCGGTTAGCATCGTGTAGTGTAAACTTATCAAATCTTGATTATTGTCATATGGTCCGAATCTAGGTTAGACTCAAAATGACAATGCAGATTAGATTTTATATTATAACTATAAATCTAGGTGGACTCAGAATGACCATGCCCAGCCCACACCCACACTAAAACTCAACACCCAGCCCACACAAAGAATCAAAACAAAACTCAAATCTCTCGTTCAATTGTTATGTGAGATTATAATATAAAAAAGGTTGGTTCTTAAAGTTACTAGTTAAATAGAAAATGGGAATTACAAGTTCACTTATATAGGGAATTGAAAAAAAAAGAAAAAAAGAAGCAAAACAAGGAAGGAAACATACGGGACAAGTTCGGTTCCAAACCGGTTACTTGGTAGACTAGCTCAGTTTCCAATTCCAGAAAACCAGGAACGGCCCTTGTTTCAGTTCCTAATAAAAAAAAATGTGCGATGAATATTGGAAGGGATCATTTTACATTTCATGATCTTGGTCATCACCTATTAAATATCCATTATATCTTATTAACATGAGTGAATCGATTCGGAAAGTGATGTACTATTTTTTCCCACTTCATATCCCGCATTTTGTGGCTAACTCATGTCATTGACAGTAACTTCATAATACTCTTTCTAATGATATGCAGCCATGGAGAACTCACACGACAAATAGCTCTTGAAGTTTTGGGTAAGCTTGAGGTGTCTCCAATACGTCTGTCTGATCCTTTGATTGGGATCAACAAATCAGTGGATAAAGTGCTAGAGTTGTTGGATGTTGAATCTACGGACATAAAACTCGTTGGAATATGTGGAATAGGTGGGATAGGCAAGACAACTCTTGCCAAGGTTGTTTACAACAAGTTGTCAGCTCGTTTTCGAAGTCGTAGCTTTATCCACGATATTCGACAAGCATCAGAAAGTTCAAGTTTTGGTCTTCTAGATGTGCAAAGGCAACTAGTCCGTGATATCCTCGAGGACAAAGGAATTGAGATTCGCAGCATTGATCAAGGGAGAAATATGATTGAAAAACAATTTAGTAACAAGAAAGTTCTTATAATCCTTGATGATATAAATGATGGGAGGCAATTAAGGGCGTTAGCAGCAGAGAAGAAATGGTTTGGTTCAGGAAGTAGGATTTTGGTTACAACAAGGGACAAAAAAGTTTTGTTTGTATTTAAGAATAGTTTGAGTTATGAAGTGGAAGGGCTGAATAATCAAGAATCTTTGGAACTGTTTAGCAAGCATGCATTTGGAAGCAACTTTGACTTTCCTCCGAGTGACTTTCTCCATCTATCTATAAAAGCTATTGCAAGAGCTGGGGGGCTTCCTTTAACCATTGAAGTGATCGGTTCATTGTTATGTGGACAAGAAGAGGCAGTATGGGAAGAGACATTAGAAAAGATGGAAAAATATCCTCGTGAGGATGTGCTGCAACATTTAATGTTAAGTTATGAGGCTTTAAATCACGGGCAAAAGCAAATCTTTCTTGATATTGCCTGCTTTCTAGCTGGAAAAAATGAGAGAGATGCAACTTATATGTGGGAGGACCATAAATGGTTTCCAGTAGTAGAAATCAAGGTCCTGCTTCAAAGGTCCTTACTAAAAATTGTAAAGAAGAAGAATGAGTTATGGATGGGTGTCCAGCTTAGGGGCTTAGGAACGGGTCATTTATTTGATGAAAATTACGACGATCCAATAAATCACTCACTATATGCAACTTACACGTGGGACAACCGTAAAAACGATCCATCTGAAGCCGGCCGGTTTCACATGTCCCCACTAGAAATTGGAAAGAAGAATGAGTTATGGATGCATGACTAGCTTAAGGACTTAGGAAGGAGTATTGTACTTGGTGAAAATTACAACAACCCAGGAAATCGTTCACGAGTGTGGGATCATAAAGATGCGTTGGACATGATCATCAGAAAGAAGGTAAAGTTAAGTGCAACCTCTTGTAACTTTTTCATAGCATAGATCTGTCTAAAATTTTCTTTTTCCAGCTTATTTTGTGCTTTGCATGGGTTGATGGAAGACTGTTTTTATCGTTATAGGGAACCGAAACTGTTGAAGCGATTTGTGTGGATTCTGACGGGAAATCTTTGAAATCAGAAGAGTTTAAGAAAATGCCAAATATAAGATATCTTGAAATGACAAGCGGAAATCTCTCCGAAGACTTTAAGGACGTTTTTCAAGAACTAAGATGGCTTTCTTGGAAGAATTGTCCCTCAATTTTGCAAGCAACCCACTTTTTCCCTAAAGAACTACTCATCCTGGACCTATCACGGACTAGAATAACACATCATTGGAATGGTTGGACTCAACTCAAGGTACGGGCAACTTTTTAGGTACTATGTTTGTTTGCCTTTTTATTTCAGCACAAGCTCATGCGTTGCACCGGTTGAGGGTCATCTTATTGGGTTTTTTTATTAAACTGAAAGAAGATATCTAGCTGTTGAAGGATGTCCCTAAGATACCGTTTCCAAAGTACATATTCAACTTCTTTTAATGTCTTCAAACTCAATTGCTACTGATAGTGAGAAGTATATCGAAACAAAAATTAGTTTAACATATGTTTATTATGTCTCTGTGGGTAGCTGAATTCTACTTGCACTTTGTTGTAATTGTATTGTAAAGTATTCTAACCATTAGGAGTGGCAATGTATATTTTAAAGGTGTAGCACATCAAAGCTGGGTGCGTCAGCTTTCTAAAAGCTTCTATAAGGTTCCATAGCTTTGATTTAGTTGCAACTGGGAGGTATTTTCCGATTGCATTGTAAAGATGCAACACAACTTTTTACAATTGAAGCTATTTCTGCGAAGTTTTACCAAACAGTCTCAACAAACTTCTATGGTAAATTCACATAAGTAGTACATTTACACATATTTAAAATTAAAGAAGTGGGTAGAGTGGAGTTTTGTGATTGAGTAACGCCATGGCAACTTTTCGTTCCCTGCGTCCCTAAACATTAAATAGGAAATGCTACCCTTTACATTGATAAATAAAATAACTTCATTAACGTACTTAAACTAATAATTGATGTTCATTGAACAGCATATTAACATCTTTACATACCATTGTAACATGGGTGTAATTTGAGATGATAGTCAATAACTCTAAATACTCTAATTAACAAATATATTGGGTTTATTATGTATATTATTGGTATATAATGCGTCTATTAATTAATAAATAAGAATTATCGAAATTGTTAAGTGTTTGAAAATAAATTTAAGAATAACTTTAAATTTAAATATTCTAAGTATGAGGTTATGTCGTAAGATATACAAATAAACAAGACATAGTATAATAAAGATTACTTAGTAAAGTAATGAACCATGTTGATAAATATGAATCATTTGTACTAAGTTGCTAATAACTTCAGCATATTTTGTATTATATGACCACATCACCCAAATAAAAGAACTTTCAGTAAGTCTAGTTTTAAACTTATGACACCAATCCTTCATTCCATAACTTTGAAACTTAACTGTTGTGCTTTCACCTGAAGTACATCAAATCAAAAAATTACTTTACATTTATATCATAGACGTGATTGAAGAGATAATGCTACTTGTATATCCCCATTGAAGACACTTTGTTCAACGGAAAGAATGTTACCCTTGACCACTTTTATTCATTTCGTTCGATATTGTGTTCATAGATATTATGATATGTTAATGGAGAGAATGTAACACGTGTAGATGTTTCAAGACTGCATTTTTCATTTTTACCTAGTCAAACAAATTTGTTTTTTTGGTCTAAACCTCATCAAACAATTAACTTACCGAAAAAAAGAGAGAAGATATCATGATTTGGTTGTCGATCATTGATCTGCATTGCTTTTTATAGTTTTACGTTGATACTATGTTATTACTGTTATATCATTTATGGCAATTCTTCTCTTGATGACCTTCTTCAATTCAAATTGATTGTAGCTGCATGATTAAAGGGCATTGTAATTTGTACATTATATGTTAATAGTAGCTAATTATTTTGTGTTGCACAATAAATAAAGGAAATGACTTGATTAGATATTCATACATATTTCGTGAATTCTGTAATTTGTAGGATTATTAAATTATCTAATGGAATAAATGTCATAGCTTAATATCTATTGACTTCATTACGTTTTAAAGAACAATTCATAAACATTCACGATATTTTGAGTTCCCTAATCACGCCAACCAGTTGTCACGATAGATGTTTAAATTTAAGTGAAAAATAAGTAGCTACTATATATACTATACAAGGATGCGATGCCAAAGAAAAACCATACAATAGAGAGAAATTAGAAAAATAATTAAAATTGATGTGGAAAATTGAACATGCAAACTGATTTATTAGAACAACAATACTATTAAATGAATATTATTCTCTTCAAAATGTTTAATACATGAAGCAAAAAAAAAAAAAAAGTCAAGTGCAAATATAAATTTGTTCATAGTGAGAAGAAGATATGTGAGATTATTTTCCATATTAAAATTTAGAAGATACATTTACATAGGAAAAGACGCAAACTTTAGAGTCATGAGTACTAGTGGTGGCGACAAAATCAGTAATTAGATGATGAAGTATGAAAGGAATGTTATAATTTATAGGAGTTGTCTTGGTTAGATTTTGTCTTTTTAATACTTGATATGGGGGTACTTTGAGAATAGGTCCATTTTTTGTTTGTTGGGGGCAATATTGGAAGAAATGAAAAAAGTATGACAAAGAGTGGTCTTGGATTAAGTTAGGAATAGTGGTCTTGGATTAAGTTAGGAATGCATATATAGAGTATTTATAAGATTACCTTGGTGGATTGCTTTTTTAGTCGATATAATTGTTTATGTCCTGCAAAACTTCTATATATTGAACTCGTTGGATATACATAATCATTTGACAGGTGGCTACAAGATTGAAGGTTCTTAATCTGTCAAATTGCAAGATGTTGAAGGAAACTCCTGATCTCTCTACATTTTCATCCTTAGAAATACTAATTTTAGAGGGGTGTGGCAAGCTTATGAAACTTTCCAACTCGATTGGAATGTTCCAATATTTAGTTGAGTTGGATGTCTCATTCACAAGTATTGAAGAGTTGCCAAATGCCATTGTCGATCTAAAGAGCTTGAAAATGTTGAAAATGAACAACAATCACATGCGAAAGTTACCCGAGGGTATTGGAAAGATGGAGAAACTTGAGGAAATTCATGGAAATTATTGTAGGGCACTAGAGATGAGTCCTGGTGATATTGTGAGACTATCATCCTTGAAGATCTTGGAATTGAAAGGAACTTGTGTGAAGAATGTACCAGAGCTTCCACAGAGTTTGGTAAGTCTATATTTGACCTCAAGGGCTGCACAAAATTTTCCGGAGATCTTCAGCCTGGTGAACTGTCCGAGTTTAAGAAACCTGAATTTAAATTTTGGAAAAGGTGACGATGAAATCTATGTCAAGATTGACTTACTGTATAGACCCAATGTAATTAACAACTCTCATTGTGTATGAAACTTCCGAGCAGAGTAATCTTATTTGGGGGTTGGCTTCGTTGTGCAAGAATACTTGATCTCTTCGAGTGCAAGAACCTGCGCCAGATTCAACAATTTCCCTCTGGTTTGAGGATACTCTCAATTCGTGATTGCAATCTTCTTGAAGTTGTTGACCTTTCCAGCTTGGAGAATTTGTTGGAGCCAAGACTAAGCCGCCTTGAGATTTGTGATATTCAAGGGCTTGAAGCTTTAACATCGTTGCAATACTTGGAAGTGTTAGAGTGCAAGTCATTCAAGTCCAGTGGGCTTGAAAGACCGAAGAATCTACAAAGTTTGTACCTTCGTACGTGTCCCTTCCTTCAGACGTTGCCCAACTTATCTAACTTCAAAAATCTCCAGTACATTGTAATAGGGAATTGTCCGAAACTGGTTGAGATTGAAGGTCTTGAGAAACTGGAATCACTAGAATGGCTTCGTATCTACGGCTGCAGTTCCTTGCGAAGCTTACCTGATCTATCCCACTTGAAGAAGTTGAAGAATTATATATGAAAGGGGGTGATCTCCCTCTCTTGCACTTGAAAAAGCTTGAAGATCGGTAAATCTCAATTTGAGGTTTGAAGGAATTCGTCATCAAAATGTTACGAGATCAGTTTACGATGATTGTCCACACTTGATTGGAGTTTGAAATTGTTGATCACGGGACCGCAGGAAACTTACTGTGCATTCGAGTCTAGTTGAAGCTCATGGAAATAATCGGATTTAGGCTCAACTTGGCTCTGAATGACATGGAATACTTCAGTGACATGCCGCTTGTGCAATTCCGAATTGATGATCCTGCTAGCTCATGCAGGACTAAATCCCAGAGGCATAAGTCCTTAGCACCCATTGCGAACCCCAGTCATAGCTCAATCCCTTGGTGAGGGCTAGCGTGACCGTGATGCCGGAGGAAGCGGCGAAGACAATCCTGACCGCAGCCTTATCTTCGGGCACAGTGTGTTGTCTCAAGTCTATGCAGGTGACGGTTCCTATCACGAGCCATTGCTAGAGGAGGGACTCTGTCTCTTCTTGATCTGGTCCCTCTTGAAGCAAATGACAGTCCACAAGAAAAGCCTAGTTCAATTCGCCTTCAGCCCAAGTCATTTCTCACGTAATTTTTTCTACAAGTTCGGCTCTAACTGAATGTTTTCTTATTGATCGCCTTGAGTTCACCGGCTTCAAGCTCTATAGCTGGCCACTTTGAGCTCAACGGCAATACCAGGAAACAGAGCATCATACATGCACACTGGATTCCATTCACGATTTTTAACGTCTGTTCGCTTATTCCAATGGCCGTTGCTAACGCATTTGGCCATTTCACTATCGCTCTGAGTTTGTCCTATTCGACTGTGCCTTCAGATCCAAGAGTCCAAAAAGAATCTAATTCGTGTTTGATTCTCCACTACCAGCTCCAATCTTCACCGAAAAAACTTCCAGAAGTTCCTTCACAGAGTTGGTCCCCAATCGTTGCATAGATTCGGTTCACTGATAAGGTGAAGTGCACTCTCTGTTTCTTTCGAAATAGAGACCTTGAATTCGTGAATTTGATCATATAGGAATTGAACTTTGTTCGAGGCTACTCTAATGTTGCATATGTGTTTCAGGTTTTATATGATGCTTTGGGTGTAGTTTTACTTAATAAGATTTTCATTCGGACTGCTTGCTTCGAGAGCTTGCTAGGTGTTTAAATAATTGTCTGAGTGAAGTCTATGCTTGTCTGTGAGCCAGTTTTGCTCCTGTTATACGTTCGCTAGCTTCTTTTTTGTTGCATATAAGTTCATATGAATCAGTTCTCCGAGTAAATTGGAAGCGCTTGAGCTCGTAACCTTTGTGCAACCAATCGAGTAAGCAAACACAAAAAATTGAGGGGTTTACTTAAATTAAGAGCAAATGAAGGTCCAACCGTTATAATTAGCCAAAATCATCTCTACCAACTTATCTATATCTATCGTTAATATATACCTATTGAAGATTTCATAAGCCATACTAAACTCTGATAGTTTGGAGAAGTCCGAGCTTATCAAAATGGAAGTATCATGATTTAAAAAGTTGACCATAAATAAAGGTGCGCTATTATTACCTAGTGTTCAACTTACGATAGAATATGAGTTTTAAAATGAGAGTAAAGAGTTATACAGTTCGTTGTCTAATAGAAACGTAACATCTACATTTGTATGATATCTATATTTGGTCAATTTTAATGAATAAACTGATTCGTAAAAGTTTAAAGGCGTGCATTTCTTGTTAGTTAATTTTTTTTTTTTTGTCCAACGGCAATATATGCTGCAGAATGTGCTGATGTTGGCATTACAAGATGGCAAGTCAATATATAAAGCTGTATAGTTTAAATATGACACCATACACTCAAATGAACTTAATATATGTTTGGGTTAAATTTGCTGTCATCAAAGTACTTTAGATAATTTCTTATGGTTGTGATCTAGCTCCACCAACCCCCAATAATGTCCTCGCGCCAAAGCACACGTCTTTTATGCCGGCAAATAAAACTCTCATCCAAATATGCGCGCTAGCATATGCGTTTTGGCACCTGATTTCGCCGGTCTAGTAGGTTGCCACTTCTTTATGAAAATACAAAAAATATTGAATAGTGAAAAAAAAAAAAGAAGAAAAAAGAGAAGGACAAAAGAAAAAGAAAAAGAAATCGAACCAGTTCGACCCGGCTCGTTTGGGTCGGGCTTTTGCCCTCTCCCTTCTCTTCTTTCCCCTGCCCATTTCTTTTATCTTGTTTTTGGCCCAGTTCTTTTTTCTTTTTTTATCTTTCCCTGGCCCGGCCCTCTCTCCCTCTCTCCTCACGCTCGCCGACGCACGCGAGGAAGGACGCTCGTACCGCAGAGACAACATTGCAGCAGCGGCGATCGTCGACCAAGAATTTTGGTCGGGGAAGCGACCAACAGACAGAGAGGCTTACCCTGGTTCTCTACGTTAGGAATCACAAACAACCCTCTTCGACCTCACTTCCCGAGGATCTCAGCTCGGAGACGACAAGAGGCGACCAGCTATAGTTCATCCCTGCTCGAACTCGCCACGTGTCCGCCGTCTTTCGAGTCGGGTAGGGGTTTTTCGCGGTTAAGCGTCCATTTCTGCGTTTGGATGGTCTTTTGCTGTGGGCGTAACGTCAGGCTCCATGCCCTGCCCCTGTTTCGAGTTAACTCGAGCATGAGACCCTTTCTGTATTCTCATTACCTTCTATTCAACCCACGCTCGCCATATGTTCGACAAAATGCACGAGCCGAGCCCATGTTAGTTTGCCCTCAGCCGTAGGTTCCTTTAAGTGCGTATCCATACGTTTTACTTGATAGACGTCTTTTAATGGTTTTTATTTTTAAGCATGATGGTCACCCCCATATTTTATCCGTCACCTAGGACATTGCTGCGTCCTCTTTCTTTTGCTTTGTTTTGTGCTTTGCGTTTCATGTGATGGTATTCCGGCGGAAAAGAAAGACTCGGTGTCGCTCCTCTATGAAGTTCGTCTTGTGCCTTCTGATTGTATCCCTTTGTTCCGTTCGTATGTTGTGTTTTTGCGAGTGGATGACAGTATATGTTTGACTGTCAGTGAGAGATGGAGGTCGATAAACGGCAGTCCGGTCACCATTAGAATGACGGCGGCGACGGCATTAGCCTGGTGACTGGGAATATTTGATGGCGAAGCGTATCCCTATCAACTCTAGATAGAACAAATGTGGATGGTTGTTGTGAGTGCTGTTGTTCTGTGGGTAATACGGGAACTTTGAGGATGATAAAACTGTTGAAGATGATAGTTAAGTGGGCTTGATTTGTTCTGCTTTTGGTATATCTGGGCTTGAAGATGTAGTTATTGAATTGTGGGCTTACGTGGGGATTTTTTTGGGGGCTCGTTTTGCTTTGATAGAAATATTGGGCCATTTTGGTTGCATGGGTTTAAATTGCTTTAGAAATGGGTTGGATACAAAAGTCCAATCGTGTCTTCTTAGGCCGGGACCCGTAGAGCCTAGGTGAGGTCCCTATTCGCACCGGGAACGACCCGGCCCAAGTCCCAGCTTCCAGAATATTAGAATAATTTTATTTAAAAAATAATAATTAAAAAATTAAACATAGAAAGAATTCAGAAAAATCCAGAAGGTCGTGATGATTTTTTTTAAAAATTTTTTTAGCATTAGATGTAGTTTTAGTTTCACTTAATTAGTATATTTGTAGCTTAGTCCTAGTGGGGGATCCTTTGGAAAGATATGAAACTCGATTTGAACCTAGCTTGTGGGGATCATGTCTTGGGGCTTACAACATGGCCATGTATCCTTTGCCCGACTTGTATTGTTTTTTTTTTTTTTTTTTTTTGCATTTACTTTAAAAAAGTCATTTCAATATGTATGTGTTTACTTTGCGATAAATTGGTTGTTTATCACTTTTTTAGAATAGGTTAGGATTAATTTAGACTTTGATTAAAATGAACCCTATGAAAACATTTGCATGATCGTTTAGCAATTTTGATGCCTTTAGGACTATAATTGGCAATCAAGACCGTATGACAACCTAACTAACGACCTTCCACCAAAGTAATTTGACCATAGTCAGAGCTCCTTTGTATCGGTGCCACGTCAGCTTCACATGGTGCCATGCCAGTGATTGGTCCACAAATTCACTTCACCAACGAGCTGTGCGCTATTGAGTGGACTTAACTGGCTAGCGGCATTCATGGAGCTGGTTGAATCCTATTTGGACCGTTACTCTTCCGGTTTAGTTCAATTTCTAATATATTTTGGCCTTTGGAAATTGAGGTTAGTTTTACATATCGTTTCTTCTATAATTGAGATTTCCTTGGATTAGTCTTGTCTATTTGGAATTCATGTTACGCTAGAGAAAATCAAGGACGGATTTAGAAATTTTTACTAGCAGGAAAACCTAACGGAAAATAAAAAGTGAATTGTATTGATTCAAATAATAAATATAATAGTTCTGAGCTTGAAATAGAATGGTGAATAAAATTTAAAAACAGATTTTGCTTATAATTCACACTTAAACCTTCAAAAGTTATAAATTTATTTCCTACTATTCTCAATCATGGAGATAATATAATGAAAAAAACAAAAGAGAAAATACCATATATTTGTGAGAACACTATGAAAAGTTATCTAAAAGAGGACATAATGTATAAAAATGCCCCCAACTTTGCCATCTAGGTCCGTCCCCAGAAAAAAATGGATGTTGATCAGTTAGTGATGCAAACCATCTTAAATATTCCAACTATAGTCCAAGCCATTGGCGGTTTCTTGAAGAGGTGGGATAAAGTTATAAAAATTCTCTTTTTGCTAGGCAACTAGGACTAGCTTATGCTTGTGATGGCAACAATGCGCCCATTGGAAGGAAAAGTTGATGACTCTAAATATCAAGCAATCACGTGAGAGTTTTTCATGTTTCTATAGTTCAAAAAAAACTATACAATCTGGAATGAATGTGTGCTGATTGAAATGCTGTCCCAATCAAAAAGAGAGAGAGATTGATTTGGGAGATCGAATTATATGCGATCTTCTATAATGATGCTTCGCTTACAAATGGTGCTAGTTTAATGTGATGTCTTGTTTTCTTCTCTTCCTTTTATGTAAAACAATATAGATAATTAACAGAAGACAAAAAGTGCAACAGCTCCCAACTCTACACCCTCCTAAAGAAGTTTCATAATACATGATAGACCATCACACAATTATTCCTCTTTGATTTTCCCATCCGTGCCTCTGCTTTGCTATGTTAAAGAAACGATTGATTCCAGACTTCCAAGAAAGGTCTTAGAAACATAATAATGGATGAGAAAAAACACAGATTGTTTGAGATTCCCTTCATGACTGATCTTAAGATGTCCCTTTTTGTTGATGGCTAGGCAAATAGCTTTAGTCTTGGTCGCTTCACACAATGTAAGATGTTAGTACTTTTTATAAGATGAAAATTAATATTGAATAAATATGCCACACAAGTACCGGTTTGGAATTTGTAATTGTATTAATCGAACAATAGACAAAGTGACATTAGGAACTAAATTAATTTTCATCTCATAACAAATACTACACTACTACACAAACGACACATTTTATCCAATACTGATCTCTTGAATATAAGCAGGTTTTGATTGCATCGTCTCATCAATCTATTAAGTGAATTAGTTTCTGATTTTTGGCATAGATAACCTTGAAATATTATATTTTATTGCTATAAGCCAGGTCTTCAATTTGGGGACTCCAACTATCGTCTCTATGCAAGGAAACTGTTTGACAATCAAGTCTGACTATTTGTGCTACAAGATTTTTGTATAGCTTTTTTTATTTTTTTGGGCCTACGTGACTAGGACTAGCTGATGCTTGCGATCGTGCTAATGCTCAAGTTAAAGCTAGAGCCGATGGTTCTAAATATCAAGCAATTACATGAGCGCTTTCATTTTTCTATAGTTCAAAAAAGTCAAAGAACTTGAATACATGCATGATGATTGAAGTGCTTATTGAGTTAAAGAGAGGGATTGACTTAGGAGATAGGATTAATTGTCCTCCTCGTGATCCTCTACAGGATTCTTCAAAAATGCATCATCTACAATTGTGCGGGTTAAATGCGTTTTCTTGTTTTTGCTTTTGTCTAGACCAAATGAAACAAATAACCTGCTAAAAAAGTACACCACCTCACAACTATACACAACCTTATTGTTTGATTTTTTTAATAATATATTATTTTGATTAATTAACATTATGTCGCAACTCACAAGCATGAACATTTAGCTGAAAGGAAATAAAAAAATCCGATCTGTCCATCATTCAGTGAATATTATATCATTTTAATTTACAGAAAGAATTGAATTTTGATACAATACAATCTCCCTATAGATACTTACATAAAATTTGCTGAAAACTGAAATCATCGTAAAAGACAGACAATTTATTGATCCCAGTCAAGATCACGAAGAGATTGAAGCTGCATTTAAGCGAGACAATAATAATTGATTCTACTCTTGCAAGAAAGTTAGTAGAAACATGATAATGGATGAGAACAAGAAAAGGTCGTCTGCGATTCCTAACATGACTGGTCTTTAGCCTTTCCCTTTTGTTGATGGCTGGAAAGAAGTGTTCAAAATCTTTTCCGTTTCACACGGTTCGCTGACGGTGGATATTGGCTTTCGGCCGTCCATATTGGAAAGCACGTCGTGGGTCTAAGAAATTAGCAACCAACGTCCTTTTTTTTTTTTTTTTTTAAATTATCAATTTCTTTTATGACTGGTAAGCCAATCCTCTTGTTCTTTATCATTAGCATGTTGTCGTATTGGCTTTGCGGAGTATTTTATTTCCCAGTCGTCTTGAAACCCTCAAAAGGATTATTCTTTGTGCACGCCTATTCTGATTCCACATAGCTGTCCGTCCAGACACCGTAGGTAATCCGCCGCCGGTTGTTGGCTACTTTAGTATGATGACATTGACTGGCTTAGGTGATAACTTGGCATGAACTTAACTAGCCTGTAATAGTCTCTCTTTGTAGAATCAGAACAAGTTGTTCTGAATTTTTAAAAGTCCCCTACTGGCGATTAGCATGCGCCTCTCTAGAGGACCAGGTTCAGACCTCACCTTTGATGTTTTTCCCTTCCCGTTGAAATTTAAAATAATACCATTACAGATCCCATCGCTAGACTCGAAGTCATCTCAATGAATTCAATAATCGTCTTTCAAAAACTAGTGGAGGATTACCAGAAACCAGATTCTCAGTGAGTTTCGACCACCCATGTGGATCCTCAAATCCGAATCGCACAGAGAGAAACATCATAAACCACTACAGCATCAGTTTCAAATGTAATGAATTAAATAATCCCATTTGTTGTTGTAAACATCTCTCAAACGTGGTGCACTATATTTAATAATGGTAAGAATACTCATACTATTGAAAAAGCATCATTTCAGGATATATGTTTGGTGAATATGACAAAAAAATGCAAGTTTTTCAAATGTTATGTTTTGTGCCTTACAGTAGACAAAAAGTCTCATTACAGAAAATCTAGCTCACAAGTAGTTAAAAGAAAAACCATTTCGAGAAAAATGTCTCAATAGTGGTAAAAGTGCAAGATGCCATTGCTCGTGGCAATGGGACTTGATGTGTGCGGAACATCTTATCTTAACCGAAGCTTTCTTTTACTGTAAACAACTCCACTTTTGAGAAGGATTGCCTCATTATCCTTTTATCACGGTTCTTTTTCATTAAATCTTTAAATATTGCCAGAAATTGCCCATGCTGGTTGCCTTTTTGTTGATAAAAAAAAAAACCTATAATTATTGGGGGAACTAATGTTAATAGCTTATTATTTGATAAATATTAAAATCAATCAAGATTCATGAACTACTTTCGACACCTTTTTAATTTGATAAATACCAAGAAAATACCGTGAGACAAAAATGTTACAAGGATTCACAGTATACTTTCAAGTGTTTGTTCTTGGCAGAAGGTTAATAATAATGTACTTTTTCACATTATAACATGAAAAGAGTTTAGAAGTAGTTCCAGAATTTTCAGAGGCTCTCCACATTTTACTTTTAATTAGGTTGGTGAAAATTAATTAAATTGAATCAATTTTTTTTCACCACTCTGTTAAATGAATGCACTCATTGCACTTGTCAAGCATACTAAATAAGAGAATTAATTCATTTTTCAAAAAAGTGATCACGCATAAACAGTACGTCATTACATTAAAAATATAAAATTTCTCTATTTAGCTGGTTTTTATTTTGTCGGTTATATAGCTGGTTAATAAGTGCCCCAAGAGCACATGACTCATTTACTAGAAATTGTCGTCGTTAGATGAATATAGGATAGATTAATAGATGAATATAGGATAGATTAATATACTTTTTCCTGTCTTGCTTTACTTTCCTTTTTATTCTTACGTGCTTCCAAAATGCGTTTGTAACTAAATTTTGAGAGGCAACTTGCTTAGCCAATAACTTGTTGATAAGGTACATGTACATTTTGAAAATTACCGACATTTTTGTTTTACCAAAATATCCAATTTGAGTATTTGACGACAAGTTACCGATTAATTTCATATATTATTTGAGATACTTATCAACTTTTGTATGAATTTTTTTTTTCGAAACTTCTGACCGTTGTCATAGTTTACAAATACTTTTCTTTGAAAAATGTCTACATGTTAAAGTTACTAATTTCTATACAAAATTAGCAACCGTAACTTAAGTGTTTTACCAACTTATTTCCAATTAATTTGCTAAATAATCTTGGTCATACGAACTCTTTTTAAGTGACATATCAACTTAATTTTGGTTGCTTTGAAAACTATTTTTGATCAATTACCATTTTGTGTCTGCTGATATTACGTATTTGTTCAAGTAACCAGCGCTTATATAAATTATCATTTCTCATTAACTATTCCATTAATATGGAAAGGACATGGGACGTTACAACAAACAAATTGTCGATCAACTTTATCATCACCAACAAGACTTAATAGTCATGAACAATTTCACGAATTTACCGGCAGGGAAGTTTTTACACAAGAATCATCCATATTCCAATCGTTTGGAAGTTTCTCGTGAGCATCAATCCTATCTGCCATTGAGCGAATTTTCTGTGAACCCCCAGTAGCTTATGTCCTTTCCTTTTCGAACTCACAAAGTAGGTTTTGCAGGAGGCGGTTCCATTATCTACTTTTTTTTGGTAAAGATTCCATTATCTACTTTGGTCCCTTCAACCTCCTATAATCTCATTACATTTGCATTTCCATTGAGACTTACATTGTTCTGAATCACTAGACTTTAGGTTATATCGGAGTTATGAGAACCAACAACATGTATCCCCTATTCGTTAGGAAAATAATGGGGCTCATTGACAGAGAAAGATGTCAAGAATCCTTTAGACAATACCCGTTTAGATGGCCGGTGAAATGAGAATATCAAACGGGGAGCAAAGAAACTTCATTCTTGACTCTCACCAACTCAGCTCTTTTGTATGAACAGACAACGCGTGGTTGGGAACGTTACGTTTGGGAACGTTACGTGACTATCTTCAAGTTGGTGTTGAATTGAAAAATAATACGAAATTCTGACAAACGTTAATTTGATTCATTCTTCTTAGGAAACGAAATATTCAATGAACGCATATCGATGTTACAGCACAAGAAGCCATTACAGCACAAGAAGTCACGAGTTTATGAATTATATAGAATGAAATAGCATCTGCCGTGCTGACAGACGCGTTTTCAGCCTCTGCCGACAGAGGTGAAGTTCCCCGAAGCCTGCAGCTTCTCTCGAGATTTGCGGTTGAGTCAATGTTTGACTCCTGTTGCCCACGGGATTCTTTCAACTTCCTTGAAATGCACAATACCGTGTTTTCCGTCATCCAAGTCTCGTGGAGTCAATATAAAATGTGGTGTAATTTCATATGTTGTGATTTGCCTTTCAGAATTTTAGTTGGTGCAGCAAAGATGAAAAGGAAAAAGGATCTGTTTATACTTTTTCCTCAAACTTTATATGACCACCTTACAAGTGATCTTTTTTATGAGATTTCTATTTTTCCAAAATTTATGTTCCAACAAAAATACTTGCATACATAAAAACACCCCAGGTTTTATGGGGTTAATGCATTAAAAATGAACAAATTTTAGCGGATGGTGCTGCTATAGTTAGTGGTGAACTTGCTTTGGTAAAAATTTATTAATAGCTTATTTGTTATTGACATCTAAATATTGGCGACCCAATTAGTTGTTAATTGCATAAAAAAAACATGAATCAACCTCAATCCCTAACAACAAAAAATCAATAATCACATTTTACATATTATGTTTCGTTTGTTTCACGGAAAATGCAAAATTTTTAGAAAAAATTTCCAAAACAAAAATGATCGCACCGTGTCGCTTAAAATAATTAGCCAATGAAAAATGATTTCATTGTTGATGAGAGTCTATATCTAAACATTTTCATAAACGATGAAAATTTTTTCTGTTCATTCATTTTGGTCAGTAATTTAGGAAATAATTTTTTTGGATAATATGTTCGAAATTATTCATTTTTTACTAAACAAATCTACTTTTAATTACATTTTTTTCATGCATTCTTTAAAATTTGGCCAAGCCCATAGTAGGGGGCTGAAATTTATAAATGAAAGAAGTGCTGAGGTGGAAAAATAAAATTTATTAGAGTAAATTCGGGGATAAAGACAATATCTTTATAAAAAAAATTTCAAAGGACATTGAAGGAATGCCTTCACAACCATATCGTAGCAAGATTGAAGCAAAGAAGAAGTATCGTGGTCTTGCACGTTGCAGGAAATGACAAAAGAAAATAATAAATTAGGTTTCGTCTGTCCACGAAAAATGAATAATTTAAAAATATTTATTTAAAAATAATTATTTGTGTCATTTATAAAAATAAATTAATTTTTTTATCATTCACATAAGTGTTATGTGAATAAATAATTATCGACAATGAAAATATTTTTTTAATTAATTATTTTAATGAAACGATCAATCATATCTTGAGCAAATCCCGGCAGCTTCACGTGAGCTTTGAGAGGGGAAGGAATATTGAGAGTAATATATATTTATTTTAAAACAAGAAAAGTGAGATTAATAGTTCACACAAAAAAGAAAAAGTATAAAAGGACATAGGGGCGTTGGGACGGCCGCCTCTGCTCAGCCCTCAGACACGCAACAATTAGAGGGGACGGCTCCACAATTTGAGAGACAAAAAAGTTTTTAAAAAAAAGGGGCGACTGTTCATCGTTCTTAGGGGGTCTTGTTCGGCCGGTTTGGTTTCATTTCTCGCTGTCGTTGCTGCTTTCGTCCGGCGGTCCCTGGTTTGCTTTCTCGTCGAAATTCTCGAGACCTTGTTTGCCGGTGTTGACATCCAGCTCCTGTCCTTCTACGAACGCTGCCGCCGCCCCTCACAAGTCATTGCGCTCGCTGCCGGCTTGCCCATCGTCTCGTCGCGCCTCTATCTCGCTTGCTGGCTTCGCTTCGTCGCACCCAGCATGTCCTGCTGCAGCCGCGACAGCAGCTTTGCCGGCTTATTTTAACACCACAGCAGCAGTCCCCAGCGGTTTCCGGTGATTCCAAGTGGCATCCCGGCTCCACTTGACGCCACCGCTTGCTGTTTCTGTTTTTTTTTTTCCTCTGCTACGTTTGATTTCTTTACGCAGGTTGCCTAGAGCAGACTAGCATTGATCGAACCCCCACCGTCGCCGCCAAGCGTAGTCCGACCAACAAACCTTCACTGTATCATCTTTTGTTCTAGCGAACCTGTCTGCAATTTGCTGCGTCCTTGCTGAATTGCCATCGTTGCTCCTTTAGTCCTGACGTTCCTCCTCACCGGTTGCTATAAAGCTCCCCGCCCCCGGTCCCATTCTTGGAAACAAATACTTCAAACTAGGTAATTTCTCGAACCAATTCAATTTGTTTATACATTGCCTAGTTTGCAATTATTAATTATCTAATTTGATATTATTTAGTACTAATCTTGATTTATTTGAGATTTTAGGCATCTCCGTGTTAGGAAATTTCCTATTTTGATAATTTGATCAAGTTTATGGATTGCATAAACAAATCTTAAAAAATTTGATAATGATTGTAATATTCCTTATACGTAAATTTAAATTCAATAAAAAGATACATAGACAAATCATCCAACCTAAAGAAATATAAGTTAACAAAGTTTCAAAATCTTATATTCTTCCACTCTTTCTTTAGAAATGCATATCTAATTAAATTAAGAAGCACCTAAAATTGTCAACAATCCAGCTTTTTCAGATTTATTTTTCTTGTTGCTTTTGACTCGTAATAGGACAATAAAGTGACTCCAACAAAGAAAAAGCATCACTTAGTTCATGACTATTACTATAAAGATGAGACCCCTCAAAGCACCCTAGAATAGTTGGTTTGCTACCGACGCTATTGGCGACTGAGGAGCAATTTTGTCTCTCTCTCTCTTTTTCGGATTATCATCTAACTTTTTTCCTTTTTTTATATCGAAAATTTTAACCTCACCTAAGTGCCAATTCTTCTTTTTCTTTTTCTTTTTCAGGTACATATGTTTCATATTTTAGTTTACTTAGACTTCGACTTCCACTAGATTATGTTGACTTGATATGGTCCACCATTGGTAGCGGATTTCAAGCTTCACGCCTTCACAAGCCAAAAAAAAAAAAAATGAAAACTAGTTTCGAGGTTGCATCGGTAAATTATTTTGTTTTACGTTTTGTTTAATTCTATCTTTATTTCTGACACAATTATACATTTTTTCCCTTAAGTTTCACAGCACATAAAAATTGATAAGTAATTTACATATAATTCTCTTATATTTGAATAAACATGTTAAACCTTAATAAGAAAGTAAAAAAGTTCAGCTTTCTAAAAAGCACGAACAAACAAGTCCTAAGAAGACTCAGCTAACTCTGACCATCGGTATTAACTCCTTAAGTTATATTTTATTGTGTCATTTGTGAAAACAATCTATGCATATACTTATATCTATCAATAAAAAGAAAGTAAGGGAAAATGGGGCTTAATGGTTGGACTACATAATCACAAAGTTCCATCTCCTCCCTTTCCCTTAACAATGATTAGACATAGCTCTTTGCCATAAATTAGAAAAGGAAAAAAAAAAAGTATAATCATCACATTTGATTCAGTTACGTCAGCTTGCCTTTCTTATTTTCAGTTTACTTAGACTTGACTCTGGTGGGCCCCGAGCCACCTATGGAAATCGGAAACAAAAGCTCAATTTCACTGAACTCGACTAACACAATTTTGCACGAAATGCATCATACCGAATTTCCCATCCACCATTCAACTTGTGGGGCTTAGGCCATTTCTTAATCCTTCAATTATATATCTACAAATGGAAACTGATCCTCGCTTATCGACTTGACCATCATTTGTTGGCCCCTGTTAAAGCATGTCAACTCTTTTGTGATTTGCTTTGGGAATTTTAACAGACGCAGCTGAAATGAAAAGGAAAAGGAGCTCTTCTCCAGAAACTGGATCCATACGCCATAGCTCATTGGGAACTAAGTTCGAGGTGTTCTTGAGTTTTCGAGGACCGGATACTCGCACTAGTTTCACAGATTTCCTCTATCATACCCTGCTTGATAAGGGTATCAGTGTTTTCATAGATAAACAGGGAATTGATGTTGGTGAAGAGATTGATCTTGAGATTTTCCAAGCCATTGATGAATCCAAAATTTGCATTCCTATCTTCTCTAGAGATTATGCCACCAGTCGTTGGTGCCTACGCGAGTTGGAACGCATGATGCAGCGTAGGAAAACCAACGAACTAGAGATTTTGCCCATTTTTTATGACGTGGAACCCTCTGACGTGAAGCTTGAAACCAGAGTGTATAAGGATGCACTAATGTTGCATAAAAAGGAACTTGGGGTTGAGATTGTGCAACGCTGGGAAAAGGCGCTCAAGGAAGTTACTAAAATCAAGGGATGGGACTCCAAGAATATAGGGTATGTTAACTCCATCTTTCCTTTTCTCTCTATTTCTTTTGCTTGAATGCAGCTTGTAGTTTGAAAGAGCACAATTTTTTCTTTGGTCTGGACCAAAAATTGTGATGGATATTGCATGGAATTCTATACTCCATTGTCTCAAGAGTCTAGGATTACCTGCTCGGCACAAGCATTATAACCCATCGTGCTAGATTGAACATAACCAAAGAATCATGTTTTATTCTTATGTTCATTGGGACCAGAATTAATTTCGTAGCTTCATGTTATTGTTTGATCTTGCAAGGGTACAAGTTTGCCACCGATCTTATAATTCACTTGATAATATTTTGTGTTTTGACACAGCCATGGAGAACTTGCACATTTGATTACTCGGAAAGTGTTGGTTAAGCTTAAGGTGTATTGTGTGCATATATCCAATCATTTAGTTGGAATGGACAAATCGGTGGATGAAGTAGTAAATTTGCTGAATGTTGAATCTAAGGACATAAGGCTCATCGGTATTTGGGGAATGGGTGGAATAGGCAAGACAACTCTTGCCAAGGTTGTCTACAGTAAACTATCTACTAATTTTGACAGTTGCAGCTTCATTTCAGATATTCGAGAAGCATCACAAGGTTCTGGTCTTTTGAATGTGCAGAGGCAATTAGTTTTTGATATCATTGGTGATGTAGGAGTTAAACTTTCTAGCATTGATGATGGGAAGAATATGATTAGAGATCGATTTTGCATGAAGAAAGTTCTTATTTTTCTCGATGATGTAGATCATACGAGGCAACTGATGGCATTGGCAGCTAAGAAAGAGTGGTTTGGTTCGGGAAGTAGAATAATTGTTACCACAAGAGACAGAAGTGTTTTTGATCAATTCCTAGATCAATTTGAGCATTGTTTGATTTATGAAGTTAAGGAACTCAACAATCTTGTAGCTCTTCAACTTTTTAGCAAGCATGCCTTTAGAAGCAACTCTCCTCCAAATGCACTCTTGAGTCTATCTGAGAAAGTTATAGCACAAACAGGAGGGCTTCCTTTGGCTGTTGAAGTGATTGGCTCATTCTTATGTGGAAAAAAGAAAGTAGTGTGGCAAGATACGTTGAAAAAGATGAAATATTCTCAGCACAAGGATGTGAAGAAAAAGTTAATGTTGAGTTACGAGGCTTTAGATCATCAGCAACGACAAATATTTCTTGATATTGCTTGCTTTCTATCGGGAAATAATAAGAGTTATCCATATTACATGTGGGATGACTGTGGATTTTTTCCGAATGAGGGGATTGAGGTTCTGCTTTTAATGTCTTTAGTGAAGATTGGAGAAGACAATCTAATATGGATGCATGATCAGCTTAAGGACTTAGGTAGTAGCATTGTGTACGAAGAAAATTGCAAAGACCCAATAAAGGGTTCTCGAGTGTGGTCAAATAGTCCTGGAGTGTGGTGGAAGGGTTATCGAGTGTGGTCAAATATTTCTGGAGTGTGGTGGAAGCGTTCCCGAGTGTGGTGGAATCGGCAAGGTGGTCCAGCTATTGTCCAGCAAAAGAAGGTATAAGTCTAAGTGTACCCTCGTTTTCTTATTTCATTGCAAAAATCTTCCTTGGACTGCTTTCCCTTTTTTTGGGCTCTATTTGGAACTCCTCAATTTAAATAGAATCTTTCTTAATTTAGGGAACTGGAACTGTTGCTGCGGAATATTTTCCATTAAAGGGGCATCCCCAAGTCCCTATTTTGACATCAGAAGACTTAATCAAAGTGCCAAATATTAGATTGCTCCAACTAATGGGTTGGACTCTCTCTGGAGACTTTGGAAGTTTATTTTCAGAATTGAGATGGCTTACTTGGTATAATTGTCCAAAAAAAATGCAAGCAAAAAACTTTTGCCCAAAAAATCTAGTCATCCTTGAGCTACAGAACAGCAAAATAGACGAATGTTGGGGTGGTTGGACTCAACTCAAGGTATGTGTGTGCAAATAATTTAGTATAGCCTATTGTATTTTTTTCCAATCACAACCTAAGTAGCACCGATATTGACATGTGACACGACACGACACGACACATTATGACACGCCGACACGTCATTTCTAAAAAAAATAGAAAATTTTAACACGTTGGGGCATATCATATATAATGTATGCTTTTATATATACATGATAAATTATCATTTCTATTATTTTTTCAATCAATTTAATATGATTCAAATTTATAAATAAATAAATAATAAAAAGTTTAGAATTAATTTACTCTAAATATATTAAATCAAAAATTTTAAAAATTGAAAATAGGGTTTAAGGCCCTCCTCCTTTGGGCCCATTCATTTCAAGCTCATTGAATTGGCCTTTGACTGGCCCATTCATCACCAAAACCACAACTTTAAAAACTCGTGCTCCTCCTTAGTGTGGCGTTGAATTCTAGAGATGTTGATCCCGCGGGAGAAGAGGGGCACTTGGAGATAGATTGTGTGTAAGACCTGCAACTCGGAACCCTTCTTCCATTCAACCAAAAAAAAAAAAAAGAAAAAGAAAACCCTTCTTCCTAGCCTTCGCCATCGTCTGCGGCATCGTCCCCGGTCTCACCAGCAAGCTGCCTCTACTAGAACACTCACCTCGCGCATCTCTCCCTCCTTTTTTTTTTTTTTTTTTTGTCTCTCACCCTCCTTGCTTATGATAGGGGCTCTACTTGCATTACCTCCCCTTCTCATCGATCGTGATGATCATCTCTTCTGATTTTCTTCTTAAAAAAGGAGTCTCGCCATTGATCTGGAGACTCAAGATAGAAATAGTGTCCTTTCTCCCTTTTCTTTTTTTCTTTTATAATGTCTTTATATATTTATATTTTAACCCTAATTTATTGAAATTTTTTTAAAATTGATCTGGGCGTGTTAGTTTTGCATGTCGGGATTTTGGACTCTTGTGTTGCTAGTGTGTCAAGTTGACCATGTGTCGAATGTCCAACACCTGTTGACCATGTGTTGGAACATGTCGGAGTGTGTTAGACACGTGACATGAAGGCTCTTGGGGAATGTCCATGCCTCCTAGCTTGCAACTCTTGTGTCGCATGGGGTTGTATATGGCCATTTTATGAATTTTTTTTTATTAAAGTTTATTGGCTTAATTCATAGAGCAACTCTTGGTCTTGACGAAGGCTTATGACACCAATACCTCGTTTCGTAGGTTTGAAACTTTAACTGTTGAGTTTCTATAGAAGTATATCGAATCAAATAGTTCCTTTACATTTATGTCATCAATGTGATTGAAAACATAATGATACTTCTTGTATATCCCCGTTGAAGACACTTTGGTCAACGGAAAGACTATTACCCTCAGCCACCTACTCGTTCATTCAATAATATGTTCATAAATATTTTGTTGTGTCAATGGAGAGAATTTAACTTGTGTAGATTTTTCGAGATTGCATTTTTCATTTTTATCTAATCAAAATTATCATTATTCATTTGATAGAATGCTTCCTCAGTCAATATATTTGCTTATGTCTTCCAAAACTTCAATAAATTAAACTCATTGGATATACATAATCATTTGACAGGTGGCTACGAGATTGAAGGTCCTTAATCTGTCACGGTGCTACAACTTAAACATAATTCCTGACCTCTCTGCATTTTTATCTTTAGAAATATTAATTTTAGAGCAGTGTCGCAAGCTTATAACACTTCCCAACTCAATTGGAATGCTGAAATATTTAGTTGAGTTAGATGTCTCATGCACAGGCATTGTAGAGTTGCCAAATACCATTGTCAATTTAAAGAGCTTAAAAGTGTTGAAGATGAACCAAAGTCACATGCAAAGGTTACCTGAGGCAATTGGGATGTTGGAGAAACTTGAAGAGATTCATGGAGAGAATTGCGAGTGGTTAAAAATGATTCCTGATGATATTGTGAGACTACCCTCTTTGAAGTTTTTGAACTTAGCGGAAAGCCATATGCAGAATGTACCAAAGGTTCCCCAGAGTTTGGTAAGTTTATATCTATCCTCAAGGGCCGCAGAAAAAGCTCCAGAGTTCTTTGATCTTGAGAGAGAAAGAAATCTGGAATTATTGTTTGGTTTAATGAATTATGAATCAAATTTTCCCATTAAATCAGATATTGACATCACATTCCCCTCCTTTAACACTTCTCCAAAAACAGCTCCAGACATCTCTAGCCCATTTTATAGATTGAAACTTTCAGGTATTACTAGCATAAGCTCATCATGTTTGGGTTTCCTTTGCTGTCTAAAAGTACTTCGACTCACCCATTGTGAGAACCTGCGCCACATTGGAAAGCTTCCCTCTAGTTTGAGGGAACTTATAGTTTCCGATTGCGATCTCCTTGAAGTTGTGGACCTTTCCAACTTATCTAACTTCAAGAATCTCAAGCACTTCGAGGTATGTTTCTGTCAGAAACTAGTTGAAATTCAAGGTCTTGACAAATTGGAGTCACTAGAAATTCTTTGCATCCAATTCTGCTATTCCTTGCGAAGCTTACCCAATCTATCCAACTTGAAGAAGCTGAGGAGGAGCAAAGTTGATTTTCTTTCAATATATATGGTATGAGGAAAACAAGTAGCTCAAAGAGATGATGTCCCACTCTAGCAGTTGAAAGAACTCATAAGATCAACAAATCCTGAATTTTGAGGCTTGGAGGCATTTGTCATCCAAGAAATAATTAGTATATGGTCTCATTTCTCATACATGATGTAAAATTTCCCGGGAGTTCAGCCAAAAAGGAGATTAACAATCCAGAGTCTTCCGTACCTTGATTCGAGAAGGCTAGCTTACAAAAATGGTGTGCTAAAAGTGATAGGGGTACTTCTTATCAGGTGTTCGACGTAAAATGCTTATTGAAACTCCATTTGATGTACGATGCATTTTCTCGGTGCATTGTTCTCGTTGGGAGATTTAGGATATTGCATCGAGTAACAGTGCCATTAGTTAATCATTTCCTTAATTACAATTTCATGTCATGTGGCCAACACTTGCTTTTTAGTTATAAACTTTTCATTTTGGTTGGCATTTGTCATCAAAGAAATAATTAGTATATGATCTCATTTATCATAAATGATGTAAAATTTTCACGGAGCTCAGCCAAATAGGAGGTTAACGATACAGAGTCTTTCGAGAAGGCTAGCTTACAAAAATGGTGTGCTAAAAGTGATGGGCATACTTCTTATCAGGTGTTTGACGTAAAACCGCTTATTGAAATTCTATTTGACGTACGATGCACTTTCTTGGTACATTGTTCTCGTAGCGAGATTTAGGATACCGCATTATTCATTATTGACTTTCATTCTCACACAAAAATCTTCCTTTGGAGATTTTTGGTATTTCTTTTCTTAAAATTTACAAAACTAAAATTGAGGTAATATCATCTATCCTTATTGAAAATACGTTAAATTCTACATCACAAGTAATTGCATATTACAATGTATGCTATGTTGATTTCTGTTTGATATATTTTATGTCAATATTAGTGCAATAATTTAAGACGAAATTACACCAGTTTACTCTATAGGGGTGATAACTTTTCAAATTCATAAAATCTCGTTTAAAACATATCAACAAACATTCCATATTGTCACGAAGCTCTCAAAGCGGGGTCAGGGGAGACGGGTTTAGTGGTAATGTTGAATTGGGGACGAACTGTCCTTAATTGGTAGGGGTTCTCCCAAACTTTTACCTCACATGACATTGAAATTTTTTCATTTTAGTTTGATTTATCCTATGAGAATATTATGTGAAGGTGTCCCCACTAACCTATTAAGGCTAGCTAGGAGCCAAATAAAATACAGGAGTATATTTCACTTAGTACGTAATTAGAAGTACAGGGACTTGATTAGTTATCTAACTAAAACCCTTTCGGTATCTAATCTTGATTATTTGTTGTAAGTGTCTCATGTGATCTTTTTATCAAATTATGGGTCCTAAAGTTCTCGTCTACAAGTGTCCAAGTTCTTTTTTTTTTTTTTGTTTATTATGATCCTTTAATGTAACATAACCATTTAACTAAAACAAGCAAA
The DNA here is from genome assembly GCA_014182845.1 of Corymbia calophylla. Taxonomy (NCBI): domain Eukaryota; kingdom Viridiplantae; phylum Streptophyta; class Magnoliopsida; order Myrtales; family Myrtaceae; genus Corymbia; species Corymbia calophylla. Next base: position 14,242,218 of record CM024695.1, on the reverse strand, counting down.
TCACAACATAAAAAGCAATACAAAAGACTCACAATGAATTCATCAAAGAAAGTAATAAAAGCAAAAGTAAAAGATAAGGTGCAGTAAATAACTAGATACGAGTCGCCCAAGGAATATAACATAGTCTTATTATTAAGGCCCTATTTAGTTCAGCATTTTGAAAGGGCTTTGAGGCTCTAAAGGTCTTTGGCCAAATGCAAACGAGTTTGATTCAATTTTTTGGATGACTTTAGCCAGATATAATTACATCTATAAAGGACTCTAAGGGCCTTTAGCTCAAAGCAGGTCCGAAGCTATTTTGGGAAATTGCACATTCGAAATGTAAGTTGTAATGTTCACACAATGTACTATTCATCTTATCTAGAAAAGTGAATGAAGGTTGATGACCGTCGGCCAAGGGATCATTGGCACTAGCGACCGCCGCTTGAGGGGTTGCACGACCCCGGCGACTGCCGCCTGATACCCATCTACATTATTTGTATTTTTACCAAACAGTATTTAAACTAAAGTTGTTTCGCAATACAATTTAAAATTACAATTTACCAAACGCTATTTATATTTCGGAAAACCCCTTTAGTCCAAAGGTATTTGCATTTTTCTAAAGATATTTGCTTAAAGCTAAACCAAATATGACCTAAGTTTGGGATAATAACCCTTGTGATCTAAATTCAAATCAAATCCAATTTTTTTTGTAAGAGACTAATTTACCTAAACCTAAACTAAGCTAGAGAAGACCATGAATTTTCCTAAACCATGTGTGTACTAACTAAATGAAACTAAGTTAAATCTAATACTAAGGTCAAACTATTTAATCAAGGCCTATTATTCCAACCATTTCCCAAATTTTCATTTTTCGATTATTATTATTATTTTTATATTTGGTTTTTATTTACCTCTTGCGCCATAAATAGTCTATATGACTAGATTTTCATTTTTCTTTTTCATTTTTAGTTTATAATTTTATTATTTACTCATTCTTATTTACAAAAGAGGACACGGGCCGAGTTCATGGGCCCGGTTCTTATGTGAATGAAGGCCGAATCTTACAAGCTTGGACCATAGAAACAAAATGGTTTCAAAAAATCAGGCCTCTTTTAATACAACCGAACCAATCCCATTTCTCCGACCCAAAAAAACGAAGTTCATTTCTATCTTCCATTTACGCTCAGGTTTGCACTCTCATCTTTTTTTCCTGTTTCTTTTCAATTTCCATTTTAATTATTTTCGATTTTTTATTTTATTTTTATTATTATTTCTCTTCTTCTTTTTTTTTCTTCTTCTTTGGTCCCTTCTTCATTCCAGAACGCGAGAGACCCTTCTAAACTACATTAAACTTTGCTTCCACAGACGGAATATACGTAAGTAATCTTCATCCTTAATACTAAACCATCAATAACTTCGCCGGAGAATCAGATTCACTGCCACCGCCAGCGACTACCACTGGACCACATTCTCCATTAAACTCATACACTAATGAATTCAAAAGAATTACAGCATATGGACGGAGAAATGAGATACAATCAAAGGAATCATCACAAATCATCACCAAGAAGCAGCTCCAAGTCATATCTCTCATCGAAACCGTCACCATCCGCCATACGAACAAAAATAAGGAAAAGAAAGAACAACAACACTCTCGATTACTTCAGGACACATCAAAATCATACCTAATATCTATCAGAACGATTATCATTATACAGAATATATCAATATGCCTTACAATCAGACAATATCAAGAACGAATATAATAAACGATTCTCAGCGACATCTCGCCAAACAGATCACGTGATTCACGTGCAATGTCCGATGAGTAAAACAAGGCATCAAAAATCTTAGGCTTGAACCCTAACTCATACTGAAACAACTCAGAACGCATGAAACTTATGAAATACACTCGAACATGAGTGAAATAGGCTGCAACGGGAGGAATGATTTCTCGGCCGAAACAGAGCTAGGCCAGTAATAACAAAATGTTCGATCTCGGCCTGGGCCAAGCGAATTGGGCTCTTTCTTAGGCTTGCCCGATTGGACATAAAATTATGTGGGCTTCGAGTTGGGCTTGAGGGTTTTAAAATCTGATGGTTTTTTGGCTAATCATTCAAATTGGTCTCTCCTCTTTATTTATTTTCTTCTTTTTCTTGTTTTTCAATTTCAAAGCTACTTTGCAAAAATACACCTTCGCTAAACGATGTTCGTTTTCAGCAAATACACTTTTACTGAAAGATCCATGGAAAAATGACTTTATGCCCCCAAAATTGAACCAAACACATAAGATACCAACTAAATTTAGTTACTTACCAATTTTCTCTCTTGCTTGCTTTTGAAAAATAGCGACATTTCTTTATACTTCTTAGATTACCAACTTCCTTGATAATCTATTAATATTGATTCTTGTGGCTTAGCAACATCATTGAAGTGAGTAATTTTTAATCGAAATTATCAACTTTTATTTAATTAATATACCAACGTTCGTCACATTAAGATATTAACTATTTTTTGTCATTCTAAAAAACAAAGTATAGCTTGAACTTGACAAATCATTAGGACGACAAAATTGGCACCACTAAAAAAAAAGGAAAATCTCAAAATTGAAGTCTTGAAGGAGGAACCGCGCAAGTTTCAGGAACTCCTCAAAAGTCCTAGATACTGAAAGCCTAAATTTCACGAACATTAAAGATTTTTCCCAAAAAAAGGAGTAAAAGCCTAAACAAAAGTGTTCTTTTAAACACTGTCCATGGTTCGACACATGAAACTATCTTTTTACTATCCCTCTGCATCCAAAGACAGTTGCTGCCAAGTCATTCAAGACAGTTTGAAGGACTTCAGTTGGGATAATATGAAGTTCTCTATCAGAAGAGCAGTCAAATACCAAGGCTTGGAAAGATACTTTCACTCTTTCAACCATCAGTTCACATTGCAATGGGCTACCGGCAGATAGAGGCTCTGCCGTTTCTTTTAAGATGTGCTGCATGGATTTGTTCCACTATTCCCCCAATGTCGCTTCAATATTTGCATTGAGAGTTCGAAAAGATTGCTCTCACAAAATGGAGCCTTAGCACTGAAGGCGGAATGCAATCTTTAGGCATTAAGTATCAACAAAGACAGCAAAATGCAGTTTTGTCTTTCATCGCCATCTGCTCTAGGGTTGCCAAGACCGTGATTTACCCCATTTAACAATGATCAATGAGTTAGATCACGCTTTGCCACTTCCGCTTACGAGCTAGCAACAATCGTACTCTTAAAGCCATGGCCTCAGCTGCTTCAGCATCCATAACTCTGCCGACGCCATCAATTAGATTTCGACCGCTATCATCAAGAGCTACCATTCCAATAGCCGCAGCTTTTCACTAATGATCAAAAACATCATCGCAGTTAATCGGGTCTATACTTTATCCCAAGACTCCATACACAGTCATATCAATCGCATCACAGAAACAAATGCTCTGTAGTTTCCTCCATTCCCACTGCATGCCTCCCTTCGAATGCCCCTCCTGGCGAGATTACTCAAAATAGCCAATGCATTAGAACACATCCTCCGCACATCAGCGACATTGGTGGAAGGAGGCCCATATATGACACCCATCTACATTATTACCAAACTGAATTGTGCGAATTTCAAAGTCATTACTGTATGTGGACTATCGTGCATTGTCTCATATTACGTACCAGCCTGTTTTTTTCTTCTGTTTGTGTGATTAGAGTTAACCCATTTTTATAGAGAAATTGTTGCGATCAGCACTAAAAAACTATCAAAAATCAACTGCTCTAACTTATTAGATTTATTATAAAAAGGTTGATAATGACTCTAAAATAAAACTTTAAGAAATTGATCATTTTAGACAATGTTGGCAGAGCTGGGAGACCTTAGAAAAGAACCTATCTAGGGATGATCCTTACAAAAAAACTTTTGGATTGTGACAACGATGTTTTGGAATTCGGTGAGAAGGTGAAAACAATTGTTCATTCTCTTCTTCTTTTTTTCTCTGTTTTTGATGATTTGGATGATGGAAAGGCAGACACGAGTTGAATGATAATGCATTTGATTATGTAAAAGCGAAAACAAGCTTCTTTCCGGTGAATAAGGTATAGCATTTACTATAGATGGTTCATTGGAACAGCAGTCAGTTTGATCAATATATATAGGGGACACTTTGATTTATAGCTTCGATTTTCCAATTTCAGCGGAATTATGATTTTTTTGTAGGCTTTTCTTTTATGTCTAGATTAAGGCAAACTAAAAGTAACTACTGTATTGAGAGCAAATGCCTTTATTAATATGTCATGGCATTTATTACATCACTCTCAGAGATTAACAATGGTATGTGTAACGTTGTTAATTGTGTTTTGGGTGAATTGAACCGTGATTCCTGGTTCACAATTAACTGATCAGCAATGGATGACGTCGGCTCTTATTGGATGATAAAGGCACAAAAAAAGGTTAAATAGACGAAGACGTAACACGTAGCACACCGATCCTGACCAGCCATGGAATGCACAAGACCCGATTTCTCATCATCTCAAGTCTCCAAAATCTTTGATCAAAATCTTTTGTCGGTAGTAGACGCTGCTACGATGAAAACAGAGGGAAGTCGTTGAGAAACAGGATCCACAAGCCACGGCACATCTCTATTGATTTTTTTTTTTTTGGTAAGGTAAGAATTATCATAAAATCGATCAGCGAAATGTACAAAAGAGGGGGAGACATGGTACCAACAACCACTCAACTAGACGAAGTGTCATTGGAGTAGAGGGGTACCATGGTCACCAAAGGAAAATTACAAGTAGGCTAGGAACATAGAAGAACCAAGAGGACACAATTCATCCTATACTATATTGTGGCTGGCTCCACACCAAAAATGCGAGCGTCTATCCCCCAACTATGCTGCATTCTTCTATTTCTGAGAATATCCTCAACCGATTTGAAAGCTAGAGCTTTGTCCTTGACTGCCTTACAGAGGTATAGTTTCATGGAAGGGACATAAAGATTATGGCCACGGAAGAGAATATCATTCCTGGTTTTCCAGATAATATAGCATAAAGATCCAAAGGAAAAGCGTGCTATCTCCGGGTAGCACATCTCTATTGCATTCGTATCTCTCAGCTGCATTTTTCCTTTTCTAACATGGATAATAATTCAGCTGCATTTAAACATGTCCTTATTGAACAAGGTAGTCTTTCGAGGCATATCAGGTGGTTATCGAAGCCCATAAATTTCGTGCTCCTAAGATTCCCCTCAGGAAAAACACGTAATCGTAACAATTCAAATAACCATTTCTCTAGATAAGCATTATGATCCATGACATCTTGTACAACATTGTAGGAATGGGCTTCGATGGGCATGTGACGTGGGAGATGACTTTTCTTGTCCAAACATTACTTTCTTCATTTTCAATTGTAGTGTTCCTTCAGTGGTATAGAACAAGCACAGTAAAGTCCAATTTATAGAGCATAGTTTAACAGCCTCTCTACCAAAGATGGCTATTAGAATACCGGACTACACTGACCATCCACCCACATTGTATTGAATGGAGATTCACGAAGTCCAATATAATTCTTCGAACAAAAAAGAGTCCAATATAATTTGATATCATTACCGTACTTGGACTCTCCTGCGTTATCAAATATTATTTACCATTTTTCTTTATATGTGATTAGTGTTAGCCCATATTCATGGAAAAATGATTTGCGATTAACAATAAAATACTAGCAAAAATCATTTGTTTTAACTTATAAAATTTAATATGAAAGGTTGATAGGGACTCTATAGCAAAACTATAAGAAATTGATCATTTTAGTCGCAGATTTAACAAGGATGGAGAGCAGGAAGGCCTTAGAAAAAAATCCTTTTCAAGAGTGAACTCTTAAGAAAATTTTTTTGGATCGTGACAAGCATGTGATGAATAACAAATTGATTGATGACGTACTTGATTATGTAAAAACAAAGACAAACTTCTTTTTGGTGAACAAGGTGTAGACTTTTATTATTAATGGTTCATTGTGAAAGTAATTCGTTCGACCAATGTATAGTGGACACTTCAAATATAGCTCCAAATTTTTAATGACGATGATGATTTAGTTGGCTTGTCATTTCTGTCTAAACCAAGGCGTAGAAGGCATTAATACGTCACTCTTAGAGATTAATAATGGTATATCTAATATTGTCAACCAGGTTCATCGATGGACGGCATCAACTCTTATTGGATGATGAAAATACGAAAAAGGTTAATTCATGTTGTAGAAATTATTATCTTGGCGTTAAAGTGGCAGTTGATGAGGACTGGCCAACAACTCCCCCATATTTTATATTTATAATTTACTTAGACTTCGACCTCTACTAAATTATGTCCACTTGAATCTAGTGGCCCCTATGCCAACCATCGCCATGTCGCAAATAATAAAACTCGAAAACTGAAATTTAGTTTCACGATACTCTACTAATGTAAACTTGCTTGAAATGCATAGGGTAACTTTCCATATTTATTTTTTATCAAAAATCTTAATGTCAATCAAGTGCAAATTTTTCTTCTTCTTTTTTTCACCCAATCAAATGCAGACTTTTTTTTTTTGGTTGAAACATAATTCGCATAGATTTATCCCGAGGAGTTAAGGCCCGATAGTCGGGTATCCGTACATAGTAGGTGCCAGAGATAGACTGGGGGGGATTTGACCCAATCCGAGGGTAAACACTTTTTGCGATGGGTTTTAGCCACCCAATCAGCACTAGTGTTCGCCTCCCGGTTACAAAAGACGACCTGAACATTGGGCAAATACGACAGAAAATTCCAATCAAATGCAGACTTGACATCCAAAAAAAGATCCCGAAAAATTGAGGGGCTTTACTTTACTTGAATTAAGACCAAACGGAGGTCTACCCTTTTTAATTAGCTAAAGTTATCTTTATCAACCTATTTATATCTATCATTAAAATAGTTTTTTGAAGATTTCATAAGCCTACTTCAAATTTGACATATAGAACCATACATTTTAGGGGGAGGCGTGGTCTTACTTTCTCCTAATGAAAAATCACTTTTCTGGATAAATCAATTCGCATGTAATAGAAATGTAGAAAAGGTACATGAAAGATGAGCAACCCATAACTATAGAGCAAATAAAATTTATGAATTGATCAGTTATGGAATAATTGAAAATTTTTATGTGAAATTTGATCTTAAAATGGCAGATTTAGGAAATAGGATTAAGGATTATTTAACAATCTCTTTTATCTGAGTTTACTAGTAGTACTTTTACTAGGTTCAATAAATAAAGAGGTCTCCCCAAGATCAGTTAAATCCCGAGGACGAAGGCCTATATAATGTCACCTTTTATCATTATGCTCCTTTACGTAACAATGGCAGACCTTACGGTTCATATGGAAACGAATGTGCGGTAAGCCGGTCAAAGGGTGCTGCTGATCTGTAATCACTCTCTCCAATGCATTAATCATCAGTTTAATTTCTTCCACAATGGGCTTTACAGCTGTACTTCAGATAAATCAATCTAATCCATATCGTCATTCAACAAACTAGTAAATAAGTCTAGGAAAAATTAACATAAAAAATAAATAAAATGTCGAAATCTCACAAAAGCTCATGGTCTAGTCTACCACTTTCGAACAAGTTCGCCGCCAAGTAACTTAATTCTAGGAAAATAATCGGCATAAATTTGGAGTGTTCATCAAATTTGGCCAGTTGCCTGGTACTGGCTTCATTCAACTTTTTTTTTTTTTTTGCTAGACTCTCGACTTGTCACGGTGCTTTGGTTTAGAGGTTGGGCAGCATGTAGGCCAGCTCCAGCTCGACATGTTACCGCATATGATTCAGATTTCATTTCCATGTAGGAGCACATTAAATCACGCAGAATTAATTGCGCTCGCATTTTCGCTTTTCCAATAGCGATAATTATTCAAACATTTTAAACTCATCTTCACTGAATAATGTAGTCTAGTGAGACACATCAGCTGACTAAAAAGCCCACAAAATTCAAGCTTCTAAGATTGCCCTAAGGAAAAACACTAATATGTAACTTCAAATGCAAACTTCAAAAGAAGAGGACCAACACGTTTATCAATATTCTATGTAAATACCATAATCCATGGAACCTAGTACAGATGGCATAGGAATGGGCTCTCATGGACATGCGATGTTGGAGATGTCTTTTCTTGTCCAAACTTCACTTTCTTCACTTATGATTGTACCCTCACTTCAGTCCTTAGAAGACGCCCTGTAAAGTCCTATTTATAGAGCATGTTTTAACAGCCTCTCCACCACCGTATATGGATATCAGATATACCGGTCTACACTAACCACCCACATTGTCACCGAATTGAGATATACAAAGTCCAACAAAATTTGATCTCATTACCGTACTGGGACTATCATGCATCGTGTCATATTATATACCAGCCCATTATTTTTCTTTTCTTTCCTTCTTTGCGATTAGTGTTAGCCCATTTTCATTAAAAAAAAAAAACTTTTGCGATCAGTACTCAAAAACTATAAAAAAAAAACCTTTTGCTCTAACTTATCAAATTTATCATGAAAGGCTGATAGTGACTCTAAATTAAAACTTTAAGAAATTGAATATAGAGCTGATGCTTTGATTTATAACTTCCAATTTTTCAGTTTCCGCATTATGAAGATTTAGTTGGCTTTTCATTTGTGTCCAGACTAAGGTGTACTAAAAGTAACTATTATATCGAGGGCAAATGCCACTATTGACATGTTCAAGGGTGAATTTGACTGCATTGATGGTTCACAGTGGCTGATCAACGATGAACGACATCAACTCTTATTGACTGATGAAGGTATGAACAACATTAATTCATGTGGTACAATCTATACAATCTTGTAGCAAAAAGAAATGTAGATAGAAGACAAGCGTAATACACAGCACGCCAATCCTGACTATTGCCTTTGTTTGTCTCGATCATTTTTTTTATCATTCTCTCTAATTATATTATTAGTTTCGACACGGGAGACTGATGGGGAATGCCCAACAACGCCCCCATATTTTATAGCCTACTTAGACTTCGACCTCCACTAAATTTTATCCACTTTACTCTGGTGGGCCCAGGACGGCTATCACCATGTCGCAAATAATGGAAAACGGAAATAGCTACTCAATTTCTTTTTTGGGTGAGACATAGCAACTCAATTTCACTGAATACATGTGGCTTTTGCCTAATAATGGTACAATAAAGTAACTCCAAAAAGGCATCGCTTATTCATGACTACAAAGGTCAGGCCAACCAAGTAATCCTAGAGAGAGTAGGTTTGCTTTTGACGCAATTCGCAATTGAGGTGCAATTCTTTTCATTTGTTTACTTTTTTTGGGTTGTTATCTTGTCAAGTGTAACTTTTTCCCTTTCTTTTCATCGGAAATCTCAATGTCAATTAAGAGCAAAGTCTTCTTTTCTTTTCCTTGTGCCAACAAGGGTGTTATTTTGTTCCTGAAGTTCATTGGTGCCGACACGGTAGATTGATGAGGACTAACCAACGACTCCCTTATATTTTATAGTTTACTTAGACTTGTCGGCTTCTACTAAATTATGTCCACTATATTATAAAATTTGTGTTGAGAGATAGACAAAGCGTGCTACCAACTGCCACTCTCTTCAATGCATCAATCCTTAGTCTAATTTGTTCCATAACATGCTTTATAGCTGTACTTCAAGAAAAGGACATCTAAAAATACCATAACTTTCATGCGAAAATCACTTTAATTTAAAACCTTTTATCGGATAATTTCAGTACCACATTGGAGAAAAAACGAGCACTTAATTATAAACCCATTTATGACCCACTTATTGAATATAACCAATATATATAACAACTCAATCCATCAAATATGGGTTAAAAAATGGGTTTATGACCCATTTTGATAAGTCTAGATAGAACCTTCCCAAAATCTAAGTGGTCGATCAAAACTTCTATTAACATGTTTGATCATCTCACCCTATCAATATGTTGATCAAATTAGTCCATAAATTTTGACATAGATAATCTTGGACAGTCATACTTTATTGCTATGAGCCAAGTCTTCAATTTAGGAATTCCAACGGCCATCAAATCTGTATAAGGAAATCAGGTCTGACTATTCTACGGAACCAAGATTTTGGTTCTACACCTTTCCTTCAGTAGTAGTTTCCCAACTTCGTGAAATTTTGACCCATATACTTGTGGAGCCATATCATAACTTCTGCATAATTTGGATATGAGCATCTACACACTTAAATAAACATATTAAGTACTTGGATTAAGTTTTGTCATCGTCAAAATCCTTTAAATAATTTCCAACAATTGTGACCTAGCTCCACCGGCCACCGAGAATGTGCTCGTGCCAGAACACACCTCCATCTACCGCGGAATACAACTCCCATCCAAATATATGCCCGCATACACTGCCCCTTTTCTTTGGCACGAATCACCCACCACCAGAACTTCCAAGTACTAGCAACCACAACCTCATCCCAATACTCGCTAGGTCATAGATGACCTAACTGTCTAGGTCCATCTTTTACGCGATAGTAACCTGCCTCACCTCTATTTGTGTTCCTTCGTGCCACTAGTTAGCCTCTATCACGTTAGCTCCGCAGCAGCGCCGTGTCGGCGAATGGCCCAAAAGTCCACCGCGTCAGCAAGTCGTGCTGATCGGCGGACTGAACCAGCCTAAGGTATTCACGAATCTGGATCGTTCCTCTTCCAATTTCGTCTGATTTCTCCTATATGTTGGCCTTCATAATTTCAGGTTTGTTTTATATATATATATTTCTTCTATAAATGAGTTTACCTTGGATTTATCTTGGCTACCTTGTATGCGCATTACGATGGAGAAAATCAGGGACGGATTTGGAAATTTTTATTAACGGGAAAGCCTAATAGATACTAAAATACATATAAAATTCATTGATTCAAATAGTAAATATAATAGTTCTGTGGTTGAAAGGAATAGAATGATGATTAAAACTTCAATATATTTTGCCTAAACTTCGCACTTAAACCTTCATAAGTATGCGTCTATTTACTGCAGTTCTCAATCATGGAGGAAAAATAACGAAATAGTGAGAATATAATTGATTAAAGTGATTTCTCATCAAATTCGTGAAGGCATTATTGAATTGTAATTTAAAAAACGACATAATATATATTTGTGGATGAGAAAAAACAAGATCACGACTGATCTTAAACTTTTTCTCTCTGTTGATGACTGGGCTAATAGCCATAGTCTTTTCCACTCGGTGAGCAATCATGGAGATAACCTTTTGAGCAAACTTCTTGGAAATTTCCTCATGGGCTCTAAGAAATTAGTTCTCAATGTCTCTTTGTCTATTGTTTGGTTAATACAATTAAAAATTCCAAATCGTCATTCTCACTATGCATTCATTCAAAATTAATTATTGCCTCACAAAAAATACTAAACTTTCACACCCACATTTATACAAAGCCAATTTTGTTTTTTTGAACAACATGTGCTTGGCCCTTTTTCCAATTTGGGCAATCAATCTATAAATATTGGGGAATTAGTGTAAATAGATTATTATTTGATAATATAAAAGATAATCAAGATTCATGAACTACTTTCAAGACCTTGTTAATCTGATTAATATTAAGAAAATATTGAGGGTAAAAATGCTATAGGGATTCACAGTACAAGAGTTTGTTCTTGGCATTGAAGGTTAATAAGCCAGTACCTTTTCACATGATAACATGAAAACAGTTTTAGGAGTTAGAGAGTTTCAGAAGCCCTCCACATTTTACTTTCAATTGGGTTGGTGAAAATTAATTAAATTGAATTCATTTTGTCTATGGCTCATGTTAACGAGTGTACTCAAGGCACTGGTCAAGCATACTAAATGAGAGAATGATTCATTTTTCAAACCAGTGATCATGCATAAATAATAAGTCACGCATTGAAAAATATAAAATTTCTTTATTTAGTCGGTTAAGAAGTGCTCAAAGAGCACATGACTCACGTACTAGAGATTATGGTCGTTCAATGAATAGTAGATTTTGTACTTTTTTCTAGTCAAAAGAATAGCTTAAGTGTCAAAACTTGACACAATGAGACACTTAAGTGCCAAAAGTTACGAAAAGTATACTTAAGTGCCATTTTTTTTTAAAATTGGATCATTTCAGTGTCAACTCCAACGACCATTCTTGGAAATTCTATTTGGCAATTTTTTAATAATTTCTAATGCCTATGTGGCTCACTAGCAGCTTACCTTTACCCAAAACGATGCCATTTTGACCTAAGTTTAATTTTTACTATAAATATTAATTAAATAATATTAAAAATGAAATTTAAAAAAAAGCAGCAACAACACAAGCGGGAGGGGTACCCTTGCCTGTGGCTACCACCCCATTGCCAGTGGGGCAGTGGTGATGGACGGCAAGGGTCGACGACCCTCGCCAACTGCTAGGAGGGGGCAACGACTCTCTCCCAAATTTGGGTGAGGGTTGCTCGCCCTCATCTAGGCTTGAATGAGGGTCACTAGCCTTCACGCAGATGCTGGTGGCCCTCACCTAGTACCATCAAACCTCGCCTCAAGTCTAGCAATGCTAGGCTAGGGCTGCTAGGGCCTAGCGAGGGCGGGCAATCCTTGCCTAGGCCGAGGTGAGGGCGAGTGACCCTCGCCTAGATCTAAGAGAGGGTCGTCGCCCTCTCTCAACGTCTAGCGAGGGCTTGCCAGCCCTCGCAGCTAGTGTTGCAGTCTTATCGGCGATGGGACGGTAGGTATAGGCGGAGAGGCCCTTCTCGTGTGCTTGCCACTACTTTTTTTTTAATTTCGTTTTAAATATTATTTAATTAATATTTTTATACAAACATAATTAAGGCTAAAATTGTGTCGTTTTAAGCTGATCTAACCATGTCGGCACTCAAAATGACATCGTTTTGGACTTATTTGGCCATGTCAACGTTCAAAACGACGTCATTTCGACCTCAACTCACTGGATAGGTGCCACGTTAGGATTTTGATCAGATTTTCTTGCCGTTGGCATTTAACTGATCATTTTTGCTCCGATTTTAGTACTTAAGTATACTTTTCCGAGCTTTTGACATTTATGTATTCCCTGAGCCAAGTTTTGGCACTCTAAAGGTTTGCACGTCCTTTTTTTATCTTGATTTACTCACCTTTTGCTCTTACTTGATTCCATAATGCATTGATTACTTATTTTTGACAGACATCTGATTATTATATAACTTGCTGATAAGGTACCGATGAATTTTGAAAATTAGTGACATTTTTGTTTTTCAAAAATTAACAAGTATTTTAGTAATCCACCAACAAATTCATTTTTGTGTGGCTTATCTACGTGTTAAAATTTCTAGCTTTTTATAGAAAATTACCAACTTCAATTTAAGTATTTTACCAACATTACTAAGGCTGCATTTGATTAAGCATTTCCAAGGGATTTTTAGGCCTGAAAGTCCTTTGGGGAAATGTTGGACCGTTTGGTTCAACTTTGAAGCTAACTTTCAACTTTCAATTAGCATTCAAAATGCTGAAAGCCTAAAGCTAATAGAGACTAACTTTGGGCTTTCAACATTCCGCCAAATGCTGAAATTATTTTTTCTCTTCCAAAACTACCCTCACTAATTCTTCATATTTCTGATTTTTCCCCTGATTTTTTTTTTAATTGAAAAAGGAGGCAACCCTTCACCAGTCCGACGAAGGGCTATGGCCGCCGGCAAGCTAGATCTAGTGTCGGCGGCCGTCAGGCGACCTCTAGCGAGGGTTGCGCAACCCAGCCGAGGGCCATTGGAGGTCGCCCGACCTCGGGCATCCCTCGGCAAGGGTCGCTCGACCTAAGGGCTGTGTTGTAACATCCTGAAATTCGAGCCCTTTGAAGGAGAAATGAACGTTAATTTCGTCAATGCATTGTTGGTTGATCTCACTCAGAACTGATCACTCCTGAGATACTGACCTTGAGGGGAAAGGCTAATGAGGATAGAACTCGTGCGACTAAAGAACTTGACCTGGGAAAACGAATCGACCGTGAGACTTGCGTGAGGACGATCCTGTAGTCATGCAGGCCGATTTCAGGGACGACTAAAAGTCGATTCGCGGACAGAAATAATGGGACGACGGGTGATTCCGTCTACTGTTATCGAACCGTGAACGGCCTTATGTCGATCCTTGATAATCGTGTACTTTGAAATAAGAATCGATCATTCGCAATTTCATGCAGTCAAGGACGTCCATGTGTCGAGAAGTCTTGAACGTAAATTGGCACGAGTCGGTTACGCGTGAATCCTCAAAGCCGCCCGTCGATCCGAGTAGTACCAAAATGGCATTCGGGCGAAATTGACAAGGCATGTGAATCCAATATTGGACTTCGAATTTTCGGGAACGTTCGAGAAGGACTTTTGGACGATGCTTCTTAGTCAGTCGACAGTGCTGGCTGAGCCGAGTAATTGGAAAAGGGATTTTCGGACCGAGGAAATGAGCCTACGAGGACGTGGGCCGAGAGAGATCAGTGTGGGCCTCACGCCCAAGGTGGGACATCCGCCATGGAAGGCCCGAGGCAAGCAAGTGAGCCCGTTGGGCCAAACCGACCATTTACCCTTCCGAGCCCGTTGTCTAACCTTGAGCCATTCGAGCCCAACAAATTCCCGAGCCCGTTCCTATTCATTTTCCGGCCCGTTTCCTAGGCCCGCCCTTCATTTTCAGCCCAAGGACAGATTGGGAAATGTGCAAGGTGGAAATGACCAAAATGCCCTTGGATATTTTGAAGAAAAGCCAAAAGGAAGAGAGAGAAGATGATGTCATTTTCTTGGCAAGTGGGGGCAAGCATTAATGGCCTTAATGAGGCCTATCTCCAGCCTTCACTTCACTCTCTCTCTCCTCTTCATCTTCTCCAAAATCGCAGTCCCTCTCTCCCCTTCTTCCCTTGCTTTCCGAAATTTCAGTTTCGACCTCTCACCGAAAACTGAGTTGTTCATGCCCTTCCCGTTGGAATCTCGTCCCGTGCCACCCGCCGTTGCGTTCAAAAGACGAAAACCGTTCAGATGGCATCGGCCGTTCGCCGAACGGAGTCGCCGTACGTCCTGTACGGCCGCCGGAAGTTGCTGCTCGCCGGACCGTCACTATTCCGCCTGCAGCAGCTTTGTTCCGCCTTTTCCCCTGTTTTTCTCCCATTCCAGCCAAACCACCGCCCATACCAGCCACAAGTGGTTCACCCTCGACCCCCAGGTGCCGCCGGTTGCTGGCCCGCCGCTCGCCGGAGCTCCGGGCAGCCCGTTCAACTCCGATCAGCTTTTTCCTCCCGTGCGTCCGTTTTTCAGAGTTGCGAGAGGGATTCCGAATTTGTTGCTGCTGTTTTGAGCCCGGGACCGCCTTGGATCATCGTGGTAGAGGTCCCCCGGTGTCGGGTCCGTCGCGCCGCCGCCGCGTCCGTGTCGCCGGCCCGCTTAACGGGTGAGTTTAGCTCCTAATCCCTATTTAGTGCCTAAACTTGCTTAGGGTTGGGTTAATTAGTGGTAAGATTGGTTTATGATGTTTAATTAAGTTGTATTAGCCCTAAGATAGGTGGTTAGATAGTTGATTAAGATTAGATTAGCTTAATTTTGCTTATTAAGCTTAATTGTGCTTAATTTGGGATTAATTGTGTTTATGTGATTAATTAAGCATGATTTACTTAAATTGGTTGATTAATTGTTTTAATTAATGTTTTGTTTAATTTCTGGATTAAATGTTTTAATTAATTGAATTTCGGAAAATCACTGTTCATAATTACTGTTTACGATTACTGTTCATGATTATTGTTCACGAGCACTGTTCATGCAGAAACTAAATTTAGTCTTATTTTGATGTGCTCTTGATTGTTGTGATTAATTGGAGTGCTGATTGTTAATTATGCTCGTGAATATTGATGAAATGCGTGATTGAGTGTTGGTTGAATTGAATTTTGGAAATTGTCAAGTGAGATCGCATGACATATTGCGTGGGTTATCTGAAATGGCATGGATGATATTGCATTCACGACAGAGCAAAGATATAAATGGATTGCTTGATGATGTGTTGCATGATCACATTAAATGAGAGAACCCGGCGTTGCCGGAAGACCGCCAATCCCTATGGGGTTGTGCCGTGGCCAGTGGGTCGCCTGACTTCGGTCGGATGCCGACGGGGAGGGTTCTGTGGGACTGCGGTATGGGGGAGGGTCCCGGGCCTCTGTCAATTATGGGGCTGCGGTAGTGGGCGGGTCCTATGCTCCTTCGGGAATGCCGTCTTGGGAGTGAGCCCTTGACGTTGCCGTGCCTCGAGGTAAAGAGGACGAAGCTGGTTTAGCTAGGAACCGCCAACCATAAGGTTGTGCCGTGGCCCAGGAGGAGGGGTTGTAATAATCAGAGCATATGTGTGGATGTGAGACATGAGAAAGTTGTGTGAGATGCTCTGATTATTCGCATGCTCTTAATGTCGTGATGATTGCATTAATTATGGTACGCACTCATAAGTTGACAGTCGTACAGGGTGTGGCAATGGCCAGGTGAGATCGCTTGTGGTGCGACTCGCATGTGATTGATGAATTGTGTCATCTAACGGCCATGTGCCTTGATTGCATGTATTGTGCTGAGAATTAACGTGCAGGGTATGGCATACCGGGTAAGGTTGCATGCGAACCGAATGGTGTTTATTGATTGACCCTGGTGGTTGTTTGATTGCGGGTTGTCTGTTGTGGGTTGAGTGAGGGGTGGTTCTGGAGAGATACCCCGGGTTGAGTTGGCGTACTAACCGGGGCTTAGGGGAAGAACTCGCTGAGATTTTATCTCAACCCGTCGTGGTTAACCATTTTCAGGCCCCTAGAATGGCGTACCCGCAATGAAAGATCCTGCCCCGCTTCTCTAGTGATCGACCCGACGAAGACTGAGTCCGATGGGTTGGAGTGATGATGGTGCTGAACCTGAGGGTTCATCTTGTTTAATTGGATTAGCCTAGTTTCTTTTTGATTTGGCTTAGAGGATGGATCGACCCTTTTTGTCAGGCTTGTAAATTGGAAAACGATCCTCCGTTGGTTAATCCAATAAGATGTATAAATGAGTAGTTCTTTGTTGTCATTCTGTTCATCCCTCTATCCCCTTGTTTGATTGTTTGTTTGTTTGGGGATGGTTCGTCTTCGCTTGCGCTTAACGAAAGATAAAATGAATGGTCGTCGATGGGTCCTGGGACGTCGCTTTCAATTGACCAAGGTAATGGGGTTGCCGCGAGCTCGAGAGTCGGGGCATGACATGTGTGACCCAGGCGACTGCCACCTAGGTCTCATAGCTGCAGGCGGCCCTCACCTGGGTCTCACGAGGGTCATAGGACCTTGGCTGCCGTTGCGCGACCCTCACGAGACCTAGGCAAGGGCTGCTTGCTACCGCAAGACCCAAGCGACGGTTGCCTGGGTTGCGCGGCCCCTGGGTTGCGCGGCCCCTGAGTCGTATGGCCCCTAGGTCGAGCAACCCTTGCCAAGAGTCGCCCGAGGTCGAGCGACCTCCGATGGCCCTCAACTAGGTCGCGCAACCCTCGTCGAAGGTCGCCCGACCCAGGCGGCGGTCACTTGGGTCGCACGGCCTTTGGGTCGAGCGACCTTCGGCAGCCATAGGTTGGGTCACGTGACCCTCGTCGGAGGTCGCCCGACCTCGGGCGATCTTGTTCGACGGCCACCGGTGCCAGATTTGGCTCGCCGGTGACCGTAGCCCTTCGCCGGTCCAGCGAAGGGTTTAGTTCAATTTTAAAAAAAGAAGAAGATATATATATATATATACACATTTATATATATACACGTATATTATACCCATCAAAATCCATTGCAAAAGTTTTGTTTACCAAACGCACATTCAACTCAAAGTCCATTTGCAAAATTTTTTTACCAAACACAATTACATTTCCCCAAATAGCTTTGGGCTTTCAGTATTTGCATTGGACTCAAAACCCATTGGCAAAGCTGAACCAAACGCACCCTAATAACAAGTTACCAACTAATTTTAGGTTAGCATATATTATTTGAAACTTATCAATTTTTGTTTGATTTTTTCAAAATTATTGACGATTGTTTTTGTGTGGCTTATCTACGATTACAAATATTTTGTTTCTGAAACTTACCAACGTGTTAAAGTTACTAACTTCTATACAAACTTAGTAATTGTAGAATAAGTGTTTTACCAACTTATCTCCGACTGATTTGCTAAATAATATTGGTAATATGAACTTGTTTTGTGTAACATATCAACTTCTATTTTGTTGTTTTGAAAACTATTTTGATCAGATACCATTTTGTATCTGATGATATTACGTATTGTTCAAGTAACTAACTCTTATATAAATATATCATCTCTTATTAACCATTTGATTAATATGAAAAGGACATGGGACATTACAACAAACAAATTGTCGATCGACTTTATTGTTACCAACAAGATTTTATAGTCATCAATAGTTTCACAAACTTAATCGGCACAGAAACACAATTCCTAGTTTAACCCACGAAACACAAGAGTCATCCATATTCCCATCGTTTGGAAGTTTCTCATGAGCATCAGTCATGTCTGTCATTGAGCGAATTGTCTGCTAACCGCTAGGAACTTATGTCCTTTCCTTTTCAAGCTCACAAAGTAGATTTTGCAGGAGGCGGTTCCATTATCTCCTTTGGTCTCTTCAACCTCCTATAATCCCATTACATTTGCATTTCCATGGAGACTTACACTATTGGAGTCAATAAACTTTAGGTTATATCGGAGTTACGAGAACTACCAACAGTTATCCCCCTATTCGTCAGGAAAATTATGGGGCTCATTGACAGAGAAAAGTGTAAAGAATCCTGTAGACAAGACCTGTTTAGATGGCCGGTGAAATGAGAATATCAAAGGGCGAGCGAAGAAACTTCAATCTTGACTCCCACCAACTCAGCTCTTTTGTATGAACAAACAACGCGTGGTTGGGAATGTAACGTGACTACTTTCGAATCGGTGTTGAATTGAAAAATAATACGAAATTCTGACAACATTAATTTGACTCTTTCTTCTTAGGAAACGAAATATTCAATGAACACATACTGATATTACAGCAAAAGAGGCCACAAGCTTATGAATTATTCAGAATGAAAGAGCATGTGCCGTGCTGACAGACGTGCTTTCAGCCTCTGCCGACAAAGGTGAAATTCCCCGAAGATTGCAGCTTCTCTCGAGATTTGCAATTGAGTCAAGCTTTGACCCCTGTTCCCCGCGGATTCCTGCAACTTCCTTGAAATGCATAATAACGTCTTTTCCGTCATCCGAGTCTTGTGGAGTCAATATAAAATGTGGTGTAATTTTATATGTTGTGATTTGCCTTCAGAATTTTAGTAGGTGCAGCAAAGATGAAAAGAAAAAGGAGCTGTTTATACTTTTTGCTCGGACTTTATATGACCACCTTACGAGTGATCTTTTCTATGAGATTTCTATTTTCCAACACTTATGTTCCTGCAAAAATACTAGTATGCATAAAAACACCACAAGTTTTATGGGGTTGATGCATTAAGGCCCCATTTAGTGCGACTTTGCGAAGGGGATTTGAGCCCTACAAGACCTTGACCAAATATAAATCCGTTTGGTTCAATTTCTTAGAAGACTTTGGCCAGATGTAATTGCATTTTCAAAGGGCTTTAAAGGCCTTTAGTTCAAGACAAGTCTGAAACTCTTTTGAAAAGTTACACATTCGAAATACAAGTTGGTACTATTCATCTTCTCCAATGAGTGAATGAGATCAACGATCAACTTTGGCCACTGGTGAGTAGATTCAAAAAAAATCTTTACAAATTTCTTTAATAAAAAATTTAGCAAAAGTTCTTTACAAAATTTAGTATTTACCAAATGGCATTTAGGCCAAAATTGTTTCGTAATGAAATGTAAAATCATAATTTACCAAACGTATTTGTATTTTGAGAAACCCCTTTAACCCAAAAGTATTTGTATTTTCCTAAGGGCATTTGCCCAAAACTGAACCAACGGGGCCTAAATACGAACAAATTTTAGCAGATGGTGCCATTATACTTAGTGGCAAACTTGCTTGGGTAAAAATTTATTGATAGATTTTTTATTATTGACATCTAAATTTTGGCAACCCAATTAGTTGTTGATTGCATAAAAAATATATGAATTAACCTCGATCCCTAACAAAAATCAATAATTACATTTTGTACATTTAGGCTCGTTTGTTTTACAAAAAAATGTAAAGATTGAAAAAATTTTGCAAAACAAAAATGATTGCCTGTGTCGCTTGAAATAATTAATTAATGAAAAATGATTTCATTATCAATGAGAGTCTATATCCAAACATTTTCATAAGCGATGAAAAAATTTTCTGTTCATTCTTTTTCGAAAGTGATTTAGACAATCATTTTTTTTTTTGGATAATATGTTCAAAATCATTAGTTTTTTACGAAACAAATCCACCCTTAATTACATTTGTTTCATGCATTCTTTAAATTTTGGCCAAGCCCATAGTAGGTGGCTGAAATTTATAAATGAAAGAAGTGCTGAGGTGAAAAAATAAAATTTATTAGAGAAAATTTGGGGATAAAGACAATATCTTTATAAAACATATTCTCAAAGGACATTGCGGGAATGTCTTCGCAACCATATCATGGCAAGATTGAAGCAAAGAAGAAGAAGTATCGTGGTCTTG
Organism: Corymbia calophylla; assembly: GCA_014182845.1. Classification (NCBI taxonomy): domain Eukaryota; kingdom Viridiplantae; phylum Streptophyta; class Magnoliopsida; order Myrtales; family Myrtaceae; genus Corymbia; species Corymbia calophylla. Next base: position 14,221,571 of record CM024695.1, on the reverse strand, counting down.
CACATTCACGAAAATGAATAATTTAAATTTTTTTTTTAAAAATAATTATATGTGTTGCTTATAAAAAGAAATTAATAAATTTTGTTATCATCCACATAAATGTTATGTGATAAATAATTATCGAAATGAAAATATTTTTTAATTAATTATTTTAAATGAAATAATCAATTATATCTTGAGCAAATTCCGGCGGCTAGGAATATTGAGAGTAATATATATTTATTTTAAAATAAGAAAAGTGAGATTAATACTTCACACAAAAAAAGAAAAAGTATAAAAGGACATAGGAGCATTGGGACGGCCGCCTCTGCTCAACCCTCAGACACGCAACAATTAGACAGGACGGCTCCCAATTTGAGAGACAAAAAAAGTTAAAAAAAGAAAAAGAAAAGGGCAACTGTTCATCGTTCTTAGGAGTTCTTGTTCAGCTGGTTTGGTTTCATTTCTCGGTGTCGTTGCTGCTTTCGTCCGGCGGTCTGGTTTGCTTTCTCGTCCAAATTCTCGAGAGCAAGTTTGCCGGTGTTGATCTCCGGCTCCTGTCCTTGTACGAACCCCGCCGCCGCCGCCCCTCACCAGTCACCGCGCTCGCTGCCGGCTTGCCCATCGTCGCCCCCCTACCTCGCTTGCTGGCACGCTTCGTCGCGCTCAGCACGTCCTGCTGCGGCCGCGACAGCAGCTTTGCCGGCTTATTGTAACACCACAGCAGCAGTCCCAGGCGGTTTCCGTTGATTCCAGGCGGCATCCCAGCTCCACTTGACGCCACCGCTTGCTGTTTCGTTTCGTCTGCTACGTTTGATTTTTTCTCGCAGGTTGCCCAGAGCAGACTAGCATTGATCGAACCCACACCATCGCCGCCAGGCAGAGTCTGACCAACAAACCTTCACCTTTGCATCTTTTGTTCTGGCGAAACTGTCTGTAATTGCTGCGTCCTTGCTGGATCGCCAACGTTGCTGCTCTGGTCCTGACGTTCCTCCTCACCAGTCGACGTAAAGCTCCCCGTCGCTGGTCCCGATTCTTGGAACAAATACTTCAAACCAGGTAATTTCTCGAACCAATTTAATAATTTGCAATTATTGATGATCTAATTCGATATTATTTGATTCTAATCTTGATTTGTGCCTAATTCTTAGGCATCTCAACGTTAGGAAATTCCCTATTTTGAAACAATGCATATGGTTGATAATTCGATATTTTGGTATTAAGATCATAGGATGGATTCTATAAACAAATTTTAAAAAATTCGATGATGATTTTAATTTTCCTTATACGTAAATTTTAATTCAATAAAATATTACATAAACAAATCATCCAACCTAAACGAATATAAGTTAACAAAGTTTCATAAACTTCTATTTTCCCAGTCTTCTTTTAGAAACGCACATCTAGTTAGAATTGAAAAGCACCCAAAATAGTCAACAATCCAGCTTTCTTAGATTTATTCTTCTTGTTACTTTTGACTCATAATAGTACAATAAAGTAACCCCAAAAAAAATATTACTTAGTTCATGACTACGACTATAGAGATTAGGCCACTCAAAGCATCCTAGAATAGTAGGTTTCCTTCCGGCGCTATTCGCTATCGACTATTGAGGAGCAATATTTTGTCTCTTCTTTTGATTTATATTAGAAATATTATTGTCAATCAAGTGCCAATTCTTCTTTTCTTTTGCATTTTTAGGTATACATATTTCGTATTTTCACTTTACCTCGACTAAATTATGTTGACTTAACTCAGTGGGCTCCATGCTAGCCATCATCGCCGTGTAGATGAATGGTGATTATGATTTGCCGGCCAACAGATATGAAAAATCGTTGCTTTGCTTCAACAACACGTTATCTTACACTTTATATTTGAATAAACATTTTAAATCTTAACAAGCTTTCCAGAAAACACCAAACAAGTTAGGACCTAAGAAAACTCAGCTGACTTTGATCATCATGATTACCTCCTTAAGTTCTATTTCATTGTGTCATTTGTGAAATCCAGTTATATATATATAAAGCATCACCATTAGTAAATTGAATTCGTTTTCTTAAACCATTTATTAAGATTAAGCATTAATCAAGATTAAGCTTAATTCTTACTGTCTTAATTTACTAATCTTCTCTAATCACACCCTTGATCCTTGTCACGTTGTATGTAAGCTTAATTAATTAAGATTAAGCTTAATTCTTACTGTCTTAATTTACTAATCTTCTCTAATCACACCCCTGATCTTTGTCACGTTGTATGGTATCAGAGCCAATGGGGTGGATATAGTGACTCTTTATAAATTTTATTTTGGTACTTGAGGCGATTTACCTTCGTGGAATTCTTCCTAAGTTCTTTGCGTGTCTGTTGTGGTCCCGGCAGTAAAACCCACGTTGAGTAGTGAGCCCATTGGTCAGCATCAGTTATCGAACCATAGGGAGAAGAAAGTAATCTCGTGCTATGAACTTATTGAGAAGATCCATGTCTTCTTCTAGTTCTATATCACAGATGTCCTTAGATCAAGGTCCTATAACTAGAGAAGAGATTAGCATTGAAGATTTTAATAAATCCATAGAAAATTGGATCATCCCAAAAGTAAAATTTAATCAAATTTATGAGCATGCTAATTGGAAGATTTTCGGGAAAAATGACTATGTTATTGCTACCGAAGAACGAGACGTTCCCTTTTCAAATTCTTTCTCTTCCATACAACTCTTGAATAAAGATTCTATAAAGAAACATGCCCAGAAATGGAATTATATTCATATCGATCTTGTCCAAGTAGAGGCTAAACCCCTTACTAAAGAAGGCTTAGACACTTCTTTACTCCTTGTCCTAAGAGACGCTAGACTTTTAAAATATGATGACTCCATCCTTGGGACTGTAGAGAGTAGTCTCTACAATGGTCCAATCCATTTTGATAGTCACCCCGGTTTTACAGTTTCTCTTAAAGATAAAAACATTTTAAAATCTCTTACTTTACAAATAAAAACTCACAACTATTCTATAGCGGAAGGATCCATTCCTCTTGCTATTATCTACAAAGTTTATTACAAAGTTATGCCTACATCTATCAATGATAAGAAATTAAGGTAAAATGGAGCTTAATGATTGAACCACATTATCGCAAAGTTCCATCTCCTCCCTTTCCCTTAACATTAATTAGACATATTACTTACCATAAATTAGAAAAAAAAAAACTTAATCATCACATTTGATTCAGTCATGTCAACTTGCCTCCCTTATTTTCAGTTTCCTTAGACTTGATCTGGTGGGCCCCAAGCCGACCATGGAAATTGGAAAAAGAAACTCAATTTCACATAACTAATATAATCTTGCTCGAAATGCACCACACCAAATTTCCCATCCACCAGTCAACTTGTAGGGCTTAGGCCATTTCTTAATCCTTCAATCATATATCTACAATTTATCTCTGTCAATGCCGTGGCAGGACGTAAACGGAAACTGATCCTTGTTTACTTACTTGACCATCGCTCGTTGGCCTCGGTTAAAGCATGTCAAATCTTTTGTGATATGCTTTCAGAATTTTAGCAGATGCAGCAGAGATGAACAGAAAAAGGAGCTCTTCTCCGGAAACTGGATCAACACGCCATGGCTCATCGGAAACTAAGTTTGAGGTGTTCTTGAGTTTTCGAGGGCCAGATACTCGCACTACTTTCACAGATTTCCTCTATCATACCCTTCTTGATAAGGGTATCAGTGTTTTCATAGACAAGCAGGGGATTGACGTTGGTGAAGAGATCGGTCCCGAGATTTTCCAAGCCATCAATGACTCGAAAATCTGCATTCCCATCTTCTCCAGAGATTATGCCTCCAGTAGCTGGTGCCTGCGCGAGCTAGAACACATGATGCAGCGTAGGAAAACCAACGAACTGGAGGTTATGCCCATTTTCTATGACGTGGAACCCTCTGATGTGAAGCTCGAAACCAAAGTGTATGCAGATGCACTAACTCTGCATAAAGAAAAACGTGGGGCCGAGATTGTGCAGCGTTGGGCAGAGGTGCTCACGGAAGTTACTAGAATCAAGGGAAGGGACACCAAGAACATAGGGTATGTTAACTCACTCAACCCCCTCTTCCCTTTTCTCTGTGTTTCTTTTGCTTGAAGGCGGACTCTGGACTAAAAATTTTGATGGATATTGCATTGAATTCTACGCTTCATTGTCTCAAGACACAAGGATTACCTTTCATCCTAGATTGAACAAAACGATATTGAATCATGTATTTATTCTTTTGTTTGATGGGTCCAGCGTCTTGTTTGATCTTGCAAGTGAAAAAGTTTGCCACCAATCTTATAATTCACTTGACAATGTTTTGTGTCCTGACGCAGCCACGGAGAACTTGCACATTTGATTGCTCGAAAAGTGCTCGTTAAGCTTAAGGTATCTTGTGTGCATATACCTCATCATCTAGTTGGAATGGACGAATCAGTGAATGAAGTAGTAGATTTGCTGAATGTCGAATCTAAAGACATAAGGCTCATCGGTATTTGGGGAATGGGTGGAATAGGCAAGACAACTCTTGCCAAGGTTGTCTACGACAAGCAATCCACTAATTTTGACAGTTGCAGCTTCATTTCAAATGTTCGAGAAGAATCGCATCGTTCTAGTTTGTTAAATCTGCAGGAACGATTAATCTCTAATATCCTTGGTGACGTAGGAGTTGGACTTTCTAGCATTGATCATGGGAAGAATATGATCAAAAAACTATTTTGCGAAAAGAAAGTTCTTATTTTTATTGATGATGTAAATCATGAGGACCAACTTATGGCATTGGCAGCAAATAAAGAATGGTTTGGTTCAGGAAGTAGAATAGTTATTACAACAAGAGACAAAAGTGTTTTTAGTCAATTTGAAGATCAATTTCATTGTTGTTTCATTTATGAAGTCAAGGAACTCAACAATCACATAGCTCTTCAACTTTTTAGCAAGCATGCCTTTAGAAGCAACTCTCCTCCAAATGCATTCTTGAGTCTATCTGAGAAAATTATTGCAAATACCGGAGGGCTTCCTTTGGCAATTGAAGTGATTGGCTCATTTTTATGTGGAAAGAAAAAGGAATCGGTTTGGCAAGATACATTGAAAAAGATGAAAACTTTTCAGCGAAGGGAAGTGCAGAAGAGGTTAATGTTGAGTTATGAGGCATTAGATCATCTGCAACAACAAATATTTCTTGATATTGCTTGCTTTCTAGTTGATTACGGTAAGAGCTATCCATATTACATGTGGGATGACTCTGGATTTTTTCCGAGCGAGGGGATTGATGTTCTGCTTTTAATGTCCTTAGTGAAGATTAGAGAAGATAATCTATTATGGATGCATGATCAGCTCAAGGACTTGGGCGTGAGCATTGTGTACGAAGAACATTGCAAAGACCGAACAAAGGGTTCTCGATTGTGGTGGGATTGCGAAGGTGGTTCGAATATTTTCCGGCAAAAGGTATAAGTCTAAGCGCACCCTCATCATCTTATTTCATTGCAAAAATCTTCTTTGGACTGTTTTCCCTTTATTTTGGTCGCTATTTGGAACTCCTCAATTTAAATCGACTCTTTCTTAATTTAGGGAACCGAAACTGTTGCAGCGCATTATGCGCGACTTGACATGCCTCCCCAAGTCCCTGGTTTGACATCAGAAGAATTTATCAAAATACCAAATATTAGATTTCTCTATATGTTGGATCGCACTCTCTCTGGAGACTTTGGGGATCTCTTTTCAGAATTGAGATGGCTTGCTTGGAGGTGGTGTCCAAATGAAATGCAGGCAACCAACTTTTGCCCAAAAAATCTAGTCATCCTTGACCTACAGTATAGCGAAATAGACGAACGTTGGGGTGGTTGGACTCAACTCAAGGTATGTGTGTGTAAATAATTTGGTATAACCTCTTATATTTTTTTCCAGTCGCAGCCTAAGTAGTAGCGACATTGACATGTGACACGCAACACAACATGATACAATATGACATGACACATCGATATGCCATTTTTAAGAAAATAGAGAATTTCGACACGTTGGGATACATTATATATTAAATACATAAAGGTTTCTATAAAAACTAAGCTCGAGAACTTGAGCAGCAAGCTTATGGCAAGTATGCTATCCCACACACGGCTCTCCTGGCCTTAATAGGGACTGTCTGTTAGCCACCAAGCTTCTCTTTAAGTTTCAAACTTAGACCATAGTAATCTCTAAAATATCAGAAATTCTGATGCACAGAATCCCAAAAGGGCAAGTGCAGAGCATACTCCGGGATTTTTCTTAATCATAGTGTTTGTTTAGAACCAATGTTCTGAACTAGAAAAAAAATGGGAGTGTTTAGAAGATCATGTTAATAGTAGAGTACACGACACACTTCTTATTTCACCCTCTGGTTTTTACAATGGAGACTCCTTGCTTATGTAGACAGAGGAGGATGCAAACGACAAGAACAGGAAAACTAGCCGTGTTCGGACACAATTATGAGAACATACTAGCCACTTATGGGCTACACACATAGGGAGTCCTAAAGAAATCCCATGACAAGCTATGAACAGTGATTTTACGCTTCGTGCTACAGTGAACAGTCAGCTAGGTGAATAGTGAATAGTGTACAGTGACCGCTGCTACAGTGATTTCGTAGCGGCTATTTTGGCCACGCCCCATCCTTAGCATTATAGTCATAGTCCGAATCATCAAAGCTATGATGAGCCAGCTGTGCTTTAAGTGGAGCGTCTTCATCTTTATCTTCATTTGGTGGACTAGAGCTTCCGTCTTTTTCTCTTTTGAAAGCACGGATGAGATTCTCAATCTCTTCTACCGACATATCAGGTTGGTAAGAGGGGCTAGCACCGAAAGGATCGGAGAAGGAGTCGTGAAAAGGGCTGTGATTTTGGGTGTCTCCCTAAGGGTCTTATGAAAGGGGTCCCCCCAAGGGTCATAGAGGGTGGAGGAGTTTGGATTGTTCTGTCTGAAGACATTGAGGGCTTCTTGGATTTCGTTTCTCACAGGATCCCAAGCTTTGAGGTGGTCCCAAGACACGGGGGCATGGGCGGGAGGCCATGCTTCTGGTGGGATGAGTCGGTTTTCTTGACATAGGATCCTTTGAAGTTCTCGAGAGGCAGGCCTGCTGGTAGTGATGGAATAGGGGAATGTTTGATAAACTCGTGCCACTTCTTGAAAGACTTGGGGCTTGTAAGTCGAAGTGCCTGCAAGAGAAGGTTTGTCAGAAATCCATCTAGTGGGACGGCAAAATGTCCATGGTTGGTGGAACAAGACAATAGTATGTCTTCCTGATTCAGGCATTCATTGACGATTTTGAATCTTGAAAAGTTCTTTCCAATAAGCAAGCGGCTTAAACCATGTGAAGATCTCTAGGAGATATTTTCTGGTTGTGTTCTTGATCGTGTCCGTCTTTGAGAAGGACCTGCAAAATTTTGTCAGTGGGGAATTCAATGGCTATGGTGTACAGGTTGAACATGTACCAAAATAACCATTTCAGGTCTTCTGGAAATTAATCATCAGGAGACCATTAGAGAGGATGGATAAATGGATATCCTGGATGGAGTCCATTGGGTCTGAGCATCAATCCATCATATTCTTGAAAAATTCGGAGATGGTATGCCCACATAAATTCATGAAGTTTTTCTGCTAAAACATTGTTCCTGATTGCAATTGGGACATCAGAAGGATATTTGAGACTCGTCCATCCACCCTGTATATTGGTAGTGCGGTATGTCCCTAGGAGAGGTTCTTTTTTGACATACATGTTGATTGCCTCTAAAGGTTCTTTGGATTTAGACAGGAAGTCGGCAAGGACATTCTTTGTTCCCAGGATGTGTTTGACATCGAATGAGTATTTTGAAAACCATTTAGCCCATCGAAACAATTGAGGATGGGGAATTTGCTTTTGTTTGAACTTTAACTTATGAGGAAAAGAGGACATATCCATTTCGACGAGGAAATGATGCCCAATGAGGTGGAATTCAAACTTTTTAATTCCATATTTGACTGCAAGTATATCCTTGAAAGTGGAATGATAATGAAGTTCTGCTCAAGAGAATCGACCACTTTTGTAAACACAAATACACCTGGTTCCATCAATTTCTTCGAAAAGAATGGCTGCCCAGTATTTATCACTGGCATCGGTTTGGAGAATCCGTGTTCCTATAGAGGGGATTTTCAGAGGAAGAAGGTGTTGTAAGATTTGTTTAAGGTGAGAAACAGCTTGAGTCTGCTTTTGGTCCCATGGGGGAGCATCTTTTTTTAGCATTTTTTGAAGTGGTTTGAGTAGCTTGGAGATTTGGGGAACAAAATCCCTCAAGTAATTGACAATGCCAAGAAATTGCTAAACTTGCTTAGTGGTGAAATCCTTTTCGGGAAATTTCTAGAGCTCATCAGCAATATGAGATTCAGGATAATAGGTTCCTTCTTTGAGACGCATGCCAAGGAACTCAATTTCCTTCTAGGCAATGATCATTTTTTTCTGAGAAAGCATGATTCCATTTTTTTGACGATATCAGCAAATTTGGTCAGGAGTTGACAATGAGATTCTTCATCAGGACTAAAGAGAAGGATATCATCAATATAAATTTGGGAGTTCGGAAGAATAGGATAAAAAATCTTGCACATAGCCTTTTGGAAAAGGGAATGTGCAGTTTTGAGACCAAAGGGAACAACTGTCCACTGGAAATGCTGGTTTGGGATACAGAACCCGGTTTTGGGTCTGTCAGCTAGGTCAATTCCTAATTGCCAAAATCCTGCCTTGAGGTCAAACTTTGAATAGATCTTTGCTTGGGCAAGGCTAAGAAAGAGAGAGTTTCGATGGGGCAATGGGAATTTATCATCTTGGATGAATTGATTCAAAGGTTGGTAATTAATTAGTAACCTCATTTTCCCATGATTTTGTTCAGCTCGCTTGTTGACATAGAAGGCTTCACATGCCCATTGGGAGTCAGAGGGCTTCTCCCAAGCAATGTGGGACTCCCATTCGCCGGGGCTTAACATACACCCGGATCCACCTTAACTTGGCTCTGATACCAACTAAGGTTCTCAGCCTCAAAACTGTAGTTGTGAGGTGAGGGGAGCCTCGGAGTTATCATGCTAATATTGCAAAAATCGAGTGTCCAAAAGGGCGAAGCGAGCAGCAACTGGTAGGCCTTTGCGGCCATGGAATGTTAAAGTAAGGCGAATGGTTCCAAAATGAATGCGAGAACTGTTTTTGTTACACTTTTCCATAATTTCAACATTGCTCTTGCAGATCCCAACCTGCTCACTGCTCTTAAGGTCCAACTACAGATCACTGGAGCCCCCCAAACTCCTGGATCCATTGCTATCACCTTACACTACCAAATGATCTACCATGTCCAAAACCATGTCATTGATCTGAATATTCCAAATTTTGAAGACGCATTGGTCATTTCGGTTGACCATGACCAAACCTCATGTATCCATGTTCCCCGGCAAATCCCATGACATGAGCTTGTTAAGCTCCTCCCTAATAGTTGGGTCACCAACTATGAAAATCTCCACCAAAGTTGTAAATCGATTCAATCCAGTGAACCCTAGTTCACTCGGAAATAAGATGGTACAGTTTCCATCAAGTTTGACAAGGCTAAAGAGGAATCCTCCTCTATATTCCCTACCATCCTTCATTTCACACCTTGTTCTACTGATCTAGTTTCATGTGAACCAGACAATAAACAATTTGTCCAATCATTTGGTTCACAAGGCCAGCCGATTCACTTCTTCAAAGATCCCACTGGACACTATTTTTGGGATCTTGATTGTACTTGCTCTTCATGCACAAAATTTGAAGATGAAGATGACAGGCCTTCTTCTAAAAAGAAGAAAAAGAAAGATACCATTTACCAAAGGTATCTTGATGGAGATCCAATTATTGGACCTCTTGGAGAAGAAGGTGGCAAATACCAATTCATTATCTCTTATGGACCACCTAAACCTCCCCAGGTGACCTCATCTCCATCCCCTTGCAAGCCATATACTTCTCTTGAACCACCAATAGCCAAACCCATGACTACTTCGCATTTTTATAAGCCGATCCAGAAATGGGTGAAAATGAACCCTTCCTATCCCACAAACCTACCCAAGCCAGGTACTTGTGTACCTAATCCCAGACCACTTCTTGTTCTACCTAGCATATGCATGTGTTTCACCTGATGATTTCCCTCCACTTTAAACCAAAGAGCCCGAGTCAAGTAGTACTTGGAAATTCCCTCCATTGGAAAAATTCTCTAACCCTCACCAAAGGTATCAACACTCACCCAAGATACCTAATCCCACTGGTCTTGATGCCCAAGGACAACGCAAGCAGCCTTCTACTGCTGAAACTGTCTTAAATTGGCAAACTGAGAATGCTCTGGTCTAAAACGAGATCCTTGGAACTGTTGCTACACGACTTGAACGTGTAGATCAGAATACTGCATTGTCTTGCAAAATGCTGAAAGACTTCCAGAAAAGGCTTCATCTGCTAGAAACCAAGCAGACACCCCCTAGCCATTATTTGGAAGACCAAAAGCCAGAAATTGAAAAACTCAAAAGACAGATCAAAATTCTTAAAAGCCAACAGACATTCATTCCTGTTGACCAATCCTTCTTCCCTTCTCCTTCCTTACCATCAAAACCCAAATCTTCTCCTCTTGGGGTATCCTCCTCATTTGTTGCTATCCTAAGCTTAGCTACCCCTCCTCCTCAGAACAATTTCTTGATTCTTCGAGAGAAGCTTCGCAAGCTTAAGCAAAAGCAGAAGAAATCCCCGACTCCCACTGAGTCTTCAGTGTCACCTCCTGGTACACTAGAACCAGAACATCCTCCTGGTAATCAGCCACAAGGCACTTTGACCATTTCTAATCCCCTTGAAAACTTCCTCCGATACCAAATCCCTTCAATTGCTGCCATCAAACCATCCAAAACAAGGCATTTGGAAACCTCTTCTGATTCTGATATATACATCGGATCATCCTCTTCGGAAGAAATCTTGTTTATGGCAAACAATGTCAAAGAAGAAGAAATGTCTTCCGAACCAAAAGTACTCCACTAGGACCAACTCGATGCCACTCAGACTTTTACTGTATCGTCCTCCAAAGTTTATTTTACTTTGAATGATATCCCATACTATAAGTGGCCTGAACAGCTCCAAGAATTCCATGCCTGGCTCACCACTAGGTATATTTCTGAACCAAACACTTATGATATCCTCTTGGAATTCACAAGTCGCTTTACTGGAGCCCTCAAAGACTGGTGGCACACTGCCTCAGAACAAGACCAGCTATACCTCTTGACACAGCCACTGGATAATGCCATCCAAATTATCCATATGCACTTTATCGGAAAACCTGAAGATTCAAAAGAACTCAAACGGAAAGAGTTCTTTGAGCGAAAATGTTGTTTATTAAGACGCAAAGATCTTGATCGACATTTCTAAGCTATGCTCAAGCTATTTTATTTGCTTGGAGCAGATTGGAATCTCAAACCAATTTTCTTGGCGTCCATTCCAAAGGAAGTTAGCCAAGCTGTAGAAAAACTCTTCAACAAAGATAGAAAAGCTTGACTGAAGCTACCCTTGGTGAAATTTAGCAAACCATCCATATTGCCATCGAAGAACTTTGCCTTCGACGAGAAGCCTTTCGAAGCTATCTCAAAGAAAATAGGCATCTGGACAAAGCATGCCTAAAGCTTGAATTGAAGATCAAATGTCCCAAGGATTGTTCCGATCCTTCCTGCACAGGCTGCAAAAAAAAGAGGCATTTTAAAAGATTCTCTTTCAAAAAGACACGCAAAGGAAAATGCAAAGGAAAGTGGAAATTCTTGCGAAAGAGCCATCATCGCTCTTGCAAGAAGCGGAGCAAAGACAGATGTTATGTCTGCAACAAAAAATGACATTTTGCCAAAAATTGTCCAAAAGCAAAGAAGCACGGAAGCCACTTGATTGATAAAATTGCCAAAAACACTGGAATCCAACTTGACGACTTTGACATTGAGTCTATCTTCTCCTTAGATGATCAACCTTTAGAAAAAACTCTATGTGCCATCCAAACATATAGCTCAGACTTAGCCTCAGATTCTGAGAATGATATGTTCACCTTCTTCCCCGATTCCCCTAATGAAGTTCAGATCACTGAACTAGTCCATCATCCATATATTCCCATTCACATTCTCCTGTCCAAATACCACAGGCCAATCTCTCTTGTAACACTCATAGACACTGGAGCCAGCTCCTCTATCCTGGACACAAAGATACTCCCAGAAGAATTTTGGAAACCATATACCAGGTATTTCAATTTTGCTTCTGGAGACACTTTTGCTACCAGGTACCGCAGCAAACCCATCACCATCCAATTTTTTCCCCAGTGTTCCATTACCACTAAAATCCTTGGTTCCAAATCTCCAGATAAAGATATCATTATTGGTTGGGACATCCTGACCCAACTCCCCAAGCTTAGAATCCTCTCAAATGGCCTCCATTTCAAAAATCAATTCCGAGAATTTGTGGATATCAAGAGATTCTATGCTCTTCAACTAGCCATGCTGGACCCAATTATCCAAAGTTTACTCTCCTCTTGTGCTGAGACTCATTCCCAGTTTTCCCAAACTTGTACCCAGTCCTTATGGAAAAACTCTCTCTTTTATGTCAAACTTCCTTTCAAAAAGAATGAAGACATAAATCCTACAAAAGCCAGCTATTCTGGGATGAGCCCAGAACATCTTGCACTTACCCAACAAGAGTGTGCGGAACTACTGGCACAAGGTCTCATTGAGCCCTCTGACCTGCTCATTTTTATGACTATTTCAATCAAATTAATTTGATTAAAATCCAAGAATAAATAAATAATAATAAAAGTCTAGAATTAATTTATATGAAAAACATTAAGTCGAAAATTTTTAAAATTGAAATAAGGCCCTCCTCCTTCGGCCCCATACATCATCAGGCTCATTGCATGGGCCTTTGATTAGTCCACTCCTCCCAAAAACCACAACTTTAAAAACTCGAGCTCCTCCTCAGTGTGGGGCCGACTTCCGAAGATGTCGATCCCGTGGGAGAAGAGCGGGACTTGGAGATGGATCGTGCAGAAGACCCATGACTCTATACCCTTCTTCCTAGCCTTTGCCACTGTCTGCAGCGTCGTCACCGGCATCACCAGCTCCCGCACTGAGCAGCTCGAGGCTCGCCACCGCTGGAACGCTCGCCTCGACTCTCGTGCGTCTCTCCCTCCTCTTTTTTTTTTTTTTTTTTTTTTCTGTCTCTTGCCCTCATCGCTTATGCTAGGGCTCTGCTTGCATTACCTCCCCTTCTCTTCGATCGTGATGAGTATCTCTTCTGGTTTTCTCCTTAAAAAAATAGTCTCGCCATTGATCCTGAGACTCACGATAGAAAATAAAGTTTCCTTTCTCCCTTTTATTTTTTTTTTGTTTTTCTTAAATATAAGTAGCGACCATCTATAATAAACAAGGATGCGATGCAGAAGAAAAACCAAATAATAGAGAGAAATTAGCAAAATTATAACAATTGGCAAGTAAAATCGAACATGCAAACCGATTTATTTAGAACATCAATACTATTAAATGAACATTATACTCTTATGACCTTATGTGAAAGCTAATATGACCCTTATTTTAATAAATGAAACACGCAAATAGAAAGAGTGAAGTGCAAATATAAATTAGTTAATAGTCAGAAAATATGTCAGATTATTTTCTGTACTAAAATTTAGAGGATGTATTTACATATGAAAAGCCATAGAGTTTAGAGCCAGAAGTTCTAGTGGTGGGGACAAAATCTATAATTCGATGATGAAGTTAGAAATATATGTTATAATTTATAGGATATGTGTTGGCTCGATACGGGGGCAATTTGAGAATAGATACATTTTCTTTTATTTGTCGTTGGGAACAATATTAGAAGAAATGAAAAAACTGTGATAAAGAGTGGTTTTGGCTTAATTTAGGAATGCATATATAGAGTATATATAAAGTTACTTTGGTGGAGTGCTTGCTTGGTCAATATATTTGCTTATGTCCGGTAAAACTGATATAAATTAAACTCGTTGGATGTACATAATTATTTGACAGGTGGCTACCAGATTGAAGGTCCTTAGTCTATGGTATTGCAAAAAGTTGAAAGAAACTCCCGAGCTCTCTGCATTTTTATCCATAGAGATATTAAGTCTAGAGGGATGTGAAGGGCTTACGAAACTTTCCGACTCAATTGGAATGCTGAAATATTTAGTTGAGTAAAATGTCTCACGCACAAGCATTGCAGAGTTGCCAAGTACCATTGTCAATCTAAAGAGTTTGAAAGTGTTGAAGATGAACTATAGTTGCATGTAGAAGTTACCTGAGGCTATTGGGATGATGGAAAAACTTGAGGAAATTTATGGAGAGTGTTGCAGGTGGCTAGAAATGATTCCTGGTGATATTGTGAGACTACAATCCTTGAAGATTTTGAAATTAACGGGAACTTGTGTGGAGAATGTACCAGAGCTTCCACAGAGTTTGGTAAGTCTATGTCTATCCTCATGTGTCTCGGAAAAAGATTCAGAGATCTCCAATATAGTGAGTTTAAAAAATTTGAAATTATGTTTTCCCATACTATTTCAGATGTTATCATTTCTAAGAGTAGTGTTGTTTATATTCTATCTTTTTTATATTTGATGCGAGAGTAATTTAAGAATAGATCCATTATCTTTATTTGTTGTTGGGGACGACCTTGGAAGAAACAAAAGAAGCACGACAAAGAGTGATTTTGGCTTAAGTTAGAAAGCATGTACAAAGTATTTATAAAGTTACTTTGGTGGAATGCTTACTTAGTCGATATATTTGCTTATGTTATGCAAAGCTAATATAAATTAAACTCGTTGGATATATATATATCATTTGACAGGTGGCTATAGGATTGGAGGTCCTTGATTTGTCGGATTGCAGAATGTTGAAAGAAACTCCTGAGCTCTCTGCATTTTTATCCTTAAAAGTATTAATTCTAAAGCGGTGTCGAGTGCTTACGAGACTTCCCAGCTCAATTGGAATGCTGAAATATTTAGCTGAGTTGGATATCTCAAACACAAGAATTGCAAAGTTGCCAAATACCATCGTCAATCTAAAGAGCTTGAAAGTGTTGAGGATGAACAACAGTGGCATACAGAAGTTACCTGAGGCTATTGGGATGATGGAGAAACTAGAGGAAATTCATGGAGAGCATTGCTGGTGACTAGAAATGATTCCTAGTAATATTGTGAGTTTACCATCCTTGAAGATTTTGAAATTAACAGAGACTCGTGTGGTGAATGTACCAAAGCTTCCAGAGAGTTTGGTAAGTCTGAGTTTGTCCTCAACAGTCTCGGAAAAAGATCCGGAGATCTCCAACTTAGTTTGTTTACAAAATCTGGAATTATGTTTTCCCCTCACAGAAACCGTCCATTCTTCCATTCTAGAAAGAGCTCCACACATCCCCAGCCTCTATTGTAAGTTGGAACTTTTTATTATCACCAGCATAAGCTCATATTTGGGTTGCTTTCGATGTCTAAAAGAACTTGAACTCAAGAACTGCAATAACCTGTGCTATGTTGGACAGCTTCCCTCTGATTTGAGGAAATTTTCAGTTGACAATTGCCGATTTCTTGAAGTCATGGACCTTTCCGTCTTATCTAACTTCAAGAATCTCAAGTACCTCGAAGTACGGGGCTGTTTGAAACTGGTTGAAATTCGGGATCTTGATAGAATAGAATCACTAGAAGGTCTTTTCATCGAACGCTGCAGTCCCTTGCTGCGCTTGCCTGATCTATCCACCTGGGAGGAGCTAGGGGAGTGGGATGTTGATGCTCTTGCAACATATTCGGCGAGAGGAAAACAAGTTGCTCGAATGATGATCTCCCACTCTAGCTCTTGAAAAAAGGCTTGTAGCATGAGCGAATCTTTATTACGTTGGCTTGTCTCGTATTTGATCCGTGATGTTAGTAGGCTTTTCTTTTTTTTAGTTGGTCAAAAGTAGGGTATTTATGTGCCCAGGCCTGTACTTCCGATGAACAAGGAGTACCCACACTACTAGGCCTCCCTTAGAACTTTATGGGAGCGTTTTTGGGCCTATGATATTATTGGGTTTTGACATGCAATGCAAATCCTAAAATACTGCATCATATGTAGAGTAACCCCATTCTAGACCATTTTGAAAGTCCAAACTACATGAAATGTCTATTTTTCAGAGTCTTTGGAATTTCGGTAGCCTCTCCGGTTCAAAAGTCTCAACTTGTGTTCAAGCAAAACTCCCGATCTTTGAAAGTAACCTCGTATTCATTTCAATGAGAAATTTTTTTTTTGGATGTTTTGGCTAATCACTCTCTATATCGGATTATTCCTTTATTCAATTTCTCTTGTGATAGGCTTAAACACTGTGCTTTAAACAAGCTAGTCTTATTCCTATCATCATCATCACTATCGCCATTCATCAAACTAGTGAAGAAGTCGTAGGAAAATGAAAAATTAAATAAATAAAATGTGAAACTATCACAAAATTTGTGGTCAGTCTACTATGTCCAAGAAAGTTTGTTGCCCGAGCGACTTGATCCTGAGAACAATAACTAGCATGAATTTGTTGGGTCTTGGTCAAATTCAGCAAGCCGTCTGCCATTGACTTAAAATCACAATTTTGCCATCCCCTCTCGATGCGTCCCTGCAAAGATTAAAGTAGCACATAGCGTGCGTTTAGTTCAGCATTCCCAAGGGGCTTTCAGGCCTGAAAGCCCCTTGGGGAAATGTTGAACTGTTTGATTCAATTTTGAAGTTGGCTTTCAGCTTTCAAATGACCTTCAAAATGCTGAAGGCTAATATTAATTTTTCCCTCCCAAAACTATCCTCACTAATTCTTAATATTTCTGATTTTACCCCTGGTTTTTTTTTTTTTTTATTGAGAAAGGGGTAGCCCTTCGCAGCGGCCGTCGGCCGAGGTCGCCGAGGTCGGGCGACCTTCGGAGAAGGTCGCGCGACCCAGCCCGAGGGCCGCGCGAGAGGTCGCCCGGCCGTGGGCGACCCTCGACAAGGGTCGCTCAACCCCAGGCGCGGCTGCGACCCGGGTGGCGCCGCCTAAGTCTCGCGAGGGCGTGCGACGGCGGCCTGGTGGTTGCGTGACCCTCACGAGACCTAGGCAAGGGCCGCCGAGGCCGTGAGACCCGGGCGGTCGTTGCCCGGGTTGCGGCGCGCCCGGGTCGAGCGACCCTTGCCGAGGGTTGGCCAAGGTTGGGCGACCTCCGACGGTCCTCGGCCGGGTCACATGACCCTCGGTTGGGTCGGGCGACCTCGGCCGACGGCCGCCGGCGCCAGATTTGGCAAGCCGGCTACCATAGCCCTTCGCCGGTTCGGCAAAGGGTTTAATTCAATTTTCCAAAAAAATAATAAAAATATATATATATATATATATATATATATATATATATATATATACACACATATAATACCCCTCAAAAGCCCATTGCAAAAGTTTTTTAACCAAATGCACATTCAACTCAAAGTCCATTTGTAAAAAATTTTTACCAAACACAATTGAATTTTCCCAAGTAGTTTTGGGCTTTCAGCATTTGCATTGGCCTCAAGGTCCCTTGCAAATGCTGAACCAAACGCAGCCATAGGACCATGTTAAGTTGCATCCTGATTAATTATGTCAACATTGTCCTCTATTTTCTTTTGTCGACAAATTTTTCCAATGCTAATTGAATAAAATAATGACGGCCTTGCATGCAAAGCATATTGGGTGAATACTGAGGAGCACATAAATCTCATGATTTGAAGATTTGCCTTAGGAAGACACACGATCGTAATATTTGAATGTAGGATTTAGATGAGTAGCATGAACACGCTTACCGTACTACACTAGTGTCATGATACAAGGCACTGAATGCGATGTCGTTAGCGAGGACTTTTTATGAGCACATGAAGTCAAGCAATCATTTTCTTGTCCAACCATCACTTTCCTTATGCTGTCCTCTCTCTTCATTGGTAAGACGGCCAGTAAGGCACTAGCTCCCCAAATCAAGCCACTGCAAATCAAGCCAGTGCTTATAAGTGGTCGGATCAGTTTTGCGACAGGCAATGCGGCCAAAGCCCTATAACTGGAACACGTCCTGGTTTCGTGCCTTTGCGGCGAATTCTACTTGTCAATTTTGATAAGGCCTTCAACGAGTGATCTTCAAGATATTAAACAGGTCATTCACCATGTTGCCAATAGAATAGATTATGGGCCTTCACCTCTCCTCTGATAGAAGACAAGGAACGCTTGCATTTTCTGATTCTCAACGGCCGGTTGTCCACAAACTTAGGCAATTCACCATTCATTTAGCTACTCTTTATGATGATAATCCTTAAAGTTTCATATCCAACACATTGCTTCACGTTCCAGCACAAACATCGAATTCCGTGTCCTTGTTCACACAGTTGCAGAATTTCAAATTACAACATCGGGTATCGGTATTTTGTTGCCACAACCTCTAGTGCTCTCCTCTAATAGCGTCAACTCCTATGTAATTTGTTGCTGAACAAAGTTTATGTTTCTTTTGTCAGACTTTCATACTTTTGAGTTTGAGTTGAGTTTGTGCTGTCCGATTTTGGTTTTGAGTCGTTCTTTAAGTCAAGTTCGTGTACCTTTTTACACCGTAATCGTCCAATCAATTATACAATGGCCAGATGTTTTCACATTTGCTTATTTCAAACTTGGTCTTTATTGAGGAGCGTTTATAAAGGGAGCTGGCATTCATTTGGCCATCTGTTTTGGGATAACAGGACCAAATCGGTCTTCTAGCATGTCATTTCTGTACAATTGATATTGACATTGTTGCGCAACTAAATCTCATTACCATTATTTTCATATCTTAGTCCACCTAGTGATATCATATAAATATTTTAAGATATTTCAGTAGTATAACAAGGAAACGTTGAAGTTGATAGTCAAAGACCTATGTTTTTCCAAAAAAAAAAAGAAGAAGAAGAGAAAGAAGAAGAAGAAGTGAAGCATATATAGTGATTAATTAATTATTAATCTCAACTTTTCCTAGCCGGTTCCCTTTTATCATCCCGTCCTACTACATGTTCTCCTCAATTGCTTATCAAAATATGAAATAAGGACATATGTCTTTTCTTGACAAAAATAAATTTGAGGACACATGAGATATGTTTAAATTATTCTAATGCACAAAATAAGGTCAAAATACGTGATTGAAGAGAAATTAGGTCAAGAAATATGAGTTTAAAGAGAAATTTTTACCTTCATTTTTTTTTCTTTCTCTACAAATCAAGAATAGTAATCTCACTAGATCTCTCAACCAATGGCTTCACAAAACTCAAGCTCAAGCGTGATGCTAATAGATTTGTCATAGCTAAGTGGATTGCTCAGATTTATTTAACTAGCCACCTATTTCCTATTAGGAGTTAGCGATGTCAAAATAATTGACAAAATTACTAAAAAAGTTCTAAACCTATTCCACGTGTACCAATTAAGTTCTAAATCTCTCAATTTTGCTAATTTAGTCATAAACATTTTAATAATTTGACAATATAGTTCATTTGGCTAAGTTTGGTCGGAGGTTGCTAACGTGAACAACAATCGGCGCTAACATAGATATTTTTTTAATTTTTTTTTACTATTTTCATTTCTTCTCTTTTCCTTCTTTTTTCTTTGTTTTCACTGATAACAGATTCTGCATCTCAGTCTCTACCCGTATTGCCTTCATTCGTACAACCTTAATTCAACCATCCCTTGAGCTTACAGCTCAGAAAAGCTCAACATTACGGAAACAAATATCTGACTTATAACCTTCTAAGCCTCTAGAAGAATGATGTATTGTTGCTAACAATAGGTAACGAACTACTGTTATTTACCTACAACCATGCAAACAACTTTATATCTTCAGTCGATTGATTAACACCACAACGTTTGCATTTACATAAGATGAAAAGGATTCCAAGAACATCAAGAAGAAGCCCCACCAAAAGACAATTGAAAGATGGTGAAACAAGCGTCATTGAATACCGTTTGCCTTTTCTTGTGGAACTTACTGGTGTCGGCCATCATTGCAAGACCTTCAATAGATGAAGCAGCAAATGCCAAGATCACAACATTACCTGGACAACCTATGGACGTGAGTTTTGCTCTGTATTCAGGACATGTGACCATCAATGATAAAAAGAAGCTGTTCTATTGGTTGTTGAAGCGTCATCAGATGCAGAGTCTAAACCCCTTCCCCTGTGACTCAATGGAGGACCCAGGTATGGAGCTTTTCAAGAGATTGGACCCTTTCAGATCTTACAAAACGGGAAGCTTTCCAAAAGACAATTTGCATGGGCCACTGGTAATTTTGTTTCAGTAACGCTTCATGTACTAAAAGCTTCTTTAAGACTCGTTCATTGAATGTCTCGAATGGCCATTACCTCATGTGAGTTGTTTGGATTTATCGATAAGGGAAAGTCAAACTCAAGAAATTTTAGGCCTGCCTCTTGCTAAGATGAAACTATTGAGAATTTATAATAGCGTTGAATTTGGTCTAAATTAAAGGCCCCAATTTTATTTTTTTTAACGGAAAAGGTGCCATGTTTAAATAGTGACATGATAAGTGTGTTGATTGTAGCATGGAGGCTGAACATTTTCATTAAATTTGTCAGTTATCTTTATCTTGTTCACTCGTTATATGATATGACTTTAGACCAAAATAATTTTTCATGACGGCACATCCACTTTTATTTTTATATTTGAACCTATGCATTATAAATGTTACTTCTTTCAAACTCATAAACAATGGATTGTCACTAAGCAGTCCATGTTTAAGACTACAATTGAACGATAACATCTTGTGGTTTCTTTTTTAATAGAGGCCAATTTGCTCTTCCTCGATTCCCCTGCTGTAGCTGGATTTTTTATCCTCAACGTTGCTCAGTCAACCGAAGATAATAGCACCGGTTGGGACTTAATGACTTGCCCTACCTGTTTACCTTGGTTAAATTTTTGTGCCTTCCACTCTGTACTTTCTTTTCAAAAGTCTTTTAAGGTAATTTCCGTTCCTTCCTATCTCAGCCTGGACAGTCACGCATTTTTAAATAAATGGCTTGAAATCTTTCCGAAATACAGATACCAGGACTTCTATGCTGCCGGAGAGAGCTATGTAGGTACGCATGTTCTGTGGCCATGTAATTGTATAACGTAATTTTAGGTCATGCACGAGTTCAATAATAAACACTTATTCCAGGACATTTTGCGCCTCAACTTGCTAGACTGATAGTATACTGCAACAAGGGGATTGTGCGAGATCAATCAGCAATCTCAAGGGAATATTTGTTGAGAAAACTCCTAGTTTTGATGCTTACAAAACATTCTATGAATGATATTTATTTCAATCTCTTGAAGGAAAAGAACTCAGAAAGACATAGGCTTTAAAGTCTGCTAATAGCAGAAGACAAAGCATGAGATGTCTTAGAGTCTGACCGTACCAGACGGAAAGACTCATCCAGACTGAGATTTAAGTCCGATGAGGCATCGAGATTTAAGTCGGCCGTACCATCGAGATTTTAAGTCTGAACGAACTAGACTGAAAATCTAGGCAAACTCAGGTCTTAAGACCGTCAGACTTAAGATGAACTTATACGATAAGATCACCAACGGTAGAGTATTTCACTTACCTTATTTATGTTGATTCTGTTATACTAATCTGATTGACAGGATCAATTAGTGGGCAACTTCCAAAGAAGAATAGAGCACTTATGGAAGCTCAGATTCTGATTGTATGGGCGAACAGAATCTAAGGGGATCTGATCTACCCTCAACGGTCAAAAAGACTTGCCTTATAAAGTCTGTCCAAGAAAGGGAAGACAAAAACTCTCAAGGAAAGAGCCAACGGTCGAGTGTGGCTTGGAGAGTATTTAAGGATAGGTTGAGACTTAGGGGTAGAAGAGATGAACATTATTCCAAAGCTGATTCCATTCTTCAATTGTTGTTCATAGTGCGTATTTGAGTGATCTCAGTGTATTACCAAAAGAGAGTGACTTAGTGAGATAGATCATCACCGAGTACAAACACTCGAGACTGTGTAATCACCGTTGATCATATAGTGAAATACAGCCGATTGGCTGGTCGCCCGGAGAGTGGACGTAGGCTTGTCTAAAAGCCGAACCACTATAAACAGTGTTTGCAATCTTCTCTCACTCTCTCTACTTAATTTCAATTCGTTGATTGCAAAAGTTATATATATTTGCGTGGTTAATCTCTCTACACCTATTCACCCCCCCTCTAGGTGTTTATACTAGTTATATCAATTGGTATCAGAGCCTCATACTCAAGATCTTGAAGTGTTTATTACTTCTGAGTTAAAGATCCTCTATGGCTAGTATTCTTGCACCAGGTCGATTGAGGGCGAGCAACACTCGTCCTCCCTACTTCGACCGCAAAGATTACAATATTTGGAAGAATAAAATGAAGGCCTTTCTCGGATCGAAAGATCCACTCGAATGGGATGTGGTTGAAAGGGGAATTGATCCCACCGACAAAACCGAAAAAACATCAAAGAGAAACGATGGGAAAGAAACAGAAACTTCAGCCACCATCTCTCCGAAGAAATGACGAAGAGACAAACTCTCGATGCTAAGGCTATCTACTCGTATTGTGCTTTATCACCTAATGAATATAATAAAATATCTTCGTGTGATACAGCTAAGGAAGTTTGGGATAGACTACATGTGACATACGAAGGAAAGGATCGTGTCAAGGAAACCAAAGTAAATATATTACTTGGTCAGTATGAATCTTTTAAGATGAAACAGGGAGAATCCATCGGAGATATGTTCAGTCATTTTACAGAAATTGTAAACGGTTTGGCATATCAAGGACAATCTGTTTCTGGACCAATGAAGGTCAACAAACTTCTGAGAGGACTGTCAAAAGAATGGAACAATGTGAAGACATCTATCAGAGAAACTCTGCGAATTTCACCATTGACTGTCGATGAGCTCGTTGGTACTCTGCAGTCCTATGAAGCAGAACAAATGAACGAGGAAGTGGAATCCAAAGGTAAAAAATCCATTGCTCTTAAGTCTAACATTGATTCTGATGTCACAGATTCTGAGGAAGAACTGGATGACGAAGAACTTGCACTTCTTGATCGAAAAGTGAGGAAGTTAAACAAGAAAGGCGGGAAGTTCAACAACGAAAACAAAACAGGACAACTGGACAACGGGCGATGACGAGGAAGAGTATGCCAAAGATGTCATTTGTTTTGAATGTAAGAAAAAGGGTCATATTAAACAGAATTGTCCTAAGCTCAAAAAGAACAAAGAGAAATTCGAGAAATACAAGAAGGCCCTGAAAGCTGAAACATGGAGTGACACAGAAGTTGAGGAGGACAGTGAAGACGAATATGGCAACATCTGTCTTATGGCTCATTCAGACTCAGACTCTGAGACAGACTCAGGATCAGACTCAGATTCAGACAGAGAAATCGAGGTAAATCATTTTGATATTCCAATAGAAATCTCAGATTACATAAATGAGCTTTGTTTAAATTTAAAAACTACCTTGAAAAAGATCTCCAGTTTAAAAGTGAAAAATCGTAAGTTGAGTCATCAGAATTGTTCACTAAAAGAAAGATTTGATGATCTCAAGAAGGAATTTTCAAACGGAGGAAAGTCGTGATTCTGTTTTAAATGAAGGTGAGACTCTCAAAAAGGAACTTTTAGAAATAAAGAAAAATCAAAGTTCTTTACAAAATGAGAATCTTTTTCTTAGAAAGGAAATTTCGAATATCAATGCAAAGTTTTACGTAGGGACGAAAAACTGCAGCATATTCTTTCAATCCAAATTCCTTATTATGATAAGTCGGGACTTGGGTTTTGCAAGGAAAGTAAATCGTTAATTGATTTTCCTAAAGTTAAGGAAAGAATTAAACGAGAGACCTCCTCGACAAAGGCTTACAAGAATCATTTTAAAAGGAATTTTGTTAAACCTGTTGGTCAAGCAAATCTAAAGTGTTCTAATTGTGGAGAGAGAGAACATTTCGAGAATAAATGTCCTAAAGTCTGGAGACCTGTTCAAAAGAAATGGCTAGAAAAAACTTATACTACTAACTTCAATGGACCCAAGAAAATTTGGGTACCAAAGAAAAAATGAGTATGTGTGAACACTGCAGGTGAGCTTAGGAGTAAGAAGAAATGGTATTTGGACGGTGGATGTTCAAGACATATGACAGGAGACTCACAAATGTTCGTTGGCTTCGAAAGAATCAAGGGAGGAACAGTTTCGTTTGGAGGAAACACCAAAGGAAACATTATAGGAATGGGAACTGTCAAGATCGGTAGCTTAATCATCAACAACGTTTCTCTAGTCAAAGGATTAAACTACAATCTTCGAGCATCGGCCGGTTATGTGATGCCGGTTTGAATAAACTTCAAAGAGAATTTATGTTGGAACAAGCAATGATTCTTCACGACTTTTTCGGACGAAGGCATGGGAACATTTATCTTACGGACATAAATGAAGACACGCAAAAAATGTCTATTATCAGTTCAAGATGAAGCAGATATGTGGCACCGCAAACTTGGGCATGTCAGCATGAAACAAATTTCCAAGCTTGCCAGTAAAAAGCTCGTTCGTGGCTTGCCTTCACTAAGTTACAAGAACACAGAG
Source organism: Corymbia calophylla (assembly GCA_014182845.1). NCBI lineage: Eukaryota > Viridiplantae > Streptophyta > Magnoliopsida > Myrtales > Myrtaceae > Corymbia > Corymbia calophylla. Next base: position 14,196,946 of record CM024695.1, on the reverse strand, counting down.
CTTTGCTCTGCATGTACACTGGGAAAACAGGTAAGAAGCTCATTCAAATCTATAAAACAGATTTCTACTAATCGTGTGTTACGGCTTCTTCACATGGATTTATTTGGACCAACCGAACCCGAGCATTGGAGGTAAGAAATCTTGTCTTGTGATAGTAGATGATTACTCTCGATTTACATGGGTATATTTTTTAGCAAATAAAGGAGATACCTTTTCATATTTCTCAACATTTGCAAAGAGGGTCCAAAATGAAAAAGGATACTCCATTTCAAGTATCAAAACAGATCATGGGGGAGAATTTGAGAATCAAGACTTTGCAAATTTTTGTGACAAATATGGTATACAGCATACTTTTTCATCTCTCTACACTCCAGAACAAAATGGAGTGGTGGAAAGAAAAAACAGATCTTTGCAAGAAATGGCTAGAACATTACTTATAGAAAGCAAGGTGGCAACTCGGTTTTGGGCAGAAGTAGTTTCTACTTCTTGTCATATTATTAACAGAGTATTTCTTAGACCAATTCTTGAGAAAACCCCCTATGAGATTTTTAAGGGAAGAAAACCTATTGTTTCCTACTTTCGTATCTTTGGTTGTCTATGTTATATCCTTAAAAATATTAATCATCAACCTAGTAAGTTTGAAGAAAGGTCAGATGAAGGTATTTTTCTGGGTTATTCAAACTCTAGCAAAGCATATAGAGTGTTCAACAAAAACACTCAGACAGTGGAAGAATCCATGAACGTAAAGTTTCTGGAGAGAGGAGTTTCAGAAGAAAGCAAGATGCGAGCAAATGAAGAATCGAGAATCAAATGCTGCTCTGAAAGATACGGTCTCAACAAAGAAGCGAGAATCTTCCCGGGAAATAGTCAAAGGAGCAACTCATGAAGAACAAGTAATTCAGCGTGATATTCTGCATCGGCAGAAGATTCTAATAATGATGAAGTTCCAAGCCGAAAACGGAAGCACAAGTCTAGTCATCCTAAGGAAGCGGTGATTAGAAACATCAACGAAGGGATTCAAACCAGATCGAGAAACAAAAAGGACACGAGGTAACATTGCATTGATTTCTGAAATTGAACCAAAAGGAATTAATGAAGCTCTGGAAAATGAAAGCTGGATAGAGGCAATGCAAGAAGAACTTCAACAGTTCAAGAGAAATAATGTATGGGAATTGGTGCCCAAACCCAAAGGAAGAACTATCATTGGTACAAAATGGGTATTCAGAAACAAAGTCAATGAACTTGGAAAAGTCACCAGAAACAAGGCAAGGCTCGTGGCAAAAGGTTATTCTCAATCTAAAGGAATAGACTATGATGAAACCTATGCTCCGGTTGCAAGACTAGAAGCAATCGACTACTACTTGCCTATGCGTGCTATCAAAATTTCAAGCTATATCAAATGGACGTGAAAAGTGCTTTTCTAAATGGGTTTATCAAAGAAGAAGTCTTTGTAGAGCAGCCTCTGGTTTCGAAGAACCAAGAAAGCCGAGACCACGTATACAGATTAAAGAAGGCACTTTATGGTCTGAAACAGGCACCTCGAGCTTGGTATGAACGATTGAGCAAGTTTCTACTAGACAATAAATTCAAGAAAGGTATGGTAGATACAACCTTGTTCATTAAGAAGGAAGAACAGGACAAAGTCTGATGGAAGCAATCGTCTGGACAGACTAATCTTTGAAGAAGATTGAAAAAGGAAATAATGGTATTTTTAGTAAGTATGTTATTTTCTTGATTAAATCTGGTCAATCTTTAGTAAGTTTTTGATCTGCATGATTGATTTGCGTATTTTTGGCATGAGTCTATGATGATTGAATATTCTTGTTAAGTTTAGAATAACTGCCATTTTAATTTGTTTTGGGTTGCGACTGTTCATTTGTTCTCTCAACGAAGGGTATAAAAACGTCTAAAAGTCGGGTCTTTTCCTCACAACTCTTCAGAACGTTTTGTCTACAAACCCTAACATAGAAAAATGCTTTCTAAATCAAACTTCTCCAAAACCAACATTCTTCGAACATGGCCTCGAGATCCTCCGTATCTAGATCAAGATCTCCATCTCCAAGAAGAAGATCAAACGGGATTTTGGGAGAGGAGGAAGAAGAGTCAACGAGAGGGCGGAGACACATTTCGACCTCACACAGACTTCCGAAGATACTCAAGGACAATCTCCAAGAGTTTCTTCTCAAAATGACCCTGAGGAATCTCCAAAAACTCTCCGCCCACAATCTGAAGAAAGGAATGTTTCACGAAGAGGTACGCCTGGTTTAACTCTACCTATACCCACTGAAAATCCTCATGTAGTACTGAGGACATACGAAAAAATGGTTCAAAGAAATGTTAGGGATGATGTCAAACTGTTCTTTTTGAGAGAAAAAGGGTATGCGAATGAACTCCGTCTCATTCAAGCGATGCGAGACCACGAATCACCATCTACTCGTACGATTTAACGAGTAAGTGATAAAGGGAGAAGCAGAGAGATAATGTGAAAGAAGATGATGAGAACATATACATAAATTTTGAAGTGAGAATGAGAATAGGCCGCCGTAGCCCAAAACACAATAGGAAATTATTTCGATCCGAGAGAGCATAAGACTTTCTTCAACGGATCGATGGATCGAGGAATTATGAACCACGTAATTGTGGATTTTGATTATTTGGATCTTTGCTTGAAGTAAATCTGCGAGAATGCTTTGAAAAATTGCAGATGGACCAATTTTGCACTGATTATGCTTCTGTTTATCCTGAATTAACAGCATATTTTTATTCGAACTTGACATTTCTATCTCCAGACATAATGCAATTCAGTGTGAATGACAGGTTCTATGATGTTAGTTCGGACACTAGGCTCGACATTATAAAAGTTGAAAGAGGAGCATTCGGGCCAATAGACATCTCCTATGAAACGTGTGTAAGTTTCTTACAAAGTACGCAAGGGCCACTATAACCTATCCTCTTCTAACTTCTGCAAGAACTATTCTACATAAGATTATTATCAGCTGCATTCGTCCAAAAGCCTCATCTAAGACTGATGTATCCAAATTTGAGGCCAAATTGATGTGGGCTATTGAAAGGGGAGTACTGTTCTCACTGCCTCACACAATAATATTGCATATGTATCGGACAGTGTCGAAGGACAAAGGACAGCTACCCTATGGAGCTTTAGTGACAAGGATCTTTGATTATCTTAAGATAGACATACCGAGAAGATTCAGCACTAAAACTCTTCCCACAATGGCTATTGACATGAAAATGATTAATAAGATGAGACTGAAGGATGTTGCAGAGACATGGAGAAGAAAAGAAAAGGAATTGGCTAAAGCAGAGACAGCAAAACGAAAAGGTAAAGGATTAGCTGCTGCTGAGCCAAGTTCTAAAAGGAGAAAACAACTCCTACTGGTAGATGAAGAAGATGAAGAAGAAAGTATTTCCGCAATTCTGGCAAATATGCGTCAAACTTCTCAGAGAATGTCTGAACCAGAAGTAGAAACACATGCGAGAGAACATTATCGGCCACTGAGAACATGAGAAGAATGATGCATCGAATCGAAGAAGATCCGAAGAAGAAGAAATTGAATCGGGAAGAAGAAGCGAAAGAAGAGGAAGAAGGAGATCGGGATAAAAAAAAGAAGGGGAACAAGGTCGAATGAAGCATCAAATCGGGGGAGCATCCTACCGATAATATTGACATTCAAGTAATCGTAGCTTCATGCGGGAATGCTGATTATCGAAAGTCATAGCACCGCTAACGAGATCGAAATCAGCAAGTAGCAATGGAAACCTCCTTCAATAATGATCGGAGACTCTCGAGAAGACAGTTAATGAATGCATTGACAGGGTTGAGAAGTCTGCATCAGATATGGAGGATTTCACCCTTGTTCGGACCCCAAACAAGAAAACTTCTTAAAAACATCTTCTGCTTTAGAAACTGGTTTGTTTTTAACTGACTAACTTTTTTTTGAGGATGACAAAAAGGGGGAGAGTAGACATGGCTATATCTGAGATATGGTTAATTCTAACATTTCTGAGCTTTTACATGACATAGTTGGCTTTATTGTTGTGTTAATGCATGAAAGTTCTGATGGCCTATGATATTTTCTTATATGCTGATGACACTATATCATGTTGAGCTGTGATATGAAGATATGTTGCTGCTGGATTGTCTATACAGGGTTGATATGAGCTATTCTTATGAGTTGAGCGAGAATAGTTGGAAGCGAGGCTCTATTTAACCATATTTTGCGGGGACATTAAGCCATATGTATGAAATGTTTTGTCACCATCAAAAGGGGAGATTGTTGAGAAAACTCCTAGTTTTGATGCTTACAAAACATTCTATGAATGATATTTATTTCAATCTCTTGAAGGAAAAGAACTCGAGAAAGACATAGGCTTTAAAAGTACGCTAATAGCGGAAGACAAAACATGAGATGTCTTAGAGTCGACCGTGCAGGACGGAAAGACTCATCCAGACCGAGATTTAAGTCGACAAGACTGGAGTATCGAGATTTAAGTCGGCCCATCTGGAGGCATCGAGATTTTAAGTCCGAACGAACAGCATCGAAAATCTAGGCGGACTCGAGTCTTAAGACCGTCGACTTAAGATGAACTTATACGATAAGATCACCAACGGTACAGTATTTCACTTACCTTGTTTATGTTGATTCTGTTATACTAATCTGATTGACATGATCAATTAGTGGGCAACTTCCAAAGAAGAATAGAGCACTTATGGAAGCCCAGATTCTGATTGTATGGGCGAACAGAATCTAAGGGGATCTGATCTACCCTCAACGGTGAAAAAGACTTGCCTTATAAAGTCTGTCCAAGAAAGGGAAGACAAAAACTCTCAAGGAAAGAGCCAACGGTCGAGTGTGGCTTGTAGGTAGAGTATTTAAGGATAGGTTGAGACTTAGGGGTAGATGAGATGAACATTATTCCAAAGCTGATTCCATTCTTCAATTGTTGTTCATAGTGCGTATTTGAGTGATCTCAGTGTATTACCAAAAGAGAGTGACTTAGTGAGACAGATCATCACCGAGTACAAACACTCGAGGCGTGTAATCACCGTTGATCATATAGTGAAATACAGCCGATTGGCTGGTCGCCGGAGAGTGGACGTAGGCTTGTCTAAAAGCCGAACCACTATAAATAGTGTTTGCAATCTTCTCTCACTCTCTCTACTTAATTTCAATTCGTTGATTGCAAAAGTTATATATATTTGCGTGGTTAATCTCTCTACACCTATTCACCCCCCCTCTAGGTGTTTATACTAGTTATATCAATATTGGGTGAGATGATTAGTGTCGAATCTGCATGTCGAAACATATCCATTTTCATTGTTGAACTGGACTAAACTGGTGCTCTTTTCTTGTGTAAAAATTTCCAAGCTAGGAAACCTTCTTCTTGATGAAAAATGGGGAAATGGGAACTGCTTGCGCCGACGATAGACATTCTGATGGCTGCAATTAAGCCTAGGATGAAGCTTATATGAATGAAATTGGAGACATCAACAATTTTAACCTATTTATGAGACCATCTGCCAGCCCCATACAGGTGAGATAGCTCCTAAATTTGTTCTTAGAGGCTAGAAAATGAGTGTTAAGAAAGCCTGAGAGCACTTTGATACTTATCCTTTGTTTTTCTCTGCAAGTAGGATTTGATGTATAGAGATGGGTTTGGACATTACTCAGATAACTAATTACTTGAGAAGGAAAGAGGGGCAGGAGGCTTTCCACATCGACCCTTCCTATATTCCCGTGAACTACACGCTAGCCAGGTATTGTTCATGATACAAGAGCTTCACTCAAATCAAGGGCATGGAAAATTTCTGGAGAATAATAAACCATGTGGTTTGGCTCCTGTAGCGACCTGGTTCAGAAGAACTACATAGAAAGCGACACAGAATCCTCGGTGTTGCTGGTTCTAAAAGAACTCATAGAGACCCATCTCCGCATTTGGATATATAGGTAAGGCGCTTTAGATTTTAGAAACAGGAAAAGAGAAAAATCATGCCAATGCATTTAATCTCAACCCTGCAACATTTGATTAATTTGAGATTTAATCATGATTTTATTATAATTAGCAGAATTAGCGCATAGACATTAATTGACAATAATGAATGTTATATTCTTATTCATCGTCAAGATGTCTTTCTTTGTTGTAGACATTAGGAGTATCGAATATTGGGTTTTCACAGATTAAACTGTTTTCCTTTTGAGCAGTGGGACTATAGATATAGTCACTCCTTTGTCAACAACTATGCGCAACATCGAAGCACTTAAGCTCAAACTACAGGATAAATGGTACCCTTGGAACCACAACAATATGGTAAGCGCCATTCAAATCAAGTTGGAGAAAAGCTTTCGTGCAGTAATTCATAGTAAACTAAAACGAGACACTTTGGTTTCTAATCAGCTCGAGGTATACGAAGGGCTTACATTCATTGCTGTGTTGGGATCGGGACACAAAGTCCCAATGTATCTCCCCTCTCATGCACATGTTTTCTTCAAGAGCTTCCTATCGAATACACCCATGCCACGGGCACTGAGTCAACAATGAGAAGCAACAATACTCAATACTAATCTGACAGTAGTCAATTTCACAACTGGAGAAAAAATCTCCGTATAATCAAATTCCTTCTTTTTGTTGAAACCCTTTTACTATTAACCTTGCTTTGTACCTCTTACTTCCATCAGGTTCTTCTTTGACCCGATACACCCACTTGTTTTGCCTTTGCCTTCTTCCCATCTAGTAACCGAGTTAACACCCAAGTTTTATTTTTCTCGAGTGAATCCAACTCATCCTGCATTGCTAACTCCCACTTAACAGAATCTTCAACCTGTACTGCTTCCGAAAAATTTTCTGGTTCGCCAGCATCAGTCAAAAGCAAATAATACAATGACGGAGAATATCTCTGTACAGGTTTATGTGTTCTACTAGATCTTCTCAAAGTGGGATCAGGTATACGTGATTCTTGTTCAACAACAGTTTTAGGAATTTTGACCAGAACACTTTTAGAATTCTCTTCCACTTCAATCTTTGTATTCTCCACCAAATTTTCCTTCACACTAGATTCTGCCACGGATTTGTCCTTGTACAACATATTCTCATTGAACGTAACATCAGCAGTTCTTATTATTTTTCTATTTTGTTTATCCCAGAACCGATAGCCAAAATAATCAGAACCATATCCAATGAAAAACACTTTTTAGCTTTTGCATCAAGTTTATCTCTATTTTCAGAATCTACGTGGACATAGGAAACACAACCAAAGACTTTCAGATGCGAGAGACTTACCTTCTTTCCACTTCATTCTTCTTCTGGTAACTTAAAATCAAGTGGAACCGAAGGTCCCCTATTAATTAGATATGCTGCTGTATTAATTGCATCTGCCCAAAACATCTTGGGTAATCTTGCATGCAATCTCATACTTCTTGCACACTCATTCAGAGTTCTGTTCATCCTCTCAGCAACTCCGTTTTGCTGCGGTCTATTGGGAATAGTTCTCATCATTCTGATTCCGTTCTCTGCACAAAATTGCTTGAATTCCTTGCTATCATATTCACCGCCATTATCATATCTTAAACATTTAATTTTCAGGCCAGTCTCGTTCTCCACTTCAGCTTTCCATCTTTTAAAAATAGTAAACACGTCAGATTTATTTTTTAGAAAATAAACCCATACCTTTCTGGTGGAGTCATCAATAAATGTGACATAATAGCGCGAGTCTCCAAGGGATTGCACAGGAGCTAGGCCCCACACATCTGTATGCACCAACTCTAATTTTTCTTTCTTCGGTTCTTTTCCAATCTTCGAAAAACTAACACGTTTATGCTTACCCATAACACAATCTTCACATAGGCCAATATCTATGGACTTCAAATTAGGCAATTTTCCCTTAGATGCTAATATCTTCATTCCTTTTTCGCTCATATGTCCAAGCCTGCAGTGCCATAATTTAGAATCAATTTCTGATTCAGCAATTGCTGCAGTTTCTCTATTGATTTCAGTCACGTAGAGCGTTCCTGACTTTGTTCCACGTGCTACAACCAGAGCACCTTTAACAATTTTCCAAGAGCCATCCCAAAAAATAGTCCCGTAACTCGTGCTTTGTCTAGTTGACTTATAGAGATCAGATTTCTCTTAAGTCCTGGAACATATCTGACATCATGCAACTTCCATTGATATCCGTTAGTAGATTTTATATAAATATCACCATTTCCCATAATATCCAAAGGTTCATCATCAGCAAGATAAACCTTTCCAAATTTTCCAGCAACAAAATTGTGCATTAATTCTTTGCATGAAGTAGAGTGAAACGATGCACCTGAGTCAAGAATCCACGACTCAATTGGACTATCAATGCTCAAAATTAAGGCATCACTATTTTGAATCTCTTCAAAAGTTACATTTACCGATTTTTCTTCCTCTTGATTTCAATCTCGATATTAAACTTTCTTCTTTGGAACTCTACAATCCCGTTTCAGATGTCCCTTCTTTTCGCAATTCCAACAAATAATTTCACCACGAGGTCTCGATTTGCTTCTCCCTCTGGACTTTGATCTACCATGGTACTGGTTTCGTCCCTGTTGATTGCTTCTCCCTCTGCCTTCAATATTTAAGGCAGCACCCGAAAATTTATCCGATTCTCTTCTGCGAATATCCTCGCTAAGAATCAAACTCGGATTGCTTGAAGCTTCAACTTTTTCTTACCAGACGAACTGCTTATTGCAGTCACAGTTGCACTCCAACTTTCAGGTAGAGAAGATAATAAAATTAAAGCTTTTACCTCGTCATCAACTTTGATATCCACCGAACTCAACTGAGTTGTGATCACGTTGAATTCGTTGATGTGATTTGTCACAGAAGCAAGCTCGTCCATCTTCAAATTGAAAAGACAACGCATCAAATATACCTTGTTTGATGTAGAAGGCTTCTCGTACATGTCAGACAACGCCGCCATCAAATCCACCGTTGTCGCCTCATTGGCAATGTTGAAAGCAACGTTCCACGCCAATGTAAGACGAATCAAACCTAGAGCTTGTCGATCTAACAATTCCCACTCTGCTTGCTTCATAGATTATGGTTTCTCTCTAGACAGAGGTTGATGCAAGTTCTTCTGATACAGCATATCCTCGATTTGCATCTTCCAGAAACCAAAATCTTTGCCATCAAACCGATCAATCTTCACCTTTCCTTCGTGCATATTCGCTCTCACTATTTCGCCAAAAGCAGGCTCTGATACCAGTTGTTGGGGGGAACGCGAATATGCAAAGAATAAAAGCAGGGAAGAAAAAGAGGGCAATCAGGAATTGTGACGTGGAAAACCCTTCCAAAATCAAGAAGGGAAAAACCACGGTGCCGCACTAGGCAATCTCTTCACTATCAGTGTTACAAGCTTAGGGTTACAAAGCTTCAGCGTTACAACTATAAAAGAAATTGCCCTATTTATAACATGAGTCTAGGGCATACATATTAAAGGAAATTACATATATGCTATTAGCAGTAATATAAACTCTATTTCCTTTAATATCTCAGGATGGGTGACCTACTGGGAAGTGTCTACCCACAATAATATTTTTCTCCATCAGACTCCACAATTCCATCACCAGGTTCAGACCTCACCTTTGATGCTTTTCCCTTCCCATTGAAATTTAAAATAATACCATTACAGATCCTATTGCCAGACTCGAAGCCATCTCAATGAATTCAATAATTGTCTTCCCAAAATCAGTGGGGGATTACCGGAGACCAGATTCTCAATGAGTTTCGTCCATCCATGTAGATCCCCAAATCCAAATCGCATGGAGAGAAACATCATAAACCACTGCAGCATCAGTTTCAAATGCAATGAATTAAATAATCCCATTTGTTGTTGTAAACGTCTCTCAAAGGTGGTGCACCATATTTAATAACGGTAAGAATACTCATACTTTTGAAAAAGCATCATTTCAGGATATATGTTTGGTGAATATGACAAAAAAATGCAAGTTTTTCAGATGTGATGTTTTGTGCCTTGTAGTAGACAAAAAATCTCATTACAGAAAATCTAGCTCACAAGTAGTTAAAAGAAAACAATTTCAAGAAAAATGTCTTAATAGTGGTAAAAGTGCAAGATGACATTGCTAGTGGCAATGGACCTTGATGTGTGCGGAACATCTTATCTTAAACGAAGCTTTCTTTTACCTTAAACAACTCCACTTTTGAGAAGAATTGCCTCATTATCCTTTTTATCATGGTTCTTTGTCATTAAATCTTTAAATATTGCCAGAAATTGCCCATGCTGGTTGCCTTTTTGTTGATTAAAAAAAAAGCTATAATTATTGGGGGAACTAATGTTAATAGCTTATTATTTGATAAATATTAAAATCAATCAAGATTCATGAACTACTTTCGACACCTTTTTAATTTGATAAACACCAAGAAAATACCGTGAGACAAAAATGCTACAGGGATTCACAGTATACTTTCAAGTGTTTGTTCTTGGCATTGAAGATTAATAATCCAGTACTTTTTCACATTATGACATAAAAAGAGTTTTAGAAGGAGTTCAAGAATTTTCAGAGGCTCTCCACATTTTACATTTAATTAGGTTGGTGAAAATTAATTAAATTGAATCAATTTTTTTCACCACTCTGTTTAGTGAGTGTACTCAACGCACTTATAAACCATATTAAATAAGACAATTACTCATTTTTCAAAAAGTGATCACGCATAAACAGTAAGTCATATAAAATTTCTCTATTTAGGTGGTTTTTATTTTGTCGGTTATTTAGCTGGTTAATAAGTGCCGTAAGAGAACATGAATATTTTACTAGAAATTGTTGTCGTTAGATGAATATAGGATAGATTAATATACTTTTTCCTGTCTTGATTTACTTGCCTTTTTGTTCTTACGTGCTTCCAAAATGCGTTGGTAACTAAATTTTGAGAGGCGAGTTGCTTAGCCAATAACTTGTTGATAAGCTACGTGTACATTTTGAAAATTACCGACATTTTTGTTTAAACAAAATTACCAATTTGAGTATTTGATGACAAGTTACCGATTAATTTCATATATCATTTGAGATACTCAACAACTTTTGTATGAATTTTTTTTTTCGAAACTCCTGACTGTTGTCATAGTTTACAAATACTTTTTCTTTGAAAAATGTCTACATGTTAAAGTTACTAACTTCTATACAAATTTAGCAACCGTAACTTAAGTGTTTTACCAACTTATCTCCGATTAATTTGCTAAATGATCTTGGTTATACGAATTCTTTTTATGTGACATATCAACTTGATTTTTTTTTTTGATGCCTAGGATCCGCCGGCCCGACTCGCTTACGCGTGCCAGCCCACGGCCCGTAGAGTGTGCGTGCACCCCAAACCAAGCGTTAGTACCTGGGGGGAGCTAGCAGAGGAGCCCACCACCCTCGCCCCCCACCTAAAATGCATTAGCCAACTGGGTGATTTGATCCCAGGACCTTGTGCGTGGAGGTCCCAAAGCCGAACTGACTCAGTTGGCTCGCCGGTGGGTATATCAACTTGATTTTGGTAGCTTTGAAAACTATTTTTGATCAGTTACCATTTTCTGTTTGCTGATATTATGTATTTGTTTAAGTAACTAACTCTTATATAAAGTTATCATCTCTCATTAACTATTCCATTAATATGGAAAGGACACAGGACGTTACAACAAACAAGTTGTCGATCAACTTTACTGTCACCAACAAGATTTAATAGTCATGAACAATTTCACGAATTTACCGGCAGGGAAACACAATTCCCAGTTTTTACACGAGTCATCCATATTCCAATCGTTTGGAAGTTTCTCGTGAGCTTCAATCCTCTCTACCATTGAGCGAATTGTCTACAAACCGCTAGGAGCTTATGTCCTTTACTTTTCGAGCTCACAAAGTAGATTTTGCAGGAGGCGGTTCCATTATCTACTTTGGTCCCTTCAACCTCCTATAACCCCATTACATCTGCATTTCCATAGAGACTTACACTGTTTTGAGTCACTAGACTTTAGGTTATATCGGAGTTACGAGAACCAGCAACACTTTTCCCCTATTCGTTAGGAAAATAATGGGGCTCATTGACAGAGAAAGATGTCAAGAATCCTTTAGACAATACCCGTTTAGATGGCCGGTGAAATGAGAATATCAAAGGGGGAGCAAAGAAACTTCATTCTTGACTCTCACCAACTCAGCTCTTTTGTATGAACAGACAACGCGTGGTTGGGAACGTTATGTGACTATCTTCAAGTTGGTGTTGAATTGAAAAATAATACGAAATTCTGACAAACGTTAATTTGATTCATTCTTCTTAGGAAACGAAATATTCAATGAACGCATATCAATGTTACAGCACAAGAAGCCATTACAGCACAAGAAGTCACGAGTTTATGAATTATATAGAATGAAATAGCATGTGCCGTGCTGACAGACGCGTTTTCAGCCTCTGCCGACAGGAGAAAATATTAGGTGCGTGCGACGTGCCAGCGTGTCAAACGGGAAGATGCCTCGCTGATCGACACGTGTCTTGGGTGTCAGTCCACGTCAAAAGTCTTCTACTCATTTTCTCTCTCTTATGGCCCTTTTCTCCTTTTCTTTTCTTGATCAGCGCGTTCTCTTCTGCCAAATTTTTTCAAATCCAGCGCCACTTCTTCTCTCTCCCCTCTACACTTTCTCTCTCCGTCTCTTCACCTTCACGCACACTTCTTCTCTCTCCCCTCTAGACTTTCTCTCTCCGTCTCTTCACCTTCACGCACAGCTTCTTCTCTCTTCCCTGCCAAATGTTTTCTCTCTCTTGCACTTCTTTCTAAGGTGCGACTCTCTCTGTCTCCCTCTCCCTCCGACCGACCCTCAAGCCCTCCAGACACCGTGCGTCGACCAACGACCACCGCAAGCATCCATGTCGGCCGAGAGCGAGCACCGGCTTCTCTCCCCGAACCCATGAAAGCCATGATGCCAGTCTTGGCGACGGGCCACTTGTACTTGATCCCGAGCGAGTCGAGCTCCTCCCTAATGAGTTGGCTCGTCCAGTGCTCTTCAGACCTGAGCTCATCCTCCTTATGATGTCTCGCATCCACCGGAAGAACTCCCGGTCCTTGGCCGATTGGAGCAAGCCTTGGGTCAAAGACTTGAACTCGGGCTCGAGATTGAGCTCCAGAGCGCACGAACGACAGACGGGGAAGAGGGAGAGCGATAACAGCAGCAAGTGAGCGAGTCCCATTTTGGAAGAACGGCTCAAAAACTCGACGCGATTACAAGTTTGATGAAAAGTGAAAACCGGATGAGCGATGACACAGAGTGAAGATGCGTGTAGATGAGTCTCGTTGTTCTGTTGCTTCTTGGTAGAGGCGAGACAAGTTCGGAAGAGAGAGAGGGACGTTCTAGCAAAATGTATTTCCTCAAATTCTCGTAGATTCTTGAAGTAAAACGACAAATTTTATTAATTTTTCTTCCATTTTTTGTCCATCCTTTTGAACATCCAAAAAAAAAAAATTACAATGCTCCTCTACGAGGCCCATATGAACAATTCAACGAGCAGAGAAACAAAGTATTTCGGCCGACCGTAACCAATCGTAATAAAAACATCGACATATCTAACCATCGAAACCCAACCTACTAAAGAAAATTGCTAAAATCGTGTAGCATTATGGAAATATCCGAAGCTCACTAATGATTCCCCTGTGAAGAAAGAAGCTTGCAACATCTGGGTCGTCGGGTTTGATCGCGTGCATCACCAAGAGCACAGGGCGGGCTGGCTGCACTGCACTATCGTGCGTTGTAGCACATCCCGAAGCTCGGAGTTCCTTCCACTTCCAGTGACACATTGCTCATGATGGGGCCATATGACGACGTCTCCGAGAGCATCATCTCCTCGGGGGTGGCGAAATGGATGTTCGCCCAGGCGGGACGTCACCGAAAAGGCGTAGTCCCGAAATGACAGACAAACTTCTCGGTCTTCGAACAACGTTTCATGAAATCCCAAACTCCCTGGGTGGGGGACCGTCGGCCGCGCGTGGTGTTTGTCGAGGGCGACGCGGTGGTTCGTCCATTGAAAGAGGGCTTGGGTCGACGGATTGGAGAGAGAAGAGACAGGGCGGGGGACCGTCGGCCATGCGCGGTGGTCATCGAGGGTGGCACGGTGGTTCGTCCGTCGAACAGGGCTTGAGTCGACGGCTTGGAGAGAGAAAAGACAGAGCGGGAAGTCTAAGAGGGAGGGCGCAAGGGACCCGTCGATCGGGCGCGGTGGTCCTCAATCGGCACGCGGTGTCTAGAGGGTTGGGGGGCGTCGGAGGGAGAGGGAGAAAGAGAGAGTCCTTAGAGAGAAGTGCAGGAGAGAGAAAACATTTGGCAGGGAAGAGAGAAGCTGTGCGTGAAGGTGAAGAGACGGAGAGAGAAAGTGCAGAGGGGAGAGAGAAGAAGTGGCGCTGGATTTGAAAAAATTTGGCAGAAGAGAACGCGCTGATCGAGAAAAGAAAAGGAGAAAAGGGCCAGAAGAGAGAGAAAATGGGCAGAAGACTTTTGACGTGGACTGACACCCAAGACACGTGTCGATCAGTGAGGCCCCTTCCCGTTTGACACGTTGGCACGTCACACGCACCTAATATTTTCTCCTGCCGACAGAGGTGAAGTTCCCCGAAGCCTGCAGCTTCTCTCGAGATTTGCGGTTTAGTCAATGTTTGACTCCTGTTGCCCACGGGATTCTTTCAACTTCCTTGAAATGCACAATACCGTGTTTTCCGTCATCCAAGTCTCGTGGAGTCAATATAAAATGTGGTGTAATTTCATATGTTGTGATTTGCCTTTCAGAATTTTAGTTGGTGCAGCAAAGATGAAAAGGAAAAAGGATCTGTTTATACTTTTTCCTCAAACTTTATATGACCACCATACAAGTGATCTTTTTTATGAGATTTCTATTTTTCCAAAATTTATGTTCCAACAAAAATACTTGCATACATAAAAACACCCCAGGTTTTATGGGGTTAATGCAATAAAAATGAACAAATTTTAGCGGATGGTGCTGCTATAGTTAGTGGTGAACTTGCTTTGGTAAAAATTTATTAATAGCTTATTTGTTATTGACATCTAAATATTGGCGACCCAATTAGTTGTTAATTGCATAGAAAAACATGAATCAGCCTCAATCCCTAACAAAAAAAAAATCAATAATCACATTTTACATATTATGTTTCGTTTGTTTCACGGAAAATGCAAAATTTTTAGAAAAAAATTTCCAAAACAAAAATGATCGCCTGTGTCACTTAAAATAATTAGCCAATGAAAAATGATTTCATTGTTGATGAGAGTCTATATCTAAACATTTTTATAAACGATGAAAATTTTTTCTGTTCATTCATTTTGGTCAGTAATTTAGGAAATAATTTTTTTGGATAATATGTTCGAAATTATTCATTTTTTACTAAACAAATCTACTTTTAATTACATTTTTTTCATGCATTCTTTAAAATTTGGCCAAGCCCATAGTAGGGGGCTGAAATTTATAAATGAAAGAAGTGCTGAGGTGGAAAAATAAAATTTATTAGAGTAAATTCGGGGATAAAGACAATATCTTTATAAAAAAAAATTTCAAAGGACATTGAAGGAATGCCTTCACAACCATATCATAGCAAGATTGAAGCAAAGAAGAAGTATCGTGGTCTTGCACATTACAGGAAATGACAAAAGAAAATAATAAATTAGGTTTCGTCTGTCACGAAAAATGAATAATTTAAAAATAATTATTTGTGTCATTTATAAAAAAAAAATTAATTTTTTTATCATTCACATAAGTGTTATGTGAATAAATAATTATTGACAATGAAAATATTTTTTTTAATTAATTATTTTAATGAAACGATCAATCATATCTTGAGCAAATCCCGGCAGCTTCACGTGAGGTTTGAGAGGGGAAGGAATATTGAGAGTAATATATATTTATTTTAAAATAAGAAAATTGAGATTAATAGTTCACACAAAAAAAGAAAAAGTATAAAAGGACATAGGAACGTTGGGACGGCCGCCTCTGCTCAGCCCTCAGACACGCAACAATTAGAGGGGACGGCTCCACAATTTGAGAGACAAAAAAAAAAAAAAAGGGGCGACTGTTCATCGTTCTTAGGGGGTCTTGTTCGGCCGGTTTGGTTTCATTTCTCGCTGTCGTTGCTGCTTTCGTCCGGCGGTCCCTGGTTTTGCTTTCTCGTCGAAATTCTCGAGACCTTGTTTGCCGGTGTTGACATCCAGCTCCTGTCCTTCTACGAACGCCGCCGCCGCCCCTCACAAGTCATTGCGCTCGCTGCCGGCTTGCCCATCGTCTCGTCGCGCCTCTATCTCGCTTGCTGGCTCGCTTCGTCGCACCCAGCATGTCCTGCTGCAGCCGCGACAGCAGCTTTGCCGGCTTATTTTAACACCGCAGCAGCAGTCCCCAGCGGTTTCCGGTGATTCCAAGTGGCATCCCGGCTCCACTTGACGCCACCGCTTGCTGTTTCTGTTTTTTTTTTTTCCTCTGCTACGTTTGATTTCTTTACGCAGGTTGCCTAGAGCAGACTAGCATTGATCGAACCCACACCGTCGCCGCCAAGCGTAGTCCGACCAACAAACCTTCACTGTATCATCTTTTGTTCTAGCGAACCTGTCTGCAATTTGCTGCGTCCTTGCTGAATTGCCATCGTTGCTCCTTTAGTCCTGACGTTCCTCCTCACCGGTTGCTATAAAGCTCCCCGCCCCCGGTCCCATTCTTGGAAACAAATATTTCAAACTAGGTAATTTCTCGAACCAATTCAATTTGTTTATACATTGCCTAGTTTGCAATTATTAATTATCTAATTTGATATTATTCAGTACTAATCTTGATTTATTTGAGATTTTAGGCATCTCCGTGTTAGGAAATTTCCTATTTTGATAATTCGATCAAGTTTATGGATTGCATAAACAAATCTTAAAAAATTTGATAATGATTGTAATATTCCTTATACGTAAATTTCAATTCAATAAAAAGATACATAGACAAATCATCCAACCTAAAGAAATATAAGTTAACAAAATTTCAAAATCTTATATTCTTCCACTCTTTCTTTAGAAATGCGTATCTAATTAAATTAAGAAGCACCTAAAATTGTCAACAATCCAGCTTTTTCAGATTTATTTTTCTTGTTGCCTTTGACTCGTAATAGGAAAGTGACTCCAACAAAGAAAAAGCATCACTTAGTTCATGACTATTACTATAAAGATGAGGCCCCTCAAAGCACCCTAGAATAGTTGGTTTGCTACCGACGCTATTGGCGACTGAGGAGCAATTTTGTCTCTCTCTCTCTCTTTTTCGGATTATCATCTAACTATTTTCCTTTTTTTATATCGAAAATTTTAACCTCACCTAAGTGCCAATTCTTCTTTTCTTTTTCTTTTTCAGGTACATATGTTTCATATTTTAGTTTACTTAGACTTCGACTTCCGCTAGATTATGTTGACTTGATATGGTCCACCATTGTTAGCGGATTTCAAGCTTCACGCTTTCACAAGCCAAAAAATAAATAAATGAAGACTAGTTTCGAGGTTGCATCGGTAAATTATTTTGTTTTACGTTTTGTTTAATTCTATCTTTATTTCTGACACAATTATACATTTTTTCCCTTAAGTTTCACAGCACATAAAAATTGATAAGTAATTTACATATAATTCTCTTATATTTGAATAAACATGTTAAACCTTAATAAGAAAGTAAAAAGTTCAGCTTTCTCAAAAGCGCGAACAAACAAGTCCTAAGAAGACTCAGCTAACTCTGACCATCGGTATCAACTCCTTAAGTTATATTTTATTGTGTCATTTGTGAAAACAATCTATGCATGTACTTATATCTATCAATAAAAAGAAAGTAAGGTAAAATGGGGCTTAATGGTTGGACTACGTAATCACAAAGTTCCATCTCCTCCCTTTCCCTTAACATTGATTAGACATAGCTCTTTGCCATAAATTAGAAAAGGAAAAAAAAGAGTTTAATCATCACATTTGATTCAGTTACGTCAGCTTGCCTTTCTTATTTTCAGTTTACTTAGACTTGACTCTGGTGGGCGCCGGGCCACCTATGGAAATCGGAAACAAAAGCTCAATTTCACTTGACTCGACTAACACAATTTTGCACGAAATGCATCATACCAAATTTCCCATCCACCATTCAACTTGTGGGGCTTAGGCCATTTCTTAATCCTTCAATTATATATCTACAAATGGAAACTGATCCTCGCTTACCTACTTGACCATCATTTGTTGGTCCCTGTTAAAGCATGTCAACTCTTTTGTGATTTGCTTTGAGAATTTTAACAGACGTAGCTGAAATGAAAGGGAAAAGGAGCTCTTCTCCAGAAATTGGATCCATACGCCATGGCTCATCGGGAACTAAGTTCGAGGTGTTCTTGAGTTTTCGAGGACCGGATACTCGCACTAGTTTCACAGATTTCCTCTATCATACCCTGCTTGATAAGGGTATCAGTGTTTTCATAGATAAGCAGGGAATTGATGTTGGTGAAGAGATTGATCTTGAGATTTTCCAAGCCATTGATGAATCAAAAATTTGCATTCCTATCTTCTCTAGAGATTATGCCTTCAGTCGTTGGTGCCTACGCAAGTTGGAACGCATGATGCAGCGTAGGAAAACCAACAAACTAGAGATTTTGCCCATTTTTTATGACGTGGAACCCTCTGACGTGAAGCTTGAAACCGGAGTGTATAAGGATGCACTAATGTTGCATAAAAAGGAACTTGGGGTTGAGATTGTGCAACGCTGGGAAAAGGCGCTCAAGGAAGTTACTAAAATCAAGGGATGGGACTCCAAGAATATAGGGTATGTTAACTTCATCTTCCCTTTTCTCTCTATTTCTTTTGCTTGAATGCAGCTTGTAGTTTGAAAGAGCACAATTTTTTCTTTGGTCTGGACCAAAAATTGTGATGGATATTGCATGGAATTCTGCACTCCATTGTCTCAAGAGTCTAGGATTACCTGCTCGGCACAAGCATTATAACCTATCATGCTAGATTGAACATAACCAAAGAATCATGTTTTATTCTTATGTTCATTGGGTCCAACATTAATTTCGTAGCTTCATGTTATTGTTTGATCTTGCAAGTGTACAAGTTTGCCACCGATCTTATAATTCACTTGATAATGTTTTGTGTTTTGACACAGCCACGGAGAACTTGCACATTTGATTACTCGGAAAGTGTTAGTTAAGCTTAAGGTGTCTTGTGTGCATATATCCAATCATTTAGTTGGCATGGACAAATCGGTGGATGAAGTAGTAAATTTGCTGAATGTTGAATCTAAGGACATAAGGCTCATCGGTATTTGGGGAATGGGTGGAATAGGCAAGACAACTCTTGCCAAGGTTGTCTATGGTAAACTATCTACTAATTTTGACAGTTGCAGCTTCATTTCAGATATTCGAGAAGCATCACAAGGTTCTGGTCTTTTGAATGTGCAGAGGCAATTAGTTTTTGATATCATTGGTGATGTAGGAGTTAAACTTTCTAGCATTGATGATGGGAAGAATATGATTAGAGATCGATTTTGCATGAAGAAAGTTCTTATTTTTCTTGATGATGTAGATCATACGAGGCAACTCATGGCATTGGCAGCTAAGAAAGAGTGGTTTGGTTCAAGAAGTAGAATAATTGTTACCACAAGAGACAAAAGTGTTTTTGATCAATTCCTAGATCAATTTGAGCATTGTTTGATTTATAAAGTTAAGGAACTCAACAATCTTGTAGCTCTTCAACTTTTTAGCAAGCATGCCTTTAGAAGCAACTCTCCTCCAAATGCACTCTTGAGTCTATCTAAGAAAGTTATTGCACAAACAGGAGGGCTTCCTTTGGCTGTTGAAGTGATTAGCTCATTCTTATGTGGAAAAAAAGAAGTAGTGTGGCAAGATATGTTGAAAAAGATGAAATATTCTCAACACAAGGATGTGAAGAAAAAGTTAATGTTGAGTTACGAGGCTTTAGATCATCAACAACAACAAATATTTCTTGATTTTGCTTGCTTTCTATCGGGATATAATAAGAGTTATCCATATTATATGTGGGATGACTGTGAATTTTTTCCGAATGAGGGGATTGAGGTTCTGCTTTTAATGTCTTTAGTGAAGACTGGAGAAGACAATCTAATATGGATGCATGATCAGCTTAAGGACTTAGGTAGGAGCATTGTGTACGAAGAAAGTTGCAAAGACCCAACAAAGGGTTCTCGAGTGTGGTCAAATAGTTCTGGAGCGTGGTGGAATCAGCAAGGTGGTCCAGATATTGTCCAGCAAAAGAAGGTATAAGTTTAAGTGCACCCTTGTTTTCTTATTTCATTGCAAAAATCTTCCTTGGACTGTTTTCCCTTTATTTTGGGCTCTATTTGGAACTCCTCAATTTAAACATAATCTTTCTCAATTTAGGGAACTGGAACTGTTGCCGTGCAATATTTTCCATTACAAGGGCATCCCCAACTCCCTATTTTGACATCAGAAGACTTAGTCAAAGTGCCAAATATTAGATTGCTCCAACTAACAGGTTGGACTCTCTCTGGAGACTTTGGGGATCTCTTTTCAGAATTGAGATGGCTTACTTGGAAGTGGTGTCCAGAAGAAATGCAAGCAAACAACTTTTGCCCAAAAAATCTAGTCATCCTTGAGCTACAGAACAGCAAAATAGACGAATGTTGGGGTGGTTGGACTCAACTCAAGGTATGTGTGTGCAAATAATTTGGTATAATCTGTTGTATTTTCTTCCAATCGCAGCTTAAGTAGCACCGATTTTGACATGCGACACGACACAACACGCTATGACACGCCAACACGTCATTTTTAAAGAAATAGAAAATTTTAACACATTAGGGCATATCATATATTAAATTTATATTTTTATGTATATACGATAAATTATCATTTTTATTATTATTTCAATCAATTTAGTATGATTCAAATCTATAAATAAATAAATAATAATAAAAGTTTAGAATTAATTTACTCTAAATATATTAAATCAAAAATTTTAAAAATTGAAAATAGGGTTTAAGGCCCTCCTCCTTTGGGCCCATTCATTTCAAGCTCATTGAATTGGCCTTTGACTGGCCCATTCCTCACCAAAACCACAACTTTAAAAACTCGTGCTCCTCCTTAGTGTGGGGTTGACTTCTAGAGATGTTGATCCCGCGGGAGAAGAGGGGCACTTGGAGATAGATTGTGTGGAAGACCTACAACTCGGAACCCTTCTTCCATTCAACCAAAAACCCTTCTTCCAAGCCTTTGCCATCGTCTGCGGCATCGTCTCCGGTGTCACCAGCAAGCTGCCTCTACTAGAACACTCACCTTGCGCATCTCTCCCTCCTCTCTTTTTTTTGTCTCTCACCCTCCTTGCTTATGATAGGGGCTCTACTTGCATTACCTCCCCTTCTCATCGATCGTGATGATCATCTCTTCTGATTTTCTTCTTAAAAAAGTAGTCTCGGTATTGATCCTGAGACTCAAGATAGAAATAGAGTTTCCTTACTCCCTTTTCTTTTATAATGTCTTTATATATTTATATTTTGACCCTAATTTATTGAAATTTTTTTTAAATTGATCTATGCGTGTTGGTTTTGCATGTCGGGATTTTGGACTCGTGTGTCGCTAGTGTGTCAAGTCGACCATGTGTCAAATGTCCAACACCTGTTGACCATGTGTTGGAACATGTCGGAGTGTGTTAGACATGTGACATGAAGGCTCTTGGGGAATGTCTGTGCCTCCTAGGTTGCAGCTCTTGTGTCGCATGGGGTTGTATATGGTCATTTTATTAATTTTTTTTATTAAAGTTTATTGGCTTAATTCATAGAACAACTCTTGGTCTTGACAAAGGCTTATGACACCAATACCTCGTACCATAGGTTTGAAACTTTAACTATTGAGTTTCTATAGAAGTATATCGAATCAAATAGTTCCTTTACATTTATGTCATCAATGTGATTGAAAACATAATGATACTTCTTGTATATCCCCGTTGAAGACACTTTGGTCAACAGAAAGACTATTACCCTCAACCACTTACTCGTTCATTCAATAATGTGTTCATGAATATTTTATTGTGTCAATGGAGAGAATATAACTTGTGTAGATTTTTCGAGATTGCATTTTTCATTTTTATCTAATCAAAATTATCATTATTCATTTGATAGAATGCTTCCTCAATCAATATATTTGCTTATGTCTTGCAAAACTTCAATAAATTAAACTCATTTTATATACATAATCATTTGACAGGTGGCTACGAGATTGACGGTCCTTAATCTGTCATGCTGCTACAACTTAAACATAATTCCTGACCTCTCTGCATTTTTTTCTTTAGAAATATTAATTTTAGAGGAGTGTCGCAAGCTTATAACACTTCCCAACTCAATTGGAATGCTGAAATATTTAGTTGAGTTAGATGTCTCATGCACAGGCATTGCAGAATTGCCAAATACTATTGTCAATTTAAAGAGCTTAAAAGTGTTGAAGATAAACCAAAGTCACATGCAAAGGTTACTTGAGGCAATTGGGATGTTGGAGAAACTTGAAGAGATTCATGGAGAGAATTGCAAGTGGCTAAAAATGATTCCTGATGATATTGTGAGACTACCCTCTTTGAAGTTTTTGAACTTAGCGGAAACCCATATGCAGAATGTACCAAAGGTTCCCCAGAGTTTAGTAAGTTTATATCTATCCTCAAAGGCCGCAGAAAAAGCTCCAAAGTTCTTTGATCTTGAGAGAGAAAGAAATCTGGAATTATCGTCTGGTTTAATGAGTTATGAATCAAATTTTCCCATTAAATCATATATTGACATCACATTCCCCTCCTTTAACACTTCTCCAAAAACAGCTCCAGACATCTCTAGCCCATTTTATAGATTGAAACTTTCAGGTATTACTAGCATAAGCTCATCATGTTTGGGTTTTTTTTGCTGTCTAAAAGTACTTCGACTCACCCATTGTGAGAACCTGCGCCACATTGGAAAGCTTCCCTCTAGTTTGAGGGAACTTATAGTTTCCGATTGCGATCTCCTTGAAGTTGTGGACCTTTCCAACTTATCTAACTTCAAGAATCTCAAGCACTTCGAGGTATGTTTCTGTCAAAAACTAGTTGAAATTCAAGGTCTTGACAAATTGGAGTCACTAGAAATTCTTTGCATCCAATTCTGCAATTCCTTGCGAAGCTTACCCAATCTATCCAACTTGAAGAAGCTGAGGAGGAGCAAAGTTGATTTTCTTTCAATATGTGATGTCCTACCCTAGCACTTGAAAGAACTCATAAGATCAACAAATCCTGAATTTTGAGGCTTGGAGGCATTTGTCATCCAAGAAATAATTAGTATATGGTCTCATTTCTCATACATGATGTAAAATTTCCCGGGAGTTCAGCCAAAAGGGAGATTAACAATCCAGAGAGTCTTTCGTACCTTGATTCGAGAAGGCTAGCTTACAAAAATGGTGTGCTAAAAGTGATAGGGGTACTTCTTATCAGTTGTTTGACGTAAAATGCTTATTGAAACTCCATTTGATGTACGATGCATTTTCTCGGTGCATTGTTCTCGTTGGGAGATTTAGGATATTGCATCGAGTGACAGTGCCATTAGTTAATCATTTCCTTAATAACAATTTCATGTCATGTGGCCAACACTTGCTTTTTAGTTATAAACTTTCCATTTTGGTTGGCATTTGTCATCAAAGAAATAATTAGTATATGATCTCATTTATCATAAATGATGTAAAATTTTCACAGAGCTCAGTCAAATAGGAGATTAACGATACAGAGAGTCTTTCGTGCCTAGATTCGAGAAGGCTAGCTTACAAAAATGGTGTGCTAAAAGTGGTGGGCATACTTCTTATCAGGTGTTTGACGTAAAACGCTTATTGAAATTCTATTTGACGTACGATGCACTTTCTTGGTACATTGTTCTCGTAGCGAGATTTAGGATACCGCATTATTCATTATTGACTTTCATTCTCACACAAAAATCTTCCTTTGGAGATTTTTGGTATTTCTTTTCTTAAAATTTACAAAACTAAAATTGAGGTAATATCATCTGTCCTTATTGAAAATACGTTAAATTCTACATCACAAGTAATTGCATATTGCAATGTATGCTATGTTGATTTCTGTTTGATATATTTGATGTCAATATTAGTGCAATAATTTAAGACGAAATTACACCTGTTTACTCTATACAGGGGTGATAACTTTTCAAATTCATAAAACCTCATTTAAAACATATCAACAAACATTCCATATTGTCACGAAGCTCTCAAAGTGGGGTTAGGGGAGACGGGTTTAGTGGTAATGTCGAATTGGGGACAAACTGTCCTTAATTGGTAGGGGTTCTCCCAATCTTTTACCTCACATGACATTGAAATTTTCATTTTAGTTTGATTTATCCTATGAGAATATTATGTGAAGGTGTCCCCACTAACCTATTAAGGCTAGCTAGGAGCCAAATAAAATACAGGAGTATATTTCACTTAGTACGTAATTAGAAGTACAGGGACTCGATTAGTTATCTAACTAAAACCCTTTCGGTATCTAATCTTAATTATTTGTCGTAAGTGTCTCATGTGATCTTTTTATCAAATTATGAGTCCTAAAGTTCTCGTCTACAAGTGTCCAAGTTCTTTTCTTTTTTTTGTTTATTATGATCCTTTAATGTAACATAACCATTTAACTAAAACAAGCAAATCACAACATAAAAAGCAATACAAAAGACTCACAATGAATTCATCAAAGAAAGTAATAAAAGAAAAAGTAAAACATAAGGTGCAGTAAATAACTAGATACGAGTCACCCAAGGAATATAACATAGTCTTATTATTAAGGCCCTATTTAGTTCAGCATTTTGAAAGGGCTTTGAGGCTCTAAGGTCTTTGGCCAAATGCAAACGAGTTTGATTCAATTTTTGGATGACTTTAACCAGATATAATTGCATCTATAAAGGACTCTAAGGGCCTTTAGCTCAAAGCATGTCCGAAGCTATTTTGGGAAATTGCACATTCGAAATGTAAGTTGTACTGTTCACACAAGGTACTGTTCATCTTATCTAGAAAAGTGAACGGAGGCTGATGACCGTCGACCAAGGGATCATTGACACTGGCGACTGTCGCCTGAGGGGTTGCGCGACCTTAGGCAATCGTCCCATGGGTCATGGCAACCTAGGCGACGAGGCAACGATTTTGTCACCTGGGTTTGCACTACCCAGGTAGACGGTCGCTTGAGTCGCAATGACCTAGGTGACCACCACCTGAGGTCGCTAGTCCTCAAGTGATGCTTGAGGTCACGACATCTCAAGCGAGGCTATCCAGCGGCTAGATTTAGTTGTCAAAGGTTTGTCAATGGGTAGATCTGGGCGGAGGTTGGCTGGCGGCCAAATCTACCTACCGTTGGTTAGCAAAATAAAATTAAAGAAAAATTTTATAAAAAAATTTAGCGAAAATCCTTGCAAAATGTAATTTTTACCAAACAAGTATTTAAACAAAAGTTGTTTCGCAATACAATTTAAAATTACAATTTACCAAACGCTATTTGTATTTCGGAAATCCCCTTTAGCCCAAAGGTATTTGCATTTTTCTAAAGATATTTGCTTAAAGCTAAACCAAACATGGCCTAAGTTCGAGATAATAACCCTTGTCAGCTAAATTCAAATCAAATCCAATTTTTTTTGTAAGAGACTAATTTACCTAAACCTAAACTGAGCTAGAGAAGACCATGAATTTTCCTAAACCATGTGTGTACTAACTAAATGAAACTAAGTTAAATCTAATACTAAGGTCAAGCAATTTAATCAAGGCCTATTATTCCAACCATTTCCCAAATTTTCATTTTTCGATTATTATTATTATTTTTATATTTGGTTTTTATTTACCTCTTGCGCCATAAATAGTCTATATGACTAGATTTTCATTTTTCTTTTTGTTTTTTAGTTTATAATTTTATTATTTACTCATTCTTATTTACAAAAGAGGACACAGGCCGAGTTCATGGGCCCGGTTCTTATGTGAATTAAGGCCGAATCTCACAAGCTTGGACCATAGAAACAAAATGGTTTCAAAAAATCAGGCCTCTTTTAATACAACCGAACCAATCCCATTTCTCCGACCGAGAAAAACGAAGTTCATTTCTATCCTTCCATTTGCGCTTAGGCTTGCTGCGCTTGCACTCTCATCCTTTTTTCCTGTTTCTTTTCAATTTCCATTTTAATTATTTTCGATTTTTTATTTTATTTTTATTATTATTTCTCTTTTTTTCTTTCTTCTTCTTTGGTCCCTTCTTCATTCCAGAACGCGAGGGACCCTTCTAAACTACATTAAACTTTGCTTCCACAGACGGAATATACGTAAGTAATCTTCATCCTTAATACTAAACCATCAATAACTTCTCCGGAGAATCAGATTCACTGCCACCACCAGCGACTACACTGGAACACATTCTCCATTAAACTCATACACTCATGAATTCAAAAGAATCACAGCATATGGATGGAGAAATGAGATACAATCAAAGGAATCATCACAAATCATCACCAAGAAGCAGCTCCAAGTCATATTTCTCATCGAAACCGTCACCATCCGCTGTACGAACCAAAGCAAGGGGAAGAAAGAACAACAACACTCGATTACTTCAGGACACATCAAAATCATACCTAATACCTATCAAAACGATTATCATTATACATAATGTATCAATATGCCTGAAGATCAGACAATATCAAGAACGAATATAATAAAAGATTCTCAGCGACATCTCGCCAAACAGATCACGTGCAATGTCCGATGAGTAAAACAAGGCATCAAAAATCTTAGGCTTGAACCCTGATTCATACAGAAACAACTCAGAACGCATGAAGCTTATGAAATACACTCGAACATGAGTGAAATAGGCTGCAACGGGAGGAATGATTTCTCGGCCAATACAGAGCTAGGCCAGTAATAACAAAATGTTCGATCTCGGCCTGGGTAAAGCGAATTGGGCTCTTTCTTAGGCTTACCCTATTGGACATCAAATTCTGTGGGCTTCGAGTTGGGCTTGAGGGTTTTAAAATCTGATGGTTTTTTTTGCTAGTTATTCAAATTGGTCTCTCCACTTTATTTATTGTCTTCTTTTTCTTGTTTTTCAATTTCAAAGCTACTTTGCAAAAATAAACCTTCACTAAACGATGTTCGTTTTCAGCAAATACACTTTTACTGAAAAATCCTTGGAGAAATGACTTTATGCCTCCCAAAATTGAACCAAACACATAAGATACCGACTAAATTTAGTTACTTACCAATTTTCTCTCTTGCTTGGTTTTGAAAAATAGAGACATTTCTTTATACTTGTTAGATCACCGACTACCTTGATAATCTATTAATATTATTCTTGTGGCTTCGCAACATCATTGAAGTGAGTAATTTTTAATCGAAATTATCAACTTTTATTTAATTAATATACCAACGTTCATCACATTAAGATATTAACTATTTTTTGTCATTCTAAAAAACAAAGTGTAGCTTGAACTTGACAAATCATTAGGACGACAAAATCGGCACCACTAAATAAAAGAAAAAGCTCAAAATCGAAGTCTTGAAGGAGGAACCGCACAAGTTTTAGGAAACTCCTCGAAAGCCTAAATTTCATGAAAATTAAAGATTTTTCCCAAAAAAGAAGTAAAAGCCTAAACAAAAGCGTTCTTTTAAACACTGTCCATGGTTCGACACATGAAACTGTCTTTTTACTATCCCTCTGCATCCAAAGACAGTTGCTGCCAAGTCATTCAAGATAGTTTGAAGGACTTCAGTTGGGATATTCCGATTATGAAGTTCTCTATCGAGAAGAGCAGTCAAATATCAAGGCTTGGAAAGATACTTTCACTCTTTCAACCGTCAGTTCACATTGCAATGGGCTACCGGCAGATAAAGGCTCTGCCGTTTCTTTTAAGATGTGCCGCATGGATTTGTTCCACTATTCCCTCAATGTCGCTTCAATATTTGCATTGAGAGTTTGAAAAGATTGCTCTCGCAAAATGGAGCCTTAGCACTGAAGGCGGAATGCAATCTTTGGGCATTAAGTATCAACAAAGACAGCAAAATGCAGTTTTGTCTTTCATCGCCATCCGCTCTAGGGTTGCCAAGACCGTGATTTACCCCATTTAACAATGATCAATGAGTTAGATCACACTTTGCCACTTCCACTCACGAGCTAGCAGCAATCGCACTCTTAAAGCCATGGCCTCAGCTGCTTCAGCATCCATAACTCTGCCGACGCCATCAATTAGATTTCGACCGCTATCATCATGAGCTACCATTCCAATAGCCGCAGCTTTTGACCGATGATCAAAAACATCATCACAGTTAATAGGGTCTTTACTTTATCCCAAGACTCCATACACAGTCATATCAATCGCATCACAGAAACAAATGCTCTGTAGTTTCCTCCATTCCCACTGCATGCCTCCCTTCGAATGCCCCTCCTGGCGAGATTACTAAAAATAGCCAATGCATTTGAACACATCCTCCGCACATCAGCGACATTGGTGGAAGGAGGCCCATATATGATACCCATCTACATTATTACCACACTGAGTTATGCGAATTTCAAAGTCATTACCGTACGTGGACTATCGTGCATTGTCTCATATTACGTACCAGCCTGTTTTTTTCTTCTGTTTGTGTGATTAGAGCTAACCCATTTTTATAGAGAAATTGTTGCGATCAGCACTGAAAAATATCAAAAATCAACTGCTCTAACTTATTAGATTTATTATAAAAAGGTTGATGATAACTCTAAAATAAAACTTTAAGAAATTGATCATTTTAGACAATGTTGGCAGAGCTGGGAGACCTTAGAAAAGATCCTATCTAGGGATGATCCTTACAAAAAGACTTTTGGATTGTGACAACGATGTTTTGGAATTCAGGTGAGAACGTGAAAACAATTGTTCATTCCCTTTTTTTTTCTCTGTTTTTTATGATTTGGATGATGGAAAGGCAGACACGAGTTGAATGATAATGCATTTGATTATGTAAAAGCGAAAACAAGTTTCTTTCCAGTGAATAAGGTATAGCATTTACTATAGATGGTTCATTGGAACAGCAGTCAGTTTGATCAATATATATATAGGGGACACTTTGATTCATAGCTTCGATTTTCCAATTTCAGCGGAATTATGATATTTTTTGTAGGCTTTTCTTTTATGTCTAGATTAAGGCATACTAAAAGTAACTACTGTATTGAGAGCAAATGCCTTTATTAATATGTCATGGCATTTATTACATCACTCTCAGAGATTAACAATGGTATGTGTAACGTTGTTAATTGTGTTTTGGGTGAATTGAACCGTGATTCCTGGTTCACAATTAACTGATCAGCAATGGATGACGTCGGCTCTTATTGGATGATAAAGGCACAAAAAAAGGTTAAACGGACGAAGACGTAACACGTAGCACACCGATCCTGACCAGCCATGGAATGCAAAACACCGGATTTCTCATCATCTCAAGTCTCCAAAATCTTTGATCAAAATCTTTTGTCGGTAGTAGACGCTGCTACGATGAAAACAGAGGGAAGTTGTTGAGAAACAGGATCCACATGCCACGGCACATCTCTATTGCATTCGTATCTCTCAGCTGCATTTTTCCTTTTCTAACATGGATAACAATTCAGCTGCATTTAAACATGTCCTTACTGAACAAGGTAGTCTTTCGAGGCATATCAGGTGGTTATCGAAGCCCATAAATTTCGTGCTCCTAAGATTCCCCTCAGGAAAAACATGTAATCGTAACAATTCAAATAACCATTTCTCTAGATAAGCATTATGATCCATGACATCTTGTACAACATTGTAGGAATGGGCTTTGATGGGCATGTGACGAGGGAGATGACTTTTCTTGTCCAAACATTTCTTTCTTCATTTTCAATTGTAGTGTTCCTTCAGTGGTTTAGAACAAGCACAGTAAAGTCCAATTTATAGAGCATAGTTTAACAGCCTCTCTACCAAAGATGGCTATTAGAATACCGGACTACCCTGACCATCCACCCACATTTGTATTGAATGGAGATTCACGAAGTCCAATATAATTTGATATCATTACCGTACTTGGACTCTCCTGCGTTATCAAATATTATTTGCCATCCTATTTTCTTTATATGTGATTAGTGTTAGCCCATATTCATGGAAAAATGATTTGCGATTAACAATAAAATACTAGCAAAAATCATTTGTTTTAACTTATAAAATTTAATATGAAAGGTTGATAGGGACTCTATAGCAAAACTATAAGAAATTGATCATTTTAGTTGCAGATTTAACAAGGATGGAGAGCAGGAAGGCCTTAGAAAAAATCCTTTTCAAGAGTGAACCCTTAAGAAAAAAATTTTGGATTGTGACAAGAATGTTATGAATAACAGATTGATTGATGACGTACTTGATTATGTAAAAACAAAGACAAACTTCTTTTTGGTGAACTAGGTGTAGCCTTTTATTATTAATGGTTCATTGTGAAAGTAATTCGTTCGACCAATGTATAGTGGACACTTCAAATATAGCTCCAATTTTTTAATGACGATGATGATTTAGTTGGCTTGTCATTTCAGTCAGAACCAAGGCGTAGAAGGCATTAATACGTCACTCTTAGAGATTAATAATGGTATATCTAATATTGTCAACCAGGTTCATCGATGGACGGCATCGGCTCTTATTGGATGATGAAAATACGAAAAAGGTTAATTCATGTTGTAGAAATTATTATCTGGGCGTTAAAGTGGTAGTTGATGAGGACTGGCCAACGACTCCCCCATATTTTATATTTATAATTTACTTAGAATTCGACCGCTACTAAATTATGTCCACTTGAATCTAGTGGGCCCTATGCCAACCATCGCCATGTTGCAAATAATAAAACTCGAAAACTGAAATTCAGTTTCACGATACTCTACTAATGTAAACTTGCATGAAATGCATAGGGTAACTTTCCATATTTCTTTTTTATCAAAAATCTTAATGTCAATCAAGTGCAAATTTTTCTTCTTCTTCTTTTTCACCCAATCAAATGCAGACTTGACATCCAAAAAAAGATCCCGAAAAATTGAGGGGTTTTACTTTACTTGAATTAAGACCAAACGGAGGTCTAACCTTTTTAATTAGCTAAAGTTATCTTTATCAACCTATTTATATCTATCACTAAAATAGTTTTTTTGAAGATTTCATAAGCCTACTTCAAATTTGACATATAGAACCATACATAATATTCTATGTAAATATCTATCACTAAAATAGTTTTTTGAAGATTTCATAAGCCTACTTCAGCTGACTAAAAAGCTGAGAAAATTCGAGCTCCTAAGATTCTCCTGAGGAAAAACATGTAATATGTAACTTCAAATGCAAACTTCAATAGAAGAGGACCAACACGTTTATCAATATTCTATGTAAATATCATAATCCATGGAGCCTAATACAAACGGCAAAGGAATGGGTTCCCATGGACATGCGACGTTGGAGATGTCTTTTCTTGTCCAAACTTCACTTTCTTCACTTATGATTGTACCCTCGCTTCAGTCCTTAAAAGACGCCCTGTCAAGTCCTATTTATAGAGCATATTTTAACAGCCTCTCCACCACCGTATATGGATATTAGATATACGGGTCTACACTATCCACCCACATTGTCTCCAAATTGAGATATACAAGGTCCAATAAAATTTGATCTCATTACCATACTAGGACTATCATGCATCGTGTCATATTATATACCAGCCTGTTTTTTTTTCTTTTCTTCTTTGCTATTAGTGTTAGCTCATTTTCATTAAAAAAAAAAAAAATTTGCAATCACTACTCAAAAACTATTAAAAAAACCTTTCGTTCTAACTTATCAAGTTTATCATGAAAGGTTGATAGTGACTCTAAATTAAAACTTCAAGAAATTGAACATTTTAATCGCAGAGCTAACACTTTGATTTATAACTTCCAATTTTTCAATTTCCGAGTGACGACGGTTTAGTTGACTTTTCATTTATGTCCGGACTAACGTGTACTAAAAGTAACTATTATATCGAGAGCAAATGCCATTATTGACATGTTCATGAGAGAATTTGATTGCATTGATGGTTCACAATGGCTGATCAACGATGAACGACATCAACTCTTATTGACTGATGAAGGTACAAAACAATGTTAATCCATGTGGTATAAAGTATATAATCTTGTAGCAAAAAGAAATGTAGATAGAAGAAAAGTGTAATACACAGCACACCAATCCTGACTATTGCCTTTGTTTGTCTCGATCATCGTTTTATCACTCTCTCTAATTATATTATTGGTTTCGACACGATAGGTTGATGAGGACTGCCCAACAACGCCCCCATATTTTATAGCCTACTTAGACTTCGACCTCTACTAAATTTTATCTACTTTACTCTGGTGGACCCAGGCCGGCCATACTATGTCGCAAATAATGGAAATCGGAAATAGCAACTCAATTTCTTTTTTGGGTCAGACATAGCAACTCAATTTCACTGAATACCTGTGGCTTTTGCCTAATAATGGTACAATAAAGTAACTCCAAAAAGGCATCGCTTATTCATTACTACAAAGGTCAGGCCAACCAAGTAATCCTAGAGAGAGTAGGTTTGCTTTTGACGCAATTCGCAATTGAGGTGCAATTCTTTTCATTTGTTTACTTTTTTTGGGTTGTTATCTTGTCAAGTGTAATTTTTTTCCCTTTATTTTCATCGAAAATCTCAATGTCAATCAAGAGCAAAGTCTTCTTTTCTTTTCCTTGTGACAACAAGGGTTTTTTTTTGTTCCTGAAGTTCATCGGTGCCGACACGGTAGATTGATGAGGACTAACCAACGACTCCCTTATATTTTATAGTTTACTTAGACTAGTCGACTTCTACTAAATTATGTCCACTATATTGTAAAATTTGTGTTGAGAGAGAGACAAAGCGTGCTACCGACTGCCACTCTCTTCAATGCATCAATCCTTAGTCTAATTTGTTCCATAACATGCTTTATAGCTGTACTTCAAGAAAAGGACATCTAAAAATACCATAACTTTTATGCGAAACTCACTTTAATTTAAAAACTTTTATCGGATCATTTCAGCACCACATCGAAAAAAAAACCACTTAATTATAAACCCATTTATGGCTCACTTATTGAATATAACCAATATATATAACAACTCAATCCATTAAATATGGGTTAAAAAATGGGTCTATGACTCATTTTGATAAGTCTAGGTGGAACCTTCCCAAAATCTAAGTGGTCGATCAAAACTTCTATTAACATGTTTGATCATCTCACTTTATCAATATGTTGAGCAAATTAGTCCATGAATTTTGACATAGATAATCTTGGATGATCATACTTTATTGCTATGAGTCAAGTCTTCAATTTAGGAATTCCAACGGCCATCAAATCTGTATAAGGAAATCAGGTCTGACTATTCTACGGAACCAAGATTTTGGTTCTACATCTTTCCTTCAGTAGTAGTTTCCCAACTTCGTGAAATTTTGACCCATATACTTGTGGAGCCATATCATAACTTCTGCATAATTTGGAAATGAGCATCTACACACCTGAATAAACTAAGTACTTGGATTAAGTTTTGTCATCGTCAAAATCCTTTAGATAATTTCCAACAATTGTGATCTAGCTCCACCGGCCACCGGGAATGTGCTCGTGCCAGAACACACCTCCATCTCCCGTGGAATACAACTCCCACCCAAATATATGCCCGCATACACTGCCCCTTTTCTTTGGCACGAATCACCCGACACCAGAACTTCCAAGCACTAGCAGCCAAAACCTCATCCCAATACTCGACGCGTCAGCATGCCCTAGGTCATAGATGACCTAACTGTCTAGATCCATTTTTCACGCGATAATAACCTGCCTCACCTCTGTTTGTGCCCCCTCATGCCATTAGTTATTCTCTAATATGATCATAGTCAGAGCCGCTCCGCATCACTATCATGTTAGCTCCACAGCATCATCATAGTCAGAGCCGCTCCGCATCACCATCACGATAGCTCCACAGCAGCGCCATTTCAGCGAATGGCCCAAAAGTTACCGCGTCAGCAAGTCGTGCTGATCGGCGGACTGAACCAGCCTAAGGTATTCACGAATCTGGATCGTTCCTCTTCCAGTTTCGTCTGATTTCTCCTATATGTCGGCCTTCATAATTTGAGGTTTGTTTTATAAATATTTCTTCTATAAATGAGTTTACCTTGGATTTATCTTGGCTGCCTTGTATGTGCATTACGATGGAGATAATCAGGGACGGATTCGGAAATTTTTATTAATGGGAAAGCCTAATAGACACTAAAAAATATATAAAATTCATTGATTCAAATAGTAAATATAATAGTTCTGTGGTTGAAAGGAATAGAACGATGAGTAAAACTTCAATATATTTTGAATAAACTTCGCACTTAAACCTTCATAAGTATACGTCTATTTACTGCAGTTCTCAATCATGGAGGAAAAATAACGAAATAGTGAGAATATAATTGATCAAAGTGATTTCTCATCAAATTCGTAAAGACATTATTGAATTGTAATTTAAAAAGTGACATAATATATATTTGTGGACGAGAAAAAACAAAATCATTTGATTTCCTTTCACTACTGATCTTAAACTTTTTCTCTCTGTTGATGGCTGGGCTAATAGCCTTGGTCTTTTCCCCTTGGTGAGCCAACCATGGAGACAACCTTTTGAGCATACTTCATGGAAATTTCCTCATGCGCTCTAACAAATTAGTTCCCAATGTCTCTTTGTCTATTGTTTGGTTAATACAATTAGAAATTCCAAATCGTCATTCTCATGATGCATTTATTCAAAATTAATTATCGTCGCACAAAAAATACTAAACTTTCACACCCACATTTATACAAAGCCAGTTTTTTTTTTTTTAAAAAAAAACATGTGCTTGGCCCTTCTTCCAATTTGGGCTATCAGTCTATAAATATTGGGGAATTAGTGTAAATAGCTTATTATTTGATAATTTAAGAAATAATCCAGATTCATGAACTACTTTCAAGACCTTATTAATCTGATTAATATCAAGAAAATATTGAGGGATTAAAATGCTATAGGGATTCACAGTACACTTTCAAGAGTTTGTTCTTGGCATTGAAGGTTAATAATCCAGTTCTTTTTCACATTATAACATGAAAAGAGTTTTAGCAGGAGTTAGAGAATTTTCGGAGGCTCTCCACATTTTTCTTTCAATTAGGTTGGTGAAAATTTATTAAATTGAATTCAATCAGGTTAACCAGTGTACTCAAGGCACTGGTCAAGCATACTAAATGAGAGAATAATTCATTTTTCAAAGCAATGATCATGCATAAATAATAAGTCACACATTGAAAAATATAAAATTTCTTTATTTAGTCGGTTAAGAAGTGCTCTAAGAGCACATGACTCACGTACTAGAGATTAGGGTCGTTAAATGAATATAAGTAGATTTTATACTTTTTTCTAGATAAAAGAACAACTCAAGTGCCAAAACTTGATACAGGAGAACACTTAAGTGCCAAAAATTACGAAATGTATATTTAAGTACCATTTTTTTTTAAAATGAGATCACTTCAGTGCCAACTCCGATGACTTTTCCTGAAAATTCTGGAAATTCTATGTGGCAATTTTTTAATAATTTATAATGCCTATGTGGCTCACTAGCAGCTTACCTTCACCCAAAATAATGCCATTTTCACCTGAGTTTAATTTTTACTATAACTATTAATTAAATAATATTAAAAATGAAATAAATAAAAAAAGCAGTGGCAGCACAGGCGGGAGGGGTTCCCCTGCCTGTGGCCGCCACCCCATCGCTAGTGGGGCAATGGCGATGGACAGTGAGGGCGCTAGCCGCCAGGAGAAGGTGGCGACCCTCTCCGAAATTTGGGCGAGGGTTGCCTGTCCTCATCTCGGCTTGGGTGAGGGTTGCTGGCCTTCATGCAAGTGCTGGTGGCCCTCGCCTAGTGCCATTGGACCTTACCTCAGGTCTAGCGGTGCTGGGCCAAGGCTACTAACACTTGGCTAGGGCCGGCGACCTTCACCTAGGTCAAGGCAAGGGCGGGCGACCCTTGCCTAAATCTGGGGAAGGGTTGCCACCCTCTCCCAATGTCTAGCGAGGGCTTGTCAGCCCTCGCGGCCAGCGCTACTACCCCATCAGCGATGGGGCAGCGGCCACAGGCGGAGGAGCCCCTCTTGCCTATGCTACCACTACTTTTTTTTTAAATTTCATTTTTAATATTATTTAATTAATATTTTTATAAAAATATAATTAAGGCTAAAATTGTGTCGTTTTAGATTGATCAAATCATGTTAGCACCCAAAACAACGTCATTTTAGACTTATTTGGTCATATTAATGCTCAAAAAGAAATTGTTTCGACCTCAACTTGCTAGAAAGGTGCCACGTTAGGATTTTGATTAGATTTTCTCGCCGTTGGCACTTAACTGATCATTTTTGCTTTGATTTTGGCACTTAAGTATACTTTTTCAAACTTTTGGGACTTATGTATCCTCTGAGTCAAGTTTTGACACTCTAAAAGTTTGCACGTCCTTTTTTTTGTCTCGATTTACTCACCTTTTGCTCTTACTCAATTCCAAAATGCGTTGATTACTTAATTTTGACAGACAACTTGATTATTCTATAACTTGCTAATAAGGTACCACTGAATTTTGAAAATTAGTGACACTTTTGTTTTTCCAAAATTAACAAGTATTTTAGTAATCCACCAACAAATTCATTTTGCGTGGCTTATCTACGTGTTAATATTTCTAGCTTTTTATAGAAAATTACCAACTTCAATTTAAGTATTTTACCAACATTACTAATAACAAGTTACCAACTAATTTTAGGTTATCATATGTTATTTGAAACTTATCAATTTTTGTTTTATTTTTTCAAAATTATTGACTGTTGTTTTTGTGTGGCTTATCTACTATTACAAATATTTTGTTTTTGAAACTTACCAACGTGTTAAAGTTACTAACTTCTATACAAACTTAGCAATTGTAGAATATGTGTTTTACCCACTTATATCCGACTGATTTTCTAAATAATATTGGTAATATGAACTTGTTTTGAGTAACATATCAACTTCTATTTAGTTGTTTTGAAAACTATTTTGATCAGATACCATTTTGTATCTGATGATATTACGTATTGTTCAAGTAACTAACTCTTATATAAATATATCATCTATTATTAACTATTTGATTAATATGAAAAGGACGTGGGACATTACAACAAACAAGTTGTTGATCGACTTTATTGTTACCAACAAAGATTTTATAGTCATCAACAGTTTCACAAACTTAATCGGCACAGAAACACAATTCCTAGTTTTTAACCCACGAAACACAAGAGTCATCCATATTCCAATTGTTTTGGAAGTTTCTCATGAGCATCAGTCATGACCGCCATTGAGCGAATTGTCTGCTAACCGCTAGGAACTTATGTCCTTTCCTTTTCAAGCTCACAAAGTAGATTTTGCACTAGGCGCTTCCATTATCTCCTTTGGTCTCTTCAACCTCCTATAATCCCATTACATCTGCATTTCCATGGAGACTTACACTGTTCGAGTCAATAAACTTCAAATTATATCTGAGTTACGAGAACTAACAACGGTTATCCCCTATTCGTCAGGAAAATAATGGGGTTCATTGATAGAGAAAAGTGTAAAGAATCCTTTAGACAAGATGAAAGAACAAAAGTGTTTTATTCTTGATCTCAACGTGCAATTGTTGAGATGACTTCCATTATATATATATAGATATTACAAATGGTACATTTTATATGGAAACAATATAACAATGGAAAATAATAAATAAAGATATTATAATATTACAAAAGTTATCAATCCCTTGATTCTGGCATCTCAAAGGATCAGTGGATTGATTCTGACATCTCCGATTGATTCTGACATATATTTCTAGATCCTTCTTTCTTGATTATTAAATCAGTGCCTTTACTCCCCCCTCAAATTGGGAGTTGGAGAATCCCAAATTCCCAATTTGTGACATAAGTTTCCAAATGCTTTTCTAGACAATGGTTTC
Organism: Corymbia calophylla; assembly: GCA_014182845.1. Lineage (NCBI taxonomy): Eukaryota > Viridiplantae > Streptophyta > Magnoliopsida > Myrtales > Myrtaceae > Corymbia > Corymbia calophylla. The sequence goes on along the minus strand of CM024695.1, from coordinate 14,158,871 downwards.
GTAAATAGATCTGCAATTTGATGCACAAATGAAACATACTTAGTCACAAGTGTTCCAAGAGCCACTTTTTCTCGCATATAATGATAATCTAATTCAATATGTTTAGTTCTTGCATGGAACATTGGATTAACTGACATATAAAGTGCACTGATAGTATCACAAAATAATATTGGTGGATTGGAGAGATGAATACCCAAATCTCGCAAAATGAATGATATCCACATAATCTCTGCAGCTGCCGATGCCATTGCATGATACTCTGCCTTAGGACTAGATCAAGCGACTGTTCGTTGCTTCTTAGCACTCCATGATATACAATTGCTCCCTAAGAAAGTACAAAATCCAGTAGTTGATCGTCGAGTCAAGCGACAACCTGCCCAATCTACATCACAAAAGGCATTCAAGTCCAATGTTGACTTGGACAAGATTTTCATACCTCAATCTATTGTGCCTTTGACATAACGTAAAATGTACTTTACAATTTGAAATTGACTCACGGTAGGTTGATGCATGAATTGACAAACAAAATTGTCTGCATATGAAATATCCAGCCTTGCAATAGTAAGATATTGAAGAGCTCCAACGATACTTCGATATAATGTAAGATCCGAAAATAATCTTGTATCCATATTAAAATAAGAACTAGCAGCCATAGGTGTGGAAATTGGCTTGCAACCCTCCATTTGTGCATGTTTAAGGATTGACAAAGCATATTGTTGGCACAAATAAAGACCACCGGAGAATATCCTAACCTCCACTCCTCGAAAATAATGTAACAGACCCATATCCTTCATTGTGAATTCATTGCTTAATGTAGAGATAAACTCATTAAGCAATTTTGGATCATCACTTGTAACAATTATGTCATCTACATATAAAAGTAGAGCTAGAATACCACCATCTGATTTTCTAATAAACAAAGAAGGATCCGCAATGTTGCAAAAGAAACTAGATGCCAAAAGAAATGAGCTAAAGCAATCGAATCATGCTCTTGGTGCTTGCTTAAGGCCAAACAGAGCTCTCTCCAATTTGCAAACATAAGACGGATGATTTTTGTCCTCAAAACCTAGCGGTTGCTCCATATAAACAGGCTGTAATAGAAAACCATGTAAGAATGCATTTTTCATGTCTATTTGTTTGATAGGCCAACCTTTAATAGTAGCTATGGTGAGGACCATTCTTATACTTCCTGGTCGAATAACTAGCAAGAAAGTCTCCAGAAAATCTACTCCTGCTGCTTGAGTATATCCCTTGGCAACCAATCTTGCTTTTAATCTTTCTAATGTATCATCAGCCTTTAACTTAGACTTAAAAACCCATTTACATCTTACAATATTAGTATTTGAAGGATGTGGAACAAGAGTCCAAGTTTTATTCCAATGCAATGCCTCAATTTCCTCTTTCATTGCCACCAACCACCCTCGATGTTTCAAAGCAGAACGTACATTATGTGGCTCATTCGGTATAGAATCCATCATATGTATATTGGCATATTTCGGATTAGGCTTCACAATACTAGCACGTGCTTGTGTAATCATTGAATGATTTGGAGTGGATGAACGTGCTATTGAAGAATCAGTAAGGGCATCCATAGAGGAATCTTCATTTGCTAAATTGCATGGAGAATTAATTGGAGCACTTGATGAGTCACCAATTTCAACATGATTTTCATGAACATGTGATTCACCTCCATCAACGTTATCTTCATGAGAAGTAGCATGAGTAGTAGAATTTAATAAGACATCTTGCGGTTGATCAGAAAACACACCTTGTTGCAAACATAAAGGTGAAAATTCCGATTATGACGCTGTCATGTCTTGATTTGGCCAGCTTATAAATTCAGATATCCTTGCTTTATTACTTTGATCCTGAAATAATGAGCTAAGTACAAGATAGGGAAATATAGTCTCATAAAAAACGACATGTCGTGAAATATAAATTCGACCAGTTAGAGGATAAGGACATCGATATCCCTTATGACTATCACTATAACCGAGAAAAACACATGGCAATGATCGAGCATCAAACTTTTTTTTGGTATAATTCCTAAGATAAGGGAAGCACCTACAACCAAAAATTCGCAAAGAATTATAATCTGGTTTTCTGCCAAATAAGAGTTCATATGGTGATTTCATGCCCAATACCCTTGGAGGAAGCCAATTCAAGAGAAAAACTGATGTTTGAAAGGCTTCAACCCAGAATTTTTTAGGAATTCCACTTTGATAAAGCATAGTCAAGCCAATTTCACATATGTGCCTATGTTTTCGCTCGGCAACTCCATTATGCTTCGGAGTATTCGGGCAAGATACTTGATTAATAACGACATTCTTTTGCAAATGAAGTATGAAATTGGCTCGATTGAACTCTCCTCTTCCATCAGATTAAAAGATTTTAATATACCCTCCAAATTGTCTTTCCAAATATTTCTCAAAATTGAGAAAACATGCAAAAAAGTCGGATTTTTGCCGTAATGGAAATAACCAAGTATATCGCGTATAATCATCCACAAAATAAACATAATACTGAAACCTTTGAAATGAGATTATCAGAGCTTTTCCCCACAAATCACAATGTATCTTTTCAAAAGGCTTCGTAGTATTAGATTTGGAGGGCAGAAAATGAAGTTTAGATGCTTGACTATTTGACAACTACTACATATTGTAGTAGGTTTATTTCAAGCAGTAACAATAATATCGCCTTTATTTTGCAGATGACGGATCGTCGTCGATTGTGGATGTCCCTGCTGATATTGTCTTAAATTCCACAAATTCGATCGATTGGAAATTCGAATTAAAAAGTCAATCAGGAAATCTAGGAAGGCTTGAAGATTGCAAACTATTTGTTTCCTAATATATTTCCTAGATTTGGACCTATCTATAAGAGGTATTTATGGGAAATAGTCCCGATTCAATGTAATTGGGATATATCATGATATCTCTAATATATAGGGGATGATTACTGAAGATATTATTAGTAAGTTTCAAATTAGGTAATATCTTTAGGGTGTAATTCCTTTCCTATTTGGATTAGGAAAGTGAGGATCTAATTCTTTCCTATTTGGATTAGGAAAGTGGGGAACTAATTCTTTCCTATTTGGATTAGGAAGGTGGGGATTTGAAGATCTATATATATCAGCATTGTACCTTGTACTTGGTGTGCGCAACGCTCAATAAGAAATCGTCTCTCTCTCCCGTGGATGTAGGTGGATTTTCGCCGAACCACGTAAATCTCCGTGTTGTTGATTATTCTTGTTTCTTTTCTCATCTAGTTAGGGTGTTCTTCCGCACAACAGTCCCAATCTTTGATGCCAAGTGCTTTCATCAGCTTTCCTGAATCGATTTGAAAATAGTACTTCTTTTGGTGCCTTCAAGGTATATAGATTACCTTCACAATTTCCAATTCTCAGAACATTTCCTGTTTTCTTGTCCTTTATCACAAAACCAGCGATAGAAAACTCAAAATTCAGAGGATAGTCAGTTGTAAATTGGCTCATTGATAATAAATTCTTTTTCATCTGAGGAACAAGTAGAACATTTTTTAAGTCAATACTCTTTTGACCCAAATTGATCTGAGCATCACCAATATGGGAAATTTTAAGCGAATCATCATTACCAACCATTACACTATCTTTCCCAATATATGGTCGTAAGTTGAAAAGATTACCTTCACTTACGGTCATGTGATTTGAAGCTCCAGTATCAGCGAACCATTCTGAATCTTGATTATCTCTAATAGTAAGTGCAACAAATGCCTTTGGCACATCTGATGGGAGGAAAGATAGATTAAACCGATTAAAGCAATCTAAAGCAGTATGTCCTTGCTCGTTACATATTTGACAGGAAATGACTTTGTCTGTTCCTTTCACAAGTTTCTCGGTCTTGCTTTGATTGAATTGTGGCTTGTGACCCTGCAAATGCATAAAATCAGCCCTAGAATTTTCGTTATGGGACCATTGTGAGAAAACCCTCTTCCATGTGAAGAAAAATAATTGTTGTTGTAATGTTGGAATTGTTTTCCCTTTTGCTGCTCTTAATATTACTTCTTTGACCAAAGAAAACTGTACTGTGTTGAATTACATGGGAACTTTTGTTTGTGAGGTGACTCTCAAAGCTTTGCAGTTGAGAAATCAAGTCAGAGAAATCTAGCATTGGAGGCTTCAACATGGAGGTTGTAAATGAATCATATTGATCACCTAAGCCATTCAAAACAAAGAGGCCCTTCTTCTTGTCCTCTAGAGGACATCCAATAGTAGATAACTCATTAAAATATTTTTGAAAAGCACCAAGATATTCGTGAAGAGAAGAGAAATTATCTCTATAACATTTTTGGATTTGCAGAAAAATTGAAACTTCACGTTCCTCGGATACCTTGGCAAAAATATTTTGTAAAGTTAACCACACCTCGGCAAATGTTTTCAAGTCTACTATTTGAGCAAGAACTTCTTTTGAAAGCGTTGCAATGATCCATTCCCGCAGAAAGCAATCTGACCTTCTCCATTGTCAAAACTCTGGATTTGTCACTTCCTTTGAGGCACTAACTTCTTTTCCAGCCTCAGAGGGGGTAACTATTGTTGGACTTGGCATCTGATATTCGCCATCAATGAAACCTATCGGATCTTGACTTTCAATTTGTGCAAGCATCTGGGTTCTCTAACAAGAATAGTTTGTCTATGTCAGTTTTAGTGACACAAAATTGCTAATGTTTCGAGATGAAGGGTGTAACATCCTGAAAATCGACCCCATTTTAGGATTTTATAAAAGGGCAATGTAGTCGAAGGCCTGGTCAGTACAATTTTCCGAACTGTGTGTTCGTGGGATAACAGATTACAGAGGCGGCGATAGGAAACGATACGCGTACGACTCGCAATTTCGATCAGGAACGAGCCCTTCGACCATGAGGACCTGGGCGGGAACGATATCTTCTAAGTACTAGAATATTAAAGAAACGGAAATAAATCGATTCGGCAGAAGTACGAAGTTGATTTGTGGGTGATTTCCGCATGACTTCGATACGAACTACGAACGATGGTAAACCGAATCCTTTTCATCTAGTACTCGAGATTATCAATTGAGCCCCCGGGATCACACGACAATCGAGGGACGTCCCCGACTCGAGAATTGACATTAACGTGGATCAAAGAATGATTGACCATGGGTCAAAAGTGAGGAAAGTCCAAAAAGGGCGCCGGTAATCCAAATTGTACTACGGTCGCAATCGACTCAATTTAGCCCCGATTTTTAATTCGATTTTGGGAACCGACTTCTCAGTGATATCAGGACTAAATATTTGGACGTCGCCTCATTTATTTTGGAATTTTCCGTTGGACACGGAAGTGCCGGAAAAAGGAAAAATTGGACCGGGTTTCGGGCCCGCGGGTGGGCCGGCCCAAGATCGGCGGCCCAATGGGCCTTGCACCCATTCAGCCCAGCCCAAGAGGGGCCCAAGCTGGCCCACTCTCCTCTCCCTCCTCAGCCCATGGGCTTCTCTCTTTGGCCCTTTTGCTTTTGTGCCCAAGTGGGCTTTGTTTATCTTTGTTTTGCTTTGTTTTGATTGGTTCTTCAAGCAAGTGGACTTGCCCACTTGCCTTGGCCTTATCCAAGCCTTCAGCAGCCTCTTCTCTCTCCTCTTTCTCCCCCAAAATTCGTGCACCAGCCAGCCCTCACTCTCTCTCCCTTTTTCTCTTCCTTTTCTCTTCCATTTCTCGGTGTTCTTTGCTGTGTTTGCTGTTTTCCAGCCGGAAAACAGCCTTGCCGCCATCACCGGAGCCGCCACCACCGCCCAAAGTGTAGTCCTGGAAGTTAGGAAGCCAGCCGCGCACTCCCGGTCACCCCTGGTCGCCATTAGCCGCCCGTTTTGGCCTTTTCCCCTCTGCTGGTCGGGCCGGGCCGCGTGAATAGTGTTTCGGGGGCTGTTTTGGCCCGTTTCGGCCACCGTTCGTCGTCCGTTGCCATCCCCGAGGTTACCCCTCGTAGCCCTCGTTCCCCTCTACGCGCCGGTGTCGCCGGATTTCCGATCCAAGTAAGTTAACTTCCTAATCCTTGTTTAGGGGTTAATCTTGCTTAAGGGTTAATTAGTGTATTTGTATGTTTGTGATTAATTAAAGTTGATTGCTTGATTATGTTGGTTAATTAAGACTGATGAGGATTAGTTAATTGACCATGGTTAGTGTTAAAGTAACCTAGGTTAATTAATTAAAGTAACTAAGGTTAGTTCTAAAGTAACTATGGTTAATTATTAATCATGGTTGAGTTAATTAACCTTAGTTAGGTTAAATTTAGTAACCATGGTTAAGTTTATTTATTTTTATTTATTTATTTAATTTCGGACGAATTTACTTGTTCACAAATTATCGTTCACGGATTATCGTTCACTAATCATTGTTCTCATTGACATCGTTCACGGACTGTTCATACGAAATAAATTTTTGTCTCAAATTGATGTGTTCTTGATTGTTATGCTTTCTTGAAGTGCCGATTGTTAATTATATGCGTAAATAATGATGAAATGCATGATCGAAGACCGAGTGGAAGTGAAAGTGTTTGATTTATTGAGTTATTCCGAGAATTAGGGAATGTGCGTGATTGAATGCGATTGGAAATGGAATTTTGGAAATTGTCGAGTGAGATCGCATGACGTATTGCGTGGGTTATCTCGAAATGGCATGTCGCATGAGCATGAGCGATATTGCATTCACGACGAGCAAAGATATAAATGGATTGCTTGATGATGTGTTGCATGATCACATTAAAGAGGAACCCGGCGTTGCCGGAAGACCGCCAATCCTTATGGGGTTGTGCCGTGGGCGTGGGTCGCCCGACTTCGGTCGGATGCCCGACGAGGGAGGGGTTCTATGTGGGGCTGCGGTATGGGGCGGGTCCCGGGCCTCCGTCGCAGCGGGGCTGCGGTAGTGGGCGGGTCTTGTGCTCCTTTGGGAATGCCGTCTTGGGAGTGAGCCCTTGACGTCGCCGTGCCTCGAGGTAAAGAGGACGAAGCTGGTTTAGCCAGAACCGCCAACCATAAGGTTGTGCCGTGGCCCGGGGAGGAGAGGTCGTAATAATCGGAGCATGTGTGGGTGTGAGACATGAGAAGGTTGTGTGAGATGCTCGATTATTCGCATGCTCTTAATGTCGTGATGGATTAAATGACGGTTTCGCAGTCGCATGTGCCAAGGCCGAGGTAGGGTCGCCCGTGATTGCACTCGTGTATTAAACTGTCTTTTGTGGTTATTTCTCCGAGGTGGTATTGCACCGATTGCTGTATTAGGTTGTATGTTAAACTCCCGAGGCGAGCGAAGTTCCTAACCTGGGGCTTAGGACTTTAACTTGCCGAGTTTATCTCAACCCGTCGTGGTTAACATTTTCGAGGCCCTAGATGATGCGGCACCCGAGGATCGAAGAGAGCGATCCCTCCGAGACCAACGAGTAGCCACTTGTACAGTGATAGGTTAGCTAGGCCGGTCCCTTTTTGAGTGGGCCTTAGCTTGTCGCCTGTAAAAAGGCGTGTATGTATTTGCTTTGGTGTCTTTGGCTAACCTTCGAGATATATAAAAATGGTGTTGTCTTTCCTCCGCTGCTGTTGTTGCTATCCCTGTTGTTTGGTTTGGGAGTTGTTCGTTTCCGCATGTGCTTAATTACAAGATAAAATGAATTGGTCGACGACAGTACCTGGGACGTCGTACAACTAGACCACAAGTGAAATGGGGTTGCCGCGAGCTCGAGAGTCGGGGCGTGACAACCCCGTCGATTTTGGGTATCGTTGGTTGGGCGATGGAGTGATAAGGTGCGATGAGTCTTGCGTTGGTGCGTGGGGATAGTTAGTAGGAAAGACAGTTTCTTTGCTTGCATGTGATTGACTGCAGGATCCTTCGTGGTCCTTTGTTGTAGGGTTGTCTCATTTTCTAATTCCGCGTGGGGGAATTGGAAAGCAGGCTAGGAGAGTCCTGCGAAATGAGCAGTCCGGATTAGAGTACCCCTGGTTTGAGGATCCCAAGTCAGAGGGGTCAGAGGAGGAGGACGGTGCAAGCAAGGAGCTACTATGGATTGTCGGGATAAGAGAATCCGACTGGATCTAGTAGTTTTCAGTTTGTAGGGAGCCGATGAGGGTCCTCGATTCCCTTGATTTCTTCTTTGGGAGCAACCAGGTTGTTGGGGTCAGGATGTCAGGGTTATTTGGCGTCTGTGAGTGATACGTTGAAAGAAGGACTGAACCTGGAGGACATCGTGGTAGTACAAGATTATCCTGATGTCTTTCCAAAGGAATTACTAGGACTACCCCTGGCCAGAGAGACAGAGTTCGTAATCGAGTTGGCTCCTAGGATGGAATTAATCTCGAAAGCATCGTATAGGATGGTGTTGTCAGAATTGAAGGAATTGAAGGTGCAAATGTAGGAATTTTTGGATAAGGTTTTATCCGCCTAAGTGTATCGCCTTGGGAAGCGCCAGTCCTGTTTGTTAAGAAAAAGGACGTGGCAGAATGAATAACGACATCTAGATTGTGATTTGCATTATATGGTTAATCATTGGCTTAGGAAAAAGCTGATGATAGGAGGAATGGTATTAGGGAAGATCAGTGTATAATTGGAATGCCAAGTGTTGGATTCGAAGGTTGTGACTATTGGTACAACTTCCAGTGTAATCATGCTGCTTATGCGTTAATTGGTTTTTGGAACTACGCATTTGTTTATAACTGAATACTTTGTTAAGTTGGTGAAGGTTAAGACCAAAACCGTTGGAAGCGATTCTTAGTATTTCAGACCCAGTTAAAGGATCGTACGATGTTATGGCAGAACATCCTACCACATGTTCGGGTTGTACGAAGGTCATTGGCAATCAAAAGGAATTGATCAATTTGATTGTGTTGGAAATGTAAGATTTCGATGTGATCGTTGGAATGAATTGGCTTACTAAGTATCGAGTTATAATGGATTGCTATTGGAAGGTAATCCGGTTTAACCCATTAGGTAGGGTTCGTTTCGAGTTTATTGGAATCAAGGATGGATCGTTGCACTTATGCATCGATTAGCGGTAGTTTAACCAAGGGACGGTCATGAGCAAGTATCCATTACCAAGGATGGATGATTTGTTTGACCCACTTCAAGGAACTTCGATATGTTCCAAGATAGACCCAAGGACGAGCTATTAGTAGCGAGGATTTAAAAAGGAGGATAAAGGCGAAGGTGACATATTGTGTGCGATGTGATCGCTACAAAATTACTGTATCTTGTCGTTTGGATTAACTAATGCACCGTTGCTTTTATGGATTTGATGGATTGACCGATTAATGCGTATTTGGATTGATTCGTAATTGTGTTCGTGAACGATATATTGGGATATTTGAGGAATTCGAGAGGAACACGAACATCACTTGAGGATGGTGCTATAGATTATTTGAGAGCATAAAAAAAGTATGTCAAGTTTAATACGTGCGAGTTTGGGTTTACTCGCGTTGTTTTGTTGGTCGTATGCTTTTGGATGAGGGAATTTCTATGGATCCATCAAGATCAAGGCAGTTATGAATTGGCTAAGACTTATGACATTGACAGAGGTTCCAAGTTTTCTAAATCGGACAGATTATTACAGATGATTCGTAGAAAGGTTCTCTACGATAGCTACGCCTTTAATACGAAGGTTAATGAAGGATGTAAGAAATTGAGTGGACGGATAAGTGCGAGCGTAGTTTCCAAGAGCTTAAGCATTAGCGATTGGATGTTTCAGAATGGATCCTATTGGAAGGGGTTCGTGATTCGAATTCGAGGCTCAAGGTATGCCATCTTTCAAGTTTAATGGCTACCCTTAGGATCGAACCTGAAATTCAAGCCAAGATTAAGGCAATGCAACCTTTGGACGCTGAGATCCGAAAGATTTTGCAAATGGACGAGACTAAGAGAAAGTTGGATTTTCAAGTATCCGAGGATGGGATCTTGAAATTCCGTGACGATTATGTGTACCAAGCGACACCGAATTAAGGAAAGGTTGTTATCGAAGCGCATCGTAGTGACTACGGTGTGCATCCGGGCAAAGACGAAGATGTATCAAAATCGATAGTATTATTGGTGGAATGGCATAAAACTTGATATCGCCAAGCATGTGGTGAAGTGTCTAACTTGCCAACAAGTGAAAGCGCAAAGCATTGCAAGCCGGGAGGTTACCTTGCAACCTCTTGAAATCCCCGAATGGAAATGGGAGCATATCATGATGGACTTTATGACGGGATTACCAAGAAGTTCGTGGTAATGATGCGATTTGGGTCATAGTGAACCGATTGACGAAGTCGCTCGTTTCATTGCCGTACGCAAGGATTTTGCTTTGGAGAAGTATGCGAGAGTTGTACGTGCGATAGGTTATTCGTCCGCATGGGGTGCCGTGACGATTACTTCGGATCGAGACCCTAGATTTACGACTGCATTTTGGAAAAGTCTATAGACTTCGATGGGGACAAAAGCTATAGTTCAAGACGGCCTACCATCTTCAGACAAAAAGTCAATCAGAGAGAACGATTCAGACCTTAGAAGTTATGCTGAGAGCTTGTGTATTGGATTTTAAAGGAAGTTGGGAGGAATAACTTCATCTCGTGGAGTTCGTGTACAATAACAATTATCAGTAGAGTATCAGAATGGCATCGTTCGAAGCTTTGTACAGCAGACCGTGTAGGACTCCAATTTGTTGGGACGAAGTCGGCGAGCGGAAAATTACAGGGCCAGAGTTAGTGCAGCAATCGTTAGACGCCGTCAAGATGATTTGAGAAAGGTTAAAGAAGGCTTAGAGCAGACAGAAAAGTTATGGGGACAGACGACGTAGGCTATTGGAATTTCAAGTGGACGATCGTGTGTTCCTTAAAGTATCGCCGATGCGAGGTACATCGCAATTTGGAAAGAAAGGAAAACTGAGCCTAAGGTACGTCGGACCGTTCGAGATTCTAGAAAGGATAGGGAATTTAGCCTATCGTCTTGCACTACCACCTCGACTTGCTCAAGTGCATGACGTATTCCACGTGTCAATGTTATAGAAATATGAGCCAGACCCGACGCATGTGTTGAATTTTGAAGAGATAGAGGTGGACGACAGGGTGTCGTATGTGGAGAGACCGATTCGGATTGAGGACCGGAAATGAGCAAGTGCCGAGAAACAAGACAGTCTCCTTGGTCAAAGTCAGTTGATAGCATCATGGTACGGAGGGAGCTATATGGGAAAGCGAAGAAATCATGAGGCGTCAGCACCCTTATCTTTTTGAGGATTAGAGTATCAGTTCAAATTTCGAGGACGAAATTTCTGTAAGAGGGGAAGAGTTGTAACATCCCGAAAATCGACCCCATTTTAGGATTTTATAAAAGGGCAATGTAGTCGAAGGCCGGTCAAGTACAATTTTCCGAACCGTGTGTTCGTGGGATAACAGATTACGAGAGGGCGCCGATAGGAAACGATACGCGTACGACTCGCAATTTCGATCGAGAACGAGCCCTTCGACCATGAGGACACAGGCGGGAACGATATCTTCTAAGTACTAGAATATTAAAGAAACGGAAATAAATCGATTCGGCGAAGTACGAAGTTGATTTGTGGGTGATTTCCGCATGACTTCGATACGAACTACGAACGACGGTAAACCGAATCCTTTTCATCTAGTACTCGAGATTATCAATTGAGCCCCGGGATCACACGACAATCGAGGGACGTCCCTGACTCGAGAATTGACATTAACGTGGATCAAAGAATGATTGACCATGGGTCAAAAGTGAGGAAAGTCCAAAAAGGGCGCCCGGTAATCCAAATTGTACTACGGTCGCAATCGACTCAATTTAGCCCCGATTTTTAATTCGATTTTGGGAACCGACTTCTCGGTGATATCGGGACTAAATATTTGGACGTCGCCTCATTTATTTTGGAATTTTCCGTTGGACACGGAAGTGCGGAAAAAGGAAAAATTGGACCGGGTTTCGGGCCGCGGGTGGGCCGGCCCAAGACCGGCGGCCCAATGGGCCTTGCACCCATTCAGCCCAGGCCAAGAGGGGCCCAAGCTGGCCCACTCTCCTCTCCCTCCTCAGCCCATGGGCTTCTCTCTTTTGGCCCTTTTGCTTTTGTGCCCAAGTGGGCTTTGTTTATGCTTTGTTTTGCTTTGTTTTGATTGGTTCTTCAAGCAAGTGGACTTGCCCACTTGCCTTGGCCTTATCCAAGCCTTCAGCAGCCTCTTCTCTCTCCTCTTTCTCCCCCAAAATTCGTGCACCAGCCAGCCCTCACTCTCTCTCCCTTTTTCTCTTCCTTTTCTCTTCCATTTTGGTGTTCTTTGCTGTGTTTGCTGTTTTCCAGCCGGAAAACAGCCTTGCCGCCATCACCGGAGCCGCCACCACCGTCCAAAGTGTAGTCCTGGAAGTTAGGAAGCCAGCCCGCACACCCCGGTCACCCCGGGTCGCCCGGACCGCCCGTTTCGGCCTTTTCCCCTCTGCTGGTCGTTCCGCGTGAATAGTGTTTCGGGGGCTGTTTTGGCCCGTTTCGGCCACCGTTCGTCGTCCGTTGCCATCCCCGAGGTTACCCCTCGTAGCCCTCGTTCCCCTCTACGCGCCGGTGTCGCCGGATTTCCGATCCAAGTAAGTTAACTTCCTAATCCTTGTTTAGGGGTTAATCTTGCTTAGGGGTTAATTAGTGTATTTGTATGTTTGTGATTAATTAAAGTTGATTGCTTGATTATGTTGGTTAATTAAGACTGATGAGGATTAGTTAATTGACCATGGTTAGTGTTAAAGTAACCTAGGTTAATTAATTAAAGTAACTAAGGTTAGTTCTAAAGTAACTATGGTTAATTATTAATCATGGTTGAGTTAATTAACCTTAGTTAGGTTAAATTTAGTAACCATGGTTAAGTTTATTTATTTTTATTTATTTATTTAATTTCGGACGAATTTCTTGTTCACAAAATTTCACAAATTGCATTTGTTCATTGACATCGTTCACTAATCATTGTTCATGGATTACGTTCACGGATTTCGTTCACGGACTTGTTCATACGAAATAAATTTTTGTCTCAAATTGATGTGTTCTTGATTGTTATGCTTTCTTGAAGTGCCGATTGTTAATTATATGCGTGAATAATGATGAAATGCATGATCGAAGACCGAGTGGAAGTGAAAGTGTTTGATTTATTGAGTTATTCGAGAATTAGGGAATGTGCGTGATTGAATGCTGATTGGAAATGGAATTTTGGAAATTGTCGAGTGAGATCGCATGACATATTGCGTGGGTTATCTGAAATGGCATGTCGTATGAGCATGAGCGATATTGCATTCACGACAGAGCAAAGATATAAATGGATTGCTTGATGATGTGTTGCATGATCACATTAAATGAGGAACCCGGCGTTGCGGAAGACCGCCAATCCCTATGGGGTTGTGCCGTGGCCAATGGGTCGCCCGACTTCGGTCGGATGCCCGACGGGAGGGGTTCTATGTGGGGCTCGCGGTATGGGGGCGGGTCCCGGGCCTGTCGTCGCAGCGGGCTGCGGTAGTGGGCGGGTCTTGTGCTCCTTGGGAATGCCGTCTTGGGAGTGAGCCCTTGACGTCGCCGTGCCTCGAGGTAAAGAGGACGAAGCTGGTTTAGCCGGGAACCGCCAACCATAAGGTTGTGCCGTGGCCCAGAGGAGGGGGTCGTAATAATCGGAGCATGTGTGGGTGTGAGACATGAGAAGGTTGTGTGAGATGCTCGATTATTCGCATGCTCTTAATGTCGTGATGGATTAAATGACGGTTTACGCAGTCGCGTGTGCCAAGGCCGAGGTAGGGTCGCCTGTGATTGCACCTGTGTATTAAACTGTCTTTTGTGGTTATTTCTCTGAGGTGGTATTGCACCGATTCTTTGTATTAGGTTGTATGTTAAACTCCCGAGGCGAGCGAAGTTCCTAACCGGGGCTTAGGACTTTAACTTGCCGAGTTTATCTCAACCCGTCGTGGTTAACATTTTCGGGCCCTAGATGATGCGGTGCACTCCGAGGATCGAAGAGAGCGATCCCTCCGAGACCAACGAGTAGCCACTTGTACGGTGATAGGTTAGCTAGGCCGGTCCCTTTTTGAGTGGGCCTTAGCTTGTCGCCCGTAAAAAGGCGTGTATGTATTTGCCGGTGTGTCTTTGGCTAACCTTCGATATATAAAAATGGTGTTGTCTTTCCTCTCGCCGCCGTTGTTGCTATCCCCGTTGTTTGGTTTGGGAGTTGTTCGTTTCCGCATGTGCTTAATTACAAGATAAAATGAATTGGTCGGTCTGGGACGTCGTACAACTAGACCACAAGTGAAATGGGGGGACTCGAGAGTCGGGCGTGACAAAGGGTATGAATATTTAGAATCGTGGAAGCCATGGTTAAGTGATCAATTTCTTTTGAAGGGTTGCCGATACCATGAAAGAACAAAAGTGTTTTATTCTTGATCTCAACGTACAATTGTTGAGATGACTTTCATTATATATATAAATATTACAAATGGTACATTTTGTATGGAAACAATATAACAATGGAAAATAATAAATAAAGAGATTATAATATTATAAAAGTTATCAATCCCTTGATTCTAGTATCTCTAAGGATCAGTGGATTGATTCGACATATATCTCCAGATTCTTTTTCTTAATTATTAAATCAGTGCATTTACAAGACCCGTTAAGATGGCTGGTGAAATGAGAATATCAAGGGGGGGGAGCGAAGAAACTTCATTCTTGACTCCCACCAACTCAGCTCTTTTGTACGAACAGACAATGCGTGGTTGGGAATGTAACGCAACTATCTTGGAGTTGGTGTTAAATTGAAAAATAATACGAAATTCTGACAAACATTAATTTGATTCTTTCTTCTCAGGAAACGAACTTCTCAAGAAACGAAATATTCAATGAACGCATATTGATGGTACAACACAAGAAGCCACAAGCTTATGGACTATATAGAATGAAAGAGCATGTGTCGTGCTGACAGACGCGCTTTCAGCCTTTGCCGACAGAGGTGAAGTTCCCCGAAGCTTATAGCTTCTCTCGAGATTTGTGATTGAGTCAAGCTTTGACCCCTGTTCCACATGGGATTCTTGCGACCTCCTTGAAATGCATAATACCGCATTTTGCATCATTCGAGTCTCGTGCAGTCAATATAAAATGTGGTGTAATTTTATATGTTGTGATTTGCCTTTAGAATTTTAGTAGGTGCAGCAAAGATGAAAAGGAAAAGGAGCTGTTTATACTTTTTCCTCAGACTTTATATGACCACCTTACAAGTGATCCTTTTTTGATATTTCTATTTTTCCAACAATTATGTTCCAACAAAAATACTTGTATGCATAAAAACACCCTAGGTTTTGTAGGGTTAATGCATTAAATACGAACAAATTGTAGCGGATGGTGCTGCTATATTAAGCGGCGAACTTGCTTTGGTAAAAATTTATATATAGCTTTTTCACTATTGATATCTAAATTTTAGTGACCCAATTTCTGTTAATTGCTTAAAAAACTTATGAATCAACCTCAATCCCTAACAAAAAATCAATAATTGCATTTTGCATTTTAGGCTTCGTTTGTTTCATAAAAAATGCAAGATTTGGAAAAATTTTCCAAAAGAAAATGATCGCCTATGTCGCTTGAAATAATTAGCCAATGAAAAATAACTTCGTTGTCGATGAGAGTTTATATCTAAACATTTTCATAAACGATAAAAAAAATTGCTAAGTGATTTAGACAATCATTTTTTGGAAAATATGTTCAAAATCATTCAATTTTTACGAAACAAATCCATCCTTAATTACATTTTTTTCATGATTTATTTAAATTTTGGCCAAGCCCATAGTAGGTGGCCGAAATTTATAAATGAAAGAAGTGTTGAGGTGGAAAAATAAAATTTATTAGAGTAAATTCGGGGATAAAGACAATATCTTTATAACAAAATTTTCAAAGGACATTGCAGGAATATCTTCGCAACCATATCATGGCAAGATTGAAGCAAAGAAGAAGAAGTATCGTGGTCTTGCACATTGCAGGAAAAGACAAAAGAAAAAAAAATTAGGCTACAAAAAATGAATAATTTAACAACTATTTATTATAAATAATTATTTCTGTCGGTTATAAAAATAAATTAATAATTTTTTTTATCATTCACATACATGTTATGTGATAAATAGCTATCGACAGTGAAAATATTTTTTATTAATTAATTATTAATGAAAAAATTAATCATATCTTAAGTAAATTCCGGCAGCTTTGGGCCTGTTTGTTAACTGACGAAACAATGTTTGATTCTGTTATTTTGTTCCCATGAATAGATTTGGCATAGAAATCCATTTGGTAAAATTTTTGTACCCGGGAATAGATTTGGAACATAATTAAGAATTAAAAAAAAATTACTTCTTTGTTTTCAAGAACAATTCCAGAATCAAGACCAATTTTTTTTTTTAATTCTCTTTCTCTTGTCTTGTCTTTCCTTTCATTTTCTTCTTTTTCCTTTTGGCTAGTCGCCAGCCTCAGCCATGATGGACGATCGGCCATATGAGTGCCGACCCTTGACGACGTCAAGCCACGGCAAAGGCTCAACCTCGCTAGCCCATCGCTGGGTCAACTTCGGCTTGGTTGGGCGATGCCAGCTTAGCGATGAGCTGAAGGCTGAGCCTTGCTGGTGGCTGGGCAAGGTTGGCCTCACCTAGACCTAGCAAGGCTAACCTCACCCAACCAAGGCGAGACTCGGCCTTACCAAGTTGGCGTCACCTAATCAAGTCGACACAGACCTAGCGGTGGGCCAACAAGCCTTACCGTGGCTTTGCATTGTTGAGGATCGGCGACGCTCTAGTGAGGGCGTCGGCCCTTGTCAGGCTAGTCGCTGGCCGCCGACAACTTAAGGAAGAAGAAGACGAAAAGACAAAAAGAGAAAATTATATTTAAATCATTAAAAAATTAAAAGAAAATATTTTGGATTAGAAATTTTAAGGTTTTACCAAGCACATTTTTATTTCGGGAATAAAAATTTTGGATAGTTATCATACACCTTCACATGCTCAAAAATTATTTCTGAAATTAAAATAAAAAAATTTATTTATGAGTAGAAATTATTTTCGAGTACAGAAGTATTGTCATACGTACTTCTCACACGAGGTTTGAGAGGAGAAAGAATATTGAGAGTAATATATATTTATTTTAAAACAAGAGAAGTGAGATTAATAGTTCACACAAAAAAATAAAAAGTATAAAAAAAAGTAGCAAAGGACATAGAAGCATTGGGACGGCCGCCTCTGCTCAACCCTCATGCACGCAACACTTAGAGAGGACGGCTCACAATTTGAGAGACAAAAGGAGCAACAACAAAAAAACGACTGTTCATCGTTCTTAGGAGTTCCTGTTCAGCTGGTTTGGTTTCATTTCTGGGTGTCGTTGCTGCTTTTGTCCGGCGGTCTGGTTTGCTTTCTCGTCCAAATTCTCGAGAGCAAGTTTGCCGGCGTTGATCTCCGGCTCCTGTCCTTGTACGAACTGTGCCGTCGCCGCCCCTCACCAGTCACCGCGCTCGCTGCCGGCTTGCCCATCGTCGCGCCTCTACCTCGCTTGCCGGCACGCTTCGTCGCGCTCAGCACGTCCTGCTGCAGCTGCGACAGCAGCTTTGCCGACTTATTCTAACACCACAGCAGCAGTCCCTGGCGGTTTCCGGTGATTCCAGGCGGCATCCCAGCTCCACTTAACGCCACCGCTTGCTTGTTTGTTTCCTCTGCTACGTTTGATTCCTTTTTGCTGGTTCCCCAGAGCAGACTAGCATTGATCGAACCCACACCGCGCCGCCAAGCAGGGCCCGACCGACAAACCTTCACCCGTTTGCATCTTTTGTTCCAGCGAACCTGTCTGCAATATGCTGGGTCCTTGCTTGGTCGCCATCGTTGCTGCTCTGGTCCTGACGTTCCTCCTCGCCCGTCGACGTAAAGCTCCCCGCCCCGGTCCCGATTCTCAGGATCAAATGCTTCAAACTACGTGATTTCTCGAGCCAATTCAATTTGATTACTGGTAGCCTAGTTTGCAATTGTTGATTATCTAATTTGATATTATTTGGTACTAATCTTGATTTGTTTGAGATTTTTAGGCATTTCCATGTTAGGAAATTTCCTATTTTTAACTGCACGTATAGATGATAATTCAATCTATAGGCATTAAGATCGGGTTAGGGATTGCATAAACAAATTTAAAAAAAAAAAATTGATAATAATTTTAATTTTCCTTTTCATAAATTTTAATTCAATAAAAAATTACAAAAACAAATCATTCAACCTAAATGAATATAAGTTAAAAACGTTTCATAATCTTATATTCTCCCACTCTTCCTCTAGAAATGCATACCTGATTAAAATTAAGAAGCACCTACTACAGTCAACAGTCCAGCTTTTTCAGATTTACTTTTCTTGTTGCTTTTGACTGGTAATGATACAATAAAGTAACTCCAACAAAGAAAAGGCGTTGGTTCATGTCATGACCATGACAATAAGGATCAGGCCACTCAAAAGCGATCGAGGTGCAGCTTTTTGTCAGTCTGTCTCTCTTTTTGGGTTGTCATATTCTCAAGTGTAACTTATTCGCAATATCAGAAATCTTAATGTTAATCAAGGGGCATTTCTTCTTCTTCGTTTTTTTCCTTTTCATATTTATAGTTTAATTAGACCTCGCATTCCACTGAATTATGTTGACTTGACTTGGGTGGGCCCTAGGCGAACGTAAGTGGAAACTTGTGACTTTGCTTCTTGCAGTTTTCCTGGTTAACTTTCGGAAAATAGAAAAGGAAGGAAAAAAGGAAAAAGCGTAACATATGACACATTTCAAGTAAAGGACAATGATAGGGTCCGAGCATTCATCGGTAAATGTTTATGTTTTACTTTTTGTTTAATTTAATATTTATTGCCTATACAATTATACATTTTTCCCGTTGAAATATATAAAATTTTCACAGCACATAAAAATTGATAAGTAATTTACATATAGTTTTCTTATACTTGAACAAACATTTTAACTTTTAACAATAAAGTTAATAGTTTTGCTTTCTAAAAAGCATGAATTCATAAGTCCTAAGAAAAATCAACTGACTATAATCATTAGGATTACCTCCTTTCATTCTATTTTATTATATGTCATTTGTGTAACCAAACTATGCGTATACTTATGCCTATCAATAATTCCCTTAACATTAGCTATACATATTACTTTACCATAAATTAGATAAAAAAAAACTTAATCATCACATTTGATTTAATATAACATTTCTAGAGCGATACACTAACGTGAGCTTACCTCCCTAATTTTCGGTTTACTTAGACTTGACTCTAGTGGGCCCCAAGCTAGCCTTGACAACTGGAATTTCACAGAACTCAATATAAACCTACTCGAAATGCACGATACCGAATTTCCCATCCACCAATCAACATGTGGTGCTTAGACCATTTCTTAATTATTCCATCATATATATGCAATTTGTCTTAATCAATTCCGCGACATGATGGAAATGGAAATTGAGTCTCACCTACTTGACCATTGCTCATTGGCCCCTGTTAAAGCATGTCAAATCTTTTGTGATTTGCTTTCAGAATTTTAGCAGACGTAGCTTCTCCGGGAACGGAATCCACAAACCATGGCTCATCGGGTACTAAGTATGAAGTATTCTTGAGTTTTCGAGGTCCGGATACTCGCGCTACTTTTACAGATTCTCTCTATCATACCCTACTAGATAAGGGTATCAGTGTTTTCATAGACAAGCAAGGGATTGATGTTGGTGAAGAGATCGGTCCCGAGATTTTCCAAGCCATTGATGACTCAAAAATCTGCATTCCCATCTTCTCCAGAGATTATGCCTCCAGTAGCTGGCGCCTGCGCGAGCTAGAACACATGATGCAGCGTCGGAAAACCAACGAATTGGAGGTTATGCCCATTTTCGACGATGTGGAACCCTCTTACGTGAAGCTTGAAACTAGAGTGTATGTGGATGCACTAACTCTGCATAAAAAGAAACGTGGGGTTGAGATTGTGCAGTGCTGGGCGGAGGCGCTCAAGGAGGTTACCAAAATCAAGGGATGGGACACCAAGAGTGCAGGGTATGTTAACTCATTCAACTCCGTCTTTTCTTTTCCTATGTTTCTTTTGCTTGAAGGCGGATTATGATATGAAGAGCACAATTTTTTCTTAGTTCTAGACCAAAAATTGTGATGGATAATCCATTGAATTCAACGCTCCATTGTCTCGAGACTCAAGGATTACCTGTCGTCCTAGATTGAACAGAACCATATTGAATCATGTCTTTGTTCTTTTGTTTGCTGGGTCCAACGTCAATTTCTTAACTTCATATTATTGTTTGATCTTGCAAGTGAAACCATTTGCCGCCAATCTTATAATTCACTTGATAATCATTGCTCGACATAAGCATTATAACCTATCGTCCTAGATTGAACAGAACTAGAGAATCATGTATTTATTCCTTTGTTTGCTGGTTTGACCACCAATTTCATAACTTCATGTTATTGGTTAAACTTGAAAGTGAAAAAAGTTTGCCACCCATCTTATAATTCACTTCATACCGTTTTGTGTTTTGACAGTCATGGAGAACTTGCACATTTGATTGCTCGAAAAGTATTGGTTAAGCTTAAGGTGTCTTATGTGCATATATCCGATCATTTAGTTGGAATGGACGAATCAGTGAATGGAATAGTAGATTTGCTGGATGTTGAATCTGAGGACGTAAGGCTCATCGGTATTTGGGGAATGGGTGGAATAGGCAAGACAACTCTTGCCAAGGTTGTCTACGACAAGCTATCTACTAATTTTGATGGTTGCAGCTTTATTTCAGATGTCCGAGAAGCATCACAAGGTTCTAGTTTGTTAAATTTGCAGAGCCGATTACTCTTAAATATCTCTGGTGACATAGGAGTTGGACTTTCTAACATTGACCATGGGAAGAATATGATCAAAAATCGATTTTGCAGAAAGAAAGTTCTTATTTTTCTTGATGATGTAAATCATGAAAACCAACTTACGGCATTGGCTGCAGGAAAAGAATGGTTTGGTTCGGGGAGTAGGATAGTTGTTACAACCAGAGACAAAAGTGTTTTCTTTAAATTTCAAGATCAATTTGACTATTGTTTGATTTATGAAGTTGAGGAACTCAACAGTCACCTAGCTCTTCAACTTTTTAGCAAGCATGCCTTTAGAAGCAACTCTCCTCCAAATGCATTCTTGAGTCTATATGAGGAAATTATTGCAAATACCGGAGGGCTTCCTTTGGCAATTGAAGTGATTGGCTCATTTTTATGTGGGAAAAAACAAGAACCAGTGTGGCAAGATAAATTGAAAAGATGAAATATTTTCAGCAAAAGGATGTGCGGCAGAGGTTAATGTTGAGTTACGAGGCATTAGATCATCCGCAACAACAAATATTTCTTGATATCGCTTGCTTTCTAGCTAGAGAAGATAAGAGCTATTCATATTACATGTGGGATGACTGCGGATTTTTTCCGAGTGAGGGGATTGATGTTTTGCTTTTAATGTCCTTAGTGAAGATTGGAGAAGACAATATATTATGGATGCATGATCAGCTTAAGGACTTAGGCATGAGCATTGTGTATGAAGAAAATCGCAAAGACCCAACAAAGGGTTCTCGATTTTGGACGAATGTGGAAGGTGGTTCGGATATTTTCCAGCAAAAGGTATAAGTCTAAGTGCACCCTCATCATCTTATTTCATTGCAGAAATCTTCCTTGGACTGTTTTCCCTTTATTTTGGGCTCTATTTGGAACTCCTCAATTTAAACCGACTCTTTCTCAATTTAGGGAATCGAAACCGTTGCAGCGCAATATGAGCAATTTGGGCTGCCTCCCCAAGTCCTTGTTTTGACATCAGAAGAATTAATCAAAATGCCAAATATTAGACTTCTCTATATGGGGGGTTGCACTCTCTCTGGAGACTTTGGAGATCTCTTTTCAAAATTGAGATGACTTATTTGGTGGTGTCCAGAAGAAATGCAAGAAACCAACTTTTGCCCAAAAAATTTAGTCATCCTTGACTTATCGTGCAGCAAAATAGACGAACATTGGGGTGGTTGGACTCAACTCAAGGTATGCATGTGCAGATAATTTAGTATAACCTCTTATATTTTCTTCTAGTTGTAGCCTAAGTAGTAGCAACATTGACACATGACGCGACATGATATGATACGATATGACACGACACGCTGATACGTCATTTTTAAGAAAATAGTAATTCCAACGGAAGGACACATCATATATTAAATATATATTTTTATAATACATGATAATTTATCATTTTTTATGATTATTTCAATCAAATTAATTTGATTCAAATCCAAGAATAAATAAATAATAATAAAAGTCTAAAATTAATTTAAACTAAAAACATTAAGTCAAAAAAATTTTAAATTGAAATAAGGCCCTCCTCCTTCGGCCCAATACATCATCAGGCTCATTGAATGGGCCTTTGACTGGTCCACTCCTCCCAAAAACCACAACTTTAAATGCTCGAGCTCCTCCTCAGTGTGTGGGGTCGACTTCCGGAGACATCGATCCCGTGGGAGAAGAGCGGGACTTGGAGATGGATCGTGCGGAAGAGCCGCGACTCTATACCCTTCTTTCTAGCCTTCACCACCGTCTGCAACGTTGTTATCGGCATCACCAGCTCTCGCACCAAGCAGCTCGAGGCTTGCCTCCGCCAGAACGCTCGCCTGGACTCTCGCGCATCTCTCCCTCCTCTTTTTTTATTTTTTCGTCTCTCGCCCTCATCGCTTATGCTAGGGCTCTGCTTCAATTACCTCCCCTTCTCTTCAATCGTGATGATAGTTTCTTCTGGTTTTCTCCTTAAAAAAGTAGTCTTGCCATTGATCCTGAGACTTTCGACAAAAAAATAGAGTTTCCTTCCTTTTTTTTTTTTTTCCTTTTTCTTAAATATAAGTAGTGACCATCTATAATATAGAAGGATACGATGTAGAAGAAAAACCAAACAATAGAGAGAAATTAGCAAAATTATAAAAATTGGCTAGTAAAATTGAACATGCAAACTGATTTATTTAGAATATAAATACTATTAAATGAACATTATACTCTTCTGAACTTATGTGAAAGCTAATACAACCCTTATATTAATAAATGAAACACACAAATAGAAAAAGTAAAGTGCATATATAAATCAGTTAAAATTAAAAAAATATGTAAGATTGTTCTCTATACTAAAATTTAGAAGATATATTTACATATGAAAAGCCATAGAGTTTAGAGCCATAAGTTCTAGTTGTGGGGACAAAATCTATAATTTGATGATAAAGTTGGAAATAAAATTTATAATTTATAGGATATGTATTGGCTTGATACGGGGGTAATTTGAGACAAATCCATTTTTTTTTTATTTGTTGTTGGGAACAACATTGGAAGAAATGAAAAAAGTGTGACAAAGAGCAATTTTGGCTTAAGTTAGGAATGCATGTACAAACTATTTACAAAGTTACTTTGGTGGAATGCTTGATTAGTCGTTATATTTGCTTACGTCCTACAAAACTAATGTATTTTAAACTTGTTTGATGTACATAATTATTTGACAGGTGGCTACAAGATTGAAGGTCCTTAATCTATCGTATTGCACAAAGTTGAAAGAAACTCCCGAGCTCTCTGCATTTTTATCCTTAGAGATATTAATTCTAAAGGGATGTAAAGGGCTTACGAAACTTTCCGACTCGATCGGAATGCTTAAGTATTTAGCTCAGTTGGATGTCTCACAAACAAGCATTTCAGAGTTGCCAAATACCATTGTCAATCTAAAGAGCTTGAAAGTGTTGACGATAAACAATAGCTGCGTGCAGAAGTTACTTGAGGCTATTAGGATGATGGAGAAACTTGAGGAAATCTATGGAGAGTGTTGCAGGCGGCTAGAAATGATTCCCGGTGATATTGTGAGACTACTATCCTTGAAGATTTTGAAATTAACAGAAACTTGTATGGAGAATGTACCAGAGCTTCCACAGAGTTTGGTAAGTCTATGTCTATCCTCACGTGTCTTGGAAAAAGATTCAGAGATCTCCAATATAGTGAGTTTAAAAAATTTGAAATTATGTTTTCCCATAACATTTCGGATGTTATCATTTATAGGAGTAGTGCTATTTATATTATGTCTTTTTTATATTCGATGCGGGAGTAATTCAAGAATAGATCCATTTTCTTTTATTTGTTGTTGGGGACGACTTTGGAAGAAACAAAAGAAGCGCGACAAAGAGTGATTTTGGCTTAAGTTAGAAAGCATGTACAAAGTATTTATAAAGTTACTTTTGTGGAATGCTTACTTAGTTGATATATTTGCTTATGTTCTGCCAAACTAATATAAATTAAACTCGTTGGATATATATATCATTTGACAGGTGGCTATAGGATTGGAGATCCTTGATCTGTCAGACTGCAGAATGTTAAAAGAAATTCCCGAGCTCTCTGCATTTTTATCCTTAAAAGTATTAATTCTAAAGGGGTGTGGAATGCTTACGAGACTTTCCAACTCGATTGGAATGCTGAAATATTTAGCTGAGTTGGATATCTCAAACACAAGCATTGCAGAGTTGCCAAATACTATCGTCAATCTAAAGAGGTTGAAAGTGTTGAGGATGAACAACAGTTGCATGCAGAAGTTACCTGAGGCTATTGGGATGATGGAGAAACTTGAGGAAATTTATGGAGTGTTGCAGGGAGCTAGAAATGATTCCTAGTGATATTGTGAGACTATCGTCCTTGGAGATTTTGAAATTAATAGGAACTTGTGTGGAGAATGTACCAGAGCTTCCACAGAGTTTAGTAAGTCTATATCTATCCTCACATTTCTTAGAAAAAGATTGGGAAACCTCTAATTTAGTGGCTTTAGAAAATCTGAAATTATGTTTTCCCATAACATTTTGGATGTTATCATTTAGATGAGTAGCGTTGGTTATATTTTATCTATTTTCTTTGATTTCCCCCCTAGGGGGTGATTTAAGAATAGATCAATTTTCTTTTATTTGTTGTTGGGGACAACCTTGGAAGAAACGAAAGAGGCACGACAAAGAGTGGTTTTGGCTTAAGTTAGAATGCATCCACAAAGTATTAATAAAGTTACTTTGGTGGAATGCTTAAATAGTCAATATATTTGCTTATGTTCTACAAAACTAATATAAATTATACTCGTTCAATATATATATCATTTGACAGGTGGCTATTGGGCTGAAGGTCCTTGATCTGTCGGATTGCAGAATGTTGAGAGAAACTCTTGAGCTCTCTCCATTTTTATCCTTAAAAGTATTAATTCTAAAGGGGTGTGGGGTGCTTACGAGACTTCCCAACTCGATTGGAATGCTGAAAGATTTAGTTGAGTTGGATATCTCAAACACAAGCATTGCCGAGTTGCCAAATGCCATCGTCAATCTAAAGAGGTTGAAAGTGTTGAGGATGAACAACAGTTACATGCAGAAGTTACCTGAGGCTATTGGGATGATGGAGAAACTTGAGGAAATTTATGGAGAGTGTTGCAGGGAGCTAGAAATGATTCCTAGTGATATTGTGAAACTACCGTCCTTGAAGATTTTGAGATTAACAGAAACTTGTGTGGAGAATGTACCAGAGCTTCTACAGTGTTTTGGAAGTCTATGTTTATCCTTAGATGTCTCAGAAAAAGATTGGAAGATCTCCAATTTGGTGAGTTTAAAAAATGTGAAATTATGTTTTCCCATAATATTACGGAAATTACCATTTATAGAAGTAGTTTATATTCTGTCTTTTTATTATTCGATGCGGGAGTAATTTAAGAATAGATCCATTTTCTTTTATTCGTAGTTGGGACGACCTTGGAAGAAATGGAAAATGTGTGACAAAGAGTAGTTTTGGCTTAAATTAGAAATGCATGTACAGAGTATTTATAAAGTTATTGATGTGGAATGCTTGTTTAGTCGGTCTATTTGCTTATGTTCTGCAAAACTAATATAAATTAAACTCGTCGAATATATATATCATTTGATAGGTGGCTATAAGACCGGAGGTCCTTAATCTGTCACATTGCAGAATGTTGGAAGAAACTCTTGAGCTCTCTGCATTTATATCCATAAA
Organism: Corymbia calophylla; assembly: GCA_014182845.1. Lineage (NCBI taxonomy): Eukaryota > Viridiplantae > Streptophyta > Magnoliopsida > Myrtales > Myrtaceae > Corymbia > Corymbia calophylla. The sequence continues at coordinate 14,132,791 of CM024695.1, read as the reverse complement.
AGTATCAATTCTAAAGGAGCGTGAAGAGCTTACGAAACTTTTCAACTCGATTGGAATGCTGAAATATTTAGTTGAGTTGGATGTCTCAAACACATGCATTGCAGAGTTGCCAAATACCGTTGTCAATCTAAAGAGCTTGAAAGTGTTGAGGATGAACAATAGTTGCATACAAAAGTTACCTGAGGCTATTGGGATGATGGATAAACTTGAGGAAATTTATGGAAAGGGTTGCAGGCGGCTAGAAATGCTTCCTAGTAATATTGTGAGACTACCGTCCTTGAAGATTTTGAAATTAACAGGAACTTGTGTGGAGAATGTACCAAAGCTTCCACAGAGTTTGGTAAGTCTATATCAATCCTCACATTTCTCAAAAAAAGATTGGGAGACCTCCAATTTAGTGACTTTAGAAAATATGAAATTATGTTTTCCCATAACATTCTGGATGTTATAATTTAGATGAGTAGTATTGGTTATATTCTATCTATTTTCTTTGATTTTTTCCCACCCGGGGAGGGGAGGATGATTTAAGAATAGATCCATTTTCTTTTATTTGTTGTTGGGGACGACTTTAGACAAAATGAAAGAAGTGTGACAAAGAGTAGTTTTGGCTTAAACTAGGAATGCGTGTATAGAGTATTTATAAAGTTACTTTAGTGGGTTGCTTGCTAGTTGATGTATTTGCTTATATTCTGCAAAACTAATATAAATTAAACTTGTTAGATATACATATCATTTGACAGGTGGCTATAAAACTGGAGGTCATTGATCTGTCGGATTGCAGAATGTTGAAAGAAACTCCTGAGCTCTCTGTATTTTTATCCTTAAAAGTATTAATTCTAAATGGGTGTAGAGTGCTTACGAGATTTTCCAACTCGATTGGAATGCTGGAAAATTTAGCTGAGTTGGATGTCTCAAACACAAGCGTTACAGAGTTGCCAAATACCATCGTTAATCTAAAGAGATTGAAAGTGTTGAGGATGAACAACAGTGGCATGCAGAAGTTACCTGAGGCTATTGGGATGATGGAGAAACTTGAGGAAATTCATGGAGAGCATTGCTGGTGGCTAGAAATGATTCCTAGTAATATTGTGAGATTACCATCCTTGAAGATTTTGATATTAACAAAGACTCGTGTGGTGAATGTACCAAAGCTTCCAGAGAGTTTGGTAAGTTTGAGTCTGTCCTCAACAGTCTCAGAAAAAGATCCAGAGATCTCCAACTTAGTTAGTTTACAAAATCTGAAATTATGTTTTCCCGTCACAAACACCGTCCATTCTTCCATTCTAGGAAGAGCTCCACACATCTCCAGCCTATATTGTAAGTTGGAACTTTTTATTATCACCAGCATAAGCTCGTATTTGGGTTGCTTTCAATGTCTAAAAGAACTTGAACTCGAGAACTGCGACAACTTGTGCTATGTTGGACAGCTTCCCTCTGATTTGGGGGCATTTACAGTTGACAACTGCAGATTTCTTGAAGTCGTGGACCTTTCCAACTTATCTAACTTCAAGAATCTTGAGTACCTCAAAGTATGGGGCTGTTCAAGACTGGTTGAAATTCGGGGTCTTGATAGACTAGAATCACTGCGAAGTCTTTTCATCGGATACTGCAGTCCCTTGCTGCGCTTGCCTGATCTATCCACCTGGAAGGAGCTAAGGGAGGGGATGTTGATGCTCTTGCAACATATTCGGCGAGAGGAAAGCAAGTCGCTCGAAGTGATGATCTCCCATTCGAGCATTTGAAAAAAGGCTTGTAGCATCAGCAAATCCTTCTTACGTTGACTTGTGTCATTTAATCCATGATGTTAGTAGGCTTCTTCTTCTTCTTTTTTGTTTAAATGTAGGGTATTTATGTGCCCAGGCCTATACTTCCGATGAACAAGGAATACCCACACTGCTAGGCCTCCCTTAGAACTTTGTGGGAACGTTTTTGGGCCTATGATATTTTTGGGTTTTGACCACGCAATGCAAATCCTAAAATATTGCATCATATGTAGAATAACCCCATTCTGGACCATTATGAAAGTCCAAACTACTTGAAATGTCTATTTTTCAGAGTCTTTGGAATTTCGGTAGCCTTTCCAGTTCAAAAGTCTCAAGTTGTGTTCGAGCAAAACTCCTGATCTTTGAAAGTAACCTTGTATTCATTTTGATGAGAAAAAAAAAATTCTGATGTTTTGGCTAATCACTCTATATCGGATTATTCCTTTATTCAATTTGTCCTGTGATAGGCTTAAATGCTGTACTTCAAACAAACCAGTCTTATTCCTATCATCATCACTGTCGCCATTCATCAAACTAGTGAAGAAGTCTTAGGAAAATTAAAAATTAAATAAATAAAATGTGAAACTATCACAAAATTTGTGGTCATAGTCTACTACGTCCAAGAAAGTTTGTTGCCCAAGCAACTTGATTCTGGGAATAATAACTAGCATGAATTTGTCGGGTCTTCGTCAAATTCGGCAAGCTGTCTGCTGTTGGCTTAAAATCACAATTTTGCCATCCCCTGTCGACACGTCCCTGCCAAGATTAAAGTAGCACATAGGACCATGTTAAGTTGCATCCCAATCAATTATGTCAACATCGTCCTACATTCTTTTTTGTCAATAAATTTTTCCAATGTTTATTGAATAAAATAATGATAGCCTGGCATGCAAAGCATATCGGGTGACTACTTAGGAGCACATAAATCTTATGATTTGAAGATTCGCCTTAGGAAGACACATGATCGTAATATTTGAATGTAGGATTTAGATGAGAAGCATGAACACGCTTACCATACTACACTAGTGTCATGATACAAGGCACTGAATACGATGTCATTGGTGAGGGCTTTTATGAGCACATGAACTCAAGCGATCCATTTCTTGTCCAAACATCACTTTCCTTATGCTGTCCTCTCTCTTCATTGGTAAGACGCTCGATAAGGCACTAGCTCTCCAAATCAAGCCAGTGCTTATAAGTCGTTGGATCAGATTTGCAATAGGCAATGCGGCCAAAGCCCTATAACTGGAACACGTCCTGGCATCATGCCTTTGCGGCAAATTCTATTTGGCCATTTTGATAAAACCTTCAACGAGTGATCTTCGAGATATTAAATGGGTCATTCACTATGTTGCCAATAGAGTAGGGGCCTTCACCTCTCCTCTCATAGAAGACAAGGAACGCTTGCATTTTCTGATTCTCAATGGCCAGTTGTCCACAAATTTAGGCAATTCAACATTCATTTAGCTACTCTTTATGATGATAATACCTAAAGTTTCATATCCAACACATTGCTTCACGTTCCAGCACAAACGTCAAATTCCGTATCCTTGTTCACACAGTTGCAGAATTTCAAATTACAACGTGGGGTATCGGTACTTTGTTGCCACAACCTCTAGTGCTCTCCTCTAATAGTGTCAACTCCTATGTAATTTGTTGCTGATCAAAGTTTATGTTTCTTTTGTCAGACTTTCATACTTTTGAGTTTGATTTGGGATTGTGCTGTCCGATTTTGGTTTTGAGCCATTCTTTAAGTCAAGCTCCTGTACCTTTCTACACCGTAATCGTCCAATCAATTATACAATGATCAGATGTTTTCACATTTGCTTATTTCAAACCTGGTCTTTATCGAGGAGCATTTATAAAGGAAGCTGGCATTCATTTGGCTATCTGTGTCGGGATAACAGGACCAAATCGGTCTTCTAGCATATTGTTTTCATACAATTGATATTGACATTGTTGCGCAACTAAATCTCATCACCATTATTTTCATATCTTAGTCCATCCTAGTGATATCATAAAAATATTTTAAGATATTTCAGTAGTATAACAAGGAAACGTTGAAGTTGATAGTCAAAGACCTATGTTTTTCTAAGTAGTAGTAGTGAAGCATATATAGTGATTAATTAATTATTAATCTCAACTTTTCCTAGCTGGTTCCCTTTTATCATCCCGTCCTACTACATGTTCTCCTCAATTGCTTATCAAAATATGAAATAAGGACATATGTCTTTTCTTGTCAAAAATAAAAGTGAGGACACATGAGATTTGTTTTACTTATTCTAATGCACAAAATAAGGTCAAAATATGTGATTGAAGAGAAATTAGGTCAAGAAATATGAGTTTGAAGAGAAATTTTTATCTTCATGTTTTTTTCTTTCTTTACAAATCAAGTATAGTAATCTCACTAGATCTCTTGGCAATGGCTTCACAAAACTCAAGCTCAGGTGTGATGCTAATAGATTTGTCACAGCTAAGTGAATCGCTCAGATTTATTTGACTAGCCACTATTTCCTATTAGGAGTTAGCGACGTCAAATTAATTGAGAAAATTATTAAAAAAGTTCCAAATCTATTACACTTGTACTAATTCAGTTCTAAATCTCTCAATTTTGCTAATTTAGTCATAAATTTTTTAATAATTTGACAATGTAGTTCATTTGGCTAATTTTAGCAGGAGATTACTAATGTGGACAACAGTAGCCATTGACATAGATATTTTTTTAAGTCTTAATTTCTTATTACTATTTTCTTATCTTTTTCCTTTCTTCTCTTTTCCTTCTGTTTTCCCTCTCTTTTTTCTTTTTTTTTTTTGACTGGAAACAGATTCTGCATCGCAGTCTCTACCCTTATTGCCCTTCACTCACACAACCCTAATTCAACCATCCCTTGAGCTTACAGCTTCGAAAAGCTCAACATTACCGAAACAAATATCTGACTTATAACCTTCTAAACCTCTAGAAGAATGATGCATTGTTGCTAACAATAGGTAACAAATTACTGTTATTTGCCCACAACCATGCAAACAACTTTATATCTTCAATTGGTTAATACCACAAAGTATGCATTTACATAAGATGAAAAGGATTCCAAGAACATCAAGAAGAAGCCCCAGCAAAAGATAATTGAAAGATGGTCAAACAAGCGTCATTGAATACCGTTTGCCTTTTCTTGTTCATCTTACTGGTGTCGGCCATCGCTGCAAGACCTTCAATAGACGAAGCAGCAAATGCCAAGATCACGACATTACTTGGGCAACCTATGGACGTGAGTTTTGCTCAGTATTCAGGACATGTGACCATAAATGAAAGAAGCTATTCTATTGGTTGTTGAAGCGTCATCAGATGCAGAGTCTAAACATCTTCTCCTACGGCTCAATGGAGGACCCGGCGCTTCCACAGTTGGGTATGGAGCTTTTCAAGAGATCGGACCCTTTCAGATCTTGCCCGACGGGAAGCTTTCTAAAAGATAATTTGCATGGAACACTGGTAATTTTGTTTCAGCAACGTTTTGTGTATTAAAGCTTCTTTAAGACTCATTCATTGAATATCTCGAATGGCTACTACCTCATGTGAGTTGCTGTTTGGTTTTGTCGATAAGGGAAAGTCAAACTCAAGAAAATTTAGGCCCGCCTCTCGCTAAGACGAAACTATTGAGAATTTATAATAGCATTGAATTTGGTCTAAATTAAAGGCCCCAAGTTTTGTTTTTTTAACGGAAAAGGTGCCATGTTTAAATAGTGACATTATAAGTGTGTTGATTGTAGCATGGAGGCTGAACATTTCATTACATTTGTCAGTTATCTTTATCTTGTTAACTCATTATATGATATGACTTTAGACCAAAATAACTTTTCATGACAGCGCATCCATTTTTGTTTTTATATTTGAACCAATGAGTTATAAATGTTACTTCTTTCAAACTCATAAACAATGGGTTGTCACTAAGAAGTCCATATCTAAGACTATGATTGAACAATAACATCTTGTGATTTCTTTTTTAATAGAGGCCAATTTGCTCTTCCTTTATTCCCCTGCTGGAGCTGGATTTTCTATCCTCAACGTTGCTCAGTCAATCGGAGATAATAGCACCGGTGGGGACTTAATGACTTGCCCTACCTGTTTACCTTGGTTTAATTTTTGTGTCTTCCACTCTGTACTTTCTTTTAAAAAGTCTTTAAGGTAATTTCCATTCCTTCCTATCTCAGCCTGGACAGTCACGCATTTTGAATAAATGGCTCGAAATCTTTCCGAAACACAAATACTGGGACTTCTATGTTGCCGGAGAGAGCTATGCAGATACGCATGTTCTGTGGCAATCTAATTGTATAACGTAATTATAGGTCATGCACGAGTTCAATAATAAACACTTATTCCAAACATTATGCACCTCAATTTGCTAGACTAATAGTAAACCGCAACAAGGGGATTGTGCAAGATCAATCATCAATCTCAAGGGAATATTGGGTGAGATGATTAGTGTCGAATCTACATGTCGAAGCATATCCATTTTCACTGTTGAACTGGACTAAACTAGCTAGGAAACCCTCTTCTTGATGACAAAACGGAGAAACGGGAACCGCTTGTGGCGTCGATAGACATTCTGATGGCTGTAATAAAGCCTCGGATGAAGCTTATATGAATGAAATTGGAGACGTCAACAATTTTAACCTATTTATGAGACCATCTGCCAACCCCATACAGGTGAGATAGCTCCTAAATTTATTCTTAGAGGCTAGAAAATGAGTGTTAAGAAAGCCTGACAGCACTTGGATACTTATCCTTTGTTTTTCTCTGCAAGTAGGATTTGATGTACAGAGATGGGTTTGGACATTACTCAGATAACTAATTACTTTGAGAAGGAAAGAGGTGAAGGAGGCTTTCCACATCGACCCTTCCTATAATCCCACGGACTACACACTAGCCAGGTATTGTTCATGATACAAGAGCTTCAATCAAATCAAGGGCATGGAAAATTTCTTGAGAATAATAAACCATGGGGTTTGGCTTCTGCAGCGACTTGGTTCAACAGAACTACATAGAAAGCGACGCAGAATCGTCGGTGTTTTCTAAAAGAACTCATAGAGACCCATCTGCGCATTTGGATAAATAGGTAAGGCATTTTAGATTTTAGAAATAAGAGAGGAGAAAAATCACGCCAATGCATTTAATCTCGAGCCTGCAACATTTGATCAATTTGACATTTAACCATGATTCTATTATAATTGGCAGAATTAGCGCATAATCATTAATTGACGATAATGAATGTTATATTCTAATTCATCGTCAAGATATCTTTCTTTGTTTTAGACATTAAGAGCACAAATAATAACATTTCTGGCAAGAAATTGAATTCGGATGATAAATAGATTTTCTATTTTTATTCTTGGATGAGTTTCGAGGAAAAAATATGTTTAATAACGACACAAAAATTTCTATTCTTGGAATAGAAATTCGTTTGATAATGAAAAAAATTTCACTTTCCTAAGTGGCGGCGGCAGCATGGGAAGGAGGCGGCGGTGGCCGACCACCGGCAGCCGGCGACGATCGGCGATTGGCGGGCGGGGGTGGCGTGATTGGTAGATGACAAGAAATTCTTTCGAATGAGAAGTAAAAAAAAAAAGAGAGAAATAATTTATGATTTCTATTTAGAAATCTATTCAGAAATAGAAAAATGAAAATTTTTAACTAAACGGATTTCTATTCCAAAAATAGTCCGGAATAGAAAAATAGTTCGAACGAAATAGAATGGTTACCATATACGAGGCTAAAAGTTCTGAATATTTGTTTCTCACAGTTTTTTTTTTTGTCATTGAGCAGTAGGACTACAGATATAGCCATCCCTTTGTCAATGACTCGACCCAACATCGTAGCACTTAAGCTCAAACTACAAGATAAATAATACCCTTGGAACCATAACAATCTCGTAAGTGTAATTCAAATCAAGTTGAAGAAAAGCTTTTGTGCAGTGATTCACAGTAAACTAAAACAAGACACATTGGTTTCTGATCAACTCGAAGGTTGGATCAAGGTATACGAATGGCTTACATTCATTGCTCTGTTGGGATCGGGACACAAAGTGCCATTGTACTCCCCTCTCATGCACATGCTTTGTTCAAGAGCTTCCTATCGAATACACCCATGCCACGGGCACTGCGTCAACAATGAGAAGCAACATCGTTTGGGTCTTCCAGTGTATCGTTTTCGTACTATTAAATCCATCCCGCTACCGTTATTTTCATGGGTAATGGATGGTTGTGGTGACTCCTCAAGTACCAAAACCTTCTCAGCTTTTTAAAATTCTGTGCCAGCAATGGATGACGGTAAGCAAGAAACCGTCCATGAAAGAGTTTGGTGTCATTGGAATTTCGATTTTGAATCTACAAGAAACAATCATTGCACCCCACAGAGTAACTGCTTGCGGAGTTATGTGGGGCTCGAATCTCCTAGACTGACCAGATGGCAGCATTGGGGCTCCTATACGTTTTAGTGAGGTGATTTACCCGCCGCAACTGAGACAAGTCATGCCATTATAACATTACCAGGCATGCGGCCAAGGCCCTTGATCTTTAATAAGTCCAGGTATACGCCTTTGCAAATTCTATTTGTCAATTTATGATCAAACCCCGTAGGAGTCACCTTCGAGTTTCCAACGGCGAATCTACCAAACGGGTCATTCGTCACGTTGCCAGCAAAAGAGATAATTGGACTTCACCTCTCCTCTTGCAGATGACATTGGTTACTGGCAATTTTCTAGTAGTAAATGGCCGGTTGTCCTCACACATGGCAATTCACCACTGATTAGCTGCTTTTTATGATGCTGATCTCTATATAGTTTCATATATAATACACTACTTCACAATCTAGCACAAACCTCGAATACCGTGTCCCTGTACACCGTTGCAGAATTTAGCGTGGATTCAAAATACATCGTGCAATATCGATATTAACAATGTCAACTCCCTTATAATTTGTCACGAATTGTCTCCGCCATGCTTGTACTGTTGGCGTGAGCTGATTTGTAGGAGTGATATGTATAGAAAGAAAATATTTATATTTGTGCGAGTTGATTTGTGGGGGTAATGCATATAGAAAGCGAATATTTTACCTAATAGGCGCTTGTTACCCTAGCAGTACTTGTATGTATATATATAGCCTTGTAAAGGAAAAAAATATACTAAAATAATAGTGATCTATTTTTTAACATGGTATCAGAGCAGGAACTCTAGTTTTCTCCACCTTCTTTCCATCGGACTAGATCGCCGCTGCAGCTCTAGGTTTTTCCTTGTGCTGCCGCCGCACCGACCAAATCATATCGCTGCCGCAGCATTGACTTGTGCTGTTGTTGCACTAATCTGACTTGACCAGAAATTCCTTTGCGAAGGAATTGTGATTGGCAACCATGACAAAGCTAACTGATGAGGTACCTCATCAAGACCAAGGGGAGAACTCAACAACTGATTCTCTTCTAGAGAATCTTACGATGAAGCTGACACAGATTTTGACTCAGAGTTCGACTCAGGTATCAACACAATCCCAGGAGCCATCCACTGCACAAATCTCAGTCAAATTGGATGGATCAAATTATGGATTGTGGTCTCAAGTGGTGGAGATGTTCATCTCCGGTAAAGACAAGTTGGGTTATATTAATGGTGATCCCCCTCAGCCCTCACCTACCAATCCTCAATTTCGAAAGTGGAAGACTGAGGATGCGATTGTGAAGGGGTGGCTAATCAACTCGATGGATCATGCATTAATAGGAAATTTTATTCGCTTCCCAACTGCGAAGATGGTATGGGACTCTGTTGCAACAACCTTCTTTGATGGAAGTGATGCCTCCCAAGTTTATGACTTGAAGAGGCGGGTGACTCGGATGAGACAAGGTGGAGAGACAATTGAGGCTTATTACAATAATCTTCAGGGTTTGTGGAGGGAGATCAACTCCGGTCGTCCAAACCCAATGACATGTCCAGCTGATATTGAGCGGTACAATCTTGCCATTCAAGAAGACTGGGTGTATGTCTTCCTTGATGGGTTGGACGATCGTCTAGACAAAGTGAGAGCGGATGTTCTCCAAATGCAACCATTCCCAACTGTCGAGCAAGCATATGCACAGGTTCATAGGGAGGATATGAGACAGTCAGTGATGCTCACCCATACTGATTCCACGTTTGGGTCTACTGCTATGGTGGCACGGGGAAGCAAGACAAGTGTCCGAGAATCACCAGTAATGCCAACTCTACAAATGAATAAATCAGGAGCTACGCAAGGGGATGGGCGGACAAATAACGGTTCACGAACTACAATTTCATCTGGAGGATGCTCACACTGTGGGAATGCTAAGCATACTCGAGAGATATGCTTTAAGCTCCATGGTTATCCAGAGTGGTGGAAGGAATTGAAGGCGCGAAAACAAGCCGACGGGGGTACTAACAGTGGAAAAGGGAAGGTTTTTCTTGCTAAGATGGAACCTTAGCTATCTTTGGTGCCCAAAGTCGAAAGTTAAGATCAACCGGCTACATCCAATTCAGGTAATATCCAAGGTAATTGTGGTTGTGCACTGGTTCTCCCTAATCACAATAGTTGTGATGGATGGGTTATCAATTCGGGAGCTACAGAGCATATGACCTTTAGCCCATATCATTTTGTGAGCATTACAGAACCAAGACGATGCGGTATCTCAAATGCAAATGGGCATACATACCCAGTGACAGGGGCTGGTGTGGTTGAGGTTTCCCCTCAATTGTCATTACCTAACACCTTACTTGTCCCGTCATTGACCACAAAATTAATTTCTGTTGGACAGCTCGCTAAAGATTTGAATTGTATTGTCCTAATGTATCCTCAATTCTGTCTTTTCCAGGAGATCATTGGACGTGGTACTAAACGGGGGAGGGGGGCTGTATTACTTGGATGATCTCAAGTTTGGAAGTGTGCATCAAGTCCGGGGTTCACCTAGCAATAAAGAAAAACATATTTGGCTTTGGCATTGACGATTGAGACATCCTTCATTTGGCTATATGAAAAAGCTATTTCCTGAATTATTTTTGGATCTAAAAGAGTTGGATTTTAGTTGCCAGACTTGCATTTTGGCTAAGAGCCACCGTGTTTCCTTTCCCATAAGTTTGGATAAGAATAACGTGCCTTTTTCGTTAGTTTGCTCTGATGTTTGGGGTGCTTCTCCTATTACTGCTATCTCGAGCTGTCGGTGGTTTGTTATATTAGTTGACGATTGCACACATATGACTTGGCTTTACTTGATGAAAACTAAGGATGAAGTGGTTAATGTGTTTAAAGTATTTCACAAGATGGTTCAAACACGTTTGATGCTAAGCTACAAGTTCTTCGAAGTGATAATGGTGGAGAGTATGTGAATCGACATCTCAAGGAGTACTTTCAGCAACATGGTCTCATTCATGAGACCTCGTGTACACAGACTCCACAACAGAATGGAGTGGCCAAAAGGAAGAATCGCCATATTCTCGAGACTGCTCGAACCTTCTTAATTGAGAGACATGTTCCTTCACGTTTTTGGGATAATGCTGTTGCCACGGCGGTGCATCTCCTCAACCGAATGCCCTCGAAAATGCTAGATTTCCGTACACCTCTACAAGCACTCTCTGCATTTGTCCGATTGCCATCAGTCTTGATAATTCCTCCTTGTGTGTTTAGATGCGTTGCGTTTGTTCACATTCCGAAGAACCAACGTACCAAACTTGATCCATGTGCTTTACGGTGTGTGTTCTTGGGGTATGGTACTCATCAAAAGGGCTATCGATGCTACAACCCATCAACTAAAAAAACTTATGTGACTATAGATGTCACATTTGTTGAAGGAGAGTTCTTTTACCCGAGTACCAATTCTACCTTTCAGGGGGAGAATTGGCTAGAAAAGGAGACTTGGTGGGAGATTATTACTGGGGTTATACCCAAAGGAAGAGACGCGGTTGTTGGGGGTGGTGGTAGTGTCGATGATAGCTCCAACACTGGTGATAACGGGGCTAGGCAGGCTCTAACTGATGTTGGAGTAACCGTGGGTGGTGCTGGCATGACTGGTGTTAATGGTGAAACTATTGAGCAGGTGACAGATGGTGCTAGTGCTGATGAATTTGTGACGGGTGTAGCTACAAAAGCCTTGCAGGATCCAACAAAGGGTGAAATACCCACACGTGAACAAGTTGAACAGCCCCCTTCCCCTCAAGTACTCGACCAAGTTCGTGAGGATTTTCCTGAGGTAATCTCCTCTACTGCTTTTGGTTTATTTGATGAATCTAATATGTCAATGGAATATAAATTACCTGTTAGGCATAATCGGGGAAAGCCCCCAAATCGATACTCACTAGATGCTGGAGAAAGGAGATCGAAATATTCCATCTCAAATTATGTCTCAACAGGAAGGTTATCTAAACCATTGAAGCAGTTTGTGTTGGCTATATCTTCGGTTCAAATTCCGAATGGAGTACAGGAAGCTTTGGAGGATCCGCAGTGGGTTCAGGCTATGGAAGAAGAGATGAAGGCATTGAAAAAAAATAGAACGTGGGAATTGATGGACTTACTTGAGGGAAAGAAAACAGTGGGATGCAAATGGGTGTTTTTTGTCAAATATAAGGTGGATGGGTCCATCGAAAGATACAAGGCAAGATTGGTAGCAAAGGGGTACACGCAGGCGTATGGAATTGACTACCAAGAGACTTTCTCTCCTGTTGCAAAACTTAATACTATTCGAGTTTTGGTGTCTCTTGTAGTTAATTTAGACTGGCCACTATATCAGTTTGATGTGAAGAACGCATTCCTCCATGGTGACTTGGAGGAGGAGATTTATATGGATGTACCACCAGGATACAAGTCTTCTTCACATCCAGATGTGGTCGCAAATTGAAAAGGTCCTTATATGGTTTGAAGCAATCACCAAGGGCTTGGTTTGGTCGGTTCAGTGTGGCAATGAAGAAGTATGGGTACGATGCAGTGAGTTGGATCACACCTTGTTTCTTCAACAACAGGAAGGGAAGATAACTGTATTGATTATCTATGTTGACGATATAATCATTACAGGGGATGACGTGAAAGAAATCACCTCACTCCAAAGGAGACTTTCTAGAGAGTTCGAGATGAAAAACCTGGGAGAACTGAGGTATTTTTTGGGAATAGAGGTATCAAGATCAAAAGGGGGAATATTCTTGTCTCAAAGGAAGTATGTATTAGATTTGTTGGCAGAAGTAGGGATGCTAGATTGTAAGCCAGCGGATACCCCAATCGTGGAGAATCATAAACTTGGAGAGTATCTCAATCAAGTACCTACAAACAAGGAGAGATACCAAAGGTTAGTGGGGAAGTTGATCTACTTATCGCATACGTGTCCAGACATTGCATATGCGGTAAGTATCGTAAGTCAATTCATGCATGCTCCTAGTGAAGACCATATGAATGTTGTGGTGAGAATAATTCGGTATTTGAAAGCATCTCCAGGGAGAGGGTTAAAATTCCTGAGGAATGGTCACCTTGGAATTGAAGGTTACATGGACGCAGACTGGGCCGGGAGTGTGTACGACAAGAGGTCAACTTCGGGGATTTTACATTTGGGGGGGAATCTAGTCACTTGGAGAAGTAAGAAACAGAAAGTGGTGGCTTTGTCGAGTGCGAGAGGCGAGTTTAGAGGATGGCCAAAGGGCTATGTAAGCTTTTGTGGCTTAGAAAGCTGATGTCCGAATTGGGATTTCCTCCTAGATCCGAGATGAAGCTCTTTTGTGATAACAAGGCAGCTATTAACATATCACATAATCCTGTGCAGCATGATCGGACCAAACACATTTAGGTTGATCGTCATTTTATTAAGCAGAATTTGGATGCAAAGATAGTTCAATTTCCGTTTGTGAGGTCTGAAGATCAGCTAGCAGATATATTGACGAAGGCAATCTCGAGCAGAGCCTTCTACAGCTCACTTGGCAAGTTGGGCATTAGCGACATTTATGCATCAACTTGAGGGGGAGGGTTGGCGTGAGCTGATTTGTAAGAGTGATATATATAGAAAGAAAATATTTATATTTATGCGAGTTGATTTGTGGGGGTAATGCATATAGAAAGCGAATATTTTACCTAATAGGCGCTTATTACCCTAGCAGTACTTGTATGTATATATATAGCCTTGTAAAGGAAAAAATATACTGAAATAATAGTGATCTATTTTTCAACATGTACCACACACTTTGGAGATTGATCTTGATTTTGCGAAGGGAAGGTTACTAGGGTGACCCTTTATCCATCTCCTTTTTCACCTCTTTTCGAGATCTAAGTGTCATAACTTGATTGGACCCTCAGGTTGTTGATATGGTCAATGTGCCGTTGAACTTGATGTACATATTAGGGGTTTGATATCTCACACTATCACATGTAACACAATCCAATATTCAGACCATCAACCTAGATTTAAATTCGCACCTCATTTATTTCATGGTGTTAGTAGGGTATCAATAATTGGACCGATCATGCATGTGAATCCGAAAAACCACATCCAACGGAGAAGGGCATCATTTTCGGTCATCTAATAGTCGGCACCACTTATAAGTTCATTTTTCTAGTCTAAGGAATTTCAGAAGCATGTCAAGTCGTTGAAAGCAACCTTGTATTCATTTTGGACACAAAAGAGGTCCGGTTTTCTGGCTTATAGTGAGAAGAACGGGCGATGACGTGGTCAAACCGGGCATCTAGCTACTCTCTCAATTTGATAATTCTTACTTTAATTTCTCCTGCGATAGGCCCAATAGCTGTTCTTCAGACAGACCAGTCTTATCCCTATCATTACTGTACCATTGATCAAACTGCTAAATTAGTCTGGGAGATTGAAACATAAAACAATACAAAAAAATTATCAAAATCTCACAAAATCCATGGTGTTTTTCTACCGCGTCCAAGCAAGTTTGCCGGCAAAGAAGCTTAATTCGGGAAAAATAATGGGCATAAAGTCTGGGGTATTCATCATATTTGGCAAGTTGACTGATATCGGCTATAAGCACGTTTGTGCCACCCCTTTCAACATTTCAACGCAAAAATTATGTTTATCTTGTACGACTAAGTTTTCATTTCCATATCGGAGAATGTTAAATCGAGTCCGGTTAATTGCGTTAGTATCATGCCACATTCATTTCTCACCATAAACTTGTCCATATAGTATTCTACGTTTTCACTTTCCTAGTGTCTTAAATCGTCAATGCATTCTACTGATGCCCATTGAATAAACAACAACCTTTCATGTGAGACTCATGAGGTGACTATGGAGAGGTGCATAGATCTTATGATCTAGAGATTCGTCTAGGGAACACTCGCAATCTTAATCATTCAAATGCAAGATCTAGACGACTGGGATCGACAATCTTATCGGCATTGTAGATGTTAACAGGTCTCATATCATATACGAACACAAAGTAGTCCTTTGAAACCCATCTTTGAGGATGGCTTCGGCAACTTTATTTGTCCTAGCAATGATGATAATCCTAGTTACCATTTTGAAGGAGCACATCTATGGGTAACATTTCTCTTTCGATCACTGCTTTTTAAATCATTAGAGCATATACGGGTCACTGATATCGAATGTTGGAGAAGAATGGCCATGTTCATATGAAGTCTTCGTTCAATTTTTGCCCATTTTATTTCTGTTACAACAGCAATGTCATTGTCCGAGAGCAAAAGGGTAACCCCCCAACAGCTACGCGGACCTGCTCCCTAGAGATACACAGATGTTCAGGAATGCGAATGCCACGCACGTCCACTTTCTAATTCTTTTTTTATTAATATCATAGAAAACTTTGAATTAGTACATATATAATAAATTTATCATATATTATTTTTTTACTGCCAAAAATCCTAATTGATATATTTATGACAAATTTATTTTTCATTAGTTCCCGTTAAATTGGATTAATACTATGAAAAAATACAAATTGATTCATTTGTGACAAACAAAAGGTAAAATCCCAAACTAGTACACCTATCAACTATCATGTTATATTATTCAACAATTTGACTGTAAAATTTAATGAAAATTAACGGATGGTATATTTGTCACAGGTTTATCAGTTTGGAATTTTTTGTGGTCAAAAAATTATTGAAGTTGCACGACACTCAATAGCTTGAACTCGTCGAGCGCAACAACCTGCACCTGATTCAACAGCTTGCCTCTGGTTTGAGAAACTCACAATTAGTGATTACATTCTTCTTGAAGTTGTTGACCCTTCCAACTTGGAAGTTTGTTGGAGCCAAGTCTATCCAACAATCAGATTTGTGATATTCAAGGGCTTGAACGTTTAGCATCGTTGCTATGCTTGGAAGTGGACAACTGCAAGTCAAGCAAGTTCAGCGGGCGTGAAAGATTGAAGAATCTACGGCTCTTGCACCTTGAAATGTGTCTCCTCCTTCAAACATTGCCCAACTTATCTTTTACCTTGAAATGTGTCTCCTCCTTCAAACATTGCCCAACTCATCTAACTTCAAAAATCTCAAGGACTTTGAGCTATGGTGTTGTCCGGATCTGGTTGAGATTGAAGGTCTTAACGGATTGGAATCACTAGAAAGGTTTGATATCGAAGGCTGCGGTTCCCTGCAAAGCTTATCTGATCTATCCCACTTAAAGAAGCTGAAGATGAATTGGCAGCGAGAAAAAGCCTGAAGAAATTTGTCATCAAAATGCTAAGAGATCAATTTACGATGATCGTTCACACCTGATTTTTAATCGAAATTTTAAGCAAAATGGGCCATTCAAGTAGTTTTCTTTAATCAAAAGTATGAATAAATGAAACCAAATGAATATACACAAAAAAATTTTAAAAAATAAGTAATAAATAAAGGTTTAATTCGGTCCCTATCCAAATTGCAGAGTCCACTAGAAAAGCCTAGTCCAATTCGCCTTCAGCCCGAGTCCTATATCGCATGATTTTTTCTAGACGTCTGGCTCTGACAGAATGGGTTCTGATCGCAAAAAAAAAAAAGAGATTTCCTTCTCCGTCGCCTTGAATTCACCACAGTCAAGCTCCATAGCCGGCCAATTCGAGCTCAACGACAACCACAACGAGAAACAGAGCATCATACATGCACACCGGATGCATAACAATCCTCTCTCGAGGAGAGATTTGTGGATTCGAATCACAATTTTTGACGTCTTTTAGCTTATTCCAATGGCTGTCGCTAACGCCGTTGTCCATTTCACCGTCGCACTGAGTTTGTCCTGTTCGATTGTGTCTTCAGATCCAAGAGTTCGAAAAGAATCTAATTCATGTTTGATTCTCCACTACCAGCTCCAATCTTCACTGGAAAAACTTCGAGAAGTTCCTTTACGGATTTGGTCCTCAATCGTTGCATAGATTCGGTTCACTGATAAGGTAAAGTGCTCGCTCTGTTTCCTTCGAAATGGAGAACTTGAATTCGCAAATTTGATTATATAAGAACTGAACTTTGTTCGAGGCTACTCTAATGATTGCGTACGTGTTTCAAGTTTTACATGATGCTTTGGGTGTAGTTTTACTTAATAAGATTGACATTCGGACTGCTTGCTTGGAGTGTTTGCTAGGTGTTTGAATAATTGTCTGAGTGAAGTCTATACATGTGTATATGCTATTTTTGTTCCCGTTATACGTTCGCTAGCTTCTTTTTTATTGCAATAAGTTCATATGAATCAGTTCTTTAAGTAAATCAGAAGCGTGTGAGCTCATAACCTTTGTGCGACCGATTGAGTTAGAGAGCTTGTTCCCGTTAGATTGAAATCATTGTTTGCTGGCTTCACACTGATTGTTCTTCGTTGCGGTACAAGATCTGTTGTTGACATTGGAATGGCCTGTGCAATTTTTTCTTTTATCAGAGATCTTAAAGCCAATCAAGTGCACTTTCTTCTTTTATATTCTTCTTTTTCATCCTATTAAATGTAGATTTGAGATCCAAAATTAACAGAACACAAGAAAATTGAGGGGTTCCTTTAGTTGAATTAAGATCAAACAAAGGTCTGACGTTTAATTAGCCAAAATCATCTTTAACAACCTATCCATATCTACCTTTATTGTATTTCTTTGAAGATTTTATAAGCCATACTAAACTGTAATAGTTTAGAGAAGTCTAAGCTTATCACAAACTACAAGTACCAAGTTTTAAAATGAGAATAAAGAGTTTCTAGTTCGTAGTCTAATAGAAGCGTAAATTTGGTCAATATTATTGAATTAACTAATTCGTAAATGTTTAAAAATTATACATTTCTTTTTAGTTAAGTAAATTTTGTCTAACTGCAATATGTGCTGCAGAATATGCTGATGTTGGCATTACAAGAGGGCAAAGTCAATATATAAAGCTTGAATAGTTCAGATACTTGGATTAAGTTTGCTATCATCATAAAATTGTGATCTAGCTTCACCGGCCATTGAGAATGTACTTGTGCCACAACACACATCTCTGCACAGGCGAATACAGCTCCCATCCAAATACATGCCAGCATGCACAGTCCCTGTTGTTAGGAACAAATCACTCATCACTAGAAAGTCAAATGCTAGCAACCATGGCCTCATCCAATACTCGACGCACCTGTCTAACAACTTTGAATTGAGATATTAGTAAATACACTAGAGCACATGAAATGTCATAGATGATCTGACTATTCTGATCCAATTTCACACGACACGACCTACCTCACCCTAATTTGTGTCCCTTTATGCCCCTAGTCAGTCTCTCATTTGACTATGGTCAGAGTTTACTCCGCGTCAATGCCATGTCATGCCAGTGACTAGTCCAAAAATCCACTCCATCAACGAGCCATGCTAATCAGTGGACTAAACTGGCAAGAGGCATTCATGACCTGGTTGAATCCTATTCAAACCGTTGCTCTTCCAGTTTAGTCCAATTTCTAATACATTTTGACCTTTAGATTATGAGGTCAGTTTTGTGTGTTATATCTTCTAGAATTGAGATTTCCTTGGATCATCTTGGCTACCTTGTATTCGTGTTTACACTGGGGAAAATTAGGAACCTTCAGAAAATTTTTATTAGTGGGAAAACCTAATAGAAAATA
Source organism: Corymbia calophylla (assembly GCA_014182845.1). NCBI lineage: Eukaryota > Viridiplantae > Streptophyta > Magnoliopsida > Myrtales > Myrtaceae > Corymbia > Corymbia calophylla. The sequence continues at coordinate 14,113,992 of CM024695.1, read as the reverse complement.
AAAAGTGAATGCATGTATTGAGTCATATATTAAATATAGTAGTCATGTGCTTGAAATAGAATGATGAGTAAGATTTTAATAGATTTTTCTTATATTTTGCACTTAAACCTTTGTTGACACCTAAATTTGGCCGTTTTATTTAAGAATTAGTAGCATTAAAAATTAGGGATTAGTCCCCTTTAAAAGAAAAAAAATTAATTAAAAAAATTCGAATTTATTTTAAAAAAAAAAAGCCATTGTGGGTCTAGGCCAGGGCTGGGCCTGCCCGGCCCCTTTCTTTTCTTCTTTTCCCTCCCGCACGGGCTTGGCCCATTCTTCTTCTTTCCTTTTTTCTTCCTCGGCCCGGCTCGGTCAGCCTTTTTCTTCTGTCTTTCTTCCTTCACGCAGGTTGCAGCAGAAAGGCAGAGCAGAGAGGAAGCAGGTTGCAGCAGAAAGGCAGCAGAAAGGCAGAGTAGAGAGGAAGCAAGAGGCAGAGAAAAGGCGGTCCGTCTTCGATCAGGAGGATCAGTAGCATGTGGCCGAAGATAAGGGCGATGCGGGGCGTGAAGGAGAGATCCGGGAGAGCAGGGAGAGAGAAAGAGTCCGGGCGAGGGGGGAAGAACTTCAGCCGACGTTTCAGTCGTGCCCGAGCCTCGTTGACGACCGCTTCCGGTAGACGCCATCGCGCTGAGCTAGGTAAGTCTCTCTGTGCGTGCTCTGTTTCGGGCACGCCGGGCCGGAGTTCGCAGCATTAGGTTCACGTGAACTCCGACCCCACCGATCCCTTGTTAATGTTGCTGTGCGTTCTAGTATGCTTGTTGCGTGTTCTAGTATGTCTATTAGAGTCTTGGCCCGGGCTTTGAGTCGTGGACGAGTGGGAAGTCCGTTGTTTCTCTAGTGTACACCAATCGTTCGATGAATTGCTTCGCTGGAGAGCCGAACTTGAGTCTCCAAACCAAGTCCTAAATCTTTAATATCTGTGTAGCCTGCTGCACCGACACTTCCGTTGGTGTTTTTCTTGATTTTTGGTGGCATATCTCACGTCGCTCGAGTCGCCGTTGCGGGTTTGCTCCTTGCTAGAGTAGATCCGAGGACACTAGAAACCGTTGGTTACTATGGTGGTGGAGTTGGTTCGGGTAGAGGAAGGAGCGGCGGGGGAAGAAGGGGCTGCATGAAGACATCGGGCGTGCTGCATCCTCGGGGAAGAAGACCAGAAGAAGAAGAAAAAAAGAAAATAAGAGAAAAAAAATAGAAAAAAACACAAGAGGCCGAAAATTGAAATAGGGCAATGAGGTGGGCTTCGTCTTGGGCTTGTGTACACCGGGCTGGGTTCGTCGCGGGCTGAGATGGATGGGCCGAGAACAAATGAGAATGGGCCGTTTTAGAATTTTCGTGAGCCAATTAGGGTTAATTCCGTGTGGGCCTTTTTTGTTTTTTTATTAGTGGGCTTAGGGCCGGCCCAGTATTTTGTGGCCCAACCCGGACCGACAGGGTCCGAATCAGGTTAGCAGGGCTGGGTTTCCTGACCTGGCCCGAATTATTTTTTTAATAAAAATCAAATAAAAAATTCAGAAAATGAAAAAAACATTAAAAATATTAAAAAGTCATAAAAAATTTTGAACTTTCAGAAAATTCATGGAAAATTCAGAAACCTGAAAATTTATAAAAATTTTAGGAAAAAAATATTTTTAAAAAATTAGAAAATATTAAAATACAGAAATTCCAAAAAAAAAAGAAAATTTTCAAAAATCCAAAAATTCCATGTTTGTTTTAGGGATCCCTAAAAAGCTTTAAAATAATTCTTAGACAATTTTCTCTTAAAAGGGTGTGGGAAAGTCATTGGCTCCAAGATTGTCTTAAAATTCAACAAACCTTCACGAGCTTCATCTTAGAGTTTTAATTATCCCGGATACATTGCCCTTGATTGTACACTCATGATGCGATGTTTATGGTTCCCTCCTAGTCTAATTAGGACTGTCATTTGTTTATCTCTTAATGATGCTAGGTGTTTATTCTCTCTTGCAGTTTATTTCCTACTTCCCTTAGTTGTTGATTGTTATTTAATGGTTACGCATTTGCATGATTACCTTACATGTTAGTGGATAATTCTAAAATTAATCCAAACTGCCCGACAAAAGTCTTTTTAAAATAAACAAGATTAGGTACCGAAAGGGTACTAATTGATTAATTAGTACAATTAAGTCCCCGAACCTAGATTCTCTAGTTGCGTAGAAAGTGAGGCACAGTCCCATGACTTGCTTAGTTTCTAGCCGACCCCAATAGGCTAGTGGCGATTCCTCATTTGAAAATTTTCATAAACACCCAATGTCACACGAGGTATGGGCTTGGGAGAATCTATGTCTAATGAGGGTCCTGAACCCACTCTTTGGACAATACCCCTAAACCTATTATATTTAGATTTTTTGAGACGGAAAAAATAGGTCGCGACAATCTTCATAAGTTATATATTTTTTTGCTGAAGTTCTCAATCATGGAGGAAAAAAAAAAGTGAGGGCACTATTGATAATTATTTTTAAAAATGACATAATATATTTTCTTCACAGGATAGTGGGGGCAATTGCCCCCAACTTTGCAAACGTAGGTCCATCCTCGGAGAAATTGATGCTGCTCACTCAATTATATAAACAATCCTAAGTGGTTCTACTAAAGTTTAAAGGCATGATCTCTTGAATAGGTGTTATAATGTTATAGTATACTATAAGATAGTATGGATTAATTATACAATTTTTTCTTCTTTTGCTAGGTGACTAGGACTATCTGATGCATATGATTGCATCGATGCTTGAGTTGGATGAGACCATTGGAAGTCAGAGTTGGCTTTAAACAACAAGCAATTACATAAGAGTTTTCAAGTTGCTACAATTCAAAATAATCATATGAACTCGAACAATTGTGTGTTGATTGAAGTGTTGTAACCCATAGAGAGAGATTGATTTGGGAGATTGGATTAAATTAAATGCGATTATTTGCGTCTCCTACAAGTTGTGCTAGTCAAATGCGTTGTCTTCTTACTAATACTATTTATGAGTACATTGATCAAACTTGCCAATAGTATTTCCTTTCATTTTTGATATTCCCACCCCTCTTTCCTCTGTTTTGCTATGTCATGTATATGTCGTATGCATTCAAAATTATTAAAAGAACAATCAATTCTAGATTTTCAAGAAAGGTCATGGAAACTTGATGATGGATGAGAAAATGCAAATTCGTTTGTAGTTACTTTCATGACTGATCTTTTTCTTTTTGTTGAGGGCTGGGAAAGAGTGTTACTCTTTTCCACTTCCCACGGTAGCCAACCATGGAGATTATATTTTGAGCGTCCTTCTTGGAAAGCTCCACGCGGGCTCTAGGAAATTAGTTATGAATGTCTATTTAATTTTTGTTTAATATTCTAACTTCTCTAGTCATTGATTAAAGATATCTGTAGTGTTAATAAATTTAAGGTGTAATAAAGAGAGGTAAATGAAAATTGGTAAAAAATAAGAAAGTTTGTAATTAAAAACATAAACTTGGCGAGCAACTTAAATAAGAATTGGTAACCGTAAACTATTAAATAACTGGAATAGAGAAAAATTTAGTAAGTCACTCTAATTAAATATGGTAATTCTAAGGCATTGCTAAGAAATGCAAATAGAAGTTTGTCAATAATGAGAAAACTTAGAAACAATAAGCAACTTAAATGAAAGTTGATAAGTCAATACTAAGTAGTAATATTACAAGAGACAAGTTGGCGAGTCACATTAACTAAGGCCCATAATCTTTAAATAGGATTGGTAAATATAAGGGCTTCTAATCAATATAAATAAAAATTAGTAACCCAAATAGGAGCTGCTCATGCAAAACTGATTAATAATTTAATACAATAAAAATTTGTAAATTATTCTAATTTAAGTTAATTCATACAATAGTTACTGCAGGGATCGCTACATTAGAGATACCAAGTTGACGAGATAGATTTCCCTAAGAACCTTGGTTATGATGTTTTCAAACAACATAAGATTTATTAGGGAAGTCTTCAAACCTTATTACAATTTCTCTTGTAATGGGCTTATCTTCACATTTTGGAAATATGTCAGACGGGCTTGGGCTTCAGTGATAAGAGCAACCACCTCCCGACTCGCTTGATCTGCGACTCGCATATCTCCTGCACCAGATCCGACTGTTATGTTTCCAGCTCTTAACTTCAGTTCGACTTTTGCTTCAGATTCAACAATGGCTGCCGCTTCTGCTTGTGACGCCGAGGCCACTCTCGCCGGTCGAGCAATGCCATCAATCAAGAAGCCTTAGCTGTCGCGGCGACGTACGCGAGCAATGGCTCCTTCCCCTGTTTCTCGTGCAGAAGATCCATCGACGTTTATCTTGGGCGCGTCGCGGGATCGGGGGCTTTCCGACATTGGGGTAAGTCCATTCGCTGCTGTGATTTCGCCTGCGTTTTTGTCTACCCATCTTTCTGTGATTATGATCCATCGCCAGGGCGGAGTCGATGAGTTGCTGGGGGGTTCGGACTTTGAGCTCTGAACACGAGGTTGTTCCATGCTTTCCAGATCTGCCATAGCAACAGAGCAAGGAGCTCGAAAGTGACTGAGGTATGGTTGAACTTCGCGAGCGACTCTTCGATTCAGGTCACACATTGATTATAGACCGTACTCGACTTAACTTCTTCCATATTATGTGCACTTGTGGGGCTTGGGCCATTTCTTAATCCTTCAATCATATCTTTGCCACTTCTCTGGATTGATGCCGCAACACAATGGAAATGGAAACCAAGCCTCACTTTCCTACCTGACCATCGCTCGTCGGCCCTGATTCCAAACGGAATTCTTGTACCTTCCTTGAATTGCATAACAACGTGTTTTCCATCAACCAAGTCTTGCAAAATTGCTCTAAAATGTGGTGTGGTTTTACATCTACTTTGATGAGAATAGGATGTCAAATCTTTTGTAATTTGCTTTCAGAATTTTAGCGGAGGCAACTTAGATGGAAAGAAAAAGGAGTTCTTCTTTGGAAACTGGATCCACAAGCCATGGCTCATCGGGAGCTGAGTTCGATGTGTTCTTAAGTTTTCGAGGTCCGGATACTCGTGCTAACTTCACAGATTCCCTCTATCATGCCTTACTAGATAAGGGTATCCATGTTTTCATAGACGGGAAGGGAATCAACTTCGGTGAAGAGATCAGCCTAGAGATTTTCCAGGCCATCAATGGCTCGAAAATCTGCATTCCCATCTTCTCCAAAGGCTATGCCTCCAGTAGCCGGTGCTTACGTGAGCTAGAACACATGATGCAACATAGGAAAACCAACAAACTAGAGGTTATACCATATTTTATGATGTGGAACCTTTCGATGTGAAGCTTGAACGCAAAGTATATAGGGATGCATTAACTCTACATGAAGAAAAATGTGGGGTTGATATTGTGCAGCGCTGGGCAGAGGTGCTAAAGGAAGTTACAGCCATCAAGGGATGGGACACCAAGAATATGGGGTATGTTGACTCATTCAACTCCATTTTCCCTTTTCTCTCTATTTCTTTTGCTTGAATGCAGATTATAATTTAAAGAGAACAACTTTTTCTGTGTTGTGGACCAAAAATTATTATGGAATATCTCATTGAATTCTACACTCCATTATCTCAAGACTCAAGGATCACCTTCTCAACATAAGCATTATAGTCCATTGTCTAGATTGAAAAGAACCGGATAACCTTGTATTTATTCTTTTGTTCACTAGGTCCAGCATCAATTTTGTAACTTCATGTTATTGTTTGATCTTGCATGTATACAAGTTTGCCACCAATCTTATAATTAACTTGATTATGTTGTGTTTGCTGACACAGCCATGGAGAACTCATACGTTTGATTGCTCAAAAAGTGTTGGTTAAGCTTAAGGTGTCTTATGTTCATCTATCTAATCATTTGGTCGGAATGGATGAATCAGTGGACGAAGTACTAGATTTGCTGAATGCTGAATTTGAGGACACAAGGCTCATCGCAATTTGCGGAATGGGTGGAATAGGCAAGACAACTCTTGCCAAAGTTGTTTACCACAAACTTTTGCCTAATTTTATAAGTTGCAGTTTCATTTCAAATACCCGAGAAGCATCAAAAGGTTCTGGTCTATCCAATTTGCAAAGGCAACTAGTCTCTGATATCCTTGGCAACGTAGGAGTTGAACTTTCCAGCATCGATCATGGGATAAATATGATCAAAGATAGATTCAAGATAAAGAAAGTTCTTATTGTCCTTGATGATGTAGATCATAGAAGCCAACTTATGGCATTAGCAGCAAAGACAGAACGGTTTGGTTCGGGAAGTAGAATAGTTGTTACAACAAGAGATAGAAGTGTCTTAAGTGGATTCCAAGATCAATTTGACCATTGTTTGATTTATGAAGCTAAGGGACTCAAGGATCTCGAAGCTCTTGAACTCTTTAGCAAGCATGCCTTTAGGAGCAACTCTGCTCCAAATGCATTTTTGAGTCTATCTAAGAAAGTTACTTCAAAAACCGGAGGACTTCCTTTGGCTATTGAAGTGATGGGCTCATTATTATATGGGAAAAAGAAGCAATGTGGCAAGCTACATTGAAAAAGATGGAACATTACCCTTATAAGGATGTGAAGGAAAAGTTGATGTTGAGTTATGAGGCATTAGATCATCAGCAACAACAAATATTTCTTGATATTGCTTGCTTTCTAGCTGGAGAAAATAAGAGCTATGCGGATTACTTGTGGGATGACTGCGGATTTTTTCCAGATGAGGGGATTGAAGTTCTGCTTTTGATGTCCTTAGTGAAAATTGGAGAAAACAATCAACTATGGATGCATGATCAGCTCAAAGACTTGGGCAAGAGCATTGTATACCAAGAAAATTGTAAAGATCCGGGAAAACGTTCACAAGTGTGGAATCATGAAGAAGCTCTTGATATGATCAAGAGAAAGAAGGTACAAGTTTAAGTGCACCCTCCTCTGCTTTGTTCATTGCATAAATCTTCCTTGGATTGTTTTCCCTTAATTTCAGACATTATTTGGAACTCACATTTAACTGACTCTTTCGTCATTTTAGGAAACCAAAATTGTTGAAGCAATCCGTATGAACTTTGGCAGGGCTACACCAGCCACTGTTTTGACATTGGATGAATTTATGAAAATGCCAAGTATTAGATTTCTTAAAATAGTCCATGGGAACCTCTCTGGAGACTTTGAAGATCTCTTTTCAGAATTGAGATGGCTTTCTTGGAAATATGGTCCTTCAATGTTGAGTGCGACCAACTTATGCCCAAAAAAACTTCTCATCCTCGACCTATCAAGGAGCCGAATAGACAAACTTTGGGGTGGTTGGACTCAACTTAAGGTATGTGTCATGGGGTTGTAGACTGTTATTTTATTGTTTTTTTTTTTCCAATTGAATCTTGTTGCCTAAACTCAAACAAATCTTGGTCTTGAAAAATGCCTATGACACCAATCCCTCATTCTGTAGGTTTGAAACACGATTGTCGAGTTTTCTCTAGAAGTATGTCAAATCAGGCAATGACTTTGATATATGTCATAGATGTGATTGAAGACATAATGCTACTTGTATATCCCTATTGTACAGTTTGGTCGACGGAAAGAATGTTACACTCGATCACTTTTATCTCATTCTTTCTATACTGTATTCATAGATATTAGGTTGTGGAGATGGAGAGAATGTAGCATGTGTTGATTTTTTGAGATTGCATTTTTCATTTTTATCAAATGAAACAGTTAGCTTCCCAAACAAAACAAAAAAGTGGGATGTTAAGATTTGGTTGTTGGTCATTAATTCGCATTGCATTTATAGTTTTAGAATGATATTATGTTACTGTTGTTTTGTCATTTTGGCAAATCTTCTCCTGATGACTTCAATTCAAATTGATTATAGCTGCATGAGTAAAGGGTGTAGTAATGTGTACATTTCATGTTACTAGTAACCACATTTTGGGTACCACAATTAATAAATGAAATGACTTGATTAGATATTCATAAATATTTCGTAATTTCTGTAATTTATAGGCTTGTTAAATCATCCAATGGAATATGTCATTGCTTAATATGTGTTGCCTTACATTACTTATTAAAGAACATTATATGAACACTCACTGTTTTTAGTTCCCTAATCATGTCAATAAGTTGTCATTTATAGATATTTGATCTGAGTGAAATATAAGTAGTGAATAAGGCTATTTGTCCTGGTAGAGAGAGGGCGTGACTGTGCTCGAGCCTCGGTGACTATGGTGGCAAGGCACAGTTGTGGCGGCAACGGCAGCGTCAAGGTTGTGGTGGTGGCGAAGACGCAGCCAAGGGAGAGGAGAGAGGAGAGGAACGAGGAAAATGGATTGCATTTTATGTGTGCGCTATTATTCCCCCAGGGATTTTCGATAATCAATAGAAATATGCGGCTTGTCCAGGCTGTTGCGCCAACGTTGCACCCGACGGGGGCATGATCCGTCCCTTGACAAAAGTTGAAAAGCCTAATTTGGCAAATTGGCGATTTGTCAGGGTCGTTCGACATGCGATGTCAAGGAAACAATGAAATTTATCTGTCGTGAATTTCTTTTAATCTAATTAAATAACAAAATTGAAGTTTTTCTAGAGTTAAGTTGCCGTTTTTAACTTCTTCCGCTTCCGATTGCTTTTGCAACTGGAAAAAGCGAAAAAGATGAACCCCAAAGTAGAAAATGTGTGCTCGAGTAGTACTGCGTGTCTATATCTTCTCTAACGGTTAGTATCTAATTTAAAAGGGATTTGATCATTTTATTTGCATTCATCATGCTTATTACTTTTTTGTTCCTCTCCCTCCTCTCTCTCCATATTTATTCTACTTGTACCCTTTATATTAAAGAAATTTTCAACCTTAATAACATAACAATTTACATTAGTATGCAAATATGTTTACTAAAGTAAAGATATATAACTTATGTGTACTTAAAGCATAGTAAAGAAAGAGACAAAAAAAACCAGCTTAGCTATTTTCATTAATAAGTTACTACAAAATTATTTATGTTATGGTAACACTACAGTCTTACTGCAAATACGATAACATGAAAGTTTCTTTATGCACAAATGGTTGTATATCATTTCTCCATTATAGATTATGCACCAAGACTGTGAATTGTTGTTGACACCCGATTTTTTGGTCTATTTTGTTTTAAATGCCCATTTACTTTGCGTCTATAAATACATATTAATTTCTAGAAAAGAAAAAAAATTTGATAAAAAAATCGGATGGGTTCAGCCCAGCCCACTCCTTTACTCGCCCATCCCTTTTTCTTTTGTTTCCTTCGGCCCTCCTCCCTTGGATTTTCGGCCCGGCCCATCCTCCCTTCTATTCTCTCTCCTCTCACACGCACGCACAGGACAGAGACGCAGACGCACGCCCACGAAGGAAAACGGACACAGAACGCAGTAGCAACGAGCGACGACGTGGTGCGGCCCCCTCGGACCCTGATGTAGGCCGCATGGGACGGAAACGGTTAGAGAGCAGAACGTGGGGGGAGAGGGCAACGAGGTCGCGAGAATAACCCCCCACCACGAAGAGAGAAAAAAAAGGGGGGGGAGCAGAGAGAGACCAGGAGGAGGCTGGAGTGACGAAAAAAGGAGAAACCAGAGAGAAAAAAGGGAGAACGAGAGAGCAGAGGCTGAGAGTGAGAGACCGCCGGCAGCCACGCCTGACCCGAGGTCCACGTCCCGTTGCCGTGCCTCCGCTTTTTGTCCTTGAAGCCAGCCGGTGTTTAGTCGCAGCTGGAGCGAGGAGACAGGGGGAAGTCAGAGGTGAGAGAGCAAACCCAGAAGCGTGTCTGGACGCTGCCGGAGCCCGCTCGTCGGCCGACGCCCGCCGTGACGTCTCGCCCGAACCAGGTAGGTTTTTTCTAGGGTCGTTTTCTTCGCTGTTTTTGCAAGGCATCGGGTCGGAGTTCGCGCCGACCAGTTCGGGCGAGCCCCGACCCCTGCCGTGTCTCCATTTACGTCCTTGAGCGTCCCAGCATGTTCGTTTAGAAGCTTAAGCCCGAGTCGATTCTTGTTTGGGTCAAAATCATTTGTTTCGACAATGCATACCCCTGTTTGTTAAAATACCTAAATGAAGTTCAGAATTTTTTATCGTCGGATCCGTGCTCGGTAGCTTAGTTTCGTGAATGTTTGTTAGCATATTGTGAATCTGCCCTTGCCTTCGTGCTTTTCTTCATGTTATGACGATTCTTCTTGAGTGGCCCGCGTCGAGTCGGGTGGGGACGTCCTTGGTTCTGGTGATGGAGGGCGTTCATGGTCACCGGCGGCCGGTGGCGCTCGGCGTCGGTCGGACGGAACGACCGACGCCGGACGATGACCTGACGACCCTCTAGAAGCCGGCACGGGCTCGTCGTGCGTGGAGGTAGGCCAGCGAAGAAGCTGCAGGAGCTTTGGTCAGGCGTGCATGGGGGAAGACGTGCATGGGGGCGTGCTGCAGTTGCGAACAAGAAGAAGACCAAAAGAGTAAAAATAATAATAAAAAAAAAAAAAGAAAATACATAAAAAAAAAATCAGAAAAAAACAAGGAAAAGAAAAAGAAAAAAAAGGGCGCCGGGCCAAGAGTTTGAATAGGAATGGGGCTGGGCTGATTTCGAGTGGGCCGATTGTTTGATGTGGGCTGAAGAGGATTGGGCTGAAAATAGAAATAGTAAATGGGCTGTCTTTTTAATTGCTTTCACTATTGGGCCATTTTAAAAAAATTTCGACCGGGCCGTTCGGCCAGCCCGGTCGCTAGTCCAGCCCGGCCCGATAGGGGCCGGGTCGGTTTAGTAGGGCCGGGTCTCGCGACCCGGTCCGAATCACCCTTTTTAATTTAAAAAAAAAAATCTAAAAAAACCAAAAAAAATTCAGAAAATCAAAAAAAAAATATATTTAAAAAATTCGGAAATTCAGAAAATGCATGGAAAAATTCAGGAATCTGGAAATTTCGAAAACAAATATTTTTATCTTATTTTATCTTCGAAAATATTAAAATATTTAAAAAAATTCCAAAAAAAAAAAAAGAAGAAGAAAAAAATCAGAAAATTCCAAAAACATTAATAAATAATTTTCTTAAATTTTCAGAAAAGTCATAAAATGTCAAAAATCTTGAAAGCTTGTTTTTATTTAATTTCGGAAAATTCGAAAATATTTAAAAATATTTAAAAATTAAAAAATATTAAAAATTCAGAAAAATTCAGAAAAATTCAAAAAAAATAGAAAACCCTTAAAAAAAAGAAAAAAGAATAAAATTGAATAAGCCTTTAGGGCTCGACTATGTTGCCATGACCTCATTAATACATGATCGAGTTAGGTACCGAAAGGGCGTTAGTCGCGTGACTAACGTAATCAAGTCCCCGACCCCAGACCCTCTAGTTGCGTAAAAAGCGAGACACGCTCCCATGTCTCGCCTGGTTCCTAGTCGACCTCAATAGACTAGTGGCGACTCCTTGTTTGAAATTTTTACGAATATCCCAATGTCGCGCGGGGTATGGGCTTGGGAGGCAGGGTTAGTGGGGACCGTCGGCCCGAAATTAACAATACCCCTAAACCTATATATTTTTGAAAAAATTAGGTCGCGACAGCTTGGCGACTCCACTGGGGACTGGTTCTATACCTTAGAGGACTTAGGCCTAATTTGCTTGATTATGTGTTATATAATGTGTTTCTTTGGCAGCGCATTCGAGAAGGTGAGGTAAGTCCACTAACCTCGTGTTAAATGTTGGTGCAGGATTGGAGTAATAAGGGGTGGAGTTTTTGCTAACATTTTGTTTTGTAGGTTGGTGAATGGGGATGAATGAGTGTATGATTAAATTTTTGAAGTGCTGTTTGCTATACAAATTGTTGTGCGTGTTTTCCTTACATGGCACTACACTTTAGCACACACAACTTGCCGCCGGACCTGGGCCGCATAAGATCACTTAGGATGGTGTTGAGATGGATACCACTCCGACTACCACCATGTAGTACGAGTCGCCCATCTCAATTCCGAAATTCTTCTGACGTTGGGAGCTTCCACCCCGGTTGCAACCGCGCAACACGGGTCGACTCTTTGACAAAGCCGTAGTCATGGGAACCCCGACCTAACCGCGACCATGCTGGTTCAGTCCGGTAATCCCATGGCTTCATTTGAGCCGTCTAGAGTAGAAATCGACCCACGTATCATGCGCATGTCTACGTGATTGATTTTAATTTTTATTGGGTGAAGTAAGTCTTCTGAAGCTCTCACACTTGCCATTTATTTACATTCATTATTTTTCGACCGGTCCATGACAATTAGGTTGTTTACGAGTTTTAGGTTGTATGCAATGGGGGGACCTGAGCTTCGTATTATTCCTGTCCCAAAGGAGGAGCTGCGTGCTTGGTGGGGTAGATTGGACCATGTTAGTCGTGAGTTCGTGCAAGCCAACGTGGGATGGTTACTCTCTTTATTAGACATAGAAGTCCATTATGGTGTTGTTCGAGCGTTAGCACACACTTGGTGCCCCGAGACCTCCACGTTCATCTTTGGCGAACATGAGCTTGTCCCCACCTTGGAGGAATTTAGTGCTATCATTGGGAAATCTTTAGTGTCGGAATTGATTAGGCCACCCATCGGAGTAGAGCATGCATCGAGTTTTAGCTGATTTTCTTAGGGTCAAAGGAAGATGTAAGGAAAGTTTTGAAAGCCAACCGCAATGCTTGCCCATTTTCATTTTTGAATAGACTTTTTCAAAATGCCCCGTCAGTCCAAATGAGGCGGATTTTTGTGTTAGCCTTCTTCGGGTTTATGGTTTTCCTCACGGTAAGAATACTATCGACCCGTCTATTGCAAGTGTTGTTCAAGAGGTGTGTATGGGAAAAGGTTTTGTTAATGCTGTTTTGACCGAGACCTTTCTTTCACTCACTCGTTTTAAAGAAAATGGAAAAGAAGCTTTACATGCTCCTCCTGAGCTTTTGCAAATTTGGTTCCTCTCTCACCTCAAGGGATTTGGCAATTTAATGACCATACATGACATCGGTGATCTTAATCACCCCATTTTGAAATTTAAAGAAAAGAAAGAGCATGCACCCGATTATCACCACTTCGATTGGTTAGGCTTTATGAAAAATCCCGACCCTGAAGATTTCCTATGGCACGCTAGGTGGCTCCGGGTTCACGAGGCCCGGCTCACATGTGGAGGTATCGGGCCCATTCCTTTGTTAGGAATAACGGGCGCTACCGAGTATTACCCAACTAGGGTTGCTCGACAATACCAAGTCGTGCAGCAACTTCCATCGACACTGCAAGAAGCCCCACTCAAGACTGATTTCACGAATGGAGGCCATGACCACGAGAACTCCATCATGCTACTTCAATCGATGTGGGACATGTGTCGTCCCCAAAAATTGATTTGGCCCGATGAAGAGTTAGAGGGTAAAGAGAAGATATACTATGCCTCGATGGAGTATATCCTCCAACACAAAATTCCCGAAGAGTGGCGCCCGAAGATCCCTAATGTACCATCGAAGGCCACTAATCGCGCGGAGATCAAGTTCCTCAAAAGAGAGCTCAAGGAGGCCAAAGAGCATGCGTCTAAGTCGGCTAGGACTAGTTAGATGGTTATGAGAGAGTTGTTCCTTCGTCTGTACATAGATCAAAAAAAAAAAAAAAAAAAAAAAAAAAAAAAATTGCTTGAGTTTATTTTTGTTTTCTTACAATGGTGTTTAGGTCAGTTGTATTTTATTTTATTTTTATTTTTCTATTTAAGGAGTCTTGTTATTTTATTTTCCTAGTTCTGATGTCGGGATAGTTTATTTTAATTTTAATTTTTAGTTATATTGTTCAGAGACTCTTTTCTTTTATGGAGTGAACGAAATGGGGCGATTAGATCATTGTCATGGGCCGGCATCATTTTACATCTTATACTCATGTACGTTTACCTATTTATTAAACAGGTACCATCGTCACGGCTTCGAAACGTTCACCTATCCGTACTCGATCCAGATCTGCGAAAATGAATGCTGAGGAACAAAACGCCCGGATCACTGCACTTGACAACAAAATCACCGAGTTAGCTGCACAGTTCGCGCAATTTGCAAGCGAGATCAAGTCTAGCTTGGCAACTGCCGCCTCTAATCAAAACACATCTGCAACCCCGCAGGCCAGTAATGCCAATAGTAGAGGGAAGCTGACTGAAGAAGTGGCGCATCAAACCCCTGTGGTGGTGGAATTAGACCCCATCTCGGAAGCCATCTCGGCCCGAATGGACGAGGAGAATAGCAAGAGATTTGCTAAACTGGAGGAGAAGCTTAGGGCCTTGCAAGGGTATGAGGCTAGCATGGTTGAAGATTTATCTCAATACACCAAGATGGACTTCAGGACAAGTTCAAAATTCCGGAGTTCACTAAGTACGATGGCTTTGGGGATCCTAGAATCCACTTGAAGTACTATTTGAACGAGGATGGGACGTTATGCTCAAAATGTCCCTTTGTTGATTCGCACGTTTCAGGAAAGTTTAACTGGAATGGCGCTACAATGGTACATTTTGCTCGAGCCTGAAAAATTGGAAAAGTGGGAAGATGTAGCAGAAGCATTCGTGATGCAATACAAGTATAACACTGATATCGCCCCTACACGAAGCATGCGGCGCGCACGGAAAAGAAGAGAAATGAATCTTTTAGATCTTTCGCCCAAAGGTGGCGTACCTTGGCTGCACAAGTTCGACCCCCACTTGATGACAAGGAGATGGTGGAGCTGTTCATCAATACCCTTCCTATTGACTTTTATAATAGGATGATCGGATTAGATTGTGAAAACTTCTCTCGCTTGGTTGCCGTGGGTGAAAGAATTGAGGGAGCTATACATGATGGCCGTATAACTGAGGGATCAAGTCGAAAGGTCACTCATAGGAAAGAAAGAGAAAGAAGGCGAGGTAGCTTATGTACAAGCTCCGGTCGCCCCAAAGCCTTTTGCAAGTGCACAAAGCTCCGCACCACGTGGGAAATATCGAATTATGAGCCAAACAAGTGGACTTCAAGGCGGTATACTCCTCGCCTAGGCCGCTATCTAAGTTGTTGCCCATCTTTGCTGGAAAGGAGGTTGGTGGCTAAAGAAATCCCTCGTGACAATCCTCCTAAGTTTTTCGGGTTCGACTTAGCAAAGTCATGCGAGTACCATATGGGAGAAAAAGGCCATGATGTAGACAATTTGCATGACGTTGAAAAACAAAGTTCAGAACTTACTTGACAAAGGGATTTTATCATTTAAAGAGCAACCCAATGTCCAAAAAAACCCTTTACCTGCTCATGCTGAAGATGTGAACGTAATACTTGGTGATGAAGACTGGAAGGGTCAGAAATGCGAGACTGATGTGCATGATTCACACGTCGGCATGGAAAATCCTTTTGGAGAGGATGTTGTGGCTATGATCACACCATTTGTTATTAACTTATCCGCTGACGGGGACCAATGGGATTATGATGAGAATCAAACCGAGCACGTGGTCATCGATTTGGCAGCGGAAAGGTTTGAAAGTTTAGAGATAGAAGCGGACGGATTGCAGCCCGTTGTGATTGAGTTAGCACCTTCCGACCAAGAGAAGAATCTGAAGAAGCCCTTGACCAACTTCAGTACTAAAGCGGTCCCATGGGACTACGGGACTGAGGAAGTAGATGCTGTCACTCGATCGGGTCGTTGTTACATGCCTGCAGAAGCCGTTGAGAAGAAAACTGTCACTGATGAAGAGGCTAAGCAATTTTTGGCCATGATCAAAAATAGTGAGTTCGACGTGATAGAGCAGTTGAGGAAAATGCCGGCTCAAATATCACTTTTAGAATTGTTTAAAACTTCTGAGAAACATAAGAATGCACTCTTGAGAGTTCTAAATGAAGTTCATGTGCCCGAAGATATTGGCGAAAAACAGCTAGAGGAGTTCATTGGATCCATTTTATTGGCGGACCAAATCTCATTTTCGGAGGAGGATCTTCCTGAGGAGGGCACTGACCACAACAAAGCTTTACTCATCTCGGCCAAGTGTCGTGATATGATTGTACCCCGCATACTGCTCGATAACGGATCCGCTCTAAATATCTGTCCACTGGCTACGCTTCATCGCCTCGGAGTGAGGGAGGAGGACATCACTGCATCTCAATCCACTGTTCGAGCTTTTGATGGTGTAAGGAAGGAGTCAATGGGAGAGATCGAGCTTGAATTATTGATTGGTCCAGCTCCATTCACAATAAAATTTCAAGTGCTCGACATCCCTAGTGCCTTCAATCTCCTTTTGGGTCGACCTTGGATCCATGCTGCTATAGCTGTGCCTTCCACTTTGCATCAAATGGTTCGGTTCATTTCAAAGAAGAAGTTAGTGACTGTTCGTTGTGAAACAGACTTCAAGATATTCCAAGACACAACCATCCCATATGTAGAGCCTGAGGTGAATGAAGAACCTAGCTATCAAACCCTCGAGCTGGTATCAATGGTGCATGTGCCCACTGGGTCTATCATCAGACGTCCTGAATTCTCCACCTCGTCTATCATGGCAAGCAAAGTTTTACTGGAATATAACCATGTCCCAGGGGCAGGGTTAGGGATGTATGCACAAGGCATTGTAAAGCCTATCGAGGTATTGGGAAATCAAAAGAAAACTGGTTTAGGCTACCAAGAAGCTTTTGAGTATAAGAAGGGAAGTGGAGAGCTGGTAGGTTCAAGTTCGAGAGGACGAGGCAAAGGCCGAGCTGGTCGTGGGAACCAAGGTTATCTTGGAGGATTTGGAAGCCGAGGTGCTTTTAATAGCCGCATGAGTCGAGCTAGCTATCAAGGACGAACTATTCCAACTTGGAATCAACAGGGATTACTCCCTCCTTCACTAGAGGAACTCCGTCTTCGTTTTGAAAGGACATTTGTCAAGTCGTCCAAGCTGCTGCAAGAAGAGGAGGGGGCCATCTCGAACATAGCTGACTTGTTCGATCCTGACTTTGTGTGCGCCACTGCGAGGATGAAAGCGAGGCCCTTCCATGACTCCCTTCCAGCCATCGGAGTAGGGATGCTGATCGACCGCTTTGTTTAGTTTTCATGTTGTTTCTTTTATGTTCTCCCTTGCATGGGATCAGTCGTTTCGCTAC
The DNA here is from genome assembly GCA_014182845.1 of Corymbia calophylla. Taxonomy (NCBI): domain Eukaryota; kingdom Viridiplantae; phylum Streptophyta; class Magnoliopsida; order Myrtales; family Myrtaceae; genus Corymbia; species Corymbia calophylla. The sequence goes on along the minus strand of CM024695.1, from coordinate 14,096,909 downwards.
TTTTGTTATTTCCTTTATGTAATCAAGATCTTGGATTGTGAGCCGTGGTCTGAGATTATAAATATTGTAAAACGGCCTTATCATGTGAATACAAATGCATGCATGTTTTATTAAGGACGTGAGGAAGTGCCAAACCAGTCCTATGATGATGCTTTGAGGCCTGGACTCCCTCACGACTCCTAGTTTTCAAAATTTGTGAGCTAAAAAGTCCAAGGATATGAGGACAATTGCTCAGTTCAAACATTTTTCCAAAGTGATCATTTAAAAGAAAATTTCAAGAAAAATGCACCATGCATAATCCTCATTAAGTAATTTTACTAACCCCCTCATTTGCATCTCAGGCATGTCATTCAGCATGATCATGGTAGGTACATATGTGACTCGGATTTGTACAACGAAGATTCTTGTGAGTCGAGCATGATGACGAGGATATTCAAAGAGACATAGAGAGAGACTGGATTCGTCATGAAGAATCTAAGCCTTTGACGGTTGAACAAACGATCACTGTGAATCTGGGAGATGTAGAAAATGTCAAAGAAACTCAAATTGGGGCTAATTTGTCTGAGAACGAAGCAAGAAAGATGGTTGAGCTTCTAAAAGAATATCAAGACGTGTTCGCATGGTCATACGCGGATATGCCAGGGTTAGATCCACAAATTGTGGAGCATGCTTTACCGATGGATCCGAATGTGGCACCTAAAAAGCAAAAGCTACGAAGAACAAAACCTGAGCTTTCCAAAAAGATTGAAGAGGAGGTCATGAAGCTATTGAAGGTGGATTTCATCGAAGTATCTCACTATCCTGATTGGATTGCTAATATAGTACCAGTCATGAAAAAAGATGGACGGGTCAGGGTCTGCATAGATTACCGTGACTTAAATCGAGCGAGCCCAAAGGATGATTTTCCCTTGCCTCACATTGATGTTTTGGTTGATAGCACTGCAGGTTTTGAATTATTCTCTTTCGTAGATGGGTTTTCGGATACAATCGAGATCAAGATGAAAGAAGAAGATAAAAGTAAAACATCCTTCATCACACCCTGGGGAACTTTTTGTTACAAGGTGATGCCATTCGGCTTAAAGAATGCGGGAGCTACATATCAAAGGGCGATGGTCACTCTATTCCACGACATGATGCATAAAGAGATAGAGGTATATGTCGATGACATGATCGCTAAATCGAAGCGTCGACAATACCACTTTGAAGTCCTGAGGAAGTTATTTGATCGACTTCAGAAATTTAAGCTGAGACTTAACCCTGCAAAATGCATATTTGGGGCAAAGTCTGGGAAGCTATTGGGTTTCATGGTCGATGTCGAGGCATTGAGATTGACCCATCGAAAGTTAAGGCTATTTGTGACCTTAAAGCTCCTTCTACTGTCAAGGAAGTTCGAAGCCTCTTGGGAAGATTGAATTACGTTGCGAGGTTCATTTCTCGGTATGCCCGAGACAGCCAAACCTTTTTCAAGCTCTTGAAGAAGAATGCTAAAATTGAATGGGATGCTGAATGTCGAAAGCCTTTGAGGAGATAAAGCATTATCCGTCACATCCTCCGTACTAGTGCCACCGGTGCAGGGATACCATTAACTCTCTACCCGACCATCCATGAAGAATCGCTTGGGGCCGTCCTTGTGCAAAAAAGGCCGAGTGATCAAAGGGAGTGTGCCATATATTATCTCAGCAAGAAATTCACTATTTCCGAGATGAACTACTCAAAAGTGGAGAAAACATGTGTGGCATTGGTTTGGGTGTTGCATCGGCTACGCCAGTATACTCTCTATTATCAAATCCACCTGGTGACCGAAAATGACCCAATCAAGTATTTGCTTGAGAAGCCAGCATTAGTTGGAAAGATGGCTAAATGGCAGGTCCTCATTTCTGAATTTGACATACACAGTGTGGCACAAAAGTCAGTAAAAGGAAGAGCTATAGCGATATGTTGGTGGGAGTTCAAAAGATACGGAATCCCATGATACAACATACGGTTTCGATGAACGCATCTTGGCAATCTCGAATGACAAGTGGGTCATGTATTTTGATGGTGCCGTCAATTTATCCGGGTCAGGAACTGGGGCAATCTTGATCTCCCCTACTGGTCAACATTATCCTGTGGCGGCCAAGTTGGTCTTTCCTTGTACAAATAATGTCTCAGAATATGAAGCATGTATCCTAGGGTTGCAGTTGGCCATTGACATGAAAGTCAAAAAATTGCAAGTGTACGGAGATTCTGCGCTCATTATTCTGCAAACCGAAGGCTTGTGGCGAACTCGTGATCCAAAGCTGGTCCCGTACCATGAGTTTTTGGAAGAATTAATAAAAGAATTCGATGAAATAGCCTTCGAATACTTGCCCAGATCCCAGAATCAGTTTGCCGATGCATTGGCCACATTATCATCAATGTTGAATGTAATGGAAGGATTAGACATCGAGCCATTGAAAATTGAGGTTTCTGAGCACCCGGCTTATTGTATGGCAGTCGAAGATGAGCCAAATCAAAACCCGTGGTACTATGACATCTTAAACTACCTTCAGCATGGGAAATTCCCCCAACGGTGTGAAGAGGCTGATAAGAAATATCTCAAGAAATTGGCATCGAAATTCTTTGTCTCCGGGAGTGTACTCTACAAGAGGTCATATGACTCAATCTTGTTGAAATGCGTCGACGCCAAGGAAGCCAGTCGATTGATGCAAGAAATACACGAAGGAGAATGCGGGCCTCACATGAACGGCCATCTTTTAGCGAGAAAGATCATGAGGCTCGGGTATTATTGGCTGACGATGGAAACCGATTGCATTAAGCATGTTCGCTATTGTCATCGATGTCAAATATATGGAGATAAAATCAATGCTCCGCCAAATGAGTTGCATTTAATGACTCAGTCATGGCCGTTCTCTATGTGGGGAATCGACGTAATTGGGCCAATCAACCCTAAGGCTTCTAATGGACATCGTTTCATTCTAGTGGCCATCGATTATTTCACTAAGTGGATCGAAGCAAACTCATATGCTAACGTCACCGCGAGGAATGTGGCCAAATTCATTCGGCGTGACATCATTGCACGTTACGGCGTACCTGAAGCCATCATTACAGATAACGGTTCCAACCTGAATAACAAAATTGTTGATGGGCTGCTATGTGAATTTCAAATCCGTCACTTGAACTCGTCACCCTATCGTCCACAGATGAATGGTGCTGTAGAGGCGGCTAACAAGAACATAAAGAAGATTCTGTCCAAGACAGCGGATAACTATCGTGATTGGCATGAGCGGTTGCCATATGCATTAATGGCGTACCGAACTTCGATACGAACTTCAACCGGGGCAACACCGTTCTCGCTAGTGTACGGTATGGAGGCTGTCTTACCAGTAGAGGTGGAAATCCCTTCGTTGAGAATTCTCTCACAAAGTAAACTCTCTGAAGCGAGTGGTTGCATCAAAGATATGAACAAGCGAACATGATCGATGAGAAAAGACTCAGCACTATGTCATGGTCGGTGCTATCAGAAGCGAGTTGCAAAAGCTTTTAATCGCAAAGTTCGACCCAGACACTTCCAAGAAGGCGACCTCGTGTTGAGGAAAGTTTTATCTATCATATCGGATCCACGTGCGAAGTTCACTCCGAACTACGAAGGACCATATGTCATCAAGAAGGTACTGCCTGGGGGCACGTTAGTTCTGGTAGAGATGGATGGCCAAGAATTGCCAAAAACTGTAAATGCTGATTCAGTAAAGAAGTACTTTCCATGAATGAAATCAGAAGGCCTTAGAGCCCTTTTTGATACAATCCGAGTCACTTAGATCATGCATTGTTCATAACATACATATCATGCATATCACGCATTTCGTGTATATTTGTGTATATGTTTTTGATTCGCAGGACCCCGATGATTTTCAAGAGAAGTCGCTAGTCACACGACTTTTTCGAGGTAATCGTTAAATGTCTAATCGGCAACACCATAAATAAAAAAAATAAAAAAGAAAAGAAAAAGAAAAGCCTCAAATTGTTAGGTTACTCATTTTGAATCAAAATGCCTCATAGAGATTAATCTATTCGGATGATCTCACCCAAATGAAATTAATACCCCCAAATGAAATTGAGGTATTAATCATGCCAAGCAAGAAATGTTTAGGATGATGAAAGGCAATCCATTCCCAAACACATCCCTTAAATACTATGAGAGCTGAGCGAAAGAGAACACCTATGTCGTTTAAGGACAAAGGAGTCATTCGTAATTAGTACATGGACCAAAATGAAAAGAGGCATTTCTTTTCTCTATCTTATACACTGCAGGTGACCATAGTCAGCCCCTTTGAGCCTTAAATGCGAAGAAATCACAAAATACCCCTGTCAAGAACCACCCCACAATGGGGCAAATTTGGAGGTTTTGGTTGATATCACATGGTGAAAAGATGAGAAAGACTTCTTTGCTTTCACTTGCATTAATCTTTTTGTGGTAATTTCAGGCGAATTCTTATGAAGCTTGAAACATCCCGAGGTGAAGAAGAGCATTCTTTTCTCTATCCAAACAGTGATACCCCTTGCTTAAACCAAGTTGAGCCTAATCATTCATTTCTAAAACCCAAGTGGTGATTATCTACACATATTGGGGCAAGGCACATGATTGACCAAGGCCATTGGCATTTATATGAAAATGTGCAAAGCATCTCAAGAGTCCTAAAAGCTCAAAAAGTTCAAAAGAGCAATTGTCCAATGAAAATTAAGGGGCATAAAAAAGCAGTGTGCCTGGTAAAAGCAAGGCCAATGCCCGAAAAAAAAAAAAAAAAAAAAAAAAAGGGAAGATTCGCATCAAGGGCGAAAAACTCCTATGTGAAAAAATAGTTGTCAAATTCAAAATGCTTGCATTGAAAAGAAAATCATTGCAAATGCAAAGAAAAATTGAGAAGGACAAAGCTCTTATTTGATTAGTCAAAGGACTTTCGAGATAATTCGGGTTTCAAAAGTCAAGTGCTTTCAAAAGATTGAGTGATATGACAATGGTGCCATGATAATCACCAACTTTCGAATCCCTTTTTGTGAAAAGTTCTGAGCCTTTAGAGCCATAACCAAACCAACATTACAACCCTTCCCGAAGTCTCTTCAGATTGGGATGATTCAAGCGAGAATAAGGATTTTCCAAAGAAGCTACCGCTCGAAGAGGTGGGGGCAAGGTTGTCTTATCTTATCTTAAGGTTACTTGACTTGTAAACCTGGAGAAAATGTTGACATATAATTGTTTCATTTCATGACCAATGATGCATATCCATTGCTAAAGCCATGACCAAACCTGCATTACGGTCCCTTCAAAAGACCTTTTGGATTGGTCAGGATGTACTTATTGCGAATGATTCTCAAATCCTTCGACATTAGAAATGTGAGGTAAATTGAGTGATCAAATCACTTCCCACATGATTTGATGGGATCGGATAGCCCCTTCTTGAGAGCATGTGATAAGCCCTCTCTAACTAAGAGCTCTTGCTTGGCATGCTTAATGAACCTCTTTCATGAATAGGATCATTTTGACATAATTTTTCTCTTAGAGAAATTTGATGATTAATGATACCTTCCAAGTTTGATGACAATTTTGCGGTACATGATACCAAAAAACATTAAATGCTTTCAATGTGATCAGACTTAGCTTGATTTGCTTATGCAATTAATGCTACAATATTGCCAGTGCATCTTTCTGATATTGTCTCTAATGACATTTGCTCAAGTTGAATTTGACAGGTTCACTCAGTGAAACCATACAATTCTCACACGGTTCATGGTCAACCGGAAAACCATGATATTTCCAAAAGGGTTTGTGGGTCCTCCTTAAACCACATGGTTCATGGTCAACCGGAAAACCATGATATTTCCAAAAGGGTTTGTGGGTCCTCCTTAAACCACATGGTTCATGGTCAACCGGAAAACCATGATATTTCCAAAAGGGTTTGTGGGTCCTCCTTAAACCACATGGTTCATGGTCAACCGGAAAACCATGCGATTTCTAATAGGGTTTGTGGGTCTTCCTTAAAACCACATGGTTCGTGGGTCCTCCTTAAACCACATGGTTCATGGTCAACCGGAAAACCATGATATTTTCACAACGGTTGGTGGGCGTATCCTTAAACCACACGGTTCGTGGGTCTATCCTTAAATCACACGGTTGATGGGTCTATCCTTAAACCACACGGTTGGTGGGCGTATCCTTAAACCACACGGTTGGTGGGCGTATCCTTAAACCACAGGGTTCGTGGGTCTGTCCTTAAACCACACGGTTGGTGGGCGTATCCTTAAACCACAGGGTTCGTGGGTCTATCCTTAAACCACACGGTTGGTGGGCGTATCCTTAAACCACAAGATTCGTGGGCTTATCCTTAAACCACATGATTCATGGTCAACCTGAAACCATGCGATTTCTAAAAGGGTTTGTGGTCATATCCTTAAAACCACACGGTTCATGGGTCTTCCTTAAACCATACGTTCTTGGTCGAAACTCGTTCGCGCGGGCTGAGACCTCAAAAAAAAAAAAATGAAAGAAAAAATGAAAATGAAAAAATGAATGGAATAAATTTGCATCTGCATTGCTCGTCTGCAAAATTCGGGTGTCACCTAGTCTTTGAAATGAACTTCTTCGAGCTCCCTTTCAAGAGAGGGCATTGTTGACACCCGATTTTTTTGCCTATTTTGTTTTAAATGCCCATTTACTTTGCGTCTATAAATACATATTAATTTCTAGAAAAGAAAAAAAATTTGATAAAAAAATCGGATGGGTTCAGCCCAGCCCACTCCTTTACTCGCCCATCCCTTTTTCTTTTGTTTCCTTCGGCCCTCCTCCCTTGGATTTTCGGCCCGGCCCATCCTCCCTTCTATTCTCTCTCCTCTCACACGCACGCACAGGACAGAGACGCAGACGCACGCCCACGAAGGAAAACGGACACAGAACGCAGTAGCAACGAGCGACGACGTGGTGCGGCCCCCTCGGACCCTGATGTAGGCCGCATGGGACGGAAACGGTTAGAGAGCAGAACGTGGGGGAGAGGGCAACGAGGTCGCGAGAATAACCCCCACCACGAAGAGAGAAAAAAAAAGGGGGAGCAGAGAGAGACCAGGAGGAGGCTGGAGTGACGAAAAAGGAGAAACCAGAGAGAAAAAAGGGAGAACGAGAGAGCAGAGGCTGAGAGTGAGAGACCGCCGGCAGCCACGCCTGACCCGAGGTCCACGTCCCGTTGCCGTGCCTCCGCTTTTTGTCCTTGAAGCCAGCCGGTGTTTAGTCGCAGCTGGAGCGAGGAGACAGGGGGAAGTCAGAGGTGAGAGAGCAAACCCAGAAGCGTGTCTGGACGCTGCCGGAGCCCGCTCGTCGGCCGACGCCCGCCGTGACGTCTCGCCCGAACCAGGTAGGTTTTTTTCTAGGGTCGTTTTCTTCGCTGTTTTTGCAAGGCATCGGGTCGGAGTTCGCGCCGACCAGTTCGGGCGAGCCCCGACCCCTGCCGTGTCTCCATTTACGTCCTTGAGCGTCCCAGCATGTTCGTTTAGAAGCTTAAGCCCGAGTCGATTCTTGTTTGGGTCAAAATCATTTGTTTCGACAATGCATACCCCCTGTTTGTTAAAATACCTAAATGAAGTTCAGAATTTTTTATCGTCGGATCCGTGCTCGGTAGCTTAGTTTCGTGAATGTTTGTTAGCATATTGTGAATCTGCCCTTGCCTTCGTGCTTTTCTTCATGTTATGACGATTCTTCTTGAGTGGCCCGCGTCGAGTCGGGTGGGGACGTCCTTGGTTCTGGTGATGGAGGGCGTTCATGGTCACCGGCGGCCGGTGGCGCTCGGCGTCGGTCGGACGGAACGACCGACGCCGGACGATGACCTGACGACCCTCTAGAAGCCGGCACGGGCTCGTCGTGCGTGGAGGTAGGCCAGCGAAGAAGCTGCAGGAGCTTTGGTCAGGCGTGCATGGGGGAAGACGTGCATGGGGGCGTGCTGCAGTTGCGAACAAGAAGAAGACCAAAAGAGTAAAAATAATAATAAAAAGAAAAAAGAAAATACATAAAAAAAATCAGAAAAAAACAAGGAAAAGAAAAAGAAAAAAAGGGCGCCGGGCCAAGAGTTTGAATAGGAATGGGGCTGGGCTGATTTCGAGTGGGCCGATTGTTTGATGTGGGCTGAAGAGGATTGGGCTGAAAATAGAAATAGTAAATGGGCTGTCTTTTTAATTGCTTTCACTATTGGGCCATTTTAAAAAAATTTCGACCGGGCCGTTCGGCCAGCCCGGTCGCTAGTCCAGCCCGGCCCGATAGGGGCCGGGTCGGTTTAGTAGGGCCGGGTCTCGCGACCCGGTCCGAATCACCCTTTTTAATTTAAAAAAAAAAATCTAAAAAACCAAAAAAAATTCAGAAAATCAAAAAAAAAAAAAAATATATTTAAAAAATTCGGAAATTCAGAAAATGCATGGAAAAATTCAGGAATCTGGAAATTTCGAAAACAAATATTTTTATCTTATTTTATCTTCGAAAATATTAAAATATTTAAAAAAATTCCAAAAAAAAAAAGAAGAAGAAAAAAATCAGAAAATTCCAAAAACATTAATAAATAATTTTCTTAAATTTTCAGAAAAGTCATAAAATGTCAAAAATCTTGAAAGCTTGTTTTTATTTAATTTCGGAAAATTCGAAAATATTTAAAAAATATTTAAAAAATTAAAAAATATTAAAAATTCAGAAAAATTCAGAAAAATTCAAAAAAAATAGAAAACCCTTAAAAAAAAAGAAAAAGAATAAAATTGAATAAGCCTTTAGGGCTCGACTATGTTGCCATGACCTCATTAATACATGATCGAGTTAGGTGACCAGAAAGGGCGTTAGTCGTATGATTAACGTAATCAGTCCCCGACCCTAGATCCTCTAGTTGCGTAAAAAGCGAGACACGCTCCCATGTCTCGCCTGGTTCCTAGTCGACCTCAATAGACTAGTGGCGACTCCTTGTTTGAAATTTTTAACGAATATCCCGTGTCGCGCGGGGTATGGGCTTGGGAGGCGAGTTAAGTGGGACCGTCGGCCCGAAATTAACAATACCCCTAAACCTATATATTTTTGAAAAAATTAGGTCGCGACAATTGTTATGGTATTATTATTTACCAAAATTTTGATGGACGATGCATCTTACTTTTTTAGCATTGATTATAGCCAAAAAATTATAGAATACCCACTAACTTTGGCTTTGGGTTAATTAGTGGTGGTTTATTAATTTAGGTTATTACTCCCATAGCTTTTCTCATTATAAGTTAAGACAATGTTCGAATAGTTTATTAGTTTGGTCATGGTTTGACAACATTCAAGATTGTATGAGATGCTAGGCCTTCCTTTAATGAGGCTCAAATTGTAGATTCATTTCTTTGGACGTTTGGACATGCTCATATGCGTGCTTCACTCATATTCCCTGACACTTGATCTCGTCAAACCGTGCTTTTGAGCTTACAATCTAACTGTTGTATTTCCAAGCAAAAAATAACATGTCACCACCTTGGTTCAAAGTTCAACTTCAACCTCAGCAATGTTGTTTCTCTTGAGCCTCCTCGGCCTCCTTACTTGTTCAAATACTAACAATGCCCGAGCAATACTTAAACTTCGCCAAAAGGATGGACAATACGTGTATTCTGGATTTTTCGCCTTGTAAATCTTCTTCTCTAAGATGGCAATCCCCACTAAAACTCTATCACGAAACAAACCAAAAGAATAACAATTCATTGTTCAGTGATTTTGGACCATGTTTAGAAGTGATTCAATGCTTAAGGAAGATTTGGCGGAAAAATACTTGCACAAAGTTTCATTGACTTATATTTTCCCAAATTTTAGAAATGCATATTAAAATACACAAGAACCTAAACTATTCAACAATCCAGTTTTTTTAGATTTATTGGCTGTTACCTTTTTTTTTATGAAATCTGTTGCTTTTGTTCAATAATAGCAAAAAGCACTACTTTGTTCATGACCACAAAGATCAAGCCAATCAAAGCATCCTTGAGACAGTTTAATTTCTTTTCTTTTCCTTTCTTTGTTTTGCCATCCTGTCAAGTGTATCCCCTCCCCTTTTTTAATCAGAAATCTGAATGTCAATCAAGCCAAAAATTTCCTTTATTCATACCATCAAATGCAGATTTGTCAGCGAAAATTGACAGAACCTAAAAATTGAGGATTTGTGACACCTGAATTAAGACCAAACAAAGGTCTAATTTTTTTAATTAGAGCCTTGTTAGGATAACCACGCCATTTCTTTTTTATTGGTAACAGTGCAAACATTGCCGCACGTATTATTTCGTTGAAGGTAGGCCACCCGTTGGAGAGGTAGCTGCAACGTATGTGCACAATCACTCAAACAAAAAGGACAAATTCATTGGAAAGTGGATAAAGAAGTTTCCAAATTACCGAGAAAGAAATAAGATGAGTTGGAATTGGAGAATTGGTCGAGATTGCTGCAGGTCGTGGAGATTGCAAGTGTTGAAGCGCAAGGTCAGACGTGCAAGGAAACAGATGAGCGAGACTTTGCTTCAGTTCAGCAGCTTTTTTTTTATTTTCTCTCGCTTTGCATTGATCTTTAACCGTCACCAAGTGGATTCTTTTGAGAACCTCCCAAGATCTGATGATGGTGAACTTCCTTCCAAAGTAATCCGGCAAGGTCTTCCCTGTGGGCAATGGATATTGCTAGAGTGATGATAAACCCGCACTAGAAAAAGAGCACCGTAGACTTTGCTTGAAATTGGAAAAGTTTATGACTCAGAGCAAGAAATCGCTAGAAGGCAATGGAGACTACCGGTTCATCAAAACAATAGCTGCTTGTCAGGCCAACAGGAGGGAGTTGTAGCGGTGGACGGCAGCAAACAAAGCAAAGTCTCAGCACACAAGCATCTAGCAGTAAATAAATAAATGCCAATCCTAGCTAGACCAAAGAAAAGCTAAAATCAATATAATGAAAGCACTCAATCAATTAATAATTTTGCACCCCCCAAAAGGAAACATTGAAACCCTATCGCATAGCCCTAAGAGTTTGTTCAAATTTTTAGCAAGATTTTTTATCATTGATTTTCCTACAACTTTAAAAGGAGGCTATCCAAAAAGACTATTTTTAACCATTTCCGAGGGGTTCTAATTTTTGAAATTTTTTGGAATTTTCTAAATTTTAATGAATTTTTGAATTTTCCAAAATTTGGATTTTTGATTTTTTTATATTTTCTGATTTTTAATTATTTTTTAATTTCGAATTTTCAATTTTTAATAAAAGATTTATTCAGAAAATAAGGACTGGACCCGGCCCGAACATGGACTGTTGGGCTTGGGCCACGGCCATGATTGGGCTCGTTTAAAACTAGCCTATTTCGGAAAAAAAAAACCCATCAAGCCCATGTTATTGAAATTAAAAGCATTAAGCCCAGCCCAAGAACAAAGCATAGAAAACGTGTAAAAGCCTACTAAAGCAGTGAAGAATGAACTGCCTCGTCACTGGGTCAGGGACGGTGACCACGAACGAATGGCGGCGGACAACGAGGAACGGACGGTGGGTCGGTCTTTTCTTAGAGGGAACGAAGATTTTTTGTGTTCCCTCCCTCAGCCCTCGGAACACTTCCTCCTCCATACCCTCACCCAAGTACCAGTGCAAGAAGGCACGCTGAGCTATATCAGATCGAACTTGTGGTCAATGCGCGAGAAGACCTCGACAACCCTGGTCGAGTTGGAGATCATGCACACATCCCTTTGGACTGTGGCGAGGTCGCCTCCAGGGACAACGGTGGGTGGCTGGTAGTTGATGCCGCACTTCGATTCCGGTAGGGCACCAGTCGACGGACTGGATGGTGCGCTCGGTCTTGATGGTTGCGACAGCTGCGTTCACGTCCTGGAGCACCCCACGTCACCATGGTACATGAGGCAGCGTGCCATGTATTTCTCCCGTGGCGAGGGTCGCACTTAGCCCATCATAGGAGGATGGCTCGAATGCGCGTGCTGGTGATCTCAGCCACTGAAAGTTGCTCATGGTAGGCCTTCTCTAAGAAACGAGATGGTTGGGGTTGGTGTATTGTGGGACGCTCGATGTCAAGCAGATGACAGAAATGGCCTCATTGTCCAGAAGCACGGCAACGTCAATGTGCTCCAGAAAGGAATACTAGTAATGCAAATGCTCTTAATGGCTATATGTGATACAATTTAATAAAAATTATTTTTTTGTTTAGGGGTTAAAAATTAATTCCTAATTTTCTATGCAATTTAAAACCTAAATGAATAGCCAAAATTTTGGTGTCAACATAATACCGATTTGTTAGACCAAAATGGGCAATCAAGAGGGAGGACAAATTTGCTTTTAAAGAGACACAAACCAATTTTGTGAAACTTACCCCAATAAAAATTCTACTTCCACGAGCAAACTGAACTAGCAATATAAATAGTGAAAATTGAAGAACTTAGGGAGAAAGAAATTGCAAAAGAGATTTATATAGGCTGGGTGTGAGTGTCTCTGCTCCTCTCTTCAAGTATTTACAAAGAATCCATCACACACTTTACCTTACGCTTGGATAAATGCTTTCACTTTGAGTACAATAACTTCTCTCGTGTGTTTACAAATGGATTTTTCATAGATGACTTGATCATCCCGATTCAGTTTCACGTGATGGTGACCTACTTCACATAAATTTGTGTCCTTTCACATCATTCGTCGGTCTCTAATTTAACTACAATCAGAGTCGCTCCACATCAGTCTTGTGTTAGTTTCACTGTTACGCCATGCTAGCAATTGGTCCAAAGGTCCGCCACGCGATCGCTTCAGCGAGCCGTGATGATCATTGGACGGAATTAGCATGAGGAATTCAGAACCTACTGACCTAGTCGAATCCTATATGGACCATTTCTTTTCCGGTTAATTTTGTGAATTTGTCCTTCTGTAATTGAGATTTCCTTGGATTAATCTTGGCTGCTTTTATATTCGTGTTACGATGGAGAAAATCAGGGACGGATTCAGAAATTTTCATTAATGGGAAAACCTAATACTAGAAAATAAAAGGCAAATGCAATTTTATCGATTCAAATAGTCAACATATCATTTCCGTGCTTGCAATCAGATTTCACTTGAACTTTGCACTTAAACATTTATAGGTTATATGAAAATTCACTGCAGTTCTCGACCATGGAAGAAAAATGACGAAAAAGTGAGAAAATAACCAATTAAAGGGATCTCTCATCAAATTTGTTGGGCCGTTATTGCCCCCAACCTTCGCCATGTTGGTCTGTCTTTGGAGAAAATGGATGTTGCTCAGTCAATAATACAAAACCATCTTAGACGGTCCAATTATTGTCCAAGGCATGTGCGGATATATATATTTTGCTAGGTGAATAGGACTACCTGATGTTTATGATCACTCGATCGTCCAATTGGGTGTAACATTGGAAGCTAGAGCCGACAATTCTAAATGTAAAGTAATTACATGAGCACTTTCATGTTACTACAATTTGGAAACATCATATCAACTTGAATAGACACATGATGAGTGAAGTGTTATCCAAGCCAAAAATAGATTGATTTAAGAGGTCAGATTAATAGTGCTCTACAATCTCTCATGATCCATTAGAGAACTCTTTGAATATGCATTGCAATTTAATAAATGGGTATTGGTTAAATGCATTATCTTCTTTTCGTGTTTTCCCTTTTATGAAAAACACATGAAATAGATAATCAACGGAAGAAAAAAGGTACCACCAGGTCACAACTATACAAAAACAACCTTAATGAATTTTCATTTTTCATGACAAACCATCTCACAATTATTCCTCTTGATAACTATATTCATCAAACTTACTAATACTATTTCCCTTCCTCTTCGATTTTCCGAGCCCTCTTGTTTTTAATTCCTCTGATTTGCTATGTTTTGTATGTGCGTAGGTATTCAAAGGTTTTTAAAGATAAGTCAATTCTAGATTTCCGAGAAAGGTCAAAGATATTCGATAATGGACGAGAAAAAGCAAGATCGTTTGTTATTCCTTTTCAGGACTGATCTTTAACTTTTTCTTTTTGTTGATGGCTGGGCAAATAGTGTTAAGTCTTTGTCACTTCACACGGTTAACCAACCATTGGGATAGCCTTTTGAGAAGCCTTCTTGGAAATTTCCTCATGGGCTCCAAGAAATAAGGCTATTTGTTTATTGTTTGGTGAAAATAATTAAAAATTCCAAATTGTGTTCACATGATGCATTTATTCAAAATACTTTCCGTCTTACCAAAAATGCCAAACCATTATACTCTCGACACATTTATTAATTTTTTTTTAGAAACACATGCTTAGCCCTTCTCCTGATTTGGGCTATCAATGAAATCTTCTATTATTAGCAGGTTTTGATCACATCATCTCACTGATTTATTGAGCGAATTAGTCCGTGATTTTTGAAATAGATAATCTTGGAATATCATACTTTAATGCTATGATATAGGTCTTCAATTTGGGCACTCCAACTCTCGTCAAATTCACATAAGGAAAGTGACTGACGATCAAGTTTGGCTATTTGTGTAAACTTTCAAAATATCAAAGATATTTGTATAATTTTTTTTTTTACTACATGACTAGGATTAGCTAATGATTGTGACGCATGGATGCTTAAGTTAAAGCTGGAGTTGATGGTTCTAAATATCAAGCAATTAAATGAAAGTTCTCATGTTTCAATAGTTTCAGAAAAATTATATATAAATATGAATAGATACGTGATGATTTAAGTGCTATCCAAGCCTAAGAGATATATTGATTTAGGAGATTCGATTAATTGTCCTCTAAATCTCCCATGATCCTCTAGAACATTCTTCAAAGATGTTTCCAATGCCAGTGTTGGTTAAATGGGGTGTCTTCTTTTCTTGTTTTCCCTATTGTCAACAACACACGAAACAAATATTTGATAGATACAAAAAAATACACCAGGCCAAAACTATACTCAACCTTATTGAATTGATTTTTTCATAACCATATTGTTTTGATTAATAAACTTTATGTCGCAGCAGAAAGGAGAAAACTGATACTTATATAAAGGAAAACAAAAAAGTAATTTCTACCTATTCATCATAAAATGATTATCATACCATTATGATACAAAGTAAAATTCTAAATGCATTAATATCCTCATTGATGGAGATTTGTCGAAAACTGAAATCATTGTTATAGTAGGGCAAATTATTTTAAATCTGGGGAATTCGATCCCAATTAAGATCACGAAGAGATTGAGGTTGCCTTGGAATAAGACAATAATAATTGATGGTAGACTACCAAGAAAGGTCTTAGAAACGCGATAATCAATGATAAAAAGTAAAGCTCGTTTGCGAATCTTTTCATGACTGATCTTTAAATTTTCCCTTTTGTTGAGGATTGGGAAAGAAGTGTTCAAAAGTCTTTTCCATTTCACACTGTACACCGAAAGTGGAGAGTACGTATCAAGCGTCCTTTTGGAAAAGTACCACGTGGGTCTAAGAAATTGGTAGCCACTAGCCAGCGCTTTTTTTCTTTTTCTTTTTTAATTACCAATTTCTTCTTGACTAATAAACCAATTCTCTTATTATTTGGCAAATTTTATTTAATTATCAACTTCTTAAATTTTCGAATTATATAGAAAATTACCCATATTTATTTGGTGACTTCCCCATTTTTTCCATATTAAGCAACTCAATGAGAAAGTTAATAAATTAAAGAAAACCAAATAAACTGTGATAGTTAATTCAAATGAAAGTTGGTAACCGATTGAAAAGTTAATAAAATGAAATGTTGATAAATAAAAGTAAGTAAATTTAAGGCATGATAAAGGAAGGTGAACGAAAAATTGATTAAAAAAAAAGAAAAGTTGATAATTAAAAAAAATAAGCTTAGTAAATAATTCAAATAAGAGTTGATAACTCAAAACTAATTTGATAATTTAAATAGAGAAAAGTAGGTGAGTCACTCGAGTCGGTAATGTTTAGGAATTTTTGAGAAATGCAACTAGAAGTTTATAGACGATAAAAAAATGATAATTAAAGCTTGAAGGTGCTAACCTTTTCATTTTTGTTTTCTAGCTAGGTTATGATATGCAACTCTGAGTGTCTACATTTTTGAGACATTTCATTTGATCCTTGCCCCGATACGCCCAGTCACGTGTGGGGCTTAGGGCCATTTCTTAGTCCTTCCTTCAATCATGTCTCTTCCGATACATCATGTCGTGTTTTTCATCAATCTAGTCTTGCAAAATCACCATAAAATATAGTGTGATTTGTTTTTAGAATTTTAGTAGGTGCAATTGAGATGAAAAGGAAAAGGAGCTGTTTATATTATTTTCTCGAAATTAGAGTTTACGTGATTACCTCACAAGTGATCTTTTTATGATATTTCTATTTTCCCAACATTTATGTACAAACAAAAATACTTATATGCATAAAAAAAAACCCTAGGTTCCTCAAGATAAATGCATTGAAAAAAGGGAAAAATTTTAGCAGATGGTGCCGCTACCATTGGTAGTGAGCTCACTTTGGGTAAAAATGTATTAGTAGTATATTTTTTGTTGACACCTAGATTTTTGTAATTTAGTTAATCATTAATTGCATGAAAAAGAAGATGAATCAACCTCAATCCCTAACCAAAAAATTAATAATTGCATTTTTTTCATGCATTATTGTAATCCATATATTTGCACTGAACTGGCGGCGAGTGGATTTTAGTGAATTGTATTGAACTTAACTGATAAAATCGGATTGAGCCAATAAGAGCATAAAAACTTTTGCCAAGAGCATAAAACACTAAGTGGCTGAAATTTATAAATGGAAGAACTAAGGGGTGCCAAGGTGGAAAAATTAATTCATTAGAGTAAGTTCAGAGGATAAAGACAATACATTTATAAAAAAAAAAATTCAAAGGACATTGCGAGAATGTCTTTGCAACCATGTTAGGGCAAGATTGGTTCTATTTCAACGGCTGAGATCATTGGCTTATATTTGTGGGAACGGCAGAAGATTGTTGCCATTTCCCTTTCATCTCTCAAGGCACGCTCGTGATTCACGACTTGGCAAAAAGCAAGTACTTTCCATGTCCCAGATCAGAATCAGGCCAAAAGCAAATATTCTTCATCAATGGATTGGCTCTTTTCAAATTTTCACTTTATAGGTATGCGTCTTCTTTAATTTAAAGGTTTCATCATAAGAATTTATTAACAAATATTTCATAATATCTATGAAGAAGAGACCAAATGAAAAGTCGAATTTCCAAAACATCAAATTTCCTAATCAAATGCATATTAATTATATTTAAAATAACTCTTCTTTTTGGATTAATAATGCGAAAATTCTCAAACTGGTATACATGTGATAAATTTATCCCAAATGACCCTAAAAAATCTCAAACTAGTAACTTGTGACAAATTTATCTCTAAAATAATTTTTTTACAACGAAAAACCCCAAACCAGAATATTTGTGACAAACGCACTCTCTGTTAAATTTGATTCATACCATAAAAAACCACAAAACTAATACAACTGTAATAAATGGAACTAGTACGTTAATTGTCACGTGTCATTAAACTCAAGAATTTGATAGAAAAATTTAACGGAAACTAATATAAGGTAAATTTATTACAGTATACCAGTTTGAAGTAAATTTATTAAAGGTGTAGTGATTTGGGGTTTTTTTGTAGTCAAAAAATTGATTTGAGATAAATTTGTTATAATTGTATCAGTTTAGGGTTTTTGGAGGTATTAACTCTCTTTTTTTATAATACACTTTTCAATAATGGTTAATCATTAGGGATTATCTTAGAGAGTATGATAAAAAAAGGGGTGGAATTATTCAAATCTGAAAAGATTTTCCAATTTATTTCAACTCATACTTACACAATCAGCAGTCAAGGTTCCCAAATTAAAGTTTGCACTTTCTTGTTTTTTTTTTTTTTTTTTTTGTGGGGTCAAACTGCGGTTACTTACTATGATATTCTTTTCTACACTTTCTTCAGAATCGACCAGCAGACCCGATCACTCATTCGGTCGCCCCGACTTGAGGTCAATCAATCGCTGTGGCCCCCCAATAAGGATATTATAAAATTTTCCAAGAACTTGCCCCTAAGACTCAATTCATCATAAATGCATTGCAGTCATACACAAATGACAAAAGGAAAACAATAAATTAAAAAGGAAAAGATGAGAGGATTGCTCGGTTGACAATAAAGAATATCTAAAGCAAATTCTATGAGCTTTACGTGATGTTTGAGAGGGAGAGGAATATTGCGTTCATGTCCTGGAGCACCCGACGTCACCATGGTACATGAGGCAGCATGCCATGTATTTCTCCCGTGGCGAGGGTCGCACTTGGCCCATCATAGGAGGATGGCTTGGATGTGCGTGCTGGTGATCTCAGCTGCTGAAAGATGCCATGGTAAGCCTTCTCTGAGAAACGAGATGGTTTGGATTGGTGTATTGTGCGTGCTCAATGTCAAGAGAGCGCCTACAGATACCATAAATGGCCTCATTTTCCAAAAGCATGGCAACATCAATGTGCTCCAAAAGGAAATACTACTAATGCAAATACTCCTAATGTCTATATAAAATGCAATTTAATGAAAATTATTTTGTTTAGGGATTAGAAATTAATCCTTAATTTTCTATGCAATTTAAAACCTAAATAAATAGTTAAAATTTAGGTGTTGATGTAATAGCAAATTAGCAATTTGTTAAGATAAATTTGCTTTTAAAGAGACACAAACCAATTTTGCAAAACTTACCCCAATAAAAATTCTACTTCTATGAGCAAATTGAGCTGGCAATATAAATAGGGATAATTAAAGAACCTAGGGAAAAAGAAATTGCAAAACAGATTTATGGAGGCTGGGCATGGGTGTGTCTGCTCCCCTCTTCAAGTGTTTACAAAGAGCCCATGGAACACTTTATCTCATGCTTTGGATAAATGCTTCACTCTAAGTACAATGACTTCTCTCATGTGTTTACAAATGGGTTTGTCATGGACGACTTGACTGCCCTAATTCAGTTTCACGTGATGACAACCTGTCTCACATAAATTTGTATCCCTTCACATCACTCGTCAATCCCTAATTTGACTATAATCAAAGTCGCTTCGCATTAGGCCCATGATAGCTCCATTATTGTGCTATGCTAGCAACTAGTCCAAAGGTCCACCGCGTGACCATGTCAGTGAGCCGTGTTGATCATTGGTCGGAACTAGCGTGAGGCATTCAAAGACTTGCTGACCTGGTTAAATCATATATGGACCATTTCTTTTTCAGTTTTGTGCAATTTTGAATATATTTTGGCCTTAAAAATTTGAGGTTATTTTTGTGAATTTTTCCTTCCAGAATTGAGATTTCCTTGCCTTTATCCTGGCTACTTTATATTCGTGTTACGATGGAGAAAATCAAGGACGGAGTCAGAACTTTTCATCGGTGGGAAAATCTGACAGAAAATAAGAGGTAAACGCAAGTTTATTGATTCAAACAGTAAACATACTATTTCCATGCTTGAAAAAAAAATTCAAAATATGAGTAAAATTTCAATTAGATTTTGCTTAAATTTTGCACTTAAACCTTCATAGGTTATATAAAAATCTATTGCAACTCTCGATCATGGAGGAAAAATAATGAAAAAGTGAGAAAATAATCAATTAAAGTGTCTCTCATCAAATTTCTTGGGGCGCTATTGCCCCCAACCTTTGCCATGTTGGTCTGTCTTCGAAGAAAATGGATGTTGCTTAGTCAATAATACAAACCATCTTAGATGGTCCAACTATAGTCCAAGGCATGTGCAGACTAGCTAATACTAATTCTAGATATATATACACGCAACTATAGTCCAAGGCGATTTAGGACTAGCAGATACTACGCATTGATCCTTCAGTTGGGTGTAACATTGGGAGCTAGAGCCAATATAAAGCAATTACATGGTTTGAAAACATCATATGAACTTGAGCAGATGCATAATGATTGAAGCGCTGTCCAAGCTAAAGAGGGATTGATTTAAGAGATCGAATTAATTGTCCTCTACAATCTCTCATGATTCTCTAGAGAACTCTTCAAAAATACATCGCATTTTAATAGATTGGTGCAGGTTAAATGCATTATTTTCTTTTCGTGTTTTCCCTTTTATGAAAAACACATGAAACAGATAATTAGCAAAAGACAAAAAGTAAACCATCATACAAAAACAACCTTAATGAAGCTTCATACTACATGACAAGCCGTCTCGAGATTATTACTCTTGATAAGTACATTCATTGAACTTACTAATACTATTCTCTTTCCTCTTCGATTTTCCTAGCCCTCTTGTCTTTAATTCCTTTGTTTAGCTATGTTTTGTATGTGTGTGGGTATTCAAAGGTTTGATTCTAGATTTCCAAGAAAGGTCATAAAACTAAAATGCAAGATCGTTTGAGATTCCTTTTCAAGACTGAACTTTTTTTTTTGTTGATGGCTAGGAAAATAGTGTCAAGTCTTTTACACTCCACCCAGTGAACCAACCATGGGGATAACCTTTGCAGCATCCTTCTTCGAAATTTCCTCGTGGGATCTAAGATATTAGTTCCAAAAGTCTATTTGTCCATTGTTCGGTTAAGACAATTAAAAATTCCAAAGTGGTACTCGCATTTCATGTTTATCCAAAATTCATTTCCATCTTACAAAAAATGCTAAATTATTACACCCACGACACATTTATCCAAAACTAATATTTCATAAAATAAAAAAAAAACATGCTTAGCCTTTCTCCTAATCTAGGCTTTTAATGATTTGTAGATTTTGATAACGTTATTTCACCGATCTATTGAGCATATTAGTACGTGATTTTTAGCATAAATAATCTTGGAATATCATACTCTAATGCTATGAGCTAGGTCTTCAATTTGGGCACCCCAACGGTCATCAAATCTACATAAGGAAAGTGCTGACAATCAAGTATGACTATTTGTATAAAATTTCAAAATGTACAAGATATTTATATATATTTTTGGTATATGTGACCAAGATTAGCCGATGCTAGATGCTTAAGCTAAAGATAAAGCTGATGGTTCTAAATATTAGAGGTGATCCCAATTCCCGGTCCAGTCTAGTTTCAAGACAGAACTGGGAACCGAATTGGGAGGACTGGTTCCCAACATTTGAAACCGAGGACCAGATCCTGTCCAGTTCCGATTCGATCCAATAAGCCGGTCACTTTTTCTCTCAATATTTTTTTCCCACTACTTAGAACTGAACTAAAATAATGTTTAGTTCGTATTTTACTATTTTTTTAAGAAATAATAAAATAAGAAATTATATCTAATCGGTCCAGTCAGGTCTGATTCCCTCAAGGAATGGAACCGCCCCAAACATTAGCTTCACTTTTAGGAACTGGGAACCGAACCAACACTCCTGAGAGTTGAACCAAACTAGCTAGTCCGATCTAGTCGGTCCAAGCAATTCCCAATTCAAGCATTCTGTTTTGCATACCCCTACTAAATATCAAGTAATTACATGAGATTTTTCATGTTTCTATAGTTCAGAAAAATCATATAAATTTGAATAGATGCATGATGATTGAAGTGCTATCCAAGTCAAAGAGAGAGATTGATTTAGGAGATCTAATTAATTGTCCTCTAAAATCTCCCCTGATCCTCTAGAGCATCCTTTAAAGGTGTTTCTCTAGTGTTGGTGCTGGTTAAATGGGATGTCTTCTTTTCTTGTTTTCCTATTGTCAAAGACACACAAATAGATTATCAGCAGATACAAAAAAATACACCAGCTCACAATTATACTCAACTCATTGTTATGATTTTTTTTTCATAATCATATTATTTTGATTAATAAACATTATGTCGCAACTCACATATCTTAATATTCAGTAGAAAGGAAAACTGAAAAGAAATTTCTATCAATCCGTCGTAAAATGACTACCCTATCGTTATGATTTATGAGAAGAATGGAACTTTGATACGGTACACTTTTCATATATATACTTGCATAAAATTTTAAATTATTAACACTCTCTCATTGCATAGATCAAGATTTGTTGAAGACCAAAATCATTGTTAAGACATGACGAGTTATTCTGAATTTAGGGAATTTGATCCTGGTCAAGATCAGAAAGAGATTGAGGCTGTCCTAAAGCAAGACAATAATAATTGATTCTAAACTTCCAAGAAAGCTCGTAGAAGCACGATAATTGATGAGAAAAAATAAAGCTTGTCTGCCATTCCTTCCATGACTGGTCACTGACTTTTCCCTTTTGTTGATGGTTGGGGAAGAATTGTAGAGAGTTTTCCATTTCACACGGTACACCTACAACGGTGGAGATTACCACCTTTCGAGCGTCCTTCTTGGAAAGCACCTCGTGGGTCTAAGAAATTGGTAGCCAGTGCCTTTTTTTCTTTTTTTAAATTCCCGATTTCTTGTTGACTGATGAACCAATTCTCTTGTTATTTGGCATATTTTATTTAATTATCAACATCTGAAATTTACGAATTATATAGAAAAGTACCCATATTTATTTGGTGACTTCCCAATTTTTTCTAAATTAAGTTACTTAATAGAAAATTTAATAAATTAAAATAAACCAAATAAACGTTGATAGTTAACTAGAATGAGAGTTGGTAATCGGTGGAAAGCTTAATCGAAGAAAAGGTTGACAAATAAGAGTTAGTAAATTTAAGTCATAATAAAGAAAGGTGAACAAAAAATTGATAAAAAATAAGAAAAGTTGGTAATTAAAAAATAAACTTGGTAAGTAATTTATATAAGAGTTAGTAACTCAAAACTAACTGATAATTTAAATGGTGAAAAGTATATAAGTAATTCTAATTAAAGTTAGTAATGTTAAGGCATTTTTGAGAAATGCAACTAGAAGTTTGTGGATGATAAAAAAAATGATAATTAAAGTTTGAAGGCATCACCCTTTCATTTTTGTTTTCTAGATAGGTTACGATATGCAACTCCAAGTGTTTACATTTCTCAATCATTTCATTTGATTCTTGCCCCATACGTCCTGTCACTTGTGGGGCTTAGGGCCATTTCTTAGTCCTTCCTTCAATCATGTCTCTACCACCTCTCACTTTCCTACACGACCATTGCTCATTGACCCTTGTTCTACATGTAGTTCTTGCAATTTCCTTGAAATGCATCATACCGCGTTTTCCATCATCCTAATCTTGTAAAATCACCATAAAATGTGGTATTATTTGTTTTGAAAATTTTAGTGGGCGTAGCTAAGATGAAAAGAAAAAGGAGCTGTTTATACTCTTTCCTTGGACTTAGAGTTCACATGACCACCTTATAAGTGATCTTCTTCTTTTTTTGATGAGGTTTCCATTTTCCCAACACTCACATTCAAACAAAAATACTTATATGCATAAAAATCCCTTGGTTCCTCAAGGTAAATGCATTAAAAAAGACAAATTTTAGTTGATGGTGCTACTACAATTGGTAGTGAACTCGCTTTGGGTAAAAATGTATTAGTAGTTTCTCTGTTGTTGACACCTAAACTTTTGCAATCCAATTAGTTGTTAATTACATAAAAAATTTTAGGAATCGACCCCAATCCCTAACAAAAAATCAATAATTGCATTTTGCATATTAGTTGCCTTTTTTCATGCATTATTTTAACCCATATATTTGCATTGGACCAGTGGTGGGTGATTAAGTGAATTGTGTTGAACTTAACCTACAAAATGGATTGAGCCAATAAGAGCATAAAATTTTTGCCAAGAGCATAAAACACTAAGTGGCCGAAATTTATAAATGGAAGAGCTAAGAGGTGCCAAGGTGGAAAAAATTAATTCATTAGAGTAAATTCGGGGGATAAAGACAATAACTTTATAAAAAAATTTCAAAGGACATTGCAAGATTGTCTTCACAACCATATCATAGCAAGATTGGCTCCATTTGAACAGCTAAGATCCTTCTCATCCCAATGGAAGGGCCTATATTCGTGGGAACAGTACAACTTCGTTGCCATTTTCCTTTCATTTGTCAAGGCGCACTCGTGATTCATGACTTGGCAAAAGGCAAGTACTTTCCATCCTCCAAGTTAGAAGCATCCCAAAAACAAATATTTTCCATCAATGGATTGGCTCTCTTCAATTTTTCACTTTACAAGTGTACATCCTCTTTAATTTGAAGGTTTCATTATAGAAATTTATTAACGAATATTTCATGATACCTACGAAGATACCAAATGAAAAGTTACATTTCCAAAACATCAAATTTGCTCATCAATTATATAATCGTCCGTTTCTGAAATTATTTATATTTAAGATAGCCATTTTTTTTATAATACACTTTTCACGGGGGGTTAACCATTAAAGTTGTCCTAGTGACCTCCCTTCTCACTTGGAAAGGGAGAGGTGAAAAATTTGATTCCCTACCTTCTCAGGGGTTAGGGGGAGGACGTTTAGTTAAATTAGGGTTTAAGTCCCATCCTCGATAAATAAATATAGCAAAAGTTCGATTTGAGAATTAGAGTAATACAAATAAGAAAAAGATGGAATTATTCAAGTCTAAATTAATTTCCAATTTTTTCCAACTCATAATTACACAATCAACGATTGAAATTTCTAAATTCCCAAATTTAAGTCTGTGCTTCCTTTTTTATTTATTTATTTAGGGTCGAATTGCGCTTCCTTGTTGTGATGCCATTTTCTGCACTTTCTTTGTAATCGGCCGAGTGGACTCGGTCCTCAGCTTAGTCGCCGCATACTATAGGTTAATCAATCTCAGTGGGCCCTCCAATTGGAATTTTATAATAATTATGCCTGTCCATTCCTTTCCACATCTGTCCTTTCTCTGCAGTAAATTTCCAAGAACTTGCCACTAAAATTCGATTCGTCTCCTCAGGATTCGATCTGAACCCCAACATGCATGCCCAAGTCAACGCCAAGCACATCATCATAAATCTATCATGGTCGTGCACATGAGGGAAACGACAGAAGATAAACAACAAATTAAAAAAGGAAAAGATGAGACCCAATCTAAGCTAAGATTTTTCCTTTTTCTTTTTTTGGGTATGAAATCTAAGCTAGGATTGCTCGGCAACAATAAAAGAATATTGAGAGTAATAAATGATTATTTATATAACTTTTTTTTTAGGAAAAATTTCAAAAAAGGATCCAAAAAGCATTTTTCAAATAAGGGCCAAAGTGGTGGTTGTGCCAATGAGGGCCAAGTAGTTTAAACCAGGTCTCAAATAAGGACCTCAAATCACCAGCTAGCCAAATATTTGCCGGCCGGCAAGCGTGTGGCAATTCCAATGGCCATAAGGGCAATTTTGTAAAAAAAATACTAATAGAAAATTAACAAACCCTAAAAACAAAATCCCCAAACATTTAGTTGGGTGAATATTTGGTTGGCCGGCGATTTGGTCCTTATTTGAGCTGGTTTACTGCTACTTGGGGTTACTCATTTGAGGCAACGATCACTTTAGGCGCCCTTATTTGAGAAAAACAGCCACTTTTGGGTTCTTTTTTGAAATTTTCCCTTTTTTTTTATCATTCACGTAAATGTTAAATCGTAAATAATTATTAATAATGAAAATATTTTTTTATTTTAAGCAAAATGAATGATATTTTTAAGAAAATAATTTTCATATTATTAATTTTTTAATGAAATAAATGAAGCCTTGAAAATGAAATGAAAAGATAAGACCCAATCTTGCTAGGATTGCTCGGTCAACAGTGAAGAATATCTTAAGCAGATTCTGGAAGCTTTACGTGACGTTGAGATAGAAAGAAATATTGAGAGTAATATTTATTTATTTTAAAACAAGAAAAGCGAGATTAATATTTCATAGAAAAAAAAAAGAAAAGGTAAAAAATTATGAAAAAAAAGGATAATTAAAGTTTGAAGGCATTGCCCTTTCATTTTTGTTTTCTAGATAAGTTCCGATATGCAACTTCAAGCGTTTACATTTCTCAGTCATTTCATTTGATTCTTACCCCATCTGCCTAGTCACTTGTGGGGCTTAGGGCCATTTCCTAGTCCTTCCTTCAATCACGTTTCCACCACTTCTCAATTTCCCACATGACCATCGCTCGTTGACCCCTGTTCCCCATGTAATTCTTGCAACTTCCTTGACATGCATCATATCGCATTTTCCATCATCCTAGTCTCGTAAAATCACCATAAAATGTGGTGTGATTTGTTTTCAGAATTTTAGTAGGTGCAGCTAAGATGAAAAGAAAAAGGAGCTACTTATACTCTTTCCTTGGACTTAGAGTTTATATGACCACCTTATAAGTGATCTTTTTAATGAGATTTCTATTTTCCCAACCTTACATTCAAACAAAAACACTTATATGCATAAAAAAACCTAGGTTCCTCAAGGTAAATGCATTACAAATGACAAATTTTAGCAAATGGTGAACTCATTTTGGGTAAAAATGTATTAGTAGTTTATCTATTATTGACATCTAAATTTTTACAATCCAATTAGTTGTTAATTGCATAAATAAATTTAGGAATCAATCCATAATTGCATTTTACATATTAGTTGCATTTTTTTCATGCATCATTATAACCCATATATTTGCATTGGAACGGTTATAGGTGGATCTTAAATGAATTGTGTTGAACTTAACCGATAAATTGGATTGAGTCAATAAGAGCATTACATTTTTGCTAAGCGCATAAAACACTAGGTGGCCGAAATTTATAAATGGAAGAAATAAGAGGTGCCAAGGTGGAAAAAATTAATTCATTAGAGTAAATTCGAGGGACAAAGACAATAACTTATAAAAAAAAATTCAAATGACATTGCTAGAATGTCTTCACAACCATATCATGGCCAGATTGGTTCCATTTCAACGGTTGAGATCCTTCTCATCCTAATCAAAGGGCCTATATTTGTGGGAACGGTACAAGATCGTTGCCATTTCCTTTCATCTGTCAAGGCGCATTCAAGATTCATGACTCAGCAAAAAGCTACTTTCCATCTCCCCAATCAGAATCATGGCAAAAGCAAATATTTTAACCGATGGATTGGCTCTTTTTAATTTTTCACTTTATAGGTATACATCCTCTTTAATTTAAAGGTTTCATTACATGAATTTATTATTAATGAATATGTCATGATACCTACAAAGAAACCAAATGAAAAGTTAAATTTCCAAAACATCAAATTAGCTAATAATTTTGAAATTAATTATATTTATAATTATCCTTCATTTTTTATAATACACTTTTTAAGGATGGTTAAATATTGGGGGTTATTCTAGTAGCCACTCTTTCTTTCTCGTTTGAAAAGAGAGAATGTATCAAGTTTGATTTTGCATTTTTCAGGAGGCTAGGGTGAAGATAGTAAAATTCTACGAGTGAATTGAGAGTTAGAGTTAAACAAACAAAAAAAAGATAAATTTATTCAAGTCTAAAATGATTTTTCAATTTTTTTCGATGCATAATTACATAATTGGCTATCAAAATTCCCAAATTTTCATATCTAAGTTTGTGCTTCCTTGTTTTTTTTTTCCTTTGGTTGAATTGCGCTTCCTTGTTGTGATGTTCTTTTCTACACTTTCTTGGAATTGGCCGGTAGAAATCGGTCTCAGTTCAGTCGTGCTACTTTAGGTCAATCAATCCTAGTGGGCCCCAATTAAGATATTATAATAATTATCCCTACGCACTTCTTTCCACATCTGTCTTTTTTCCGCGGTAAATTTCCAAGAACTTGCCCTCAAGACTTATACTCTATTTTTTTTGTGGTTAGACCCAAGACTCAAATTCATCTCCTCACAATTCAATCCAAACCCCAGCACACACGGCCATCTATCCTTTTTCCGCAGTGAATTTCCAAGAACTTGCCCCAGGACTCAGATTTTTTTTTCTTTTTTGTTTCGGTCAGAGCCAAGACTCCGATTCATCTCCTCACGATTCGATCCAAACCGCAACACACACACCCATCTGCCTTTTTCCTCAGTAATTTTCCAAGAACTTGCCCCCATACTCAGATTCTTTTTTCCTTTTTATTTTTTGTCAGACCCAAGACTCATATTCATCTCCTTAGGATCCAATCTGAACCCCAATACACATGCTCGAGTCGACGCCGAGCACATCATCATAAACGATGAAAAGAAAACAATGAATTAAAAATGAAAAGATGAGACCCAATTTAAGTTGGGATTGCTCGGCAACAATCAAGGAATATGGAGAGTAATAAATGATTATTTGTATAACTTACAAAATTAAATAAATAAATTTTTTTATCATTTACATAAATATTAAGTAATAAATAGTTATCAATAATACAAATATTTTTTTTTATTATTTTAAGTAAAATGAATGATTATTTTTAAGAAAATAATTTTAAATTATTGATTTTTCGTCAAATAAACAAAGCCTTGAAAATGAAAAGAAATGACCCAATCTTGATAGGATTGCTCGTTCAACAAGGAAGAAGATTATCTACAGCAAATTCTGGGAGCTTTACGTGTGATGTCTGAGAGGGAAAGGAATATTGGGAGTAATATATATATTTTTTTAAAACAAGAAAAGTAAGATTAATAGTTCACAAAAAAAAAGAAAAGGTAAAAAAAAACATTATAAAAAGAGGAGCATTGGGACGGCTGCGTCTGCACAACCCTCAGACACGCAACAATTAGAGAGGAATTTGAGAGACAAAAAGTTACAAAAAAAAGAAAAAGGCGACTGTTCATCGTTCTTGGGGGTTCTTGTTCGGCCGGTTTGGTTTCATTTCTCGCTGTCGTTGCTGCTTTCGTCCGGCGGTCCCTGGTTTGCTTTCTCGTCGAAATTCTCGAGACCTTGTTTGCCGGTGTTGATCTCCAGCTCCTGTCCTTCTACGAACACCGCCGCCGCCGCCGCCCCTCACCATTCATTGCGCTCGCCGCCGGCTTGCCCATCGTCTCGTCGCGCCTCTATCTCGCTTGCTGGCTCGCTTCGTCGCGCTCGGCACGTCCTGCTGCAGCCGCGACGGCAGCTGTACCGGCTTATTTTAACACCACAGTAGCAGTCCCCGGCGGTTTCCGGTGATTCCAAGTGGCATCCCGGCTCCACTTGACGCCACTGCTTGCTGTTTTGTTTCCTCTGCAACGTTTGATTTCTTTTCGCGGGTTGCCCAGAGCAGACTAGCATTGATCGAACTCACACCGTCGCCGCCAAGCAGGGTCCGACCAACAAACCTTCACCCGTTTGCATCTTTTGTTCTAGCGAACCTGTCTGCAATTTGCTGTGTCCTTGCTGGACCGCTACCGCTGTTGCTTCGGTCCTGACGTTCCTCCTCACCGATCGCCGTGAAGCTCCCTGTCGCCCGGTCTCGATTCCTGGAAACAAATACTTCAAATTAGGTAATTTCTCGAATCAATTCGATTTGATTATTCGCTGACTAGTTTGCAATTTTTGATTATTTAATTTGATAATTTCATCTTTAGAGACTTATGAATTGCATAAGCAAATTTTTAAAAAATTGATAATAATTTATTTTTTCATTTACATTAACTTTTATTCAATAAAACAAATCATCCAACCTATATGAATATAAGTTAACAAAGTTTCATAAACTTCTATTTTCCCACTCGTCTTTTAGAAATGCATATCTCATTAAAATTAAAGCACACCTAAATTAGTCATCAATCCAGCTTTTTTAGATTGTATTATTCTTGTTGCTTTTGACTAAAAATAGTAGAACGAAGTACCTCCAAAAATGCATCACTTTGTTCATGACCATAACGATTAGGCCACTCAAGCATCCTAGAATTTGCTTTTGACGCTATTGCAATTGAGTGCAATCTTTTGTCTCTCTTTTTAATTTATTTTTTGGGTTGTCATCTTATCAAGTAACTCTCTTCCTTTTTTTTTCAGAAATTTTTATGTCAATCAAGTGCCAATTCTTCTTTTCTTTTTTTCTTTTTAGGTACATGTACATCATATTTGCATTTTACTTATTACCTCAAACTTCCACTAAATTATGTTGACTTGACTCCGGTGGGCCCTAGGCTAACGGAAGTGAAAACACGATATGTTACACTTTTTCTGATCACCTTCCGAAAGGTAAAAAAAAAAGTGAGGAAAAAAGGAAAAAGCGAAAAGATGACACATTCCAATTAAAAAACAATGATATGGTTTCAGCTTTATGCTTTCACAAGGATTAAGAAAACACCTAGTTTCGAGCTTGCGTCGGTAAATTTTTATGTTTTACTTTTTTTTTTTAATTTAATCTTTATTGCCACACAATTATACATTTTTTTACCTTGAAATATATAATATTTTGACAACACATAAAAATTGATAAGTAATTTACATATAATTTTTTATACTTGAATAAACATTTTAAATTTTAACAATAAAGTAAACAGTTTTGCTTTCTAAAAGCACAAAAAAATACGTCCTAAGAAAACTTCTCCAATCATGGGGATTACCTCCTTCTGTTCTATTTTATTTTATGTCATTTGATTTAATATACTGTTTCTACAGCAATGATACGACTTGCCTTCCTTCTTTTAGGTTTACTTAGACTTGACTCTGGTAGGCCCCAGGCCAGCCTTGAAAATCGGAATTTCACGTGACTCAACTAATGTAAACTCGCTAGAAATGCAAATTACCGAAATTGCCATCCACTAAACAACTTGTGGTGCTGAGGCCATTTATTAGTCCTTCAATCATATATCTGCAATTTCTCTTGATCAATGCTGCAACACGATGGAAATGGAAAGTGAGCCTCGCTTACCTACCTGACCATCGCTCGTTGGCCCTTGTAAGAGCACGTCAAATTTTTTGTGATTTGCTTTCAGAATTTTAGCAGACGTTGCTAAGATGAAAAGAAAAAGGAGCTCTTCTCCGGAAACTAGATCCACAAGCCATGGCTCATCGGGTACTGAGTACGAAGTGTTCTTGAGTTTCCGAGGTCCGGATACTCGTGCAACTTTCACAGATTATCTCTATCATACCCTGCTAGATAAGGGTATCAGTGTTTTCATAGACAAGCAAGGGATTGACGTTGGTGAAGAGATTGGTCCCGAGATTTTCCAAGCCATCGACGACTCGAAAATCTGCATTCCCATCTTCTCCAGGAATTACGCCTCTAGTAGCTGGTGCCTGCGCGAGCTAGAACACATGATGCAGCGTCGGAAAGCCAACGAATTGGAGGTTATGCCCATTTTCTATGATGTGGAACCCTCTGACGTGAAGCTTGAAACCAGAGTGTATGCGGATGCACTAACTCTGCATGAAGAAAAACGTGGGGCCGAGATTGTGCGGCGCTGGGCGGAGGCGCTCAAGGAAGTTACCGGAATCAAGGGATGGGACACCAAGAACACAGGGTATGTTAACTCACTCAACTCCGTCTTCCCTTTTCTCTATGTTTCTTTTGCTTGAAGGCAGATTATGATTTGAAGAGCACAATTTTTTCTTAGTTTTGGACCAAAAATTGTGATGGATATCGCATTGAATTCTACGCTCCATCGTCTCAAGACTCTAGGATTACCTGTCATCCTAGATTGAACAGAACCATATTGAATTATGTATTTATTCTTTTATTTGCTGTGTCCAACGTCAATTTCTCAACTTCATATTATTGTTTGATCTTGCAAGTGAAAAAGTTTGTCGCCAATCTTATAATTTACTTGGTAATCATTGCTCGACATAAGCATTATAACCTAACGTACTAGATTGAACAGAACCAGAGAATCATGTAGTTATTCTTTAGTTTGCTGGTTCGAGCACCAATTTCATAACTTCATGTTATTGTTTAAACTTGAAAGTGAAAAAAGTTTGCCACCCATCTTATAATTCACTTCATACTGTTTTGTGTTTTGACAGTCACGGAGAACTTGCACATTTGATTGCACGAAAAGTGTTGGTTAAGCTTAAGGTGTCTTGTGTTCATATATCCGATGATTTAGTTGGAATGGACGAATCAGTGGATGGAATAGTAAATTTGCTGGATGTTGAATCTAAGGATGTGAGGCTCATCGGTATTTGGGGAATGGGTGGAATAGGCAAGACAACTCTTGCCAAGGCTGTCTACAACAAGCTATCTACTAATTTTGATGGTTACAGCTTTATTTCAGATGTTCGAGAAGAATCACAAAGATCTGGCTTGTTAAATTTGCAGAGCCGATTACTTTTAAATATCTCTGGTGACATAGGAGTTGGACTTTCTAACATTGACCATGGGAAGAATATGATCAAAAATCGATTTTGCAGGAAGAAAGTTCTTATTTTTCTTGATGATGTAGATCATGAGAACCAACTTATGGCATTGGCTGCAAAAAAAGAATGGTTTGGTTCGGGGAGTAGGATAGTTGTTACAACCAGAGACAAAAGTCCTTTCTTTAAATTCCAAGATCAATTTGACTATTGTTTGATTTATGAAGTTGAGGAACTTAACAGTCACCTAGCTCTTCAACTTTTTAGCAAGCATGCCTTTAGAAGCAACTCTCCTCCAAATGCATTCTTGAGTCTATCTAAGGAAATTATTGCAAATACCGGAGGGCTTCCTTTGGCAATTGAAGTGATTGGCTCATTTTTATATGGGAAAAAACAAGAATCAGTGTGGCAAGATACATTGAAAAAGATGAAATATTTTCCACAAAAGAATGTGCGGCAGAGGTTAATGTTGAGTTACAAGGCATTAGATCATCCGCAACGACAAATATTTCTTGATATTGCTTGCTTTCTAGCTGGAAGAGATAAGAGCTATCCATATTACATGTGGGATGACTGTGAATTTTTTCCGAGCGAAGGGATTGATGTTCTGCTTTTAATGTCCTTAGTGAAGATTGGAGAAGACAATCGATTATGGATGCATGATCAGCTTAAGGACTTCGGTAGGAGCATTGTGAACGAAGAAAATCGCAAAGACCCAACAAAGGGTTCTCGATTGTGGCGGGATTGGGAAGATGGTTCAGATATTTTCCAGCAAAAGGTATAAGTCTAAGTGCACCCTCGTCGTCTTATTTCATTGCAGAAATCTTCCTTGGACTGTTTTCCCTTTATTTTGGGCTCTATTTAGAACTCCTCAATTTAAACTGACTCTTTCTAAATTTAGGGAACCAAAACCGTTGCAGCGCAATATAGCCGATTTCGGCCACTTGCCCAAGTCCTTGTTTTGACATCAGAAGAATTAAACAAAATGCCAAATATTAGATTTCTCCATATGGATGGTTACGCTCTCACTCTCTCTGGAGACTTTGGGGATCTCTTTTCAGAATTGAGATGGCTTACTTGGGTGGGGTGTCCAGAAGAAATGCAGGCAACCAACTTTTGCCCAAAAAATCTAGTCATCCTTGACCTCCGGTATAGCGATATAGACGAACGTTGGGGTGGTTGGACTCAACTCAAGGTATGTGTGTGCAA
Organism: Corymbia calophylla; assembly: GCA_014182845.1. Classification (NCBI taxonomy): domain Eukaryota; kingdom Viridiplantae; phylum Streptophyta; class Magnoliopsida; order Myrtales; family Myrtaceae; genus Corymbia; species Corymbia calophylla. The sequence goes on along the minus strand of CM024695.1, from coordinate 14,063,624 downwards.
ATAATTTGGTATAACCTCTTATATTTTCTTCCAGTTGCAGCCTAAGTAGTAACGACATTGACACGTGACACACGACACGACATGATACGATATGACACGACACATCAATACGTCATTTTTAAGAAAATAGAGAATTCCGACACGTTGGAACACATTATATATTAAATATATATTTTTATAATACATGATAAATTATCATTTTTTATGATTATTTCAATTAAATTAATTTGATTCAAATCCAAGAATAAATAAATAATAATAAAAGTCTAGAATTAATTTATACTAAAAATATTAAGTCGAAAATTTTTAAAATTGAAATAAGGCCCTCCTCCTTCGGCCCGATACATCATCAGGCTCATTGAATGGGCCTTTGACTGGTCCACTCCTCCCAAAAACCACAACTTTAAAAACTCCAGCTCCTCCTCAGTGTGGGGTCGACTTCTGGAGACGTCGATCCCATGGGAGAAGAGCGGGACTTGGAGATGGATTGTGCGGAAGAGCCGCAACTCTATACCCTTCTTCCTAGCCTTTGCCACTGTCTGCGGCGTCGTTGCCGGCATCACCAGCTCTTGCACCGAGCAGCTCGAGGCTCGCCTCCGCCAGAACGCTCGCCTCGACTCTCGTGCGTCTCTTCCTCTTTTCTTTTTTCTTCATCTCTCACCCTCATCGCTTATGCTAGGGTTCTGCTTGCATTACCTCCCCTTCTCTTCGATCGTGATGATCACCTCTTTTGGTTTTCTCCTTAAAAAAGTAGTCTCGCCATTGATCTTGAGACTCACGACAAAAAATAGTTTCCTTTCTCCCTTTTCTTTTTTTTTCCTTTTTCTTAAATATAAGTAGCGATCATCTATAATAAACAAGGATGTGATGCAGAAGAAAAACCAAACAATAGAGAGAAATTAGCAAAATTATAAAAATTGGCGAGTAAAATTGAACATGCAAACTGATTTATTTAGAATATCAATACTATTAAATGAATATTATACTCTTCTGAGCTTATGTGAAAGATAATACGGCCTTATTTTAATGAATGAAACACACAAATAGAAAAAGTAAAGTGCAAATATAAATTAGTTAATAGTCAAAAAATATGTAAGACTATTTTCCATACTAAAGTTTAGAAGATATATTTACATATGAAAAGCTATAGAGTTTAGAGCCATATGTTCTAGTGGTATGGACAAAATCTATAATTCGATGATAAAGTTGGAAATAGATGTTATAATTTATAAGATATGTGTTGGCTTGATACGAGGGTAATTTGAGAACAGATTCATTTTCATTTATTTGTCGTTGGGAACAATATTGGAAGAAATTTAAAAAGTGTGATAAAAAGTGGTTTTGGCCTAAGTTAGGAATGTATATATAAAGTATTTAAAAAGTTACTTTGGTGGAATGCTTACTTAGTCGATGTATCTGCTTATGTCTTGCAACACTAATATAAATTAAACTCGTTGGATGCACATAATTATTTGACAGGTGGCTACAAAATTGAAAGTACTTGATCTATCGGAATGCAAAAAGTTGAAAGAAACTCCAGAGCTTTCTGCATTTTTATCCTTAGAAATATTAATTCTAAATGGATGTGAAGGGCTTACCAAACTTTCCGACTCAATTGGAATGCTGAAGTATTTAGCTCAGTTGGATGTCTCACGAACAAGAATTTCAGAGTTGCCGAATACCATTGTCAATCTAAAGAGCTTGAAAGTGTTAAAGATGAATCATAGTCTCATGCAGAAGTTACCCGAGGCTATTGGGATGATGGAGAAACTTGAGGAAATATATGTAGAGGGTTGTGAGCAGCTAAAAATGTTTCCTAGTGATATTGTGAGACTACCGTCCTTGAAGATTTTGAAATTAACAGGAACTTGTGTGGAGAATATACCAGAGCTTCCACAAAGTTTGGTAAGTCTATATCTTTCCTCACATTTCTTAGAAAAGATTGGGAGACCTCCAATTTAGTGAATTTAGAAAATCTGAAATTAAGTTTTTCCATAAAAGTCCAGATGTTATCATTTAGATGAGTAGTGTTGGTTCTTTTCTATCTAGTTTCTTTGATTTGGGGGGGTGTGAGGTGATGTAAGAGTAGATCCATTTTCTTTTATTTGTTGTTGGGGGCAACGTTTGAAGAAATGAAAGAAGTGTGACAAAGAGTAGTTTTAGCTTAAATTAGAAACTCGTGTATAGAGTATTTATAAATTCACTTTGGTGGATTGCTTGCTTAGTCGATATATTTGCTTATGTTTTGTAATACTAATATAAATTTAACTCGTTAGATATATATCATTTGACAGGTGACTTCAAGATTAGAAGTCCTTGATTTGTCCGATTGCAGAATGTTAAAAGAAACTCTGGAGCTCTCTGCATTTTTAATCCTTAAAAGTATTAATTCTAAAGGGGTGCAAAGTGCTCACGAGACTTTCCAACTCGATTGGAATGCTAAAATATTTAGTTGAGTTGGATGTCTCGGACACAAGCATTGCAGAGTTGCCAGATAGCATCGTCAATCTAAAGAGCTTGAAGGTGTTGAGGATGAACAACAGCTGCATACAGAAGTTACCTAAGGCAATTGGGATGATGGAGAAACTTGAGGAAATTTATGGAGAGGGTTGCAGGCGACTAGAAATGATTCCTTGTGATATTGTGAGATTACCATCCCTAAAGATTTTGGAATTAACAAAAACTTGTGTGGAGAATGTACCGGAACTTCCGCAGCATTTGGAAATTCTATGTCTATCCTCACATGTCTCAGAAAACAATTGGATGATTTCAAATTTGGTGAGTCTAAAAAATCTTAAATTATGTTTTCCCATAATATTCCGGATGTTATCATTTATGGAAGTAGTATTGATTATATTCTGTCTTTTTATTATTCGATGCGGGAGTAATTTAAGAATAGATCGATTTTCTTTTATTTGTTGTCGGGGACGACCTTGGAAGAAATGGAAGAAGTGTGACATAGTGATTTTGGCTTAAGCTAGGAATGCATGTACAGAGTATTTACAAAGTTATTAATGTGGAATGCTTGTTTAGTCGGTATATTTGCTTATGTTCTGCGAAACTAATATAAATTAAACTCTTCGGATATACTTATCATTTGACAGGTGGTTACAAAACCAATGTACATTCATATGCCGCATTACAAAATGGTGAAACAAACTTCTGAGCTCTACGCATTTTTATCCTTAAAAGTATCAATTCTAAAGGAGTGTGAAGATCTTACGAAACTTTTCAACTCGATTGGAATGTTGAAATATATAACTCAGTTGGATGTCTCGAACACAAGCATTGCTAAATTGCCAAATACCATAGTTAATCTAAAGAGCTTGAAAGTGTTGAGGATGAACAACAGCTGCATACAGAAGTTACCCGAGGCTATTGGGATGATGGAGAAACTTGAGGAAATTTATGGGGAGCATTGCAGGCTGCTAGAAATGTTTCCTAGTGATATTGTGAGACTACCGTCCTTGAAGATTTTGAAATTAACAGGAACTTGTGTGGACAATGTACCAGAGGTTCCACCGAGTTTGGTAAGTCTATATCTTTCCTCACATTTCTTAGAAAAAGATTGGGAGACCTCCAATTTAGTGAATTTAGAAAATCTGAAATTAAGTTTTTCCATAAAAGTCCAGATGTTATCATTTAGATGAGTAGTGTTGGTTCTTTTCTATCTAGTTTCTTTATTTTGGGGAGGGTGATGTAAGAGTAGATCCATTTTCTTTTATTTGTTGTTGGGGGCAACGTTTGAAGAAATGAAAGAAGTGTGACAAAAAGTAGTTTTAGCTTAAATTAGGAACTCGTGTATAGAGTATTTATAAATTCACTTTGGTGGATTGCTTGCTTAGTCGATATATTTGCTTATGTTTTGCAATACTAATATAAATTTAATTCGTTAGATATATATCATTTGACAGGTGACTTCAAGATTAGAAGTCCTTGATTTGTCCGATTGCAGAATGTTAAAAGAAACTCTGGAGCTCTCTGCATTTTTATCCTTAAAAGTATTAATTCTAAAGGGGTGCAAAGTGCTTACGAGATTTTCCAACTCGATTGGAATGCTAAAATATTTAGCTGAGTTGGATGTCTCGGACACAAGCATTGCAGAGTTGCCAAATAGCATCATCAATCTAAAGAGCTTGAAGGAGTTGAGGATGAACAACAGCTGCATACAGAAGTTACCTAAGGCAATTGGGATGATGGAGAAACTTGAGAAAATTTATGGAAAGGGTTGCAGGCGACTAGAAATGATTCCTTGTGATATTGTAAGATTACCATCCCTGAAGATTTTGGAATTAACAGAAACTTGTGTGGAGAATGTACCGGAGCTTCCGCAGCATTTGGAAAGTCTATGTCTATCCTCACATGTCTCAGAAAACAATTGGATGATCTCAAATTTGGTGAGTCTAAAAAATCTTAAATTATGTTTTCCCATAATATTCCGAATGTTATCATTTATGGAAGTAGTATTGATTATATTCTGTCTTTTTATTATTCGATGCGGGAGTAATTTAAGAATAGATCGATTTTCTTTTATTTGTTGTCGGGGACGACCTTGGAAGAAATGGAAGAAGTGTGACAGAGTGATTTTGGCTTAAGCTAGGAATGCATGTACAGAGTATTTACAAAGTTATTAATGTGGAATGCTTGTTTAGTCGGTATATTTGCTTATGTTCTGCGAAACTAATATAAATTAAACTCTTCGGATATACTTATCATTTGACAGGTGGTTACAAAACCAATGGACATTCATATGCCGCATTACAAAATGGTGAAACAAACTTCTGAGCTCTACGCATTTTTATCCTTAAAAGTATCAATTCTAAAGGAGTGTGAAGACCTTATGAAACTTTTCAACTCGATTGGAATGTTGAAATATATAACTGAGTTGGATGTCTCCAACACAAGCATTACTGAATTGCCAAATACCATAGTTAATCTAAAGAGCTTGAAAGTGTTGAGGATGAACAACAGCTGCATACAGAAGTTACCCGAGGCTATTGGGATGATGGAGAAACTTGAGGAAATTTATGGGGAGCATTGCAGGCTGCTAGAAATGTTTCCTAGTGATATTGTGAGACTACCGTCCTTGAAGATTTTGAAATTAACAGGAACTTGTGTGGACAATGTACCAGAGGTTCCACCGAGTTTGGTAAGTCTATATCTTTCCTCACATTTCTTAGAAAAAGATTGGGAGACCTCCAATTTAGTGAATTTAGAAAATCTGAAATTAAGTTTTTCCATAAAAGTCCAGATGTTATCATTTAGATGAGTAGTGTTGGTTCTTTTATATCTAGTTTCTTTGTTTTGGGGGGTGATGTAAGAGTAGATCCATTTTCTTTTATTTGTTGTTGGGGGCAACGTTTGAAGAAATGAAAGAAGTGTGACAAAGAGTAGTTTTAGCTTAAATTAGGAACTTGTGTATAGAGTATTTATAAATTTACTTTGGTGGATTGCTTGCTTAGTCGATATATTTGCTTATGTTTTGCAATACTAATATAAATTTAACTCGTTAGATATATATCATTTGACAGGTGACTTCAAGATTAGAAGTCCTTGATTTGTCCGATTGCAGAATGTTAAAAGAAACTCTGGAGCTCTCTACATTTTTATCCTTAAAAGTATTAATTCTAAAGGGGTGCAAAGTGCTTACGAGACTTTCCAACTCGATTGGAATGCTACAATATTTAGCTGAGTTGGATGTCTCAGACACAAGCATTGTAGAGTTGCCAAATAGCATCGTCAATCTAAAGAGCTTGAAGGTGTTGAGGATGAACAACAGCTGCATACAGAAGTTACCTGAGGCAATTGGGATGATATAGAAACTTGAGAAAATTTATGGAAAGGGTTGCAGGCGACTAGAAATGATTCCTTGTGATATTGTAAGATTACCATCCCTGAAGATTTTGGAATTAACAGAAACTTGTGTGGAGAATGTACCAGAACTTCCGCAGCATTTAGAAAGTCTATGTCTATCCTCACATGTCTCAGAAAACAATTGGATAATCTCAAATTTGGTGAGTCTAAAAAATCTTAAATTATGTTTTCCCATAATATTCCGGATGTTATCATTTATGGAAGTAGTATTGATTATATTCTGTCGTTTTATTATTTGATGCGGGAGTAATTTAAGAATAGATCGATTTTCTTTTATTTGTTGTCGGGGACGACCTTGGAAGAAATGGAAGAAGTGTGACAAAGAGTGATTTTGGCTTAAGTTAGGAATGCATGTACAGAGTATTTACAAAGTTATTAATGTGGAATGCTTGTTTAGTCAGTATATTTGCTTATGTTCTGCGAAACTAATATAAATTAAACTCTTTGGATATATTTATCATTTGACAGGTGGTTACAAAACCAATGGACATTTATATGCCGCATCACAAAATGGTGAAACAAACTTCTGAGCTCTATGCATTTTTATCCTTAAATGTATCAATTCTAAAGGAGTGTGAAGACCTTACGAAACTTTTCAACTCGATTGGAATGTTGAAATATATAACTGAGTTGAATGTTTCAAACACAAGTATTGCTGAATTGCCAAATACCATAGTTAATCTAAAGAGCTTGAAAGTGTTATGGATGAACAACAGCTGCATACAGAAGTTACCCGAGTCTATTGGGATGATGGAGAAACTTGAGGAAATTTATGGGGAGCATTGCAGGCTGCTAGAAATGTTTCCTAGTGATATTGTGAGACTACCGTCCTTGAAGATTTTGAAATTAACAGGAACTTGTATGGACAATATACCAGAGGTTCCACCGAGTTTGGTAAGTCTATATCTTTCCTCACATTTCTCAGAAAAAGATTTGGAGACCTCCAATTTAGTGAGTTTAAAAAATCTGAAATTATGTTTTCCCTTAACGTTCTTGATGTTATCATTTATAGGAGTAGTGCTGGTTATATTTTGTCTTTTTATTATTCGATGCGAGGGTAATTTAAGAATAGATCCTTTTTTTTTTGTTGGGAACAACGTTGGAAGAAACAAAAGAAGTGTGACAAAGAGTAGTTTTGGCTTAAGTTAGAAATGCATGTACAGAGTATTTATAAAGTTACTTTGGCGGAATGCTTGCTTAGTTGATATATTTTCTTATGTTCTGCAATACTAATATAAATTAAACTCGTTGGATCTACATAATCATTTGACAGGTGGCTACAAGACTGGAGGTCCTTAATTTGTCGGATTGCAGAATGTTAAAAGAAACTCCTGAGCTCTCTGCATTTGTATCCATAAAAGTGTTAATTCTAAAAGGATGTGGAGTGCTTACAAGACTTTCCAACTCGATTGAAATGCTAAAGTATTTAGCTGAGTTGGATGTCTCCAACACAAGCATTGCAGAGTTGCCAAATGCCATCATCAATCTAAAGAACTTGAAAGTGTTGAAGATAAATGACAGTCGCATGCAAAAGCTACCCGAGGCTATTGGGATGATGGAGAAACTTGAGGAAATTTATGGAGAGCGTTGCATGCAGCTAGAAATGATTCCTAGTGATATTGTGAGACTACCAATTTTGAAGATTTTGAAATTGACGAGAACTCGTCTGAAGAATGTACCAAAGCTTCCACAAAGTTTGGTATGTCTATGTTTGTCCTCAACAGTCTCGGAAAAAGATCCGGAGATCTCCAACTTAGTGGGCTTGATAAACCTCGAATTATGTTTTCCCCTTACGTACATCACCCGTCCCACCATCCTAGAAAGAGCTCCAGCCATCTCCGACCTGTATTGTAAGTTGGAACTTTCAATTATCACCAGCATAAGCTCATATTTGGGTTGCTTTCGTTGTCTAGAAGAACTTGAACTCAAGAATTGCAACAATCTGCGCTACATTGGGCAGCTTCCCTATGATTTGAGGAACTTTAGAGTTTACAATTGCAGATTTCTTGAAGTTGTGGACCTTTCCAACTTATCTGACTTCAAGAATCTTGAGCACCTCGAAGTACAGGACTGTGCAAAACTGGTTGAAATTCGAGGTCTTGATAGACTGGAATCACTGGAATATCTTCTCATTGTATGCTGCAGTCCCTTACTACGCTTACCTGATTTATCCAACTGGAAGCTGAAGGAGTGGGATGTTGATGCTCTTGCAACATATTCAGCAAGAGGAAAAGTCGCTCAAAGCAATGGTCTCCCACGAAAAAAGCTTAGAGGATCAGCAAATCCTTATTATGTTTTATTTGATCCATGATTTTAGTAGGGTTTTTTTTTTGGGGGGGGTTCAAAAGTAGTGTATTTCCATGTGCTCAGGCCTCTACTTATGATGAACAAAGAATACACACTATTCGGCCTCCTTTTGAACTTTGTTGGAACTTTTGGGCCCTATGATATTATTGGGTTGTGACCACGCAATGCAAATCCCGAAATATTGCATCCAATGTAGAGGAACCCATTCTTGGCCATTATGAAGGTCCACTCCACTTCAAATTTTTATTTTTCCTAGACTTTGGAATTTCAGTAGCCTCCCAAGTTCAACAGCCTTGTATGCTTGAGCAAAGTCCAAGTCTATGGAAACAACCTTGGATTCATTTGGAAAAAAAAAAATCAAATACTCTGGCATATATTGAAAAATTCATTCAATTCAAACCGTGCTTCTGATCACTCTCTCCATTCGATTATCCTTTGATTCAATTAATCCCGTGATAGGCCTAACTGCTATACTTCAGACAAATTGGTCTTATCCCTATCATCATCACATCAATGAATCAACATCACCATTCGTCAATCAAACTAGTGCATAAGTCTTAGGAGAATGAAAAATTATATAAACAAAATGTCAAAATCTCACAAATTCCATGGTCCTAGTCGACCACATCCAAGCAAGTTTGAATTTGTTGGTCTTGGTTAGTCGAGGAAATCACCAAAAAAGTTTTAAACTTATTGTATTTATACTAATTTAGTCCTAAAATTTTCAATTTGACTAATTAAATCCTAAACTTTTTGAAAATTTGCCGATGAAGTCCCTCTAGACAATTTTGATTAGAAATCGCTAATGTGACATGACGGTCAACATTGACGTGAACAATTTATTTGTAATTTTTTTGATTGTATTTTTATTATACTTTCTTTTCCTTTCTCTTTCCTTTTTTTTTTCTTCTTTTTGCGCTAGTCACCAAGCCTCAACAATGGCTAGTGATCAACGATCAGCCATAAGGGAAGACCAGCGATGGTCGCCCTCATTGACCTTAGGCGAGGGCAAGCCTATCTGGAGACCAGCGAAGTCACCTCTCCCTATATCTCGGTGATGGTGACCTCACCTAAGGCCGATAATGCCAACCGTCGCTGGTCATGGTGGAGAAAGAATGAAAAAAGAAAGTGAAATTCAATAAATAATAATAAATTGCAAAAGTTTCCATGTTAAAATCAGTTTTGCATGTCAACCGTACTACATAGGATAGCCAAGGCCTTTCACGCAAGGCATTTATGATGACTACCTTGGAGCGCATATCTCGTGATTTGAAGATTCACCTTAAGGAAACATATGATCATAACAATTCGAATGTAGGGTTTAGATGACGAGGATGAACAAGCATACTGTGCAGTAGAAGTGTCATGATACAAGGCATTGAATACAACGTGGTCGGCGAGGACTTTTATGAGCACACGACATCGGGCAATCCTTTCCTTGTCCAAATATCACTTTCTTTATGCTATACTTTCTCTTCAGTGGTGAGACGTATAGTAAACTGCTTATGAGTTGTTGGATCAGTTTTACAGCAGGCCATGTAGCCAAAGCCCTATAACTGGATCAGTTTTTTTTCTCCCATTATCTTTCCCACGTGGTTACCTATTCCTCATAATTCCCACATTCATCCTTCTACATGAAACTTGGAACATCTATGGATTAACGAATCCAGAATATATCTCAAGTTCAATGAACAAGATTTGGAAGGCCATCGTCAATCGATCATTACGTTAGACGCACAAAAGAATATAGAGAATAATAGGTGGATTCAACAATACTCTCAGCGATAATGAAATATGGCCGAAATCATCATACTTAATAACCACAAAATGGTGTCTACTAAGTAAAATGTACAAGTACGCATTCAAAATAATTCATAACTAGAGATAAATTAACATGGATTCAGTTCACATCTTGGGCGAATTGGTCGGATCATTTAGGGATAAGTGCACTAAAAATTTTAAAACTTGTTACAAAAATGCAATTAAGTTCTAAAATTTACAAAAAAACGTAATTACGTTCTAAAACTTGTCAAATCGGTGCAATCATTAACGTAGCCTTTTTAAATATTTTCTCTCTTACATGTTGATGATTGGCTAAACCATAAAACATAAGGTTAAAACAATATATTGTTTTAAATTTTATTAATTAAAATTAAAAAAAATTATATTAATAAAAAAAGGGAGGAGAAACCATGAGCGCTACTTGGCCCTGCAACCCTCGTTGGCCATCCCCTCCCTCACCAACCCTTCTTGGTAATGGTTGGGGGGGGGGGGGGTTTGGCGGCAAGGGCTTGCTTTTTAAATTTTAATTTATATAGAATTTATAATAAAAATTAGATTTGCACAAAAACGAGCCTCGCCAAGTAAGATAAAGAAAAAAAAATCACATCAACATTTTAGTCAAATTGGACAGAGTTAATTAAACAATTGAACCAACTTGATAAATTTTAGGACTTGATTATAAGTTTTAAAACTCAATTACATTTTCGTCACAAATTTTATAATTTCAATCACACTTGCCTCAATCTTTTATACACAAAATTCAGGCAACAACTCATGCTAAACTATCATGATTAACATTACTGGAAACTTAAATCACCAGCTAGATCACAACTTCAACAAAGACATAGCAGACATTCCGACCAATACCATCCAAGACCACAAGTTTTGGGTTTTCTTCCACAAATTACCGAGAATAAGATAGGCGATTCTTACCTTGCCAAGGAGAGATCCCGACCGTGGCTACTGGTCGAACCTACATGAGGAGGCTCTGGGTGGGGTCTTCGATAAAGATGAGCGTCAATAATGGAGTTTCTGGCGAAATTAATCTAGTTTGAGTATCATGTTATAAATGGTTAATTAGTTCCGTATGTTTAAAATTCTTGAATCGGACTCCAAATCTCTTAATGTCACTGTCCATAAATCAAATGTTTAAAAAAATATTAGAAACTAATGAAATTATAATTTTTCTATTAAACATTAAATTCTTCGGTTTAACCAAAAAGTCAACATTTGGCCATTTTGTATGAAAATTTGAAATTTAAAGACCTAATTCTGTATATTAAATTGACACCTATATGCAATTTTTTTCGTTTTTGTAAATTTTGACCTAGAGTTGATTTTTTCTTTTTTCTTTTTACCAAAAAGTCAACTAAAAGTTAACTCTTTGTTTATTAACAAAACTAATACTAAATTACTAACGAAATGCAATACTCCTAATTTTTACATGTAATTGAGACACTAAGGAGACTTAGCTAATTTTTTTGCCAAGAAATGAGACTCAGCACAACCAAGTTTCTTGAACAAAATTTTCTAACTTAGACCATTGAGATAATTTCAGCCATAAAGATAATTAAGGTATCAGCAATCTCAGGACATGAATATCATAACCAAAAGCGTTGCATAGATCTTCATTCATAAATGATAATATTTCAATAATCGGAAAATTATAAATTCTCAAATCATGCTCTAATACCATATGTAGGGGAAAATCAATTATATGCAAATCATGTCATACACATAACAAGCATATGTGGCAAAAACAGTTGGCTTCATGCCAAACCGGTTAAAGTCAGAAAAATTTGCAGGAATAGTCATTTTCTAGCCAAACCTCAGTCTTAAAAGAAGTTATGGGGATCGTGATTAGACACATAGTAGCATATGGCATGAATATCGGACCCACTACTAGAAATTGATCCCAGCCACTTCCAAACACATGATGGACACGAAGGTGGAGCAAAACGTAGGGCGCTGGTAGTTCGTTGCCACAACGATTTCCTATAACAATGCCAAAAAATATGTAATGTGTTGATAAATATTTACCATCCTTGTACCCCACACTTTGGAAATTGATTTTGATCTTGCAAATGGAAAGGTTATTAGGGTTCCCATTAACTATATGCTACTTCTATCGTCTAGATAAACGTTTCATAAACCCGATAAAATATTTTGGACTCTCGAGTCCATATTAGAGTCGATGTGATGTAAAACCTAATGCACATATAAAACTTATGATTTTACACACTATCATACGTAAATGATGCAAAATTTTTCAGATCATCCATCTCAATTCAGATTCGCATCTTACTTGGCCCATGATGCTAGTAGGATATTTCATAAGCCTCAAATTTACCTATCTATAATAGGCTTCCGTGTCAATTAAAAAAAATACGGAAGTATAGTCCTTTTTTTTTTTTTTTTTTGGGTGAGAGTAAAACAGTCCATTACTTTAGGGACAAGCCCAATTACAACTTAAAGGAACGTCCCAACAAACAAGGCTCCTGATGACTTGAAGAGGCCTAGAAGCCCAATTAATTACATCTTTGGGCCTTTACCAACCAATCAGCAACTCTGTTCGCCTCTCTAAAGCAATGGGCTAAATGTGCTTCTGGGAATTGGGCCAAGAGAGTTTTGGAGACGCTTTCATTTAAAGTATCTTCTGGGTATAATCCATCAGAGACACTTTCACTTTCTGAAGAGCGAAGAATACGCACAGGGCCATACCTGAAATCTTATTGGGCCTATCATATATTTTTGGGCTTTGACCACGCACCCTCGATCCAAGAAGCTGCACCTCCCCTTAAAATTCCATTTTCAGCAAGTCCCCGGAAATTTCAGCAGCAACTCTCAAATTTCAACAGCCTCGAAACGACCCGAAGTCCTCGAAAGCAACCTCGTATTCATTCACACCGGAATCCCGGGGCTTAACGTTGAAAAGTTAAGCACAAATGACACGGTCAAACCATGCGCATCCAATCGCTATTTTTCTCCGTCCCGATCATTCCTTAATTTAATCGTTGTACTTTGGACAAAACCAGTTTTATCCCTATCATCATGGTCGTCACCGTCATCACCAGTGTCACCATACGTCGACCTAGTATGTAAGACTTGGGGAAATAAGGAATAAGATAAAATAAACGTCAAAATCTCACAAATTTCGTGGCCCTCGTCTTCCACGTCCAGGCAAGATCCGCCGCCCAAGCAACCTGATTCCTGGAAAAATAATTGGCGTGGGTTTTGTTTGGGTCTTGGTCAAATTTGGCAAGCTGGCTGCTATGGGTTTTAATCACGATTTTTGCCGCCTCTCTCAACTTGTGGCCGCAAAAGGAAAAAGGCCAAACCTTCCATAGTGGCTGGTTTTGATGCTAAATTTTTTTGTTGAATTACTTTACAGTTACTTTTAAAAAAAATTAATTACTTAAGTTTCAATTTCGATTTTGATTATAAGGAATCCGATGTGGCAATATGTTATTAAATTCTCCAAACACCATGATTTGCTGACGTGGATAGTTAATATATGTACCACTAAATAATGTCATCTACATATTTTGCCCAAGATATAAACCTTAAATCAAACAATCAAGCATTTTTCCTAATTCGAAACCCTAATTCGGTTTTCTTTTAAAATTAAGAGCTGAATTTTGTGATGGAGGCAAATATTGAGTAGACAACATACATATGGAAGTCTTTGACAATCATCATAATCGAAGTTGTTATGAGAAAATCAAACAAACATGCGTTGGTTTGAATGCATGACAATCACATGGGCATCGAAATAGAGCGAAATAGAGTAAAGAGGACCGAGCGAGCTTGAAACACTACACATTTCCTTTTCAACAAACAAAGCAAAACATTAGGATTCAAGCTCTTGGACCTAAGCTCACCAAAATAGAGCTAGGCGTTGGCCTCAAATTGGTGTTTCAAACTCGACAGCAAAGATCCTTGACGTGTTTTCACCGGTGAAGAAGGATCGAGCAAGCTTGAATCGGCCAAAAAATAGAGCAAAATAGTAGGATTTGCGACGATTGTTGGTGGCCACCATCGGTGATCGAAGACGGCCAGCAGTGTTTAGAGGGTAATGGAGATAAAGGAGCCTTCTCATATCTGATTCCAAGAGAATTTTTTTTTTCTATATATTTTTGGGATAGGCTTCATGGGATGTGGTTTAGGCTAACCTTTGTGCAATGTATTTAGGCAAGCCAGTCACGTTAGAAGTCCACTTTGAACTCAATTATAATATAAGATGGTCATGTCAAATTAAACAATTAATTCTAAAAGCCATTTGCTACTGAATACACTTAAATGATCGTTTTTTCTCCAATTTTATATTCAATTAGGCTGATAACAAGTTTTAGTACTAAAGTGAATGCCATATGAAATCTTTGAGACTTCTATTATATGTATCTTGTATGATTAAGATTCCATTAAATTGCGTTCCATTAATTATGTCACCGTCACACTACATTCATTTCTCTTAATAAATTTATCGCCGCATTTGACTAATGCTTATTAACTGAAATAAGGACAACCTCCCATGTGATACCGAGGAGTGCATAAAACTTGTGATCCCGTACAATTGTAACAATTTAAGAAAATGACACAAACAGTTTCTAAACCTTGACTTAATATGCAATTTGGTCAATGAACTTCTAATTTGTTTAATTTGATCTCTAAATTTTAGTCCAATATGCAATGTGGTCCCGGAACTTTTAATTTGTTTAATGTAGTTCATGAATTTTTTATACATATTCAATATAGTCCTTATACTGTATGAAGATATTTATTGTAGTCCATTTTCATTAATTCAATACTAACGATTATATTGAATATTTTCATACAATTTAGAAATTATATTGAATATGCACTAAACATTCATAGAATATATTAAATAATTTAAAAATTCATAAATCAAATTATATATTGAATTAAACTTCAAGAGTTGTTTATGTCATCATCCTAACGATTTCAAATGGAGGGTTCGGGACGAACGGGACGAACGCTCTTCTGTTCGTCCCGAACCCTCTTCTCGTGCGGCACAAGCTTTACGAAGCGAGGGCGACGGGCCCCCGTGCGACGTCGTTCGGGAGGATTTTTCATGACGGATACGACGTCGGATAAGGCTTTTTTTTGCCCTTCTCCAAACATCGCTTTCTCCATTTCCCTGACGTACTGTCTATCTCTTCAGTGGTCTAGAAGACGCCCAGTAAAGTTCCTTCTCTCTCTTTCTCCGCGTGCTTCGTTGACCTGAAATCTCTCCCCCGACGAAGCTCGGGTACCCTTTCCCAAGCTCTAGATCTGTCGATCTCGAGCGCCCTTCTTGCAAATCCAAGGTAAGATCTGATCGACACGCGTGCTCAGTTTCCTAGTCGACCCTTTAAACGTCTTGGGTCGTGTTTGATTTTCAGCGCAAATCGTTCCCTTCCCGAGTGTTTTCCGTTTGTAATCCGCTGTTTTGTGATCTGGGTTTGCTTCAGATTTGTCCGTAAGGGCCGAAAGGTTCCGACTTGAGAGCTCCAGCGGAGGCGACCGGGCTTTCGGCTTCGAGGGTTTTCGAGCGTTTGATTTGATGATCTACTTCCAGATCTGGACTCGATAGGACTGGGCCGAGCTGTGGTTTTGGAATCGGGACGTGGGAAATGTCGATGCCGCTGAAAGACGAATCGATTGACATCCGGGAGGTGTGGAACGATAATCTCGAAGAGGAATTCGCGTTGATCCGGGAAGTCGTGGACAGGTTCCATTATGTGGCGATGGATACCGAGTTCCCGGGTGTTGTTTCTCGCCCGGTGGGGAATTTCAAGAACATCAGCGATTATAACTACCAGACTTTGAAGAATAACGTTGATATGTTGAAGTTGATCCAGTTGGGTCTCACGTTTTCGGACGAGAACGGGAACTTGCCCACTTGCGGCACGGACAAGTACTGCATTTGGCAGTTCAATTTCCGTGAGTTCAACGTGACCGAGGACATGTTTGCTGGCGATTCGATTGAGTTGCTGCGCGAGTGCGGCATTGATTTTAAGAAGAACAATGAGAAGGGGGTTGACGTGAGACGCTTTGGTGAGCTCTTGATGTCCTCGGGGATTGTTTTGAATGCTGATATTAGCTGGGTTACCTTTCATAGCGGGTACGATTTCGGTTACCTGCTTAAGTTGTTGACTTGCCGGAGTTTGCCTGATACGCAAGTGGGGTTCTTCGATTTGATCAATATTTATTTTCCCATGGTGTATGACATCAAGCACTTGATGAAGTTTTGCAACAGTCTTCATGGCGGCTTGAATAAGCTTGCCGAATCATTGGAAGTTGAGAGGTTTGGCGTGCGCCATCAAGCTGGGTCTGACAGCTTGCTCACGGCTTGTACTTTCCGGAAGCTGAGGGATATGTTCTTCAATGGCTCCACAGAAAAGTACGCTGGTGTATTGTACGGCCTTGGTGTTGAGGATGGACAGAGTACTAATTAAATGAAGATAGTTTGGGAAAGATTTGATGAATATCTGTAGACTACTTGCGTGTGAGAGTCCTAGTTCTCTTTGTAAACTTTGGCTAATTGTTATGTTAGTATGACCTGCTTTTAAGTTTGTATGCTCCTTAAGCTGTAACCAAAACCTCGAGTCAGGTTTAGCTTGGGCTCTTGTAAATTGTTGCAATTAGTCTTCTAATAAAAGCGTTCACAATTCCTTCTTATTTTGACTCTCTGCTCATTGTTCTGCTCATTCTCATACTTTATCTCATTTATCCTTTTATTTTTGTGTATGTATCATTAATAAAGGACTTGTTAAATTCATAATTTCTGGCTGTTAAGTTTCATTTAAATTCATTGGTTCAATTATTCGGGTATCCTTAATTTTGATTTCCTGATATAAAGATTTTATGGCAAGTCATTGATTAGGTGTGCTGAATAGTGCATTCTAGTTACTATGATCAAATGTGGAAATTACAGTTACGTGCTTTAAACTGATACTTTCATTGTTTGCAGAGCTTCATATCACTACGGTTGTGTAGATTTGCTTTTGCATGTTTTGGAGCATTTAGTGGCATTATTACAAGTAATCTTTGATTAGTAGCTGATTAGAGTCTAATTTGCAACATATTAGTTTCAGTTATATTGTATTTTCCTGGTTGATTATGTAAAAGAGTAGTGGTAAATCAGATGCTCTATGTTTGCTCCCTAATTGTAAATGTTTTGCACTGTCATCTTGGTCTATTTGAATGACAATGTCAATTAAAAGTGTCTATGGCTTATGATTACTAAAGCTTTACTTGTGCCAGAGGTGCTGCAGATGCATTACCGGAGACTTTGCTGTATAACTGTGCTATAGCTGCAATTGATGGGCAGAGTTTTTCCATCTAGTGTCTTTCTGGCTAATGGTGGATCAATTCCAGCAGCTTGGTACACCCATTCTTCAACCTTTTCATAGATGGATAGACTATTTTTTTTCCTTCCAGCATTAATTTAATTGAATATGAGATGATGCATCTTGAATGGTAAGTTAATAATCCTATCATTGAAACTAAGTGTTTATCCCATCTGTTTGCTGAGATGCTGGGTGTGGATGATGGATAGAGTGCTAATTGAAAAGGGATATATGGGGAGAGATTGATGAATGTCTGAGGATCACTTGAGTGTGAGGATCATAGTTCTCTTTGTGAAGTTGGGCTTATTTTTTTTTACTATGATCTGTTCTCGCTCTGCATGTTTTCTGAGCTGTAACCAAAATCTTGGGTTGCTTTAGCCTGAGCTCTTTGTTTGTTGTTGCAACTAGTCTTTTACCTTAGGTGCTTGCAAATCCTTATTATGTTGACTCTCTTTTCATCCTTGTAATTGTGTTCATGCTCTATGCTCATCTTTGCATCACATTGTTTGGGTATATGAATCTTTCATATAGAACTTATTTTGAGTTGCTACTATTATCTTCAGTCTATATGCAGAGGCATGGATGGTTCTAATATACTTGGCTTGCTTAATTTTGTTGCATGATAATTGATATCAAGAATAGAGGGCCGAGTTATCACATTCAAATGTGCAAGTATGGACAACCAGTGATGATAGCCTAGTGGTAAGGGCATTGATTTCACAAATGCAAAGTCTGGTTGTTGAATCTGCTTGCGGTTGCATGAATGGGTATATCACTATGGTGACAGGGTCTACCCACCTTGGATTGATGGATCACCAATGGGGCTAAGTCATGACCTGCAAACATTTCATAGTGAGATAATGCCCAGAGACAGCAGACAAACAGGTTGTTCCTCCTTGCACATTCTGGATTTGCAAAATTAAGCAAAAATGTGGCAAAGTAGAGGGGTCACACTGATTCTCATGACGAGATCAACCAAATTTTGCATGTTTTCATAATTTACTAGCCTTGATGTTCAGTTTTGTAGTATTCCTCTTGCAACATTTGGACCATTGAATGCCATCATCATAAACACTTCTTTAACAATGGCTCATTTTGTTTGTGGGCATTGATCAGTGATTTTTCTGCACAATACTACTTTTAGTTTAATTGAATCTATTCTCTGTTGATTGTTTAAGAGAAACTCGTGACAGATAGGATGCTTCATGTTTGCTTCTTTTTGCATGTACATCTTGGTTTATTTAAATAAAAATCTTTTGACAGTGGTTATGGCATTTATAGAAGGCGCTGCAGATGCATGACAGGAGATTGTGGTCGATAAAGCATGCTTGCTAGCTGAATCAATCAGAGGTGCATCATCTTCTGGCTTATCAGGATACATCCAAATCTGTTTGATACAACCATTCTTCAACTTTACAGGTACATATGCACTGTACCTTTTCCTTCAGCTCTTATTATAAACCGCAATGTGAACGAGATGATGCATGTCAAACTGAGGAGAGAATGATTCCTTTCGCTAGCATCAACTGTTCTACGTATCTGTTTGCCGATATGCTGCATGATTCATTTTGCGCTTTAACTTGACCAGTTATAGTTCCTTTCCCTCCACCATCCTTGGACTGCCCGTGTTCATTAATCTTCAAGCCAGAAGAGAACTGTGTATGAAAAATCACTCCATTATTTTATTTCTGCTTATGAATATCTTCAGTTATGAGCACAACAATTTTGATCTCACTTCCAACCCCTGAATTTTGAACTAGAAAGTTTGAGTACACAGAGTCTGTTCTTCGCTAAAAGCACCTGGACTACATAATTCCTCTAGCCACAGCTATGCGAAAGTACCAATTGCTTTAGTTTGTTACCCAATTATATCATGCTTTTGTCGGCAACTAATCCTTCGATTCTTATGCTCTATAAATTCGGATTAAAGGGAGATGCTACTACATAGTTATTTCTCATTGTCTTCAGTGTTCATTGTTAGTTGAAATTGGCAATGGCAGATGTTTGAGGGAAAAAAGCTGGTTGCATAACTCAATGAAAGGAATCTATTTGAGCAATCAGAAATTGAATTGAAAGGTAGATAAACAATACACACACATACGTTCCCACTTTCCAATAGTTGAACAGGATATCCTTGGAGATTATGAACCTTTAAGACGAGATCTGAGAATTTTTTCTAGAATTGTCGTGAAGTGTCTTAGAGAAGTCAATAATTGAACAATTTCAAACGAATTTAACGCATCTATTACAATCGTCGCAGGCTGCAAACAGTCTTTCCAAGTTCATCAGTGATGATCCCAAGCTCCTGAGGCTGTCATCAGTAGAAGGGTAAGAGGCAAACATGTTAGAATCAATATGTGATTACCGTCTGTAATGAACATTAGAAGGTGTTCTTCATTGGTACCTTGTCTTGAGATGATCCAGTTCTTGGCCTGGCCGAGAGCCCAGAAGAAGTACTCAGCCAAGCCCCAAGACCGTGCAAATCGAATCTTCCTCCGTACAGACTGAACATCGTCATAACCGATCCAGGAGACTCAGACATATGAGTAGTACGACACCGACTCCTTGTCAGATTTGACTGTTGTATGGTTCTGTACATTAAAATCAACAATCTGGTTGTATGTCAAGGTACCGTTTCCAGGACCCAGCCCAACAGCTGGAGCCCCAACTCTGGTAACATTTGGATTCTGGAGCGTCCATGTCGTCCCGTACAATGGTAGGCCCATCACCAGCTTTCGGTGCGGCACAGCAGCTTGAATCCACGAACTGATTCCGTAGCTTGTGCTGATGTTGCTCTTCAAATCATAGGGTGCCGAATGCTCACCCGTGAAATTCTCCCACAACCTGTGATAGTCGAAGCACATGGGGCTGACCCAGTCCACATGCTTCCGGATCGCTTGACCTGGGTGTGATCTGGGCATCCTGAAAACCTGAAATCCTGATGCATGGTACACAGCAGGTGTCAGTAATAAGCGGCTTTTGCCGCTTCTCTTGGACTGTCAGCCGGTACTTTTCTCCACTCTTTGTAAAGCAGAGCGAGGTTCGACATGTCTTGTTCATCAGCTGGAAACTCCCAGTCCAAGTCAACCCCATTGAAACCGTATTTTCAAGCTATTTCAATGGTGGAGTTTATGAATGCTGCACGAGTCTCTGAGCTGTTCGCCATCCTGGAGAACACATTTGCGTCCAACCCGTCTCCTCCTATGGATAAGAGGTCTTTACAGCCGGCTGGCTTTCACTTTTGCAGTGTGCCCGTGAATCCAGGCAGCTTGATCTGGTCAGATGCAGTGACATTGAGCCTGAATGTGGTCGGGTCGGGCAAGAGGAACGCACAGTAAATGTGAGTGAAGTACGAGGTGTCAATGGATGACCCTGAGAATTCATCAGACGACGGTCGGTAAGCTGCTTTGATAGCCCAAGAGGGCGGAGCTGGTTTGAATGGTTGGTGGATTGGGTTACCCAACTTCCGGGGCTCCAGTTCGGGACCTGCTGAGGCCCCACACCGAGCAATTATGCCGAAGGCCTCGAGAAGCGGAAGCGACAAGATTATTTGAAGACTGGCCATGCCTACCAAATCAAAGATGAGATCCTGGGCTCGAATTCGAAGACAAAAAACAGGAGGTGATACTACGAAGTTTGCTGGAGCAACGTTGAAATCGAAGTCTCGTGTCGGGATGTGAGGTATCTGTCAATGTTTAACTGTCATTTGGAACTTAGGAAGCGTCGATCGACGAATCGAAGACGACTTGAGATGCAGCCAAACGTACGTGGGAACAAGTGGGCCGAGTTTGTTTGTACAGGAAGCTCTGTTTACATGGAGGTGTGTCCAAAATGACCGGCCATTTCTTCGCCTGGGCATCTCTTTCTTGAGCGAATCCTTAAGCTTCAAGTTAGATGCTACCCCGGTTTCAATCGGCCGGTTCGATCGAGGTGTGTCGACGTGAATGCTCCGGCGACTTTCGGGTTACTTTATAAGCCAGCATGCTTTGCAGCCGATCTGCATGCAAGAAACTTCAGTGCGTGCGATCCGGAAGTTCACTTAAGCTAGAAGCTTTGCACGCTCTTCCATTCTAGGAAATTCGACTTCCCATGGCACCTGGAATTGTCAATGCAATGGGAGATGAGATGCCTACTTTGTTTAAGAACCTGCATTCAGAATCACACATTTTTTTATAATGAGATTCCGGTCTATAACAAGCCTTATCTCATTAAGTACGGTACATTAATTCAATTATATGCTTGATCTTATATTATATCCTTTGTAAGCTCTAAATGTTCTCAATGTTCTCTCGTGGTCTCCTTTTCACGCCTTTGTCTTTTCAGGTCGTTCCCTATCCCTATATAGATCGCGCCTCCGTCAGATCATGTACAAGATAAGGGAGAATGACCAAAAAAATCATAAAATTATTATAACGGTGCCAATTCAGTCTTTAACATTTTAATTATGTTGATTGAATACTAAATCTTTTCACATTTTACTAATTGAGCCAATTAAGTCAATTTTGACTAGAAATCTTTGAGACGTATGCCGACCATTCGAATCAGCATCAATGTTAACATTTTTTAGTACTATTTTAATATTTTTTTGAATTTTTTTATAATTTCTTTCTTTCTTTTTCTTTTTTCCTAGACTTAGGATCAGCGAGGGCATCCTAGGGTCAGCGAGGGTCATCAAAAAAAGTAATAAAAGATAAAAATTTATAAAAAATTAAATATTATTAAAAATATTATTTTAAAGTGTTCATTTCGGCGTTAATCGTGCTATATAGGATAATCGGCGTTCACATCAGTAATTTCCAATCAAAATCAATTAGAAGTACTTAATTGGCGAAATGTGAAAATGTTTATGACTCATTTAACATAATTAAAAGGTTCGTGATTGAATTGATATAATTACAATAAGTTTAAGAATTTTTTGATAATTTTCTCTACAAGATAACGTTGGAAATCCCTGTCAACTGATATGGGCAATCGTTGTGGCTTTGTTTTGTCTGGTAAATGAAATAAAGGAATTGGTACTTTTCATTTTCCAATTATTTACTTGAAAAAAATAGGTCTCAGCTCCTTTTATCTCCCTAAGCAATTTACCATATTCCTTGTCGTTTTAATTGTGCTCATAGTAGTATTCGATTATCGTGAGTATTTAATGTCATGTTCTGTGACTTAGTTTCTTCACAACACGGGTTCTAATGCTGAGTCATGAAAATTGACCGATAATTTTTTTTTTCCCAAGCTTTGTCCACGCTTTTCATAAGACCAATTAAATAGCATATATTGTAAAATCTTGTGATTTTGCCATTCGATCTTACGGTGCGATTCTATTGACTCTCTCATCGATCATTAAATTTGACTTCCTTGCTTGCACCGTATCATCGGTTGAGAAATGCGAAGTGGCAATATCATGTTGAAATATTTTTTAATGTTTCGTTGCTATCATTTCACTTTACGAATAAGAAATATATTTTCTTATTCCATTCCTGATTGGAGGAAGAGAGATTCGTCGTGATGATTCCCTTAATGCCTTTTGGTGATGGCCGGTAGGGGGAGAGGTGGAAGAAAACTAGAGAGAGAGAGAGATAGAGGGGTTGATTTGTTCTTTCCCCCCTCCATTATTTACTTTAGAATTACATGTGATCGCATTCAAGCATGTAACCCACAAATTAAAGATGGGTCGAACGAAATACATGTCCCTCAACAAAATGATATGATTGTCACCTCAAAGCGATCATCTACATTTGCCTTAGTAGATTATGAATTCTATTACTCCGTGAGACATTGGATCACTTGGAATAAATTATTTGTATAGACACATTTGAATAAACTTTCGGTCATACTTCTCTTTTTCGAGAAATTGAAGATGTTATACAATCATACCATTTTTGCTGAGTAAGGGCTTTGTGGGCTTGTTCATTTGGTACTTAATTATATGGTGTCTAAATTAAGTAATTCTATGATAACAATGTGAATTAGGATCTCTCTGATTCAATTAGGACCTTAGTTTTGAATTTCTATTGAATTAAATTCATGAAAAGGAAGTTTTCAGATGATTGACTTAAACTCATCGTCAAATCCCACTCAACACAATATGGAAGTAATTATGGCGGAATGAGTCAACTCATCTGATGGTGCACTACTTGAATCAAGCACAACAGAAACACTTGCAACAAAGTCGCATACCAAGTAAGACTCGTCTACAACGAAATCCTTTGTGCTTCTCTTTATTTTCCTCTTACGTATTCCCCTTAGTAGAAGGGAATTCAAATTCAAACTCGTCGATAAGATCTTCAAGTGTACGAACCGCCTCTCAGGACACATTGATTAAGATCGCACGAGACGCATCTGTGAAGGTGTTGAAATCCATATCTCTGACTATCAAGGCTAGTCTCTCGCCACTAGATTGTCTCCCTGAGCCTGATTGGGCATTTCTTTCAAGTAAGAAACCGTAGTGGTTGCTAATTAAACACATGTGGCTAGAAATTAGGCAAACACAATGACTGAATAAAGAAGCAGGCTACATTTCACCTCTTACCGTGAATGGTGGGTTGTTGAAACTCGCTATGTATTGATTATCCGGTAATAATGGGCCCAAGTTTGGCGAATGCCATTTGCACTTGTCACCATTTCTCATACGTTATGATGATTTATTAGGATTTTTCGAAGAATTTATAAGCTTTTAACGATGCACTAACTTACAAAGTGTGGACTTAAATGGTAAGAGAGTTTGCTCCTCTTTTCGTGGTATTTTGATTCAAGACTTGTGAGGAGTACTTCAAAAGTAAACTCTTGAATGCATGAGATCGATGCAGTAAAGCGAAGCATCCTTAAAATTACCTGGAGAGCTGGACTAATCTACATATGCAAAACTCGATCTATACACCATTTTAACTGCCAAATCAGAAAAAAAGAATTGAGGCACCAGAAGACTTTCCCACTAATGCCCGTCGAGGAAGTTTCCCAACTTACGTTCTTGAGGTGTCATAAACGAAAGGATAGGCTCAGGACAAAGTGGTAGCCTGACGAAATCGATTTATTATTAACCGGAAATGTTGCCGCATGCTGATTGGATCCTTCAAATCTAATCAATTGACCCGAGAACTAAAGGAGAGATCAAGAAAGCAGGAAGAAATTAGAAAGAAAGGCAGGCCAAGTGCACCCGCAACTTGATCATTTTCTAAACTTTCTTTATTTTATAGTGGGATATGCATTTTGACCCATAAACCCTAGGCATTCCGCCACCTTGGGCACACCTGGTTTCAGTTCCCTTCTCTCATTAGATTTGATTTAATATTAATAACTAATCTAGATTTGTAGGTGGTACGATTTTTGGTAGGAAAAATATATATGTAACTTAGTCAGAGAAAAGCTGGTGCAAATAATAAAAATATTCGTATGGGTTGGAGTAAAATGATTAAAATTAATGATTAATTGAAATAAATTTATCGGGGACAATTGCATCAACTCAATTATAAAAGTTTCCCACTAATGCTTCTTCTTTTTCCTAAATCATAATAGTAATTTGACCTTCATTATAAATGAATTTTGACCATGCCAAATTTTTTAAAGGAGAAATTGGACTTGATACATGGAACTCAACAGGCCCAAAAGGGATGTACAGTATTTTTATAAACACTCAACCCAAGTATTTAAATCCAGCAAATAGTCTCTAACTCCTCCTTCTTCTTCTTTTCGTGTAAATATCATCCCAGAATTTGTTCCTATTGAAGTTTATTTTCGGATTGCCTGAGTCGACTATATACTTACACAATCATATGCGTAAAAAATGCGATAATAATCTTTTTTAGTGTTGTATCCTAGTAGTGATTTCCATTTAAATCGTGGGTGACTTCATAAGCACAAGAAGGTCGATCAGTTTTCAGCAAAAATGCAGGCCAACCTGCAAAATGAGTGATAATTTAGGGATCGAAATATAAAAAAATAATCAGATTTGAGGATCGTGAATTCAACTTTTCTCGCGATACATATCTTACATTCTCTTCTTTACCCATTAACAAAATTAAAGCACTCTGCTTTCATGGGTGAATTGAGGAGACTTATTGAAGATAATCTTTTTTTCATGATCAGAGAGTCCAAAATCATTATCCCAAAAATAAAAGCAAAAAATCTTTATGGGGACATTTGAGATGCAATCATGAATCCTATGTATGGATTTTGCTGAGAAACTTACATACACTTTCATGCGTCATGAGCTGGTCGAGAGTTGGAAAAGGAGAAGAATAAAGTCATTTCACATTGAGGAGTTGATATATTATAGTATAAGATATTTCTTTTGGTGGGGAAGGAGGAGGAGGATTGGAACTCTGTGGGGCTTCCTCTTGGTTGGATGATCCAAAGCAGGATTTATTTGCCCGGACAAAGAGATCTCAAAAAGAGATTTGGTTGTTCACTTTGATTAGACAAGTAAATTGCTCGTCGAATCATATGAATTTGTTCTTTTTCAGCATCTGCCAATTAAAAAAGAATATCTTGCCTATTTTTTATGCAGAAGATGAAAAGAATCATGTCAAAACCCCCACTCAAACCTTCTCCTCATCTCATCATTATTTTCTACTCTCATATGGTATTAGGGTTTGGATGAAAATGGTCTAAAATTAACATTCGTTTTCGAATTCACTACTGGTGCAAAGAACTAGGCGGCACGTACAGCATATTGTAAATTTATTCACAAAAAAAGTGGAATTTTCAAATTTAAATTAATACAAATATAAAAGTTATTGATTCGATACAGCTTACAAAAACTACTTTTTACCAGTCACATTATCATTTCATCTACCTCCTAAGGAATTGGCTGTGGACAAATACAAGAACACAAACCCCATATTAAAATAACATTTTAAAAGGACAAAGCTAGATTATACTCTGATCTAAGGGGGCAACTTTGGAGATTTGATCATGTTAAACTAATAAAACAGTGAGGGGAAGCATTATCATTGAATGAGGGGACTCCACATCAGCTTCCCAATTTCTTTGTCGGCCATTTGTCATCGTCCCCCCACCAATTCATGTCAAATACGACAAAGGAATGGAGATAACATAATCGGGGTTTTGGATTAACCTTATTTACCCTTAATATGGCAACAGTAGGTTTCCTCGAAACTTCAATGAATCTTGGGATTATGCAAAAGATGGCAATTTCTTGATCACAAGGAATTTCAGTCTCATGTATTGGTGGAGACTAGACATGGGTTGACCAATTATACGACTCAAGACCATACAAAAAGAGAGAGAGAGAAAAAAGAGAGAAAAAGTTATCCAACTCAAAGCCATCAGAGATATAGCTATAAGCATCTTCTGAATGATACATATCCTCACTCTACAAACAATAAAGAGATTATCTATAATATGTTATCCTCAGCACATTCTGAACAAGAGTTGCTATGTTCCTGGATGTCTCAACCTTGTTGACCATGACAACAGTCGTGACTATAGTAAACAGACTTGTGACTATTCATCATTGGTTTAGTTAGGTTTGAATGACCTTCCACAATTGCATTCATTTGAAGTTGATTGATTATCAGTTAAAAGTCCTTGAAGGTGCTTTTAGAAACACTTGCGATTGTAACGATATATATTTGATGTGCGCTCTCTCGCTAAAATTATGCAGAACATTTAAGAACGACTTTACGTTGCAATTTTCTAATATAATTTACCTGCATCACATATATTACAACATTTGTTGCTCAAACTAGAAGAGAAATTCACAACTCACTATAATCCTATTTTGCGATGAATATTCTATATGTTGGTAAGTTCCTATTGTTAAGATATGTAGATATTAAATAGCATCTTCATTTAATAATTTAAATTTTTAGAATAGTTGTTCCGCAATAGTTTACATGGTATCAAAGTAGGATGTATTGAGTTCAAATTTTTTAGTCCTTTCATTTATCTCCCTTGCTATATATACACACACATTTAATCTTAGGTCAAGTAATGCTAACGTGTAAGAGAGAGTGTTAGAATGTTTAAATGTTAAATTAGGCTTTAATATAATAGTTTACACTTTTAGAATAAATAGTGGTAGTCTCATTATTTTTTTATGGTACATGGTATCAATACAGGAGGTGCTGAACTAAAAATTTATAACCCCCTATTTATCTTTTTTATTATATATTTTCACGTTAAAGTCTTGCTTGCCAACACATGAGTAGCGAGTTAAGATATTTAAATATTAAATCACATATTCATCAAAGAGTCTAAATTTTTAGAATAGTTAATAGTATTTCCATAAAAAATTATAGTTCGTTCTAGTTAATATGACTCATTTATGAACACAACATCAATCTCCGTTCACCTACCTTTACTTAATGCTTGAATTGCATGAATGCTTAAAGCTTACATCTATATACTATAGTTTCGTCAATGCCTTTAGGGTTAGTTACACATAACACCGAAAAGACATTTTTCTAACTAGGGAGAAAGTCAGTAGGAAAACAAAGGAAGCTCAAGATGAGACGGCATCTTTATAAACTCGAGTCACACTTTACTTAATTTCCCAAGTTATATTATCTTTCGTCTTTTCTTCCTCTTCTTTTTTTTTTCAGCTTGCCAGCTAGAGATGATGCGATCATCATATGCTTTCAATGTAGAATCTCTATTCTTATAATTTTCTCGGATCTTATCATTCAACAAAGACAGATTTTCTTAATTCGATTATCCTGTCTTTTTCCGCCCTCAAAAAGAGAAAAGAAAAAAAAAATTCCGAAACGCTTACGTATTCTGTAGGACTTGCAGGAAGATGGTGTAGTGTTTTAACATATGACCTAATTAAAGAAGAAGTCTCGTTAGGGAATTAATCAGATGGCAGAGAAAGGGAAAAAAGAAAAAGAAAAAAGAAAAGCAGTCAACATGACAAGACAAACCTACCTATGCTGGAAAACCCTAAAGAAGTGTTTGGAATCTGTCCTAGCATGTTCAAGTGTTCTTTGTCCAAGAGTCATGCCCCTATACCTACCTATATGTCTTGGGATGCGTTCATCTCTCAGGTTTTGGCACACCTTCCCTTGCGTGTGGCGTCCATACACATCTCAAATGTCCTTTGGTAAAAGGAGATCGCCATGAAACCGGATACTCCAACACCATCCATCCTCTTTCACAAGCAAATTGAACTTAAAATGACACGAAATTGAGGAACGAACATTCTTACGTGTGAAATAAATCCAGGGACAAACCTGATTTTAATGCCATTGTTCAATCTAGGAACATTCTTATGTAAAGAGTAAATAAATTTTGTAAACAAACGACGTGTAATATTATAGTACAAAGAATGGTGGTGTTGTAATATTCTTTTACCAAAATAAAATGAAGAAAATTCCTAACTCTTCAAATGGTTGTGTCAGTTAAATACCCTACATCTTAAAAGAAAATTTTGAATGTCACCCCCTTATTAATATCTTTGTTTATATAGAGATGCATAGACTTGTAGATTAGGTGTAGCTTTTAATACTACAAAGTTGAACACGTTTGGGAAATATCGAGGCTGTCCTGTTTGGGATGAAACATGTGGTATTCCACATTCATCCTTCAGAGACGCAACCATCTTTACAATAAACAAAAGAGGTGATCGTACACATTTGTAAATTCGCTTTATTGGGCCCTTCCACGTCCGTTGTTACCATGTGGATTGCGTAGGCGCTAGGCTATGGAGATTGGCTTGACATTGGCATCTCCCTTGGTTTTTCCCGAGAATAAATCCATGTAAAAATCAGGGTGATTGATCAAAAGCAACACATTCGATTCTTTGATCTATCCTTGATTTCATAATATGATTATTCTGCAAAAGACGAGCTTGGTCTTACATGTATTATCGATTACTGGGCTTTTCATTTGCATTGTGACGGGATAGAGATGAAAGGTTTGCCCAATACTGAAAAAATATTTTTCAGCAAGTAATCTATAGTTTGCCAGCGTTTGATGCCCTTTTACTTAGCTAAATAAAGGAATCAATCCATGTGAAAATGATATGATATGACCAATGCTATGCAATTTGAATTATTTATGTGATGTGCAAGATTTGGTGAATATGATTTGCTTTGGCTTGTTCAAGATGCTGATTCAGTTAGATTGTGCTGACATTGTTATGGGGAGAATTTGCAAATTTGCGATCCTAAGTCCCATCGACCACTTATCAAGCTATACATATCTCGATTTGATGGGTGAATTGAATTGGTATTTTCTGAAGTTATTTGACATCACCGGCCTAATGGCATGCACCAATTGAGATGCCCACTTTTATGAGTTTGTCATAGAATATACGTTAATTTGATTGGTTTATAATTCATTGTTGAAAGAAGAGTTTACGTACATTTAACTACTCAATGCAATATGGCTTGATACGCTTTGAAAAGTGAAGCAGGCAATGATAATATGATATTAAAAGAAGAGTTTACACATTATTTTTTCCCCATTTCTAGTTGGAAAATGGTTCTGATTGGTAATATTATTTTAAATTAAAATTAAATCATGTTTGTATTTCACTGATTAGATACGTGATTGGAGGAAATTTTATATCGTTTCCACTAACGAACAATTTTAGCTTATTTGTTTGTTTGGAAACCATAGAAGTGAGGGAAAACAAGAGAAGAATTTCAATTTTTCAACCCTCTTCTTCAGAGAAATTTCGAAATCTACTTCAATTTCCCCATTGATCCCTCATTTTCCTCCCTCTCTCTGATCTCTTAATTCGTTTGAAACTGTTAACGAAATTTTTGTAAAACCTCCGATTTCAAGAATTTCAAGTTATACAGGCTGCGAAAAATCATTGAAAAAATTGCTAGGCATATGCTAAAAGAATTGACATCATGATATATGTTAGCAAAGATCAATGTAGAATCCACTAGCAGAACATTGCCACAGCTAGAACCCCATCATTAGTAATTGGCAAAAATCAATAAATTCCTTAAAGGGTTAATATTGCGAAAAACTCCAAACTAATATATTTGTGAAAATGCTCTATGTTATTTTCTGTTAAATTGGATTAATATTACAAAAAACCACAAACTGATACACTTGTAACAAACAAAGGATAAAACCTCAAATTGATATATCTCTTAAATATCATATGTCATCAAACTTAGTAATTTGACGGCAAATTTAATAAAAACTAATGAATGATAAATTTGTCATAAACATATTAATTTATTATTTTTTTTCGTCATATCAACTATTCTTGAAACCTCATTTCTTTTTCCATGATGGAGTCACTAGACATGGAGTTTGAGAGAAATCAATCCCATTGGAAACAATAATTACAATTTTTCCTTTCCTCTAGGGTTTGGCCCCCAGATTGATCAAAAGAGGGCGCATGTGATGCCCCCACCAAAGGAGCAGAGAGAAAACAATAAAGATCAAGGATGGGGCGCTGCCATTGCCCTTTGCCCCCATGGCCAGCCATGGGGCTCATGGATGGACCTTCAAGTACAAATGTGAAAAGCTGTTTTCAGTTCGCCATTTCTCCCCCAAGGTCAGCCCTGTCTCCCACATGATTGAGGAACCACTTTTGTTTGTTGCGCGTGATGTGCTCCCCCGGTCCTTTGATTTTATGTTCCGCGAAGCGGCCGGGAGAGAAGAGCATGTAAACAAGTGGGTCGCATTTAACGCTGAAAAAGAGTTCATCACATCATTTAGCATGTTAATTTGCTGCAGATCAATGATGGTATGACTAGTATTGCTCGTTCGAGAAATTACGATTTGAAACTTCCAGCATTCTTGAAAGAGTTAATACAATAATAAAAAAGAAAAACCCTAAGTTATGTCTACCGTGATATAAATATTCTGAACTTAAAAATCCTAATATCCCAAACTTCTTTTGTGTTATAGAAAACCCCGAACTTATACTATAAATGAAGTTGAAATAGAGTGTTATCATGACTTTGGGATATTGGCGAAACAAGGGCAAGTTTAAGATATTTGTATTACAATGGGTATAGTTTGTGATTGTTTGTGGTATTTGCCTCAAAAAGTGTAAAGTCTAATTTCCTGCAGGTTCATCAGCGTGTCCAGAAGGATAGAAGTCATTCAAATCTCTCTCTCTCTATTAGTTTATTCATTGATTCTTCTTTTCTTAACTTTCCTATATATGAAATCCGTACGACATTTTGCCCTTCCATATATAGAAGAGCCAATTACTACCCAACAACAGTACTCTCTTTAATCTTATTCCCACCCATCTTCAATAATTTCATAATCCATCCAGGGAGTTTAATCCCTTAGATCTCCTCCTTTGTATCCTCCCATGGAAGCACCGCATGCTAAAGATCCGCCATGTCCATCCGAGTCCTCCACCATCATATCGGCGCCCGAGCCTCCTCCGTGCCCGCATACTCCCCTCCAAAACTCCAAAGAAAACAAGCAAGAACTCATCTATGTCGAAGAAGAAGAGGAAGAAGAAGAAGAAGAAGAAGGAGACGAGAGGACATATCAAGATCAAGGTCAATCATCAACTCAACCTACTAGGCCACTAGACCTAAACCTTTCGTGGGGCGACTCCAATCGCGGGTCCTGCCCAGAACCGAACCTCATCCACTTCTTGGACATGGGCCGGCCTGAGACATCGCCGGAGGAAGCTGCTGAAGCTCCTTCAGAAGCGGAGCCTAAGGTCTTCTCGTGCAACTACTGCCAGAGAAAGTTCTACAGCTCGCAAGCGCTCGGAGGGCACCAAAACGCGCACAAGAGAGAGCGGACTCTTGCGAAAAGAGGACAAAGGCTAGGTGCGTCGGGATTACATGTCCTGGGAAACCCTTTTTACATGGACCAGCACCATCACCACCACCATTACTCGAGCATGTCTTCTCTTCCTCTTCTTGGAGGCGGCGCCTATAGCAACCGATCTCTTGGAATTCAGGCGCATTCCATGATCCACAAGCCTTCTCATGCACCTTCCTTTAGTGCCAGTCCTATTGGGAATGGTGTGTATGGACACCATGTTTGGAATAGGCCTCCAATATTGGGTCAACAGCCAGCAGTGGGAAGGTTGCTGTCCATGGAGAGCAGTCATCATCAAGCAAATGCAACAGGAGGATCATCATCTTATTCGTCTTCAAGAGTTAGTGTTGGTAGATTCGATAATATCACGCCTTCGGTGGGTATTTTGGGAAACGAAATGGGTAGCGGCGGTTGCTGGGGGACGACAACCGGCGCCCGCTTGAAAGCTAATCAGGAGGAGCTGCAGAAGCTCGACTTATCACTCAAGCTCTGGAATTAGATATCATTTCTAGCATCGTGTTTGTCAGAATTCTCTTGTAGAAATTTTTCTTGCTTTTTATCTTTTTCGCTTTCTGGGGAAATTTTAGCTTATATATTCTGCTCGTGAGATTTATGTATATCTCTAAAGATAGGAGACTTTTGAGGCATTCATGTCTTTCCAATTCTAATTGGAGCTTATCTAACCATGATGGATTTCAAAGGCTGCATTTGTCAAAGACGAGATTTTCGGAATGAGGTTAAAAATTGTTCTGATGAAAGCTAGCTAGCTGCAAACTTTGTTGCTTCTAGCTAGCAATTAGTCAAGACTTTCTTGGCTTCTGATTCAGATTGTCCATGAAGAAAGTCTATCCTCGAACAGGCGCTGTACTTTTAACATCTTTCTCGAGCGATACGGTGATGCGGAATGGTTATGACGATCAGTGTCGTTTTTCAGAAAATTTCTAGCGTGGATCGAATGAATGCACCCCATATTCATCCGAACTGTCAAATTGGACAGCTCACAACTTAACTTTGATGAGAACGGCCGCTGGTTTTGGTGGTGCAAACCAGCTCAGAGAGGTTTCGCATCTAATCCATACAATATCATCTCAGTGTTTTGACTCATGCTGAGAAGATGAGATCTCACTTTCAAGTCCATGTAGGAACGATCTTTCGCGAGCCCGACATGTCACTGCTAGGAGAGCGTAGCCATCGTCCTTCCAAGGCGAAGTACCGCCTCAGTTGCGGTCTCCACACTACGAGGGATCATGGCTTGGACAGCTCGATTGTCCCGGAAAAGGAAAGAGGTCTCTTGTGTAGTCGCAGGATTAGGTTTAACCTAATTGTTTCACGTG
Source organism: Corymbia calophylla (assembly GCA_014182845.1). Lineage (NCBI taxonomy): Eukaryota > Viridiplantae > Streptophyta > Magnoliopsida > Myrtales > Myrtaceae > Corymbia > Corymbia calophylla. The sequence goes on along the minus strand of CM024695.1, from coordinate 14,030,254 downwards.
AATCACATAGAGTTAACAATCGCTGTCGTTGATGATTAGTTCAGGTTCACCCTACAATCTCCAACCTTTTCCAGCTTCGTGTGGGCTACGCAAAAAAAATGGAAAGAAGAAACCCCAAGAATGATGTTTTAAGTGGGGAAGGAAAGAAAAGGGACTCTCATCTGAGAAACCCATATACTCTTTGTTGAATTTGCACACTTTTTTCGGTCAAATTCTTGAACTTTTGATTCGTCCAATAATGTGGATTATCACATAAATCAGAAGACTTTCTAAACATGTTTTCCAGTAAATCTTTGATGTTGAATACAATCGAAAAACCCTATCATTAAGTTCTGTTGATTAGATTTCACGAACACCGAGTTTCGGCTCCACCTTGCCCGACGAATCGTTTCGAAAGCTAGTGAAACCAGGCAAGAAATCGTTCCATATTGTCCATATCGAACCATGCCAAAGATGCGTCAACATTCACGGACACGATCCCAAAATCATTCCCTCACGCAAGGTCGAAGAATTCGCATTAGGAATAGGGAGCGCGAGGGACGAAATCTTAGCCGTGACCCATCATACCTTACCACCGAATAAAACCATACAATCCCAAAAAGGATTAGAAGAACTTGCAGGAAAAAGATCTGCTCATCCTGATATCAGCTTTAACAGAAACCGACTGTGCAAGCTCAATGATTGACAATTTAATAGGAAACCAAACAACCCAAGTGTCAAACATCCATAAGACAAACAGAGGGGTACCGACTGGCCATTCGCAAGTTACTATCGGAATAAATTAAAGTTTCGATGATCTCAAAAAAGATTGGCTTCCAAGGGAAGGAGACCAGGGATTTGTCACTTTTGGACCGCGACCGGCTCTATTATCTTAAGCCTATTTAGGCCTTGTCCTCTTGCGCCGATGCGTGTGATCCGTCGCTTTCGCGGAGTGATCGGCTGAATCCAGGAAAGATACGGGTTTTAACTTAAATCTAATGTGATGGTCAGTCCACATTGCATCACATTTTTGCATTATGCTGCGGATAAATCGTATTATAAGGGGCGAGGCTGAGTCATTTTTCCAACCCGGGGTACCCCACCAAAAGTAGGTCTCGCGTTGGCACCCAATGAGGGGAGTCAGGGTGTTTTCGCTCGTCATCGTCCATTGATTTCCCGTTCCTTCATCCTCTCGCAGCTTCTCCACATGTTTGAATTCAGAATGATGTTTGGTCAAGGGAAGGTCGATGGGTAGGTGATAGGAACCTTGTCCCGATAAAGAACGCCTGTTGGGCCGCCTGTTTTCTACAGGTAGAGATGTGGAGACAGTTTGGTTCGAAGCAGTGTCGGGTTCTTTATGCTTGGACCGGATAACATGTCGGTCGCTCGACTCGAGTGTCGTTCACTTCAGTCAAGCTCATCTCTTGCGTCTTTCCTGAGTACCATGTCGTGCGGTGGAACTCTGTGAAAGTAGATGAGTTGCTATTCTATCTGAAGAGGGTTCACCGTGTTATACGTAAGAAATACTAAAACAATCATACCAAGAACATGATGAGATTGCTACTCGAAATTAACCAGCCAGACGCAAAGGTACCGATTTCCTTTTGGAACGGTTGCTGAAATGCACTCACAAACTAATGATGTAAAATCCTCATAAGTAAAACAGAAAGGAGAACATTACAATGACAAGCCAAAGGCAGAGAATTTCTTCGACTAACCATGCCTGCGGCTGAAAACACTAGCTTCAGTTGAAATAGGACGATGACATGAGGCCATGAACGATTTCTTCACGAGTTCAACTCATAGATACCTTTGTTCTTCTCTCTAACATGATTCACAGAGGTAAAATAGAAGTGATGAGGATTTCCACGCAACAGCAGAAGCCATCCATAGTAGTGACTGCAACATCAATAGCACTTTGCCATGTGATCTTGAGATTGAGATTGTCATCTGATGCCAATAAAGAATAGAAGCATTAGGGCCTCAGATGACATTAAATGGAGTTCCGCATGACTTCTTAAGAAAAAAAAGTCTTGTGCAACAAATGTATGACAGAGGAATATCATCCATGTCAATATCAAATTATATCTCAGCTTTGAAACCATCAGATGAGCTTAATACAATTTTTTGCAAGACAGATGGAAGTAGGTAGATCCAGTAAAATTTGTCAGAGATGACTGTCAGTTAACAGGAATGTCAACCATTCTAGTTCTTCTCTTTTCTTTTTACCAGCATCGTCCCTTGATGGACGGCCAAACCGTGTCATCTTCCAAATATAGTGACCATCCACAAAAATTGTAGACCCCACCAGGGGGTCAAAGAAGCACCTATCCACTACCAGGACAGATATGATACTTTTATGGGTTGAACATTTCAATGAAATTTGCTTCAAATGAATATATAAGAAACCCAATATTCTGAGCTGAAGTCAAAACCAAACCAAACTAGAAACAAAAACTTGAACCTGACATTGAAATTGACTTTGTCAGTCTGGCTTGAACCTTTTCCAAATCAATAAATTCAATTTGCATGAAAATATCCTAATTATCCACCTGTTGTACATATCTATACACAATTGCAGAGAAGTATATAAAACTATCACACAGGAAATACATTTTAGACTACTCCTAAAAGAGCACATTTGTGCACATGGATGCAAAAAGTGCTGATACCCACTCAATGATGATATAAATATGAAACAAGTACATCTAAAAAGCTCTAAGAATGTCATCCAACATGACACTGAAAGGAAGCACCATAAGTCAAATAGAGCCTTTTCATGCTAACCATAAAGACTCCAGTTTCTAAGACATATGCATGCACTCATCCGCCATTTCCAAATGTGCATGTCTATAATGCTTGGCAAGCACAGTATGGACTTGCACATACCTGAACACTCAAGAAGAAAATTAAGAATACAATTTAAAAAAAAAATCATTAAACTATTGATTAATGTGAAAACAAGCAAGAAGTTTGCTATGAATTTATTAATGTAATCCAAACTGCTGCTCTCTAAAATTAAGCAAACATATGTGATTTACACCACTGGAACAAGGGTCAAGTTTCTAGCCAATAAGATTTAATGCTCTATTAGACCAGCTTCAGCTCTCAAAACACAAATAAAACTTGAACAACTCAAATGTGAACACTCAAAGTGGCAGCTCACTGCAGCTGTTGGAATGTAGATCTTAGATTGATATCCCTATCAAAACCATAAAACAATCTTGGAAAACTTGAAGATGGGGGGGCACAATGGTCAAGCAGCTCCACTCTATTTAATTAATCAACAATGTCGAAATTACAATCATAAAATGATACACCTGTATAGGTAGGAATCAGAGTTAACCATTATTCAGATCTTAGCGGGCATGTTACCTCCAAGAGAAGAGATGCAAGGCTTTCCTTAATGGCTCACTCCTCATTGATAAACAGAATTTTTTACTTTTGAATCAATGACTTCGCATTTACCAACCACCTAAGATGCTCCACCCGTTCTTTGTTCCTCATGTATTCATGCAAGAAAGCAGACATCTCGCTGTTTACTCCCCTTGTCTCCAAGAACTCCTGAAAAGTATTTCGTAGCTCTGCATTCAACTTCCTGTATGGAAAATGAATCCAAGAGGATGCAATCGGTGATGCTAATCTCCTTTAAGACAAATCTCAGCTATATTTGCAAGGTGGAAAGCAAAGAAGTAAGAACAGCACAATGGAACTTGGAATGAAATTCAAAACTAGAAGATGCTCATAAAGCAAAAGATCTTACCTAAAACAATAAACCTCCAAGAATAGAGGAAAAATATCTATATCAGTAAATTTCACCTCATCAAAGTTTGTTATATAACATACCTAGAATCAGGTCCCAGGTAAGGCCATGAATGCATCTTCTCCTGCATTTCATTTCTAAATAGGTAAACATTCCGAATCTCCAAAGAGTCTGGCCATGCTGAGCATAGAAACTCCAGCATCCCACGACCATCCCCTTTAGATACATCAACCAGTAAGCTTATATGCAGACGCATATCTTGACGAGAGTTGTCTTCTCCGGGTTTTTGAACAAGTACAGCTGCATCAAATGAGGTTGCTTCAATTTTAATATTTTCTCCATCACCAAAATTCCCTCTCAGTGTGACCCACCGTTGACCTGGCTGATCTTGAATGGTAAAGGAATCGAACTTTGTAGGAGGCTATAAAATCACCAAAGAGTAGAAACAGCAGAAGTTACAATAAAGTCGCAATTTTTTTAATATCAGTGAGACAATATCAGACTATATCCTACGTCCTTGTTTAGCACAACCAGAACACTGGAAATTACTATCTGCCACCACCTTATGAACAAAGTAATTCCAATATTGTCGCTAGAGATTATGTTGTTCCCCCAAAGACAAAAGTCATGGCAAGACAACATGTTGGTTGATCTTCACAGTGACTGAGTTTAGATAGTCCTCCAAGTAAACTCGATCAATCCAATCCATTTCAATCTCTTAATGTTATCTTTCGCTTTACTGAGAGCTAGTAATTTGTTCAGAATTACTGATTCACTTTCAGACACCTCAAAACGAAATATCACGCGCATCACTTCGACTGGCATAAGCATTTCCCACTGGGACATGGACAGAGTTCTTCATGTCACAGTCAATAAGCGAGGAAAGAATCAGAAGATATGCACCAGCATCCTCTTATCGCTAAGACAGTAACTGTATTAGTATGCATTACGAATTTCGAACTTCCTAATAACCCGATGAATTCCAGCTGCCCCAACACCGCCAATCGCCAAGCTAACTTCGCAAGAAGAACAAAAATTGCAGGCCACCCTCAAACAGACAAGAACGTGTTAATCCCACTGACTCGTGCGCTCATTACTACTCATTCACTCAAGAAAAAACGTCCCTTTTCCCCTCCTTTTCCACCCAATCGCGCAAGAAACAAACAGAAACTCAGGCCACAAGAGAGGGAAAAGAACCAGCCCAGTTCACCTCAGGGACAGGGTACTCCGACTCCAGCTCGATCCGGCTGTCGAGTATTCTGAGGATGTGAGCATCGAACGGCGACTTGACGACGTTCTCGGCGGAGTATCGTCTCCCTTGAGTTTGGAAGGGTGCGTTTTGCGGCGAGAATGGAGGTCGTCGTTGTTGGCAGCGAAAGCTTGGGAAGGTTGTGGGGCCGAGAAGCGATCTCCGAACCGAACGCGCGAGGCGGGAGCAAGGAGACGCCATTTTCGCTCTGGACTCTTCGAGTTCGACACCGCTCGCCGGTCGCGAGGAGGAGGAAGACGGCTGCTGATTATTCGGAGCGGGGAGGATGAAGAGCTGGGCGGGCCGACCCGGGCCCGCTTACGTGCTGGATCGGCCCATTGAAGTTCTCTAAGGGGTCAAAAGGCCCAAGGTTCTGTCTTTTTCACAATGAAGGTGGCAAGCAATACAGCAACAGATTATTTGAGTTAAAGGCCATAGGAAGTGCCCATTTAGGAGGCTCAAGGCCCATTTGGGAGAGCATTTTCAATGTCTTTTGGACCTCCAAAAGCCCTTGGGCTAAAGTCGAGACATTTAGTTGCACAATCCCAAGGACCCTTTGAGCTAAAGTCGAACATTTCCAAAATCTTTTTGACCTAATACAACTCTTACCCAACATTCAGTTTGAGCATTTTTCGAAACGCTGCTTCAGGGGTAATTGAATTTTTTCCCTCCAACTTTGCCTTTACTGATATTTTTGTATTCCTGTCTTGCCTTTGGTCAATTGCTCATCTTTGCTCTCCAACACTATTCCTCCAAATCTAAGTTGCTGAGGATCAACAGTTGTGGGTCTGTCTCGAGTGAGGTCTGGAGGGTCGCAAGACTATCTTGAGACTCACTTGAGATGCGGGTTGAGGGCCGCTAAGGGTCACGAGAGGAAGAGTGGCTAAAAATCAAGCAAGACTCACTAACAATAGTCTTTGGTCGTTGGTCAATGCTCGCCTAGTCGATGCTCGCGTGAGGCTCGTCGGCCTTTGTCTCTAGCTCGTGCAAGGCTCTGTGGATATTCAGTAGCTCTACCCTGTCTTTCCTCTTTTATTTATTTTACTTCATTGCTTTATAAAAAACTTGTACTAAAGTCAATTATCCAAATGTTGTTTGTTTTGAGAAGATATTGAGTTCAACAACAATGGAGAAATGCTTTCTCCAATACTCTCCCTAACACATCTGCAATGACAGAATTTGTAAGTAAAATCAAGGTGATGTCGGTAACCTTGCTTGAGGCTTGTGTTTAACTTTGTAGGTCAAATTTGGCAAGCCGGCAAGCTACCCAGCAAAGATTATGTTTATTTTGTATGATTAAGCTTTCATTTCGATAAACGGCCGCATTAAGACATTGCCCATTAATTACCGTCGCGTTACATTGATTTTCCTCAATGAATTTTTCGTCGTATTTGGCTAGTGTTTATTGAATGAAATAAGGACAGCCTTTCGTGTGAGGCGTATGGGGCGACTACCGACGAGTGCAAAGATCTTGTGGTTCCAAGGATTTGCCATAAGAAAACACAAAGTGCTGGATACTTTAGGTACCAAAACTTACATAGGGAGACACTTAGGGCCTATTTGGTAATACTTTCGGGAATAATTGATTCTGTTCTTTTGTTCTCGGGAGCGGATTTGGAACAAAAATGCGTTTGATAAATTTTTTGTTCCGAGGAATAGATTTAGGCTTCATTCGTTTCACGGAAAATAACTTTCAAGAAAATGTTTTCAGATTTTCCGACGTTCGTTTCACGGAAAATAAATTCATTGGGGAAAATATTTTCCATGAACGAAAAAAAGTCTTCTAAAGTGAGGGAAAATATTTTCCACTTTTCAAGTTGGGGAAATCATTTTCCACATTCACTCTCTCCTATCTCACACCCCTATTAGTCCTCACTTCTTCTTTTTTATTTTTTAAATCAATTTTGTTTTCATAAATTCGAATTTTTTGTTATTTTTTAATAAAATCGATTTTTTATTACTTTTTTTTTTTTTCTTTTTTTTTTTTTTTGTTTCTTTCTTTTTGCTGTTTTTCTTTTCGGCCGGTCGCTGCCACAGCAACGGCGGTGACCGGCGACAGGCGAGCCGAGCTCGCTAATCTAGCAAGGTCCGACCCCAAGCCTTGCCGCCGTGCAGTAACGCTCGGGCGTTGCCGATCTAGCGAGGCCCGAGCCTCACCGCCTCGCTGGTGAGCTGATCGAGTGAGCTCGAGGCGTGGTCGACCGCCGGCCGTGACCGGCCAAGGAAGGAGAGAACACAAAAAAAAAAAAAAAGAAAAAAAATAATAATCAATTTTAAAAAATAATAAATAACGATTTTTAAATAATAAAATAATAAAAATCTATTGAAAAGAGTTTATAAAGTAAAATATTTTTCTAAGCGAATAGAGGAAAATATTTTCCACTTCAAAATCAAGTTTCACCCAAACATAGGAAAATAGCTTCTTGAAAAATATTTTCAGGAAAAGTAACATTTTCCATAAACAAACGGAGCCTTAGAGTAGAATTAGGAAGCAAAAAAAAAGTTCTTCTCGCTCCCAGAACAATTCGAGAATCATTTTTTTTTTTTTCTCTCTTTTTTCTCTGCTCTTTTTTTCCCTCCCCTTTCTTCTTCTTCTTCTTCTTCCTCCCACCCCATCACGCCCCATCGCCGCTCCGCCACCGCCGTTGGTGAGCGGCTGGGCGAGGTTCGGCGAGCTTGCCAGCGCCTCGCTAGGCCAAGGTGAGGCTCAGCCTCGCAGATCTGCGTGAGGCCGAGCTTCGCCGGGCTGGGTGAGCCTCGCTCGGCCGCCACCGACGAGGCTCGAGTATGCCCAGGTAGCGCGAGGCCGAGCCTCGCCTGATCGCCATCGGCGAGGCCTAGCCTTGTGCCACCTAGGCGGGCTCGAGCCTCACTGTTGGCGGCTGGGGGAGGCTCTGGCGAGCTCGCCAGACCGCGCCCGACCACTCGCTAGCCACCATCGGTGGCATTGGCCAAGAGGAAGAGTGGGAAAAAAAAAAAAAAAAAATTATAACAAAAAGTACTAAAAATTAAAAGAATCAAAAGATCAAATTTTTTTATCCAACGCATTTCTGTTTTTGGAGTAAAAATTTTGGACAGTTATTAAACGCCTTCAAATGTTTAGAAATTGTTCTCGGGAACGAGAATAAAAAAAATAATTTCTGAGTAGAAATTGTTTCCGAGAAACGTAAAACATTACTATACGGGCATTTAAGTGCCAAAAGTTCGAAATGTATACTTAAGTGTCAAAATCGGAGAAAAATTGATCATTTAAGTGCTAACAACAAGAAATTTCGGCCAAACTGTTGACATAACATTTTTCAAACGAGTTGAGCTCAAAACAACGTTGTTTTGGGTCTGACGTGGCTTTTAATTTAAATATTAATTAAATTGAATTAAAAAAATAAATAAATTTATTTAAAAAAAAAAATAGAAGGGAGAAAGTTTAGCAAGGGCTACACAACACTTGCCGCTGCCACCCACCATCACCAGGAAGGGCCGACGTTGGCTGGGTGAGTGTTGACCAAGGTCGGCGATGATGGCGGGGCGATGGTGACAAGAGCTATGGAGCCCTCGTTGAACCCTCTTCCTTCCCTTAGCCCTCGTCGAACTCTCTCCCTTCCTTTTTAAAAAAAAAATAAATGAATTCAATTTTAATCTAATTTAATTAATATTTATACTAAAAGCCACGTCAGTGCTAAAATGATGTTGTTTTGGCTCTTTTTGCTGACTCACCTTTCCAATGTCATTTTGGATCTTCTTTGCTGCCTCAACTTTCAAGCGAGCTACGTAGGTGACTTATATTATTAATAATAAGACATGTCAGATTTTCGGTACCATTCGTTGGACTTGACACTTTAATGTTATAATTTACAAAAAAAGTAGTACTTAAATGTATATTTCGGAACTTTTGATACGTGTTATCTTGTGATAGGTTTGTACTTGTATTGTACTTTTGCCGAAAAACACACTACAGTTATGATTCAAATGCAGGGTTTGGAGGAGTAGGATAAAGTACGATGTTGTTAGGGAGGATTGGATGAGCACTTTCCTCGTTTCCTTCTATGGGCCCGTTTGGTTCAACTTTTGGGGAATGCATTTGCATTTTCCCAAGTATCTTTAGCTTAATAGGTGTTTGGTGAAAGCAAAAGTGTTTGGCAAAATTGAGTTTTCCGAAATGATTTTGGTGTAAATACCGTTTGGTAAACTTGCATCTACAAATAGCTTTTCTTTTCTTTTAAAAAAAAAATTTGAAACGGGTTGGTGGCCGGCCAAATTTGGCCACTGGCGTCGCTGTCCGGTGGCTAGATTTGGCCGGCGGCGACGCTGGGTCGCGCAAATCCAAGCGTTACGCCGAGGTTGCGACCTCCGGCGACGACGCCCTGGGTTCGCACGACCCGGGCGCATCGCCGCCGGAGGTCGCGACGCTTGGGTTCACGCGACCCAGGCGTCGCGCCGCGACCTTCGACCTTCGGGGGCGATGCCTGGGTTCGCGCGACGCCATGACCTTCGACCTTCGGCGGTGACGCCTGGGTTCACGCGACCTAGGCGCGTCATCGCTGCAGGTCGCGATGCTTGGGTCGCGGGAACCCAGGCATCGCACGACCCCGGCTACCTCGGGCGACAATCGTCGGAGTTCGCGTGACCTTCGACGGCGATCACTGGGGTCGCGCGACCTCTGCCGGCGGTTGTCGGGGTCGCCGCCATCGGAGGTCGCGCCCAGCAGCGATGGCGGCTCCACCTTCATGATTTCTTAAAAAAAAAAAAGAGTCAAAGAAGGTTGACTTGCATTCTTGAAATGCTGAAAGACCGCATTGAGCTTTCAGCATTCCAAATGCCAGCATTTGGCTAATGGAGTTTCCAAATACTAAACCAAACACTAAAATTTTTCCCAAGGGACTTTGGGGGTTGAAAAGTCATTTGGGAAAGCTGAACCAAACGGGGCCTATATTAGCTTTTAAAAAGTGAGATTTTATGAGATTACTGCTAGTTATTTTAAAAATTTAAGATATTAGATGTGTTTAGAATGTGTGATTTTGTAAGACCACTGCCAATTCTTTTAAAAATTTAAGCTGTTAGATGAGTTTAAAACATGAGATTTTTGGGATCACTGCCAACTATTCTCAAAGTTTAAACTATAAGATAAATATGTAATTTAATATTTAACATTATTAGTCTTTAGACATGAGATGGATTTAATTGATGAGACATATGGGGTTTGGAAAAATTTAAATTTAGAATCTCCTACTATGATATCATATGAGATTCTGTGGAACTAAGTTTCAGCTATTATCTAAAAGTATTGATTATATTTAATTATTTTAACACATAATAAATTCTCCCCTCCCTTCGTGCTTCATTGACCTAAAGTCTTTTCCCAACGAAGCTCAGGGTCCCTTTCCAAGTTCTAGTTCTGTTGAGCTTAGGCGGCAATTTCGCAAATTCAAGGTAAGATCCGATATACGTACTCAGTTCCTACTTCAGCAGTGTTTGGTCTCAGCAAATCTTTCCCTTCAGAAGTGTTTTCTGTATGTAATACGTTGTTTCATAATCTGGATTTCAACTTTGAGGTTTTTGAGCGCTGATTTGATGATCTACTTCCAGATCTGGACTTGATAAAACGAGGCCGAGCTGTTGTTTTGGAACGGGGACGTCGGAAATGTTGATGCCACCGAAAGACGAGTTGCTTCACATTTGGGAGGTGTGGGACGACAATCTAGAGCAGGAATTCGCGTTAATCCTCCAAGTTGTGGACAGCTTCAATTATGTCGCAGTGGATACCGAGTTCCCTGGAGTTGTTTTTTGTCCGCTGGGGAATTTCAAGAACATCAGCGACTATAACTACCAGACTCTAAAAGATAACGTCGATAAGCTGAAGTTGATCTAATTGGGTCTCACGTTTTTGGATGAGAAGGGGAACTTGCCCACTTGCGGCACAGACAGGTACTCCATTTGGCAGTTCAATTTCCGCGAGTTTGACATAACCAAGGACAAGTTTGCTGGCAATTCAACTGAGTGGTTGTGCTACTGCGGCATTGATTTCAAGAAGAATACTGAGAAGGGGGTTGACGCGGTGCGCTTAGGCCACCTCCTGATGTCCTCCAGGATTGTTGGGAACGGTGGTGTTAACTGGGTTACCTTTCATGGCAGGTAAGCTATGGACTTGTTAGAGTTGCCTGATACGCAGGCGGAGCTTTTCAAATCGATCAATATGTATTTCCCCATGGTGTACGACATCAAGCATTTGAAGTTCTGCAACAGTCTTCACGGCGACTTGAATGAGCTTGCTGAACTGTTGGAAGTTGAGAGGCTTGGTGTGTGCCACCAAGCCGGGTCTGACAGCTTGCCCGCGGCTTTTACTTTCCGGAAGTTGACTGTTTCTTCAATGGCTCCACGGAAAAGTACGCTGGTGTATTGTACAGCCTTGGTGTCGAGGATGGAGAGAGCACTGACTAAATGAAGATAACTTGGGTAAGATCTGGTGAATATTAGTGGACTACTTGCAGGTGAGAGTTCTAGTTCTCTCTGTAAACCTTTGCTAATTGTCACGTTACAGTATGAATTGCTTCTATGTTCATAATTTATGGATGTTCACCTCCATTTAAATTCATTGCGTCGACAATTCTAGTATCCTTTATTTTGATTTCTTGATGTAATGATTTGATGAAAAGTACATTTACATAGTTAAAGAAAATATCACATAGGTCTGTTATTCCATGTCGGCCACCCATCGCTCCATCAATTGATCGCCATGTGTCCACGCTGAGTGCACTTTTTACCTTTTACTCTCTCCCCTCCGTCACTCTCTTCTCCGTTATTATCTCTCCCCTCTCCGTTACTCTCTCTATCCACTTCTTTGCTACAGTCCCTCTCTCCCTCTTCTCTGTTTTGCCGTGACCGAAGCTCATGCTATCCCTTTCTCTCCAGCATCCAAGGTCAGCTTTCTAGAATTTCTAATTGGGGCCGAGCATCACCCTCTCCCTCTCCCTCTCTTCCTCCATTTTCAAGTTCTTCCACAGTTGCGTTTTCTTCTTTGTTTCCGGCCACTGTCACTCCCTCCTCTTCATTTGACATCACTGATCATTTTTATTTGGGAAAATTGCCAAAAAAGTCTTAAACTTATTGCAATCGTGCCAATTCAGTTATAAACATACTTTTTTTACCGATTCAATTTTAAACCTTTTGCGATTGTGTTAATTTATCCATCCGGCCAAATTTGGCCGGCGAGGCTGAGGTGGATGCCGGCCAGCACGAGCAATAATATTTTAATAATATTTTTTATTATTTTTCGATTTTTTATTTTCTGAATTTTTTATTATTTTTCTGTTTTTTTCCTTTTCTTTTTTGTCTCTTCCTCCCTTGCCCTCACCCCTCGCTGGTGGTAGTGGCCGGAGCTCTAATGAGGCTTGCCGACCACTGCGCGAGGCCGCCTCACCGCGGCCCGTGTCCGACTACCCACCCTTGCTAGCGGCCTCACCCAGACTTAGGGGAGGCTTGGGGGCCATAGTGAGGCTGGCCTCGCCTAGATCTTGGCAAAACCACCTCACCTAGGTCTAGGAGAGGCCGCTGGCGAGGATGGGGAGTCAAATGGGGGCCACGACCCTCGCCGACGGCCTCGCCCGGCACTGGGGAGGCACAGGGGGCTGCGGCAAGGCTGGCCTTGCGCCAGTGCAGGAGAGGCCATCGAGGGTGGGGAGTCGAATGGGGGTTGTGACCCTCGCCGGTGGCCTCGCCTAGATCTGGGGGAGGCCTGGGGGCCGTGGCGAGGCGGCTTCACCTAGATCTGGGCGAGGCTAGCCTCGCCATAGCTGGCCACGGGCGAAGGTGGCCTTGCTCGTGGTTGGTGAGGCCATGGCGGGCTTGGGCAAAGGTTGCCATGGCCTTGCTAGCCACGGGCAAGGCCTCCTTCACCCGCGCCGGGCCATGGCAAGGTTGGCCTCACTTAGGGGGTGAGGTTGGCCTCGCCGTGGCCCCCAAGCCTCGCCCGGTCAGGCGAGGCCGCCGGCGTGGGTGGCCGGTCCGACGGGGGCCGCGACCCTCGTTGGCCGCCGGCGAGGGCCGCGGCCCTCGCGCAGTGGTTGGCAAGCCTCGTCGGAGTTGGCCAGCCACTGCCGTTGGCACGGGGGAGGCCAAGGGAAGGAAGAGACAAAAAGGAAAAGGAAAAAAAACATAAAAATTTAAAAAATAATAAAAACTTTGAAAAATAATTAAAATATTATTAAAATATTATCGTCGACATCCACGGCATCTACGTTAGCTTATGCCAGCCAAATTTGGCCAAATGGACTAAATTGGCACAATCGCAAAATGTTTAGGATTGAATCGGTAAAAAAAAAGGTTTATGACTGAATTGACACAATTGCAATAGGTTTATGACTTTTTTGGCAATTTTCCCATTTTTATTTTGATATGCAAGTGTATATGTGTGTAGGACATATTTAGTAGAGAATGAGCAAAGGACAAGTATGATGGTTCAAGGGATATAGGAAATGGAATTGAGAAAATGTTGTTTCATTGATTTAACATAATGGTCTTACATAGTTATAGGAGGAGATGTTGGTTTTGGTGAAGGAGCGCATGGGATATGGATTTTGGTTTAGCTCCTCCCGCTCTTGGTGGAGGACTACTCCCCACACAATTACATGAATGAGTAGAAGCACTATTTATAGATCAACTCCACCGACCCTCTCCCACAACTGTTGACTTATTTTACAAGATTTTTCTAGTCCAAGTTGCCGATATCTTCAAGTCTCGGTCTTTGACAACTTCTCAATTTGAATTCCTCTAAATTGCTGCCCACGTAGTCTTCACCTTGCAGCCACAATTGACTTGTCTTTGAATGCTTGAGAATCTAGTGGACTCTTCTAGACAGCTTCCTTTGCCGCCCAAATACTAGATTTTTTTTTGTAAGATTTTTATAGACTGTACTAACAAATGCCCATCCAAAAGACTAGAAATTGGATCACAAATTCCAACTCTCCTCTTGATCCAATTTCGTTTTATTCCCAACATGTTTTATATCGTCTCGAACTTGGGTGGAAATTCTTCTTATAGTTTATATCCCATTCTTTTTCACAAACTTTGCTTCAAAAACCCTCCGATCCTTTCGTGGTTGATCAGCTGAAACACCTGCATCTTTCTTACTTTGCATATCTTTCTTCAACAATGTCCCATATGTCTCAGGCCATCAAAATTGTGAGGCACATTTATCATAGCTTTGAAATTGGAAATATAGTTAAGTGTTTTTTTCTAACTTTGGCTGGTTCTAGTTCTAGCTCTGGCTTTGGCTTGAGCCCAGGTTCTAGTTCTGGTTTTGATTTTAGTTGTGTATGGTGAGGACAAACAAACTCCCAACACATCTTGAACTTGCCTGGCTCTAATGACAATGCTGAAAATTTGGATTGTGCGGAAGCATGGTTTTGATATTGTTAGTAATGTGCAAATGTATATGTATGCAGTATGTATTTGGTAGATGATGATCAATGGTGATTTGAATGGTTGAATGACTGATTTAAATGAGGATTGCATATTTGAGCAACTTCTGCAAATTCGGATTTCTGTATGCACTGTTCTGTGATGGCTGTTTTCAGGTCTTAGATTTCGTTTTTTGACTTTGATGCCTTTTATACTTTTGAAGTGCCCTCGATGATCTTCATTTTGATATATTACACATCCCGAACAGACATTGTTTACTACCTGAATTTCACTCTGCAAGTCGCGGATCTATTCTGAAAAAAACTGCAGAAATCTGATTTTCAAGGTTTTACCCGATGTTGGCAATTTTGTCCATTTTTTTTTACTGATTTTTGTGTTGAGATCTAGACTTAGGTTTCTTCCATGAATGTTTCACGAAATGGTGTTGACTACGACATATATATTTTTTGGAATTTTCAAAGTAAGTTTAGTGGGTGAAATCCTTCATAAATTGTCATTAAGTCATTCTGCCCCTGATTTTATCCGATTTTAGCAATTTTGCCAGTTTTGCACAGATTTTTGTGTTGTGATTCAGAAGTTGGTTTCTCCATGGAAGTTGTTCAAAATCACCTTGGTCATGACATATAATTTTTTTTATATTTTTTGAAGGACATTCAATAGTTGAAAACCCTAAAAAAATGCCCCAAACCTGTTCTGCCTTGTTTGTACTCGACTTGTGTTTGCTTAAATTTGCATGTTTAAATGTTTTTTCTTGACCAAGGTGTCTTATTGAAAAAAATGAATCCATTATCTTATGGCATATGGTATGCCTTAAGTGAACTTCGTTTGATCCTTTAGTTGCATGTCCATAGTCCAATTCAGAACTGACTTTGGCATGTTCATGAGTGTGCATACTGCATTTGCCATTTTTGTGTTGATTTGTGTGATTAGAGCTAAGCTTGAGAGCCTTCACGACTTAGAAACTTCATGTTTAGGTCTAATTACATAAAAATTCATGGGTTTTTGTCATGTCAACTAGTGGTAGAAATTCATTTTCATTCATGACATACCTTGCTGAAATTCTTTGTTAGTCTACCCTCTTATGGAAAATTTCCCATTTGAGCTCCTTAAAAGCCAAATTGTTGCATGAACCCTTTTAGATATCCTTAAGGGACTTACCAAGCTTTGAAATGGTGTATCATATGCCTCATTTGAACTTCATTTATTATGTAAAACCCATTTGTAAAGTTCATATTTCAATTCTGGAATTTAAAGCACTTGTCATGGATAAGGATTTGTCAAACTACTATCATACATGAATTTGTGTGATTTTTTGAGTGTTGGTTCAAGGCCAAATAACTTTCTCATATTTGTTCATTGCATTTAGCCTTAAGTTATACCTTAACATCTTGGTTTTCATGTATCATGTAGGTTGTTTGGCTAGTTCTTTTTCATGCATCATGTTTTGGCTTATATGATTGTGAATGGCACATATTGAATGATCAAAGTGATCCAGTGTTAGTTCAATAATTGTTTGATTAAGCGAGAAATAAGGTTTTTGGGTCTACATGCATATTTATTTTCAAATCATGCTGTGATTATTAAATGCATGTATAGGCATGATGCATGCACTCGTGGGACTCCTTGGGAAACACATGGAACCCGACTTAGGGGCTTATGGTCTTAGTTATCATGAGTAAATGCTAATGACAGCTAATTACCATAAGCCATGTCTAATAATGAGTGGGGAAACATTTTGTGACACGTTGCATGCACAACTTCAAGGGCCGACCTTGAGGTCAATTTGGGCAAATTGACTATTTCCTTCTTGATTCCTTGATATGTCTTGATTGTTTTTTGCATTCTTCAATGTTTGTTTTATATGTAAGTGAAGTTTTATCCATTTGTTTAGTTTTATGCTAAATCTAGAATAGGTTCAAGAAGTCAATTCCAAAGACGGTGAAAGGACGATGTCCATTCTGACCTTTTTTTGTTTTGTTTTGTAAATGGTGAGTGGTCAATGTCCATTTCGACCCATTTTTTTGTATCATTCATTCATTACCCGATATATGTCTCGGGTTTTCTCTTGTGTTGTATAAAAACTTGACGATGTTGGAGTTTTTTCTTTTCTTTCCTTCTTTTCGTTCTTTTTAGGATTGCATGGTTAGGTTTTATTTGCTTTCCTTAAACTATTCTCGGGTGTTTACTTCCCGTCTTGCGCTTTTAATTTCGATTTTTTGTTTTTGTTTTTCTTTTTGAGCAAAATTAGAATGGCACAAAACTGATATCTACGCATGATCACTTTTTCTTTTTTTTTTTTGTAATGAATGGCATGAGAACGTAAAAAAGACATGCATGATCACCTTAGGTAACACAATAACTGTTAGGTACATAAAGAGGTTTAATAGCAATATTAACGTAATCTAAGTCTCCCAACCCTATAATCTTTGGTTACGTGGATATTGAGGGATCGCTCCCAAACCTTGGTTGGGCTTTCTAGCCAGCTCCCAAACATGAGGCTAGTGGTGACTTCTAGATGTCATATTAGGTTGTTTAATTACAACTAATAAAATGAACTCGTCGTGTGGAGTATGGATCTCATAGAGCACTCACCATGGTTTAATATACTCAATGAGATTAAGCCAAATGATGAAGTGATGCCATCTTTGGTGTGTACAACTTTAAGAGAGCTACCATGGTAAGAGTACCCCTAAATTTGTCCTTCATACTCGATCTCCTTTTTAAGGTGCATTGTACGTGTGGAAGTGAGTCACAACACTCTTCTGCTATTGTGTGGGATATGGGTTTAGGATAACCCGTGTTTGTGTAGACCTCAACCTCAATGGGCCGAAGCCAAAGGTGAGATGACTCAAGTTTTAGCTCGCGAGAAAATATGCCTAAATTCCATCACTCCCAACACCGATTGTCGCCGAGGGTGGGTGTGACTAGTGAAAGCCAAATGTGAGTTCTGATGGATTTTTAAAGGGAGTGGATTTGTGAAGTCAAGTTAGACATTGGGTATGTTAGAATTGTCATCTATATGGTATTTTATACAAAGATATATGCTTGATAGGAAATGAGTTAATACCATAATGTGTATTTCGTACTACTTATGCATGAGACGACCAATAAGAATTGGCAAAAGTATTGATCTCTACTTTTTAAGCCTTGTGAGATTTTTGAGGATAAGAGTTCCTCAATCAAGTGTTCTCACGACTCCTACTTATTCTCAAAATTTCTATTCAATGTTTGCTATCTTAGAATGTTGTCAATGATCATGGATTGATTTGATTTAATGGGACATTTATAGAAAAGCATATTGAATTGAAATAAAAGTTTTAAGGGAAGAGGAAGATCATTTTGTTCTTGATATCACAATCTATTTTGTATTCATAGATCAACCAATTATGATTATCTATGTTTAATTGTAATTGTAAATATATATATACTTAAAGAGATCAAGAAAGGATTTAAATGTGACTAATTAATCTAGGATACAACATACAGGATCTACTCTTAATGGTTATGTTCAATTTGAGCTACTATATATTCGTAATAGATGTATGGCAATGAGCTCTCAAAATATGCTGGTTGCATAGATTAGAAGCAAGAGTTATATTTAGCCCATCATAAACGAGAGGGAGATGATGGGCTTTATGGTAGTTTGGTCACCCACATTGGGCTGACCCAGCTAGTAACTCAAAAAGGGCCCACAACTTATAAAATAAAAATAACTGCCATAAGGTAGTTAATAGTGGGTTATATTTCTTAAGTGAAAGAATGTGTTTTTCTTTTCATGAGAATATTAATCTGTGTTCCAAAAAAGAAGAAGAACAAAGAGAAAAACGCTCTCACTCACTAAGCCAAAGAAGTACTCTCTCTCATGATGTTGCAATAAGTGCACTTAATCTATAGAAAAACAATGTATATTTCGTTGCGTGATGTACGTTCTATCAGTGATTTTAAGTTTTCTTGAGCCCATTTCTCGAATGCAGTTTTTGCGTTACATGATAGTTTGAGATATGTAATTAGGAATTCGTTTTTGTCAATTTGGAGAGAGGGAAGGATTTAAGCTTGCGAAACCCGAGGCTGGAGAGCAAGGGGTAGTCATTGACGGTGAAGGAGGAGCCATTGATTGCCGCGATTTTGCTTGAGGGTGCAGAGGTCTTCGGTCTGGGAAACGACAGAATCACATGGTGCCCAAAAGATATTATTGGTGAGGCGAGGTTTCGTAAGATTGTGTAAATTGCTAAACTTAAGAAGATGGGCTATTCCTAGTTCGGTTCGGTAATCGAACGAACTGAAATAATCCAAAATGAAAAAAAAACGGTTATTTTTTTATTATTCAAATAAAAAATTGAACCGAATCGCACATACGTGACAATTCGATTTGATTTTTGACATCTCTCCCTCGCTTGTGGTTGATGAGGGTCCTTCAAGTTTTAGCCACGCCGGCACCACATAAGAGAGATAAAATAATAAAAAAGCCACGCTTGCATTTTTCATTAGTTAAATTAGATGGAATTAACAAAAGGACTTGATTGCATCACTTTGATAATTTTTAATACTTGATTGTATTTTTTGAAGTTTTTGGACTCAGTTACACTTTTATGACAAGTTTTAGGATATTTAGTACACTTTTCCTTTTTAATTTTTTCTTAAGATCAAAGTGTAAGACATGAAAAATTTCCAGTTGTATGCAAGATTAAGGGAGGCTATTACACTATAAGTCTGAAATGAAAATCATTGGGAAAAAGGGGATAGCAATGGAGTTAGAAGGAGAAGGCGTGGGCCTGCAACCACAGAAGTTGGTTATTGACCCTTTGGCTATCCTTATTGAAGGTGACTTACTCGCCTGCAACCAAATATCCCATCATGTTTTAAGGCGAAGGGCGGTTTCGTGTACGAAACTTAGCGGCCACATCGACAATGTCGGTTCATTTATGACACGTTGACCGCATTAAGTCAACAATTGTACTAGTGTTACTAATTGCTATCGACAAAACTGACTTGATGGCACAAATTGAGGAAGTTGGAGAATTTTAATGCATGATAAGAAGCTCAAAGGACAAAATTTTACAATCACGTAACTTTGAGAACTTGAATGTTCTCTAGAAAATGTACTTCTAAAAGGGTTACAATTGAAATTAAGTGATAATCTCCATTATGTAGAAAGTATCTAATCAGGATTTCGACCTTAACCCTTGATCCAAAGTTTCATGAAAAATGCCCATTTTTAGATGTATTATAGCAACAATGAAGTGGAGAATAATTTTGGGACTTAAAGTGCACATTTCCCTTTTTAACTTTCTCTCAAGATCATAGTGTATGATGTGAAAAATTTCTAGTTCTATGCGAGATTAAGGGTGTCTCTCACACTGTAAGTCTGTAACGAAAATCGTTGGGAAAAAAGGGGAAAGCAACGGAGTTGGGAGGGCATGCGCCCACAACCGTAGAAGGTGGTCGTTGACCCTTTGGCTACCCTTCTTTGAAGGTGACTCACTTGCCCACAACCAAATATCCCACCATCTTTTAAGGTGAAGGGCGGTTCTGCGTATGTAACTTAGTAGCCACATTGACAACGTCGGTTCATTTTATGACACGTCAACCATGTTAACAATTGTAATAGTGTTATTGATTGCTATTGACAAAACTGACTTGATGGCACCAACCGAGAAAGTTAGAGAATTTTAGTGCATGATAAGAAGCTCAAAGGACAAAATATCACAATTGACGTGACTTTGAGAACTAAAGTGTTCTCACAAAAGGGTTACAATTGAAATTAAGTAATAATCTCCATTGGATAGAAAGTATCTAATAAGGATTTCAACCTCAACCTCTTATCCAAAGCTTCATGAAAAATACCCATTTTTTTAGATGTATTATAGCAACAACAAAATGGAGAATAATTTTAGATTTTTAGTAGACTTTTCTGTTTTTAACTTTCTCTTAAGATCACAGTGTATGACCAGAAAAATTTCCAGTTGTTTGCGAGATTAAGGGAGGCTCTTACAGTGCAAGTCTGTAACGAAAATCGTTTAGAAAAAAAGAGAAAGCAATGGACTCGGGAGGAGAGGGCGTGGACTTACAACCATAGAAGGAGGTTGTTGACCCTTTGGCTGCCCTCTTGAAGGTGACTCACTTGCCTGCACCAGTTAGCCCGCCATGTTTTAAGGCGAAGGGCGGTTCTGCGTATGAAACTTAGTAGCCACATCGACAACATCGGTTCATTTTATGACACGTCGACCATGTTAAGTCAACAATTGTAATAGTGTTACTGATTACTATTGATAAAACTGACTTAATGACACCAATTGAGAAAGCTGGAGAATTTTAGTGCATGATAAGAAGTTCAAACCACAAAATGTCACAATTGACATGACTTCGAGAACTAAAGTGTTCGCTTGAAAGCTGAAAGAGTTACAATTGAAATTAAATAATAATCTCCATTACATAGAAAGTATCTATCAAGGATTTCAACCTCAACTTTTGATCCAAAGGTTTATGAAAAATATCCATTTTTTTAGATGTATTATAGCAAAAACAAAATGGACAATAATTTTAGGTCTTTTAGTGTAGTTTTCTCTTTCTAACTTTCTCTTAAGATCACAGAGTAAGACATGAAAAATTTCCAGTTGTATACGAGATTAAGGGAGGCTCTTAACTGTAAGTTTGTAATGAAAATCGTTGGGAAAAAGGGGAAAGCAATTGAGTTGGAAGGAGAGGGCAGGGGCTTGCAGCCGTAGAAGGTGGTTGTGGACCCTTTGGCTGCCTTTCTTGAAGGTGACTCACTTGCCTACAACCAAATACCCCACCATCTTTTAAGGCAAAGGGCAGTTCTGCATATGAAACTTAGTAACCACATTGACAACATCGGTTCAGTTTATGACACATCGACCATGATAAGTCAACATTTATTATAGTGATATCGATTGCTATTGACAAAATTCACTTGATGGTACAAATTGAAAATGTTGGAGAATTTCCATGCATTTAAGAATCTCGAAGGCCAAAATATCACAATCGATGTGACTTTGAGAATTAAAGTGTGCTCTTGAAAATGTACTTCTAAAAGGGTTACAATTGAAATTAAGTAATAATCTCCATTACATAGAAAGTATCTAATAAGGATTCCAACCTCAGCCTTTGATCCAAGTTTCATGAAAAATACCTAGTTTTTTAGATGTATTATAGCAAACGACAAAACGAAGAACAATTTTAAGACTTTCAAGGAACTTTTCCCTTTTTAACTTTCTCTTAAGATCACAGTGTTGACGTGAAAAATTTCCAGTTATATGCGAGATTAAGGGAGGGTTTTACACTATAAGTCTGTAACAATAATCGTTTAGAAAAAAAGGGAAAAGCAATAGAGTTGGAAGGAGAGGGCGTGGGCCTATAGCCGTAGAAGGTGATTGTTGACCCTTTGGCTGCCCTTCTTGAAGGTTACTCACTTGCCTGCAACCAAATATCCCGTCATGTTTTAAGGCGAAGGGCGGTTCCACGTATGAAACTTAGTAGCCACATCGACAACATCGGTTCATTTTATGACACGTCGACCATGTTAAGTCAACAATTATAATAGTGTTACTGATTGCTATTGACAAAACTGACTTAATGACACCAATTGAGAAAGTTGGAGAATTTTAAGGCATGATAAGAAGTTCAAACCACAAAATGTCACAATCGACATGACTTTGAGAACTAAAGTGTTCTCTCAAAAGCAAAAAGGGTTACAATTGAAATTAAGTAATAATCTCCATCACAAAGAAAGTATCTAATGAGGATTCAAACCTCAGCCTTTGATCCAAGTTTCATGAAAAGTACCAGTTTTTAGATGCATTATAGCAACAACAAAATGTAGAATAATTTTAAGAATTTCAAGGAACTTTTCCCTTTTTGACTTTCTCTTAAGATCATAGTGTATGACGTGAAAAATTTCCAGTTATATGCGAGATTAAGGGAGGGTTTTACACTATAAGTCTATAACGATAATCGTTCAGAAAAAAAGGGGAAAGCAATAGAGTTGGAAGGAGAGGGCGTGGGCCTATAGCCATAGAAGGTGGTTGTTGACCCCTTGGCTACCCTTCTGGAAGGTGACTCACTTGCCTGCAACCAAATATCCTGCCATGTTTTAAGGTGAAGGGTGGTTCCGCGTATGAAACTTAGTAGCCACATCGACAACGTCGGTTCATTTTTTGACACGTCGACCATGTTAACTCAACAATTGTAATAGTGTTACTGATTGCTATTGACAAAACTGACTTAATGACACCAATTGAGAAAGTTGGAGAATTTTAATGCATGATAAGAAGTTCAAACCGCAAAATGTCACAATTGACATGACTTTGAGAACATAAGTGTTCTCTCGAAAGGGTTACAATTGAAATTAAGTAATAATCTCCATCACAAAGAAAGTATCTAATGAGGATTAAAACCTCAGCCATTGATCCAAGTTTCATGAAAAGTACCAGTTTTTTAGATGCATTATAGCAACAACAAAATGTAGAATAATTTTAAGAATTTCAAGGAACTTTTCCCTTTTTGACTTTCTCTTAAGATCATAGTGTATGACGTGAAAAATTTCCAGTTATATGCGAGATTAAGGGAGGGTTTTACACTATAAGTCTATAACGATAATCGTTCAGAAAAAAAGGGGAAAGCAATAGAGTTGGAAGGAGAGGGCGTGGGCCTATAGCCGTAGGAGGTGGTTGTTGACCCCTTGGCTACCCTTCTTGAAGGTGACTCACTTGCCTGCAACTGAATATCCTGCCATGTTTTAAGGTGAAGGGCGGTTCCGCGTATGAAACTTAGTAGCCACATCGACAACGTCGGTTCATTTTATGACACGTCGACCATGTTAAGTCAACAATTGTAATAGTGTTACTGATTGCTATTGACAAAACTGACTTAATGACACCAATTGAGAAAGTTGGAGAATTTTAATGCATGATAAGAAGTTCAAACCACAAAATGTCACAATTGACATGACTTCAAGAACTAAAGTGTTCTCTTGAAAGCTGAAAGAGTTAAAATTGAAATTAAATAATAATCTCCATTACATAGAAAGTACCTATCAAGGATTTCAACCTCAACTTTTGATCCATAGGTTTATGAAAAATACCCATTTTTTTTAGATGTATTATAGCAAAAACAAAATGGAGAATAATTTTAGGACTTTTAGTGCAATTTTCTCTTTCTAACATTCTCTTAAGATCACAGAGTAAGACATGAAAAATTTCCAGTTGTATGCAAGATTAAGGGAGGCTCTTAACTATAAGTTTGTAAAGAAAATCATTTGGAAAAAAGGGGAAAGCAATTGAGTTGGAAGGAGAGGGCAGGGGCTTGCAGCCGTAGAAGGTGGTTGTGGACCCTTCGGCTGCCTTTTTTGAAGGTGACTCACTTGCCTACAACCAAATATCCCACCATCTTTTAAGGCGAAGGGCGGTTCTGCGTATGAAACTTAGTAACCACATCGACAACATCGGTTCAGTTTATGACACATCGACCATATTAATTCAACATTTATTATAGTGATATTGATTGCTATTGACAAAATTCACTTGATGGTACAAATTGAGAATGTTGGAGAATTTCCATGCATTTAAGAATCTCGAAGGCCAAAATATCACAATCAATGTGACATTGAGAATTAAAGTGCGCTCTTGAAAATGTACTTCTAAAAGGGTTAGAATTGAAATTAAGTAATAATCTCCATTACATAGAAAGTATCTAATTGGGATTCCAACCTCAGCCTTTGATCCAAGTTTCGTGAAAAATACCAAATTTCTTAGATGTTTATAGCAACGACAAAACGAAGAACAATTTTAAGACTTTCAAGGAACTTTTCCCTTTTTAACTTTCTCTTAAGATCATAGTGTATGACGTGAAAAATTTCCAGTTATGTGCGAGATTAAGGGAGGGTTTTACACTATAAGTCTGTAACAATAATCGTTTAGAAAAAAAGGGGAAAGCAATAGAGTTGGAAGGAGAGGGCGTGGGCCTATAGCCGTAGAAGTGATTGTTGACCCTTTGGCTGCCCTTCTTGAAGGTTACTCACTTGCCTGCAACCAAATATCCCGTCATGTTTTAAGGCGAAGGGCGGTTCCACGTATGAAACTTAGTAGCCATATCGACAACATCGGTTCATTTTATGACACGTCGACCATGTTAAGTCAACAATTATAATAGTGTTACTGATTGCTATTGACAAAACTGACTTAATGACACCAATTGAGAAAGTTGGAGAATTTTAATGCATGACAAGAAGTTCAAACCACAAAATGTCACAATTGACATGACTTCGAGAAATAAAGTGTTCTCTTGAAAGTTAAAAGGGTTGCAATTGAAATTATGTAATAATCTCCATCACATAGAATGTATCTAATGAGGATTCCAACCTCATCCTTTGATCCAAGTTTCATGAAAAATACCTAGTTTTTTAGACGTATTATAGCAACGGCAAAATGAAGAATAATTTTAAGACTTTCAAGGAACTTTTCCGTTTTTAACTTTCTCTTAAGATCACAGTGTATGACGCAAAAAATTTCCAGTTATGTGGGAGATTAAGGGAGGGTTTTACACTATAAGTCTGTAACGATAATCGTTCAGAAAAAAGGGGAAAGCAATAGAGTTGGAAGGAGAGGGCGTGGGCCTATAGCCGTAGAAGGTGGTTGTTGACTCTTTGGCTGCCCTTCTTGAAGGTTACTCACTTGCCTGCAACAAAATATCCCACCATGTTTTAAGGCGAAGGGCAGTTCCGCGTATGAAACTTAGTAGCCACATGGACAACGTCGGTTCATTTTATGACACGTCGACCATGTTAACTCAACAATTGTAATAGTGTTACTAATTGCTACTGACAAAACTGACTTAATGACACCAATTGAGAAAGTTGGAGAATTTTAATGCATGATAAGAAGTTCAAACCACAAAATGTCACAATGGACATGACTTTGAGAACTAAAGTGTTCTCTCAAAAGAAAAAAAGGGTTCCAATTGAAATTAAGTAATAATCTCCATCACAAAGAAAGTATCTAACGAGGATTCAAACCTCAGCCTTTGATCCAAGTTTCATGAAAAGTACCAGTTTTTTAGATGCATTATAGCAACAACAAAATGTAGAATAATTTTAAGAATTTCAAGGAACTTTTCCCTTTTCGACTTTCTCTTAAGATCATAGTGTATGACGTGAAAAATTTCCAGTTATATGCGAGATTAAGGGAGGGTTTTACACTATAAGTCTATAACGATAATCGTTCAGAAAAAAAAGGGGAAAGCAATAGAGTTGGAAGGAGAGGGCGTGGGCCTATAGCCGTAGAAGGTGGTTGTTGACTCTTTGGCTGCCCTTCTTGAAGGTTACTCACTTGCCTGCAACAAAATATCCCACCATGTTTTAAGGCGAAGGGTAGTTCCGCGTATGAAACTTAGTAGCCACATGGACAACGTCGGTTCATTTTATGACACGTCGACCATGTTAAGTCAACAATTGTAATAGTGTTACTAATTGCTATTGACAAAACTGACTTAATGACACCAATTGAGAAAGTTGGAGAATTTTAATGCATGATAAGAAGTTCAAACCACAAAATGTCACAATGGACATGACTTTGAGAACTAAAGTGTTCTCTCAAAAGCAAAAAGGGTTACAATTGAAATTAAGTAATAATCTCCATCACAAAGAAAGTATCTAACGAGGATTCAAACCTCAGCCTTTGATCCAAGTTTCATGAAAAGTACCAGTTTTTTAGATGCATTATAGCAACAACAAAATGAAGAATAATTTTAAGAATTTCAAGGAACTTTTCCCTTTTTGACTTTCTCTTAAGATCATAGTGTATGACGTGAAAAATTTCCAGTTACACTATAAGTCTATAACGATAATCGTTCAGAAAAAAGGGGAAAGCAATAGAGTTGGAAGGAGAGGGCGTGGGCCTATAGCCGTAGAAGGTGGTTGTTGACCCCTTGGCTACCCTTCTTGAAGGTGACTCACTTGCCTGCAACCGAATATCCTGCCATGTTTTAAGGTGAAGGGCGGTTCCGCGTATGAAACTTAGTAGCCACATCGACAACGTCGGTTCATTTTATGACACGTCGACCATGTTAAGTCAACAATTGTAATAGTGTTACTAATTGCTATTGACAAAACTGACTTAATGACACCAATTGAGAAAGTTGGAGAATTTTAATGCATGATAAGAAGTTCAAACCACAAAATGTCACAATTGACATGACTTCAAGAACTAAAGTGTTCTCTTGAAAGCTGAAAGAGTTAAAATTGAAATTAAATAATAATCTCCATTACATAGAAAGTACCTATCAAGGATTTCAACCTCAACTTTTGATCCATAGGTTTATGAAAAATACCCATTTTTTTTAGATGTATTATAGCAAAAACAAAATGGAGAATAATTTTAGGACTTTTAGTGCAATTTTCTCTTTCTAACATTCTCTTAAGATCACAGAGTAAGACATGAAAAATTTCCAGTTGTATGCGAGATTAAGGGAGGCTCTTAACTATAAGTTTGTAAAGAAAATCATTGGGAAAAAAGGGGAAAGCAATTGAGTTGGAAGGAGAGGGCAGGGGCTTGCAGCCGTAGAAGGTGGTTGTGGACCCTTCGGCTGCCTTTTTTGAAGGTGACTCACTTGCCTACAACCAAATATCCCACCATCTTTTAAGGCGAAGGGCGGTTCTGCGTATGAAACTTAGTAACCACATCGACAACATCGGTTCAGTTTATGACACATCGACCATATTAAGTCAACATTTATTATAGTGATATTGATTGCTATTGACAAAATTCACTTGATGGTACAAATTGAGAATGTTGGAGAATTTCCATGCATTTAAGAATCTCGAAGGCCAAAATATCACAATCGATGTGACATTGAGAATTAACCTCAGCCTTTGATCCAAGTTTCATGAAAAATACCAAATTTCTTAGATGTTTATAGCAACGACAACATGAAGAATAATTTTAAGACTTTCAAGGAACTTTGCCCTTTTTAACTTTCTCTCAAGATCAAAGTATATGACGCGAAAAATTTCCAGTTTTGTGCGAGATTAAGGGAGGGTTTTACACTATAATCCGTAATGATAATCATTTAGAAGAAAAGGGGAAATCAATAGAGTTGGAAGGAGAGGGCGTGGGACTATAGCCATAGAAGGTGGTTGTTGACCCTTTGGCTGCCCTTCATGAAGGTTACTCACTTACCTGCAACCAAATATCCCGCCATTTTTTATGGCGAAGGGCGGTTCCACGTATGAAATTTAGTAGCCACATTGACAACGTCGGTTCATTTCATGACACTTCGACCATGTTAAGTCAAAAATTGTAATAGTGTTACTGATTGCTATTGACAAAACTGACTTAATGACACCAATTTAGAAAGTTGGAGAATTTTAATGCATGATAAGAAGTTCAAACCACAAAATGTCACAATCGACATGACTTCGAGAGCTAAAGTGTTCGCTTGAAAGTTAAAAGGGTTACAATTGAAATTAAGTAATAATCTCCATCACATAGAATGTATCTAATGAGGATTCCAACCTCAGCCTTCGATCCAAGTTTCATGAAAAGTACCTAGTTTTTTAGATGTATTATAACAACAAGAAAATGAAGAATAATTTTAAGAATTTCAAGGAACTTTTCCCTTTTTAACTTTCTCTTAAGATCAAAGTGTATGATGTGAAAAATTTCTAGTTATGTGCGAGATTAAGGGAGTGTTTTACACAATTAGTTTGTAACGATAATCGTTCAGAAAAAAAAGGGGAAAGCAATAGAGTTGGAAGGAGAGGGCGTGGGCCTATAGCCGTAGAAGGTGGTTGTTGACCCCTTGGCTACCCTTCTTGAAGGTGACTCACTTGCCTGCAACAAAATATCCCGCCATGTTTTAAGGCGAAGGGCGGTTCCGCGTATGAAACTTAATAGCCACATCGACAACGTCGGTTTATTTTATGACACGTTGACCATGTTAAGTCAACAATTGTAATAGTGTTACTGATTGCTATTGACAAAACTGACTTAATGACACCAATTGAGAAAGTTGGAGAATTTTAATGCATGATAAGAAGTTCAAACCACAAAATGTCACGATCGACATGACTTCGCGAACTAAAGTGTTCGCTTGAAAGCTGAAAGAGTTACAGTTGAAATTAAATAATAATCTCCATTACATAGAAAGTATCTATCAAGGATTTCAACCTCAACTTTTGATCCAAGGTTTATGAAAAATACCCATTTTTTAGATGTATCATAGCAAAAAAAAAATGGAGAATAATGTTAGGACTTTTAGTGCAATTTTCTCTTTCTAACTTTCTCTTAAGATCATAGAGTAAGACATGAAAAATTTCTAGTTGTATGCGAGGTTAAGGGAGGCTCTTAACGGTAAGTTTGTAACAAAAATCACTGGGAAAAAAGGTGAAAGCAATTGAGTTGGAAGGAGAGGGCAGGGGCTTGCAGCTGTAGAAGGTGGTTGTGGACCCTTCGACTGCCTTTCTTGAAGGTGACTCGCTTGCCTACAACCAAATATTCCACCATGTTTTAAGGCGAAGGGCGGTTCTGCGTATGAAACTTAGTAACCACATCGACGACATCGGTTCAGTTTATGACACATCGACCATTTTAAGTCAACATTTATTATAGTGATATTGATTGCTATTGACAAAATTCACTTGACGGTACAAATTGAGAATGTTGGAGAATTTTCATGCATAAGAATCTCAAAGGCCAAAATATCACAATCGATGTGACTTTGAGAATTAAAGTGTGCTCTTGAAAATATACTTCTAAAAGGGTTACAATTGAAATTAAGTAATAATCTCCATTACATAGAAAGTATCTAATAAGGATTCCAACCTCAGCCTTTGATCCAAGTTTCATGAAAAATACCTAGCTTTTTAGATGTATTATAGCAACGACAAAACGAAGAACAATTTTAAGACTTTCAAGGAACTTTTCCCTTTTTAACTTTCTCTTAAGATCACAGTGTTGACGTGAAAAATTTTCAGTTATGTGCGAGATTAAGGGAGGGTTTTACACTATAAGTCTGTAACGATAATCGTTTAGAAAAAAGGGGAAATCAATAGAGTTGGAAGGAGAAGGCGTGGGCCTATAGCCGTAGAAGGTGGTTGTTGACCCTTTGGCTGCCCTTCTTGTAGGTTACTCACTTGCCTGCAATCAAATATCCCGTCAAGTTTTAAGGCGAAGGGCGGTTCCACGTATGAAACTTAGTAGCCACATCGACAACATCGGTTCATTTTATGACACGTCGACCATGTTAAGTCAACAATTGTAATAGTGTTACTGATTGCTATTGACAAAACTGACTTAATGACACCAATTGAGAAAGTTTGAGAATTTTAATGCATGATAAGAAGTTCAAACCACAAAATGTCACAATTGACATGACTTCAAGAACTAAAGTGTTCTCTTGAAAGCTGAAAGAGTTAAAATTGAAATTAAATAATAATCTCCATTACATAGAAAGTACCTATCTAGGATTTCAACCTCAACTTTTGATCCATAGGTTTATCAAAAATACCCATTTTTTTAGATGTATTATAGCAAAAACAAAATGGAGAATAATTTTAGGACTTTTAGTGCAATTTTTTCTTTCTAACTTTCTCTTAAGATCACGGAGTAAGACATGAAAAATTTCCAGTTGTATGCGAGATTGAAGGAGGCTCTTAACTATAAGTTTGTAAAGAAAATCATTGGGAAAAAAGGGAAAGCAATTGAGTTGGAAGGAGAGGGTAGGGGCTTGCAGCCGTAGAAGGTGGTTGTGGACCCTTTGGCTGCCTTTCTTGAAGGTGACTCACTTGCCTACAACCAAATATCCCGCCATCTTTTAAGGCGAGGGGTGGTTCTTTGTACGAAACTTAGTAACCACATCGACAACATCGGTTCAATTTATGACACATCAACCATATTAAGTCAACATTTATTATAGTGATATTGATTGCTATTGACAAAATTCACTTGATGGTACAAATTGAGAATGTTGGAGAATTTCCACGCATTTAAGAATCTTAAAGGCCAAAATATCACAATCAATGTGACTTTGAGAATTAAACTGTGCTCTTGAAAATGTACTTCTAAAAGGGTTACAATTGAAATTGAGTAATAATCTCCATTACATAGAAAGTATCTAATTGGGCTTCCAACCTCAGCCTTTGATCCAAGTTTCATGAAAAATACCAAATTTTTTAGATGTTTATAGCCACGGCAAAATGAAGAATAATTTTAAGACTTTCAAGGAACTTTTCCCTTTTTAACTTTCTCTTAAGATCACAGTGTATGACGCGAAAAATTTCCAGTTATGTGCGAGATTAAGGGAGGGTTTTACACAATAAGTCTATAATGATAATCATTTAGAAGAAAAGGGGAAATCAATAGAGTTGGAAGGAGAGGGCGTGGGACTATAGCCATAGAAGGTGGTTGTTGACCCTTTGGCTACCCTTCTTGAAGGTACCTCACTTACCTGCAACAAAATATCCCGCCATTTTTTAAGGTGAAGGGCGGTTCCGTGTATAAAACTTAGTACCCACATCGACAACGTCGGTTCATTTCATGACACGTCGACCTTGTTAAGTCAACAATTGTAATAGTGTTACTGATTGCCATTGACAAAACTGACTTAATGACACCAATTGAGAAAGTTGGAGAATTTTAATACATGATAAGAAGTTCGAACCACAAAATGTCACAATCGACATGACTTCGAGAACTAAAGTGTTCACTTGAAAGCTGAAAGAGTTACAGTTGAAATTAAATAATAATCTCCATTACATAGAAAGTATCTATCAAGGATTTCAACCTCAACTTTTGATCCAAAGGTTTATGAAAAATACCCATTTTTTTAGATGTATCCTAGCAAAAACAAAATGGAGAATAATTTTAGGACTTTTAGTGCAATTTTCTCTTTCTAACTTTCTCTTAAGATCATAGAGTAAGACATGAAAAATTTCTAGTAGTATGCGAGATTAAGGGAGGCTCTTAACGGTAAGTTTGTAACAAAAATCGCTGGGAAAAAAGGTGAAAGCAATTGAGTTGGAAGGAGAGGGCAGGGGCTTGCAGCCGTAGAAGGTGGTTGTGGACCCTTTGGCTGCCTTTCTTGAAGGTGACTCACTTGCCTACAACCAAATATCCCGCCATCTTTTAAGGCGAGGGGTGGTTCTTTGTACGAAACTTAGTAACCACATCGACAACATCGGTTCAATTTATGACACATTAACCATATTAAGTCAACATTTATTATAGTGATATTGATTGCTATTGACAAAATTCACTTGATGGTACAAATTGAGAATGTTGGAGAATTTCCACGCATTTAAGAATCTCAAAGGCCAAAATATCACAATCGATGTGACTTTGAGAATTAAAGTGTGCTCTTGAAAATATACTTCTAAAAGGGTTACAATTGAAATTAAGTAATAATCTCCATTACATAGAAAGTATCTAATAAGGATTCCAACCTCAGCCTTTGATCCAAGTTTCATGAAAAATACCTAGTTTTTTAGATGTATTATAGCAACGACAAAACGAAGAATAATTTTAAGACTTTCACGGAACTTTTCCCTTTTTAACTTTCTCTTAAGATCACAATGTATGACGTGAAAAATTTCCAGTTATGTGTGAGATTAAGTGAGGGTTTTACACTATAAGTCTGTAACGATAATCGTTCAGAAAAATGGGGAAATCAATAGAGTTGGAAGGAGAGGGCGTGGGCCTATAGCCGTAGAAGGTGGTTGTTGACCCTTTGGCTGCCCTTCTTGAAGGTTACTCACTTGCCTGCAACCAAATATCCCGTCATGTTTTAAGGCGAAGGGTAGTTCCGCGTATGAAACTTAGTAGCCACATGGACAACGTCGGTTCATTTTATGACACGTCGACCATGTTAACTCAACAATTGTAATAGTGTTGCTAATTGCTATTGACAAAACTGACTTAATGACACCAATTGAGAAAGTTGGAGAATTTTAATGCATGATAAGAAGTTCAAACCACAAAATGTCACAATTGACATGACTTTGAGAACTAAAGTGTTCTCTTGAAAGCTAAAAGGGTTACAATTGAAATTAAGTAATAATCTCCATCACATAGAAAGTATCTAATGAGGATTCAAACCTCAGCCTTTGATCCAAGTTTCGTGAAAAGTACCTAGTTTTTTAGATGCATTATAGCAACAACAAAATGAAGAATAATTTTTAGAATTTCAAGGAACTTTTCCATTTTTAACTTTCTCTTAAGATCAAAGTGTATGACGTGAAAAATTTCCAGTTATATGCGAGATTAAGGGAGGGTTTTACACTATAAGTCTATAATGATAATCGTTCAGAAAAAAAGGGGAAAGCAATAGAGTTGGAAGGAGAGGGCATAGGCCTATAACCGCAGAAGGTGGTTGTTGACCCTTTGGCTACCCTTCTTTAAGGTGACTCACCCGCCTGCAACCAAATATCCCGCATTGTTTGAAGCCGAAGGGTGGTTCTGTGAATGAAACTTAGTAGCCACATCGACAATGTCTAGTGATATTGGTCTTGATGGATACGAAATCTACAGTGACACGTTTTATAAAGGACTAGGCTGCGTTTTAATACAACATGGCAAAGTGGTTGCATACACATTCCGATAGTTAACTATTCGACCCATAATTTGGAATTAACGGCAATAATCTTTGCACTCAAGATTTGGAGGCACTACTTGTGTGGGGAAATGTTTCCAATTTTCACAAATTATCAAAGTTTGAAGTATTTATTCTCTCAAAATGAGTTAAACATGTGGCAACATCGATGGATGTAACTTCTTAAGGACTATAATTGTGAGATTCTATACCATCCTAGGGAATCGAACAAAGTGGCAAATGTTCTTAGTCGGAAATTATCAATTGCACAAATGATGGTACGAGAATGGATCCTTTTTAAAAGAGTTTGAGACTCAGACATCAAAATTGAGGTAGGCTATCTTGCTAGTCTAATGGCCACTCTTAGGGAGGAACCCGAGATGCAAATTATGAAAAAAAGTGCCCAAGCGATGGATCTTAAAGTTCTTAAGATCCTACAGATGAATCGGGACAAGTAGAAAGCCGACTTTGAAGTGTCTAAGGATGGGACATTGAGGTTTTGTGGACGATTGTATATTCCCAATGATGCCGAGCTTAAGGGGGTAGTCTTATCGAAAGCTTATCGTTGCAACTATAGCATCCATCCCAGCAGTACAAAGATATATCAGAATTTGAAGCAACATTTCTGGTGGAATGGTATGAAATTGGACATCGCAAAGCATGTGGCGAAGTGTTTGACATGCCAGCAAGTAAATGCTCAACATTGTAAGCCTGGTGGATTGCTACAACCCCTGGAGATTCCCGAATGGAAATGAGAACATATTACAATGGATTTTGTGATGGGACTACCAAGGAGTCAGCAAGGCAATGACTCGATTTGGGTGGTAGTTGACAGATTGACAAAGTCAACCCACTTTATCGCTATACGGAAGGATTTCACGTTGGACAAGTAAGTAGAGTTGTACGTGCATCAGATTGTGCACATTCATGGAGTTTTAGTGACGATAACATCCGGCTGTGATACTAAGTTTACGGCAACTTTCTGGAAAATTTTGCAATTAGCCTTGGGAACAAAACTGCAATACAGCATGGCGTAGCATCCGCAGATGGACGGTCAATCAGAAAGGACAATTCAAACTCTTAAGGATATGCTACGGGCTTGTGTTGTAGACTTTAAAGGGAGTTGGGAGGAATAACTTCACTTGGTTGAGTTTGCCTACAACGACAGCTATTAATAGAGTATTAAGATGGCACCATTCGAAGCTTTATATGGGAGACCTTGCAGAACTCCGCGTTGTTGGGACGAGGTTGGTGAACAAAATATTATGGGGCCAGAATTGGTACAACAATCTTTGGATGCCGTCAAGATTATTTGAGATAGACTAAAGACAGCCCAAAGTCGTCAAAAGAGCTATGCAGACAAAGGACGTAGACCATTAGAGTTTAAGGTGGGTGACCACGTATTTTTGAAAGTATCGCCAATGAGGGGTACTTCCAGATTTGGCAAGAAAAGGAAGTTGAGTCCAAGGTATGTTGGACCCTTTAAAATTTTGGAAAGGATTAGGGTTTTGGCATATTGTCTTGCATTACCATCGAAGCTTGCGCAAGTACATGATGTTTTCCACATATCCATGTTGAGGAAGTATGAATTAGACTCGACTCATGTGTTGAATTGCGAAGAACTAGACGTAGATGACAAGGTGTCATACGTGGAAAGACCGATCCGAATAGAGGATCGTAAGGAACAAGTGCCTCAAAACAAGGCTATCGCCTTAGTTAAGGTGATTTGGCAACATCATGGAATAAAGGGAGCTACATGGGAAAGCGAGGAAGTGATGAAGCATCAGCACCGCCCATCTTTTGGGGATTTTCCTATAATTGCAAATTTCGAGGACGAAATTTCTATAAGGGGGGAAGAATTGTGATGTCCAAAAATTCGAGTCCTTTGAGGGATGTATGAGCGTGAATTTCGTCAATGCATTGTTGGTTAATCTCACTCGGAGTTGATCACTCTCGAGATACTAACCTTGAGGGGAAAGACTATTGAGGATGGAACTTGTGCGAATAAAGAACTTGACTTGGAAAAACGACTTGACCGTGAGACCTGCGTAAGGACGATCCTATGGTTATACAGGTCGGTTTCAGGGATGACTAGAAGTCAATTTACGGCAGGGTATAATGGGACGATAAGTGAATCCGTTTACTGTTATTGAGACCGCGAACAACCCTATGTCAATTTTCGATAATTGTGTACTTTGAAATAAGAATCGATCTTTTGCAATTTCATATTAGTCAATGACGTTCATGTGTCGAGAAAATTTGAACATGGTTTGAAACTAAGTCGAATGCGAGTTGATTACACGTAAATCCTTGGAGCCACCTGTTAGTTTGAGACATACCAAAATGGTATTCGAGCGAAATTGATAATGTATGAAAATCTAGTATTGGACGATGGATTTTCGGGAACGTCCGAGACAAACTTTTGGACAATGCTTCTTTGACCTTCGATTTTGTCAAGGAATTGAGCCCTCGAGGAAGTAGGTCGGGCATGACCCTATTGAGAAAACTCCTAGTTTTGATGCTAACAAAACATTTTATGAATGATATTTATATCAATCTCTTGAAGGAAAAGGACACAGAATGACATAGGCTATAAAGTCTGCTGGTAGCAGAAGATAAAACATGAGATGTCTTAGAGTCTGTCCTTACCAGACGGAAAGACTCAACCAGACTGAGATTTAAGTTTGACCGTATCAGACTGAGATTTAAGTCTGACCGTACCAGACTGAGATTTTAAGTTTGAACGAACTAGACTGAAAATCTAGGCAGACTCAGAACTTAAGACCGTGAGACTTAAGATGAACTTACAAGATAAGATCACCAATAGTAGAGTATTTCACTTACCTTATTTATGTTGATTATGTTATACTAATCTGATTGATAGGATCAATTAGTGGACAACTTCCAAAGAAGAATAAAGCACTTATGGAAGCCCAGATTTTGATTGTATGGGCGAACATAATCTAAGGGGATCTGATCTACCCTCAACGGTCAAAAACACTTGCCTTATAAAGTCTGTCCAAGAAAGGGAAGACTAAACTCTCAAGGAAAGAGCCAACGGTCGAGTGTGGCTTGGAGAGTATTTAAGGATAGGTTGAGACTTAGGGGTAGATGAGATGAACATCATTCCAAAGTTGATTCCGTTCTTCAATTGTTGTTCATAGTGCATATTTGAGTGATCTCAGTATATTACCAAAAGAGAGTGACTTAGTGAGACAGATCATCACCGAGTACAAACACTCGAGAGTGTGTAATCACCGTTGATCAAATAGTGAAATACAGCCGATTGGCTGGTCGCTCGGAGAGTGGACGTAGGCTTGTCAAAAGCCGAACCACTATAAACAGTGTTTGCAATCTTCTCTAACTCTCTCTCTACTTGATTTCAGTTCGTTGATTGCAAAAGTTATATATATTTGCGCAAATAATCTCTCTACACCTATTCACCCCCCCTCTAGGTGTTTATACTAGTTATATCAATTGGTATCAAAGCCTCGTGCTCGAGATCTTGAAGTGTTTGTTATTTCTGAGCTAAAGATCCTCTATGGCTAGTATTCTTGCACCAGGTTTGATTGAGGGGCAGAGCAACACTCGTCCACCATACTTCGACGGCAAAGATTACAATATCTGGAAGAATAAAATGAAGGCCTTTCTCAGATCGAAAGATCCACTGGAATGGGATGTGGTTGAGAGGGGAATTGAGCCCACTGATAACGCTAGAAAGACGTCAAAGAGTAACGATGGGAAAGAAACAGAACCATCAGCCACTTTCTCTCTAGAAGAGATAACAAAGAGACAAACTATTGATGCAAATGCTATTTACTCTCTATATTGTGCTTTATCACCTAATGAATATAATTGAATATCGTCTTGTGATACAGCAAATGAAGTATGGGATAGACTACATGTGACATATGAATGAACTAATCGTGTCAAGGAGACCAAAGTAAACATATTACTTGGTCAATACGAATCTTTTAAGATGAAGCATGGAGAATCCATAGGAGATATGTTCAGTCGTTTTACAGAAATTGTAAACGGATTGGCATATCAAGGACAAGCATGCTCTCTGGACCAATGAAGGTCAACAAACTTCTGAGAGGACTGTCAAAAGAATGGAACAATGTGAAGACATCTATAAGAGAAACTCTGTGAATTTCACCACTAACAGTCGATGAGCTCGTTGGTACTCTGCAATCCTATGAAGCAGAACAAATGAACGAGGAAGTGGAATCCAGAGGTAAAAAGTCCATTGCTCTTAAGTCTAACACTGATTTTGATGATACAGATTCTGAGGAAGAGCTGGACGACGAGAAACTTGCACTGCTGATAAAAAAGGTGAAGAAATTAAACATAAAAGGCAGGAAGACGGGAAACAAAAAAAGGTGAAGAAATTCGCAATCCTATGAAGCGAACAAATGAACGAGGAAGTGGAATCCGGAGGTAAAAAGTTCTTAAGTCTAACACCGATTTTGATGAACGGATTCGAGGAAAGCGGACGACGAGAAACTTGCACTGCTGATAAAAAAGGTGAAGAAATTAAACATAAAAGGCAGGAAGTTCAACAACAAGAAACAAAAGGAAGACTATGCCGAGGAAGACTATGCCAAAGATGTCATTTGTTTTGAGTGTAAGAAAAAGGGACATATTAAATGAATTGTCCCAAGCTCAAAAAGAACAAAGGGAAATTCGAGAAGTACAAGAAGGCCCTCAAAGCTGAAACATGGAGTGACACAGAAGTTGAGGATAGTGAAGACGAATATGGAAACATCTGTCTTATGGCACATTCAGACTCAGACTCTGAAATAGATTCAGGCTCAGACTCAGATTCAGATAGAGAAATCGAGGTAAATCATTCCCATATTTCAATAGAAATCTTTGATTACATAAATGAGCTGTGTTTAAATCTAAAATCTACCTTGAAAAAGATCTCAAATTTAAAGGTAGAAAATCGTAAGCTAAGTCATCAGAATTGTTCGTTAATAGGAAAGTTTAATGATCTTAAAAAAGAATTTATGGAAATTGAGAAAAGTCGGGATTCTATCGAAAATGAAAATGAGACCCTTAAAAATGAACTTTTGGAAATAAAGGAAAATCAAATTTCTTTACAAAACGAGAATCTATTTCTTAGAAAGGAAATTTCAAATATTAATGTAAAATTTTCTAAAGGAACGAAAAATCTGCAGCATATTCTTTCTATCCAAATTCCTCATTATGATAAGTTAGGACTTGGGTTTTGCAAGGAAAGTAAATTGTTAATTGATTTTCCTAAGGTCAAGGAAAATGATTAAACAGAAACTTCCTCAATAGGCATATAAAAACCATTTTAAAAAGAATTTTGTTAAATTTGTTGGTCGTGAAAATCTAAAGTGTTCTAACTGTGGGGAAAGAGAACATTTTGAGAATAAATGTCCTAAAGTCTGGAGACCTATTCAAAAGAAATGGATAGAAAAAGCTTATACTACTAACTTCAATGGACCCAAGAAAATTTGGGTACTAAAGAAAAAATGAGTATGTGTAAACATTGCAGGTAAGCTTCAAAAGTAGGAAGAAATGGTATTTGGATAGTTGATGTTCAAGACATATGACAGGAGACTCAAAGATGTTCATTGGATTCGAAAGAATCAAGGGAGGAACAGTTTCGTTTGGAGGAAACACCAAAGGAAACATCATTGGACTAGAAACTGTCAATATCGGTAGCTTAATCATCAACAATGTTTCTCTAGTCAAAGGATTAAACTACAATCTTCTGAGCATCAGCCGGTTATGTGATGCCGGCTTCAGAATAAACTTCAAAGAGAACTTATGTTTTGGAACAAGCAATGACTCTTCACAGACTTTTACTAGACGAAGGCATGGGAACATTTATCTTCTAGACATAAATGAAGATACTTGCAAAATGTCTATTATCACCCAAGATGAAGCGAGATATGTGGCACCGCAAACTTGGGCATGTTAGCATGAAACAAATTTCCAAGCTTGCCAGCAAAAAGCTTGTTCGTGGCTTGCCTTCACTAAGTTACAAGAAGACAGAGCTTTGCTCTGCATGTACACTGGGAAAACAGGTAAGAAGCTCTTTCAAGTCTATAAAACAGATTTCTACTAATCGTGTGTTGCAGCTTCTTCACATGGACTTATTTGGACCAACCAGAACCTAGAGCATTGGAGGTAAGAAGTACTGTCTTGTGATAGTAGATGATTACTCTCGATTTACATGAATATATTTTCTAGCAAATAAAAGAGATACCTTCTCATATTTCTCAACATTTGCAAAGAGGGTCCAAAATGAAAAATGGTACTCTATTTCAAGTATCAAAACAAATCATGGGGGAGAATTTGAGAATTAAGACTTTGCAAATTTTTGTGACAAAAATGATATTCATCATACATTTTCATCTCCCTACACTCTAGAACAAAATGGAGTGGTGGAAAGAAAAAATAGGTCTTTGCAGGAAATGGCCAGAACATTGCTTATAGAAAGCAAGGTGGCAACTCGGTTATGGGCAGAAGCAGTTTCTACCTCTTGCCATATTATTAATAGAGTATTTCTTGGACCAATTTTTGAGAAAACCCCCTATGAGATTTTCAAAGAAAGAAAACCTATTGTTTCCTACTTTCGAATATTTGATTGTCTATATTATATCCTTAAAAATGTTAATCATCAACCTAGTAAGTTTGAAGAAAGGTCAGATGAATGTATTTTTTTGGGCTATTCAAACTCTAGTAAAGCATATAGAGTGTTCAATAAGAACACTCAGACAGTGGAAGAATCCATGAACGTAAAGTTTATGGAAAAAGAAGTTTCAAAATAGAGCATTACTGTAAATGAAGAATCGGAATCAAATGCTGCTCTTGAAAGATCTGGTCTCAACAAAGAAGCAGAATCTTTCCAGGAAACGGTCAAAGAAGCAACCCATGAAGAACGACTAACTCAGCTTGACATTCCTGCATCAGCAGAAGATTATGATAATAATGAAGTTTCAAACAGAAACTGGAAGCATAAGTCCAGTCATCCTAAGGAGCTTGTGATTGGAAACATCAACGAGGGGATTCAAACCAGATAAAGGAACAAAAAGGACACAGGTATTGTTGCATTGATTTCTGAAATTGAACCCAAAGGAATTAATGAAGCTCTGGAAAATGAAAGCTGGATAGAGGCAATGCAAGAAGAGCTTCAACAGTTCAAGAGAAATGATGTATGGGAATTGGTGCCCAAACCCAAAGGACGAACTATTATTGGTACTAAATGGGTTTTAAGAAACAAAATCAATGAACTTGGAAAAGTCACTAGAAATAAGGCAAGGCTCGTGGCAAAATGTTATTCTTAATCTGAAGGAATAGACTATGATGAAACCTATGCCCCAGTTGCAAGACTAGAAGTAATTAGACTACTACTTGCCTATGCTTGCTATCGAAATTTCAAGCTATATCAAATGGACTTGAAAAGTGCTTTTCTAAATGGGTTTATCAAAGAAAAAGTCTTTGTAAAGCAGCCTCCTGGTTTCGAAGAACCAAGAAAGCCAGACCATGTTTACAGATTAAAGAAGGCACTTTACGGTTTGAAACAGGCACCTCGAGCTTGGTATGAACGATTGAGCAAGTTTCTACTAGACAATAAATTCAAGAAAGGTATGGTAGATACAACCTTGTTCATTAAGAAGGAAGGTAAAGATATACTGCTGGTATAAATTTATGTAGATGATATTATTTTTGGTTCATCTAATGAGCACTTGTGCAAGAACTTCTCAAAGTCTATGCAGGAAGAATTTGAAATGAGCATGATGGGAGAACTGACATTCTTCCTAGGACTTCAAGTCAATCAAACAAAATGTGGAACTTTTATCAATCAAGAGAAGTATGCCAAAGACTTGATTAAAAAAATTGGAATGAAGAACTGCAAGAGGATTGAAACTCCAATGGTAACCTCCATCAAACTAGATCAGGATGAAAATGGGAAGAAGGTTGATCAGAAGAATTATAGAAGCATGATCGGTTCTCTACTCTATCTTACTGCATCTAAACTAGATATTCTATACAGTGTTTGTCTTTATGCTAGATTTCAAGTGACTCCTAGAGAATCACATCTTTTTGCTGTTAAACGTATAATCAAGTATATAGCCACTTATCCACACTTGGGTTTATGGTATCCAAAAGAAACATATTTTACTCTTCTTAGCTACTCAGATGCAGATTTAGTAGGTTGCAAAGTAGACAGAAAGAGTACTTCAGGAACATGCCAACTTCTAGGGAAAATGCTAGTTTCATGCTTCTCCAAAAAGCGAGAATTTCGTGGCATTATCAACACAAGTAGTAGAATATGTAGCACTTGGAAACTGCTGTTCATAGATTTTGTGGATGAGACAGCAACTAAGAGACTATGGAAAGGAAGAATCCTATACAAAAATAAGATGTGATAATACGAGTGCCATAAACCTCACCAAGAATCCTATTCTACACTCCAGGGCAAAGCACATTGAGATCAAACATCACTTTATTAGAGACCATGTGCAAAATGGAGATGTTTATGTGAAATTCATCGATTCCAAGAATCAATTAGCAGATATCTTCACAAAGCCGCTGGACAAAGGTACATTCGATTCAATATGTGGGAGATTAAATATTATTAACCCATTTTTACAAAATCTATGAGAACATGACAAAATCTGATAGAAGCAATCGTCTAGACAGACTAGTCTTTGCAGAAGATTGAAAAAGGAAATAAAGGTATTTTAGGTTGGTATGTTATTTCCTTATTTAAATCCAGTAAATCTTTATTAGTAAGGTTTTGATCTGCATGATTGATTTGCATATTTTTTGGCAAACGTCTATGATAATTGAATATTCTTGTTAAGTTTAGAATAACTGCCTTTTTAATTTGTTTTTGGGGTTGCGACTGTTCACTTGTTCTCTTAACGAAGGGTATAAAAACCTCAAAAAGTTGGGTCTTTTCCTCACAACTCTTCAGAACGTTTTGTTTACAAACCCTAACAGAGAAAAACGTTTTCTAAATCAATCTTCTCCAAAACTAACTTTCTCCGAACATGGCCTCGAGATCCTCCGTATCTAGATCAAGATCTCCATCTCTTCGAAGAAGATCAAACATGATTGCTAGGAGAGGAGGGAGAAGAATCGACGAAGGGCAGACGCACTTTGACCTAACACAAACTTCAGAAGATACTCAAGGATAATCTCCAAGAGTTTCTTCTCAAAGAAATGAAGATGACAATGGCGAATCTCCACGAGCACTTCGCACACAATCTGAAGAAAGGATTGTCTCATGTAGAGGTACGTCTGGATTAACTCTACCGACACCCACTGATAATCCTCATGTAGTTATGAGGAGATATGATAAGTTAGTCCAAAGAAATGTTAGGGAAGACGTTAAACTGTTTTTCTTGAGAGAGAAAAGGTATGCGAATGAACTCCGTCTCATTCAAGCAGTACATGCTATAAAATCACCATCTACTCGTAGAGAACGAGTTAGTGATATAGGGAGAAGCAGAGATAATGTGAAGGAATATGATGAGAAGATTTACAGAAATTTTGAAGTGAGAATGTGAATAGCTGCTGTAGCCCAGAACACAACCGGAAAATTATTTCGATCTAAAGAGCATAA
Source organism: Corymbia calophylla (assembly GCA_014182845.1). Taxonomy (NCBI): domain Eukaryota; kingdom Viridiplantae; phylum Streptophyta; class Magnoliopsida; order Myrtales; family Myrtaceae; genus Corymbia; species Corymbia calophylla. The sequence continues at coordinate 13,987,639 of CM024695.1, read as the reverse complement.
GACTTTTTTTAACAGATTGATGGATCGAGGAGTCATGAACCACAAAATTATGGATTTTGATTATTTGGATGCTGCTGAAGTGAATCTACGAGAATGCTTTGAAAAATTACAGATGGACCAATTTTGCACTGATTCTGCTGCTGTTTATCCTGAATTAACATCATATTTTTACTTGAATTTTCTATCTCCAAACAGAATGCAATTCAGTGTGAATGACAGGTTCTATGATGTTAGTTCAGACACTCTGGCTGATATTATAAAAGTTGAGAGAGGAGCATTAAGGCTAATAGACGTCTCTTATGAGACAGTTTGTAAGTTTCTTACAAAGTTTGTGAGGGCGACTATAACTTATCCTCTTCTAACTTCTGCAAGAACTATTTTGCATAAGATCATTATCAGCTACATTCGTCCAAAAGCCTCATCGAAGATTGATGTATCCAAATTTGAGGCCAAACTAATGTGGGCTATTGAAAAGGGAGTACTGTTCTCACTGCCTCACACAATTATATTGCATATGTATCGGACAGTGTCGAAGGACAAAGGACAGCTACCCTATGGAGCTTTAGTGACAAGGATTTTTGATCATCTTAAGATAGACATACTCAGAAGATTCAGCACTAAAACTCTTTCCACAATGGCCATTGATATGAAAATGATCAATAAGATGAGACTAAAAGACGTTGTAGAGACATGGAGACGAAAAGAAAAGGAATTGGCTAGAGCAGAAACAACAAAACGAAAAGGCAAAGAATCAGCTGCTACTGAGCCAAGTTCTAAGAGGAGAAAACAACTCCTACTGGTAGATGAAGAAGAAAGCATCTCTGCAATTTTGGCAAATATGCGTCAAACTTCTCAGAGAATGTCTAAACCAGAAGCAGAAAGACATGCGGAAAACATTCTCAGCATAGAACATGAGAAGAATGATGCATCTGAATCAGAAGAAGATCCAGAAGAAGGAGAAACAAAAGAAGAAGAAGAAGCAGAAGAATAAGAAGAAGGAGATGAGGATGGGGAAAAAGAGGGGCAACAAGGACAGAATGAAGCATCAACTCAGGGGGAGCATCCTTCTGAAAATATTGAAATTCAAGTACCTGCAGCTTCATCTGGGATTGTTGATTATCAGAGGATCTTAGCACTTCTAACAGAGATCAGAGATCGGCAAGTAGAAATGGAAACCTCCTTCAATAACAAACTAGTGACTCTCGAGAAAACAGTTAATCAGTGTATTGACAGGATTGAGAAGTCTGCATCAGATATGGAGGATTTCACCCTTGTTCGGACCTCAAACAAGAAAACATCTTAAAAACATCTTCTGCTTTAGAAACTTGTTTGTTTTTGAATTGACTAACTCTTTTTGAAGTTGACAAAAATGGGGAGAGTAGATATGGCTTACTTTTGACTTTTGATATTTTGAATGTTTTGATGGATGGATGCATGACAGTTGGCTTTATCATTGTGTTGATGCATGATACTGTGATATGAAAGTTCTGATTATGCATGGCTAATGATATTTTCTGATCACATAGTACTGATAAAGTTTGAAACAGCTGTGATGTGAAAATATGTTGCTGCTGAATTGTCTATACAGGGTTGATATGAGCTATTCTTATGAGTTGAGCAGAATAGTTGGAAGCAGGCTCTATTTAACCATATTTTGCAGGGACATTAAGCCATATGTATAAAATGTTTTGTTACCATCAAAAAGTGGGAGATTGTTGAGAAAACTCCTAGTTTTGATGCTAACAAAACATTTTATGAATGATATTTATATCAATCTCTTGAAGGAAAATGACACAAAATGACATAGGCTTTAAAGTCTGCTGGTAGCAGAAGATAAAGCATGAGATGTCTTAGAGTCTGTCCTTACCAGACGGAAAGACTCAACCAGATTGAGATTTAAGTTTGACCGTACCAGACTGAGATTTAAGTCTGACCGTACTGCATCGAGATTTTTCGAAGTCCGAGATTTTAAGTCTGAACGAACCAGACTGAAAATCTAGGTAGACTCATAGCTTAAGACCGTCAGACTTAAGATGAACCTACAAGATAAGATCACCAACAGTAGAGTATTTCACTTACCTTATTATGTTGATTCTGTTATACTAATCTGATTGACATGATCAATTAGTGGACAACTTCCAAAGAAGAATAGAACACTTATGGAAGCCCAGATTTTGATTGTATGGGCGAACATAATCTAAGGGGATCTGATCTACCCTCAACGGTCAAAAACACTTGCCTTATAAAGTCTGTCCAAGAAAGGGAAGACTAAACTATCAAGGAAAGAGTCAACGGTCGAGTGTGGCTTGGAGAGTATTTAAGGATAGGTTGAGACTTAGGGGTATATGAGATGAACATCATTCCAAAGCTGATTTCGTTCTTCAATTGTTGTTTATAGTGCGTATTTGAGTGATCTCAGTGTATTACCAAAAGAGAGTGACTTAGTGAGACAGATCATCACCGAGTACAAACACTCGAGAGTGTGTAATCACCGTTGATCAAATAGTGAAATACAGCCGATTGGCTGGTCGCTCGGAGAGTGGACGTAGGTTTGTCAAAAGCCGAACCACTATAAACAGTGTTTGCAATTTTCTCTAACTTTCTCTACTTGATTTTAGTTAGTTGATTGCAAAAGTTATATATATTTGCGCGAATAATCTCTCTACACCTATTCACCCCCTCTAGGTGTTTATACTAGTTATATCAGACCCAAGTGGGTCTCATGCCCAAGGAGGGGCGGCCACCATGGTGGGCCCAAGTTAGCTTTTGAGCCCATTTGATCCAACTAGCCCACTTGACCCTTCCTAGCCCATTGCCAAGCCTTGAGCCATTTTGAGCTCAACCAATTTTCCCGAGTCCGTTTCTATTCATTTCCTAGCTCGTTTCTTAAGCTTGCTCATCATCTCAGCCCAAGGACAAAGTGGTAATTGTGCAAAGGTGGAAAAGACCATTTTGCCCCTCTACATTTTATTGGGAAAGAGACAAAAGAAGAGAGAGAAGATGAGGTCATTGCATGGGGAAGGGGCAAGCATTGATAAGCCTTAATGAGAGTAGACCACTCTCACTTCCATCTCTTTCCTCCCTCTCTCTCTCCTCCCCATTTTAGCCACCCACCCCATTGCTTCATTTTATTCTTCATTTCTTTCCTTCCTTGCGTTTGTCATTGTTGGTTCGGCTTTGTCATCGTCGGAGCCACTTGCAGCCGTGACTAGGAGCTTCATTCCATGCCCCTTGTCGCTGCCGTTCGCCAATCCAAGTTGTCGGCTAGCCCACTGGCTGGCCAGAAGCTGCCGCTCCTCTGTCCGCTTGTTCCTAGTTGCTGCATTGCCTGGAAAAGCTCCTCTACTCCTATTTTGACCTTGCCAACACCCAAACTAGCCACTAGCTTGTCCCCCTAGACCCCATGAAGCCGTCGGTCGTCAACCAGCAGGTTGCCAGAGGGCCAGTCGGTCCGGCCAGTAGCCTTCCTCTTGGATAGTTCGATTTCAGCTTTGCAGAGAGAGAGACGGACTTGATTGTTGCTGTTTTTGTCCCGGAGCTGTCTTGGATGGTTGTAGTTGAGGTTCTCGTGTGTAGCTCTCACCACCACCACCACCGTGCCTATGTCTCGGGCAACTTAACGGGTGAGTTTTCGTCCTAATCCATTGATTAGTGCATAAACTTGCTTAGGGTTGATTTAGTTAGAGTTAATCTTAGTTAAGGAGATTAATTAAGGTGTATTAGAGTTAAGATAAGTGGTTAGTTAGATGACTAGGATTAGTTTAAATTGATCTTGTTTAATGCTTATTAAATGGGGTTTGTTGGCTTAATCTTAGATTAAGGGGTTAAGTTTGTTTAGTCTTAATTTATTGATTTCTTTAATTTAATTATTATTTTATTGAATTTTGAATTTAATTTATTAGTTATTAATTCTGAAATTTCACTATTCATGATGTACTGTTCACGCGTACTATTCACGTGACACTGTTCATGTAGAAGTGAAAATTGGTCTGAATGAACATGTTTTAATCATATGATATGCACTGATAGTGTTAAATACATGGACATTTGCATGAATTGCGTGAGGTTATAAAAAGGGTAGTGAGACATGGGAATTGACTGATTTTTCTGGGGATGAAATTGTGATTGCATATGTTTAATGGATTGTTTCTGCAAACATGTATCATGTATGCATTAGCTAATGTTCAAGATAAAAATGAGTTGTGATGATATGCTTGCGTGGTCATTAAATTGAAACCGTCACCTCGGCAGGAGTTTGGGGGATGATAGTCCGACTCGTCGAAAATCCTAGTGAGAGTCCGGATGCGGAGTTGCGGTAGAGACTGGGCCTATGCTCTTTCGAGAATGCTGTCTTGGGAGAGAACCCTCGACGTCACCATGCTTCATGGGAGAAGGTGATGCTTGGCTATGCTAGTAGATGCCAATGGTAGTTTGGTTGTGGCCTTGAGGGACATTAATAATCGGAATACGTGTGGATGCAAGAACGCATGAAAAACATGGCATCATTGGTTCTGATTATGCATGTACTGGTTGCACTACTTATGGCATGCTTGAATTGATAACGTGCATGGTATGGCAATGGCCAGGTGAAATTGCCTGCGATACGACTCGTATGTGATTGACCGAATGCAATACTTGATTGTAGTATGCATTGGTTGTATTGTGTTCGCATATATCGTGTAGGGTATGGCATAACCGGGTAAAATTGCATGCGGGCCGACTGTTTGCTTGTTTGTTGGCCTTGGATGTGTGGGTTAGTTGTGTCTTGGCTGTAGTATATGGTATTGTTGCTGTTGGTCTGCTTGAGGGGTGGTTCTGGAGAGATACCTCGGGTTGAGTTGGTGTCCTAACCGAGGGTTTAGGGCGAGGACTCGCTGAGATTATATCTCATTGTTGTATTAACCATTTCAGGTCTTTTGAATGGTGCACCCTTCAGTGCGATTTGGGATCCCCAAGGATTAGGAGACCATCGTGATGCACCATCGCTTCTTGGGCCGAGTGCATTTGTATGAGAAGTATGTCTCCACTATCTCAGTGGATGAGGGATCGGGGCAATGGATCCCCCATCGGTTCCTGGCGTGGTATATGAGGGAGGACGATCTCCTGATCGGTTCTCTATGTGATTTTAATGGGCCGTTTGGTAGGGGCCTCAAAGACGCCGATTGTGATTCTATGGAGCTGGACTTTCTTGATGGTGCAGTGGTGAATCCTGCTCCCGCTCCACCTGTGGTTGACCCATACGTCTCCAACTACGACCCAACGAAGCCTAAGTTTGATGGGCCTTTGAACTTTGGTAGTCCTTGATGGATGTATCGAACCTGAAGGTTCTTTTTGGAAAGAACAGATTGACCTAGCCTTAGTATCTTTTTGTCTAGCTTAGAGAAAAAGAGCCGACCCACTGGTGGGCTTGTAAATCAGAAACGTTCTTTTGTTGGTTAATCTAGTAAATAAATAAATGAGTAGTTTGTTGTTGTTTTGCTATTGATCTCTGTATCCCTTTTTGATTGTTTGATTAACTGGGGGACAGTTTGTTTTCCATTTGTGCATAATGAAAGAATAAAATGAGTGGTTGGCGATGTGTCCTGGGACGTTGCATTTAATTGACCAAGGGAATGGATTGTTGCATGCTCAGGGTTCAGAGCATAACACAGAGGGTGCACCTTTTTAAGGACCTGAAATGGTTAATACAACAATGAGATATAATCTCAGTGAGTTCTCATCCTAAACCCCGGTTAGGACATCAACTCATCTTAGGGTACCTATTAAGAACAACCCTTCATGCAGATTGATGGCAACAATACTAACTGCCTTAGCCAAAACATAAACTATTCCACATTCCCAGGAATAATAAATAGACATAGTCGACTCATAGACAACCTTACCCGATCATGCGATACCCTGCACGATATACACATGCATAATACTACCAATGCATAACACATTTAAATAATGCATTCGATCAATCACATTCAAGTCATATCACATGCGATCTCACCTGGTTATTGCCACACCCTGCATATTATCAATTCAAGCATACCACAAATAGTGCAATCAGCACATGCATAATCAGAACTAATGATGTCATATTTCTCATGCATTCTTGCATTCACACGTGTTTTGATTATTAATGCTACTTAGGGCCACAACCAAACTCCCGCTAGTGTCTACTGGTATAGCCAAGTATCGCCCTCACCCATGAGATGCGGCTACGTCAAGGGCTTCCTCCCAAGACGACATTCCAAAAGAGCATGAGACTGGACTCTACTGCAACTCCGCATTCGGACTCTTGTCGAGATTTCCAATGAGTTGGACTTCATCTCTTGATCTCCCACCGAGGTGACGGGTTCAATTAAATGACCACACAAGCATACCACCATAGCTCATTTATATCTTGAATATTAGCCAATGCATATGTGATACATGTTTGCAGAATCAGTCAAATAAACACACATGGTCGCGTTTTTATTCCAAAAATCATCCAACTTCCATGCCTTACAAACAAAGTATGCCCTTCCACTATCATGGCCACATTTGACATAGACAAACAACCAACACCTCGGGGTTTTTCCTTTTTCTTATATGCTCATGCGATTCATTAAAATGCCACTGCATTTAACAATTAGTAATATAAGTTTTACGATCAAATCATCATCCATACAAGCAAAATTTGCTTATGCATGAACAGTACATCATGAATAGTGTGCGTGAACAGTAATTCATAAACAATACTTTATGAATAGTAATTCCCAGAATTTAATAATTAATAAAATAAATTCTGAATTTCATAAATCAATAATTTATTAAAAGAAAACAATTCTTTTTAATAAAATAAAGTTAATCAAGGTTAGTCCCCTAATCCTTTATTATTCAACTAAACCACAATTAATGAGTACTAAGCAAGATTAATGATTTAATCCAAGCTAACCATGATTAACAAACCAAACCACACTTCAACCATGGTTAATTAACCCAACCATAAACCAACTCTAGTTAATTAACCCAACCTTGGTTAATTAATTAACCATAGTTCACTTTTCTAACTAAATTAACCATGGTCATCTTTCTAACCACCTATCTTAACTCTAATTAATCCCCTAACCAAGATTAACTATAACTAATCCATTCCTAAACAAGTTTAATGTACTAATCAATGGATAAAAGTGTAAACTCACCTGTTAATCGGGCCTAGAGACATGGGCACGGCGGCGGCGGCGGCTAGGGCTACCACGGGGGCCTTGACACGTTGACCAAGGTGGTCCCGGGGTGGAAACTAGGCGGAACAAGAGGAATCGTTGCTAATTGGATTGACCGACAGTCTAGCGACCTGCTGGTCGGCGTCCAACGTCTCTAGGTGGCTAGGGGAAGTGCTGGTGGTTGGTTTGGGTGGTGGCACGGTTGAAACAGGTGCGGATGAGCTTTTCTAGCCGGTGCAGCAGTTGGAAGTGTAGGTGGACATAGGGGTGGTGGCTTCCGGGCGGTTGGTGGGCTAACCGGCGATCGGTATTAGCGACCGGTAGTGACAGGGGGTATTGACTAGAGCTCTTGGTCACTACTGTAGGCGGCTTGGGCAATAATAAGGTTGAACTAGTAGTGACAATGAAGGAAATGGAAGGAATGGAAGAAGAATAAGAAGAAGAAAAAGGAGAAGGAGAGAGAGAATATGGTAGGCCAACTTAGAGGAGGGAGAAGGAGGAGAGAGAAGGAAGATGAGGACCTAGTCCACTCTCATCAATGCTCATAACTCTTGCTTCTTTTCCATGCATATGACATCATCATCCAAGGCTTTCTCTCTCTTCTGTTGTCTTCTATCCAATAATATCTAGAGGGGCATTTTGGTCTTTTCTATCTTGGCACAATTACTACTTTGTCCATGGGCTGAGATGAAGAGCAGGCCTAATAAACGGGTTAGGAATGAATAGGAATGAGCTCTAGGAATTTATTGGGCTCAATTTGGTTTAAGAATAGATAATGGGCTAGAATAGGTCAAGTAAGCTAATTGACTCGATAGGCTCAAATGGCTACCTTGGGCCCACAATAGTGGCCACCCCTCCTTGGGCGTGAGGCCGATTTGGGTCTTGCCCGGCCCACTCCCTTGTGGGCTCAATTTCTCGGCCCGTTAATTTCTTTTCCAACAATTCGGGCTTATAGATAATTTCAAAGGTTACAGAAACATTGTCCAAAGGTTTGCCTTTGATGCTCCTGAAAATTCGTCGTCTAGTATTAAATCCACATACATCGTCAATTTCGATCAAATGCAATTTTAGTATGTCTTGGACTAATAGGCGGCTCCAAGGATTTACGCATAACCAACTCGTACTTGACTCAACATCAAACCACATTCAAGTTTTCCTCGACACATGGACACTACTAACTATCATGGAATTGCGAAGAATCGATTTTTATTTCAAAACACATGATTACTGAGAATTGACTTAGGGCCAATCGTGGTCTTGATAATAGTAAACAAATCCACCTATTGTCCCATTATACCTTGTCCGCAAATCAAATTTTATTCACTCCTCGAATCGGCCTGTATAATCACAAGATTGTCCTTATATAGGTCCCATAGTCGAGTCGTTTTCCCAAGTTAAGTTTTTTAGTTGTACGAATTCCGTCTTCATTAGCTTTTTCCCCTCATGGTTAGTGTTTCGAGAGTGATTAGTTCCGAGTGAGATTAACTAGTAATGCATTGACGAAATTCAAGTTAATACATTTCTTAAAGGGCTTGAATCTTAGGACGTCACAATGTCGGTTCATTTTATGACATGTCGACCATGTTAAGTCGACAATTGTAATAGTGTTACTGATTGCTAGTGACAAAATTGACTTGATGGCAGCAATAGAGAAAGTGGGAGAATTTTAATGCATATTAAGAAGCTCAAAGGACAAAATATCACAATTGATGTGACTCCGAGAACTAAAGTGTTCTCTTGAAAATGTACTTCTGAAAGGGCTACAATTGAAATTAAATAATAATCTCCATTACATAGAAAGTATCTAATAAGGATTTTTGACCTCAACATTTGATCCAAAGTTTCATGAAAAATACCCATTTAAAATGGAGAATAATTTTAGGACTTTTAGTGCACTTTTCTCTTTTTAACTTTCTCTAAAGATCATAGTGTATGATGTGAAATTGTTCTGGTTGTATGCGAGATTAAGGGAGGCTTTCACATTGTAAGTCTATAATGAAAATCGTTGGGAAAATAGGGGAAAGCAACGGAGTAGGAAGGAGAGGGCATGGGCCTACAGCCATAAAAGGTGGTTGTTGACCCTTTAGCTACCCTTCTTGAAGGTGATTTGCTCACTTACAACCAAATATATTGCTATGTTTTAAGGCGAAGGGTGGTTCCACGTATGATACTTAGTAGCCACAACGACAACATTGGTTCATTTTATGACATGTCAACCATGTTAAGTCAACAATTATAATAGTGATATTGATTGCTATTGACATAATTGACTTGACGGCATAAATTGAGAATGTTGGAGAATTTTAATGCATGATAAGAACCTCAAAAGGATAAAATATCATAATCGACATGACTTCAAGAACTAAAGTGTTCTTTTGAAAATGTATTTTTAAAAGGATTATAATTGAAATTAAATAATACTCTCCATTACATAGAAAGTATCTAGTAAGGATTTCGACCTCAACCTTTAGTCCAAAGTTTCATGAAAAATACCCATTTTTTTAGATGTTTATAGCAAGGACAAAATGGAGAATAATTAAAATGGTGTCACCACTCAAGCGATTTTGCCAAGTGACCGCTAACCTTCCCTTTCTCCAGCTTTTCATTCTCTTTCTGACTTTTTATTCGCCTCTTTTTTCCTTTTCAAAATTCTTACTTCAACACTTCACGCTTGTACATTTTTAGGGAAAATTACATGTGATATAAAAGTTTTAGCGGATGATCATATGCTTGCACGATTAATGATCTGATCATATACTCTCTTTGGTTTGAAATCCTAAGTTGATGCTGTTAAAACATGGTAATTTATCCATGGATTTCATGCAGATAATTTTTTTTTCTATTTTCAACTGCTTTATCACATTTCACTTATGTCCGTAGTTATTTTCTTAGGACTAAATAATAAGCCAATGCCCCCTGATTTCACATGTATTAATCCGAAAAATTACAGAAATTTCTGCTCAGTAAAAGTGCCAAGATAAAATGAGTCATGCACCTATATTTTAACTCATATTTTGATGAATTAAGTGATATATAAGTTGTCTGAGATTTGATAAGTTAATAGATCAGAAGTATAGATTAGAATAGGCCTAAGAGAGTAAAGCTCAATTAATGATGGGTTCAAATGGATACAAAAGAATCCACTTTAAACCCATTTAATCAACCGAAAAAACAAACAAACATTTAATACAAGAGCAATGCCAAGCCCACCTTGCTGTTGCTTTCTCTCATAGACACTTTCCACTTTAAACAACCACGTGACCAATGGCAGTGGTCAGTTTATCGGATATCCATTAATATTAGTTCTTAAGCTTTTGAAGTTCGATCTTCTTTTTTTTCTATAAAAAAAGGAAAAAGAGAGCATAAGAAGCAAAAGCGAAGATTGAAAATGACCAACTTTGCCGATCAAAGTCGATGGTACACCTGTCAAAATGGGTTAGGTTTTCTTTTAATTTTTTTAGTTTTAAACCCATCTAAAAGAAAGCCTAACCCATTTATGATCAATTTAATATTTAAATGGGTTATAAATGAGTTATGCACCCATTTTGATAGGTGACCTATAATGGGTTTAAAATTAAAAAGACTAAAATACATGGGTCGTTAATGGGTCAAAGTTTAAACCGACTTAGAACTTAACTACTCCTCAGTTCTCAAAGAGATGACTCATCTCTTCTCCGCTCTCAAATCAAAACGAAGAAACCTTCCTCATTGCACGATAGTGCATCGTCTCGCTCCCACCACTTGTACAGCTGCTCCTCTTCTCGCTCGCACAGCGGCACTATTGCACGTGATCGCCACCATCGTCAGATGGTGACTTGATTGGCTATCAAAACCCAAGTGATTCTCGTTCTCCCATATGTGTGTATGATTTTTAAAAATAAAAATAATTTAAAATATTTAAAATAAAAATTATTAATAATTTGATTTTCTTAAAAAATAAACAATATTAAATGAATATAATCTTTAAAAAAGATTATAAGAATAAGTTTTCCTAAGTTTATTTAGATAGAGAAGTGTTTTAATAATATGGGTTGGGTCGGGTATGGGTTGGGTATGGGTTGGGTTGGGTTGGGTATGGGTCAAAATTTTTATACTATATTTAAATGGGCTATAAATGGATTAATGGATTAATTTGGATTGGGCCATTTATGACCTGACCCAAACCCGACCCAACCCACCCATTTAATAAGTCTAGTCAATGGCAACATTAACGATGATTGTGCTAGCAGAATTACCATGTGTTATCGCTAGCAACCTTGCATGACCTCGTATGTATGGTGCAAAGTTTTGTGAACATAGAGTCTACGAGCAAGGGTAACAGTAAGCGCAACTAGCATTCTCTTTAATCAAATTGACAAAAACTGAAAATAAAGAAAAGGTTTGATTAATGCCTTTAAAATGCAAATCATTTGGTTTGATCCAACTTACGTACCGATTGAATTTTATATAAATTATTAGAATTGAGGATCAACGTAGATTAAACAGAGTCAATTTTGATTGGACCCTTTAGGACTCACCAAATTGAGCCCAACTACCCATTTGACATCTCAACTGGCTTGTCATAGAGGTATGGAAACATAAACAACAACCTTCTTCTTTTAATCCTACGATAACCCCATCATATCTCACCAAGTGAGGTAGACAAACCTCAATCCTTTGCTCTTTCATAGTTTCTCCACATGAAGTTATGCACGTTCAGCCGGGTTTCCAAGTCCCACGGAATTAAAAACGACATTTGCATCGAGCAAAGAGTTTCGAAATCCCATCTTTAGATTTAGGACTTGTTCGTGATAAATGTGGGTGGGGTACGAGGTTTGATCGCATGCCCATCCTACCCTCTCTGTCTTTATGGCAAGAATGTACCGAAATAGTTTCTTTGATTGTTGCAGGATGAGATGACCTCATACTCATTCAACACTTTTCTATTTATGCCGAGTTCTTTCCTTTCTGGATAGCTTCCCCGTCTTGGCTATTCCTATTAATTATTACAGGGCACTTAGTTAAAGCATATTCAATAAGGAATCTGACCAATCTGGCTCTCCTTCAACTCCAGTAAGTTGACAGTTCAGATTACATTCGCTAAACTGCCCTGGTCTATCATGGTGGCAATGAGTTGAAAACAACTGATCTTGAAGTCAAAATCAGCAATGAACACCGAACAGCATTGGACTCAAGGCTTAGAATCAAGAATGGCAGAGCAAGCAGCAGATGACAGAAGAAGAATTGCTCATGGGCACTTCACTTACAAAGAATACTCAAGCAAAATCACTACCTGATTACATCACCAAAAGAATTTTACTAATCTATGTCTCTTTCTATCTGATTCCATCCCCACAAGGAGATTGATGTTAGATCTAAATGCTAAATTGGGTAGCACCAGTGCAATCCACAGAGTCCTTTCTTCCTTCTAAAAGCTATAGAAATCGTGGTATTATGTCCAAGAGAAAGAATCGAGTTAATAGAAAGATTTCTATTTCTAATCTTCCAAGATTACCTTGTAGGAGCAGAGAATGTTGCATTGGATCCCATCATCCTTCATTTATTCCAAGCATAGACCATCAGCGAGAACCCACCAGACCCCCCATCTCGTTCTCCTCGGCCATCGCCGCCCACTCCATCACCGAATTGCTCCCGCCTGAGGAGGCTGACCACGAGGAGGCCGACACCGACGTTGCCGACGAGGAGTAACTCATCCCGGCCGTCCGCGACATGCTCTTCCTCATCTTCTCGTGCTCGTGGCCGCTCATCCCCAATCTCCCCGACCACAAAAGGCCGTTCCCGTTTCGCCCGCCCTCTCCTGCTCCCTCGCCGTCGTGGTCGCCGCCCTCCTCCTCCTCGAGGCCGAGCTTGTCGAATCGGAACATGAACACAGCGTGCCCGCAGCGGAAACCCTCGAACAGCCAGTTGTACACGTCCCACGAGACCTGAATCGAGACGCCGTCCACCTCGACCCTCTCGCACCCTCTGAATTTCCACTTCAAACGCTTCACCTGCAACACCCTCTCGCCGTCGATGTCGAAGCACAGCCTCGCGTCGGCATTCGTGGTGCAATCGATCGAGATCTCTCGGTCCTTCCCGCCGAATCTCGCCGCCGTCGCGAAGGCCCTGCGGCCGATCACGTGCTCGCGCCGCAGGACCAGCGCCTGGGCTCTCCGCTCGGGCCCCCGCGCCTTCGTCCTCGCGTGCGCCTCCTTCGCGCGGTCGCCGACGAGGAGGACCGCCTCGCCGTCGACCACCACGGACACGTAGTACCCGGAGATCGGCCCGGGCCCGGGCCCGAACTTGGCCCTCGAGAGGTCCCAGAAGACCCGGGCCCTGCCGAAGCTTTTGGACCCGCGCTTGTTCCAGAAGGCGAAGGGCTTGACGTGGAGGCTGAAAGAAGGGGCATAGGGCGACGGCGATGGCGGCGGCGGCGTTCGGCGGGTGGGCGGAGACGAGAGAGCAGTGGCGGCGAAGGGGGTAGAGCCGTCAATGCAGTCGGAAAAGGAGGAGGCGTGCGGGTCGGAGAGGCGGAGCTGGAGGGTCCGGCCGAGCCGGGTCAAGGACCAGGTGAGGGAGAAGAGGCCGAGCGGGGTGCGGTAGAGGCTGGTGGTCAGGTTGGACTTTCCGGCCGCCGCGGACGGTGGGTCGTTGGCGGTGGTCGGGCGGAGGCAGGCGCGGAGAGGGGAGGAGTGGGCGGACATCGGCGGAGGCCCGGCGACGAGGGGTTGCTTCCGTTAGGGTTTCGGGGAAGGAGGATTTTTTCCTTTTTCGGGACCAAAAATTTCGGTGGGTCAAATTGAGAAAAGGATGAAAAGTATTTTGGTAAAATAATTTTGGGTGCGGGCGACCGGGGGAAAGATAGGGAATTGAGACTTCTGACTTTTCAGAGGAGCCGACTCGGGGGAAGAGAAGAATGCCATTTTGGCCTTTTAGTTCGTGGGTTGTTTGACCGGTCAAAGCCCGTGATTAGCATTACTTACTTGAGTTTTAATTAAGCCGACCCACAGTTGCTGATGTTTGAAGGTTGCATCATCGAATGTTCGATGGCTAACCAAGTTTGATTTGATACTCTGAAATGGGATAAGATCGAAATGACCTAAGGAAAAATCGAATAAAGCTTATATCTGATTATGACATTAAGTTAGATAAATGAAAGTATTTTGTCATCTTGAGTATAAATAATTTGTGGTCTGATCTTGTTTCGGATGACGCCCTTTTTGAACGGATTAGCCTCTTCTTTGAGATGATGGGTTGGATGTGCTGGTTCTAGATTCGATAACTAGTATCTCTACATTTTGAATCATGACAACGAGGAAAATATATAAAAAAAAGAAAATTATCCACTTTTGGATTCTCTATTTTCCATAAACACATCTTTGTGTCCCATATTACTTAAAAAGACAAAACTACCCCTAACTTGAGGAGCTTCCCACTGCCATCGTCATTTGCCACCACCATTGACCTTTGCACCGTCTTTTGTGCGCCATCCGCTCCCCCCCCCGTTTCTCTCTCAATAGAGTTAGCCGTTAAGGATCATCCAAGATCATTTCATTTTTGCCATATTTTGACAAGATGTATGTGGTATTGGCTTTTAGAAATAAATGGATCTCTGATTTAGTTATTTTTACAAAGAAAGAGATAAATTCATTCTTACCACACAGAGGAAATAGGGCAATTGATCTAGGAAAATTCCAAATAAGGTTCGAAGTGTCATCATTTTCTCAAATAAGGGTCGAAGTCCCTTTATTTTCTCAAATAAGAGCCTAAAGTGGATTTTGTTTCAAAAAGGACTTGAACTGATCAACTATGAAGGGCAAAATTGTCTTTTTAAATTTTTTTATTATTTTCTTTTCAAAAAAAAACTTAAGAAAAGAAGGAAAAACACGGGTGGGCCCAGGAAAAACATGGGTTGGCCCAGGAAAAACATAGGCCCAACGCTATTTTTTGTGTGGTGCATCTATTTCACCATTAGAGGGAGAGATAGAAAAGCCTCCATCATATTCAATCGGTGATACATCTTCTTCACCAACAATAGCTTCAGAACCACCATTATGTCGTTGGTTGTGACCAAGAAACCACCGGAGACTCCAACAAAATCTAGGGATTATGTGGTCACAAGAGACGATGACAATGATAGTGATTGAATTATTGATGGAAACTATCGTAATTTTTTGTCTATTCACTGAATATGACCCTGTATCCTATGATGAAGTTGCTATAGATGAGAAGTGGATCTAACCAATGGATGAAGAAATCTACTCCATTGAGAAGAATGACACATGGGTGCCAACTTCTTTACCTATTGGTAAGAAGCCCATTAGTGTTAAGTATATATACAATACGAAGTACAAACCTAATGGTCAGGTGAACTGTTACAAAGCCAAATTGGTTGTTAAGGGCTACAAGCAAAAGCCAGCTCAAAACCGTTGGAGGATCCATCAAATGGATGTGAAATCACCCATTTCTCGATGGTGTCCTTGAAGAGGAAGTCTATGTAGAGCAACTACAAGGTTATGAGAAGAAATGGCATGAAAATCAAGTTACAAGCAAAATAAGGCATTGTATGGACTAAAACAAGCACCTCATGCTTGGTACACGAATCAACACGTACTATTAGAGCATGGTTTTCAAAAGTGTTTGTATGAGCATACATTGTATATCAAGTATGAATACTAATGGCAATATAATAATTGTGTGTCTTTATGTTGATCAGTTGATATTTAGATGAAGTTGTGAAAAGATGTTTGCTGAATTCATGGAAGCTATGACTAGTCAGTTTGAGATGACATATTGGGATTGATGTCCTATTTTATTAGCCTTGATGAAGCAAGCAAATAATGGCATATTTATTTCAAAGCGAAAACATGGCAATGACATTTTGAAGTGATTGAAAATGGAATTGCTTCGACCAATTCACACTCCCACAGTAGAATGATTGGAGCTAAAAAAGCTGCTTATTTCAAAGCATTGATGGTAGTTTGAGATATTTGGCTTCTATTAAACCATATATTACCTATGGAGTGAGAATTATTAGCAGGTTCATGAAAAAACCATACAATCACATCTACAGGCAACAAAAAGAATTTTATTGTATGTCAATGAAACTCATGACCATGGGATTTTATACTCTTATACTAACAATTTCAGTCTAGTACATTACATAAACAATGATTGGGTAGGTGATGCTGAGCCTCGAAAGAGTACTTTGAGATATGTTTTCTTTCTTATTGGGAGTAATTACTTAGTCCTCGAAAAATAGCAAGTTGTTGCACTCTCAACAGTTGAAGTTGACTACATGGCGTATAGGGGTAAGTGTGGTCAAGATTGGGTTCGTCTAGTACCTAACCTAGGTATCAACCCACACAATATTAGTCCTTAATTTTTGGATCGAGGACCAATCTTGTTGAGCTTGGGACCAAGGATTGAACCAACCTTATGGGATTGGTATGATTCTAGGGTCAATTTAAGACCAACTAATTATATTTTTTTTTCATTTTTTGTATTCCTTAAAAAGACAAGCATACTATTTTAAATCATATATCCATCAACAATGCGACATTAAATAATCAAACTATAAATACACATCTAACATAAATATAAGATAAGATAACATTACAAATTTCACACTTGCTAAAAGTAACAAACTATAAAAATGAACATGCGAGGTGAGTGGTGAGGTGAGTAAACAAAGGTGAGCGATGAGCAAGGCAAGTAGTTAAGGAGGGCAATGAGTAAGGCTGAGGCGAGTGAAGGGTTTTTTTTTGGGTCGAATTAGGGTTGGATTTCTTTCTACTTTCTAAGTTACATAACAAACTAAACTGCAATGAGAATAAAGGAGGAGGCAATGGGGTTTAGAGTAGACAAAAGCATGTAATATATAATATATAATATGTACAGGGTTGATTTGAATTGGACTAACCCTAAACTTCAAGGACGAAAGATCAATCCACACATTATAGGGTCCAGAGTTCCCAAGACCAAGGACTGACCCAGTCTCTCTGGGAACTAGACTAGGACCGACCGAGTTGGGTTAGTCTAAGGTTGATCTTACCCGTAGCGTTAGCTTTAGTTGCACATCAAGAAATATGGCTTTATAGGATGTTGTTTGAATTGAATCATGAAAAAAATAAGTCCTACCAAAATAAACCCACTCAAGCATAATCAAGGCACATAATCCATGCTCATCACTCACAAATCACACTAAGACTAATTAAACTACTCCTAAAGCAAGATTAAGCCCTAAGTAAGGGATTAGGAAATCAACTTACGAGCTCTAAGATTCCGGCAACATTAGAGAGACGATGAGGGCGAGGGCTACATTGGGCTAGCTCGGGGACGACGATGGACGATGAACGGTGACCATTTTTCGGCGAAACAGCATCGGAGGCTATTTTCCGCGAAAAGCACAGCAGCGGCTACCAGCGCCGGAACGGGTGGTTGGTGGTGATAGGTAATGGCCAGCGGTTGGCAGCTAGACTTCGAACGGCAGTAGTTGCACAGTGGATGGTGGTAGTAGGTTCGGCGGACAGCAGCAAGGGCGGGGGCAGCAACATCTAGCAAGGGGTAAGGGGAAAAAGGTGAAGGAAATTAGGGAAAAAGGGAAGATAAAAGAGAGAGAGTGAGCTGAGGGTAGGGGGGCAGCTGCAAGGGAGGAGTGAGGAGAGAGAATGATTGCCAAGACTTGTCTAAGAAGTTAAGCCCACTTGCAAGCTAACATGCTCTCCAACTCCTCGGAAAACTCGAGAATAAATTTGGTGACCTCCAAATATTTAGTCATGATGTCCTAGAAAAGTCAATACCTAAAATCAGATTAAAATTTGGGGATAAATTGAATCAATTGCAACCGTAGTACATTTAGACTATCAGGTGCCCCTTTAGGGTTTTCCCTGACATTTGACCCATGGTCGATAGTTCTATAATCCACGTTTAAGCAATTTCTTGAACTAGGGACGACTCTCAATTGTCATGTGATCCCGAGGGTTCAATTGATAATCTTGAGTACAAGATAAAAAGGAATCAGTTTAGCGTCATTTGTAGCTCGTATCGAAGTCGTGCGGAATCACCCGCAATCCGGCTTCGTAGTTCCATCAAATCGATTTATTTCTGTCCACTAATCGTCTAATACAAGATGGTATTGTTCTCGCTTGGGCCCTTATGGTCGAATGGTTCGTTCCCGATTGAAACTACGAGTCGTACGTGTATCGTTTCCCTAATGGCGTTTCCATAAAGTCCGTAATCCCACAAATGATCAGTTTGGAGTATTTGTACTAATCGGGCATTTGATCGATATCGTCATTTTATAAAATCCAAAAATAAGGTCGAATTTTAGGACGTCACATGGATCAAGAACTACAAGTATGACGCTCCCATCATCTACTGAAGTTGTAACCCCCATCACTAAGACGCCCAAATCAAGACTCCCAACTGAAAAGGATACAATAGGTTCATCACCAATGTCACCACTACAACTTGCTACTCCATCATCATCAACCTCTATCAAGCCTGGACCCGAAGACTTGCTCAAGGGTTTGGCTATTGTCATGGAAACTCATGGACCTTGCATTAAGGCAACTACTTTAGGTTGGATTTGCAGAATCACATGCTCAACAACTCAATCAATTATTAGATGCTCAATGGCAAACGGGCACTGAACCCTCTCAGCCGATCATCCAGCTGTCACGTCAAAAATCCTCTACTAGAGAGGAAGCACCCTCAAAGCCTGTCATTGTGAAAGACAAAGGGAAGAAGATCACCAAACAGCTTGAAACACTTACTAATCAACCAGTCACTCAGCTTGAGGGAAGTGAAGTTGGAACGCAAACTGAAGAAGCACCATGGGACAAGTGTCATGAAGATAATGACGACTGAATATTCCAAAATTTTGAACCTACTGCCAATTTTAAACTCAACCCTTCTTTCAACTCTGAAATGTTTTTATCCTAAGAGCATAAGGATGCAAATCATGCATTTCATAAGCGAGGAACAATTCCACATTGATATGTTGATTTTGATTATTTTGATGCATATGGAATTTTTCTATTTGAACTCTTTGAGCCCCTCGAGCTGAAATTTTCCTACTCCATGAAAGAGGAGGTTTATCCTACCTTTGTGATAATGTTTTACTCAAGTCTCCACTTTCTAAATAGGGACTCTTTTGTTTTCACCTTTCGAAAACAAAATTATGTTGTTACTTTGGATGAACTTGTTGAGATTATCCTAGCAGAACATAATGTTTTCAAGAAAATTTCCATAGAGCCTGATGAGGCTTACAATTTTGTGTTGGAAATTTTGAATTTCTCTTGAGATTTTATAGAAATTGTGCCATTAAACCTACTCCCTTTCAAAATGAATTTCATCTAAGAGATTTTGACCCTTTGTCTTCCTCCCAAACCATCCTCTACAAATGATGTTTATGGCTATAAGCAAGAGTTATTTGGGCCATTCTCACCAAATTTGATGAGTCCTCCTTCCTCCATGTAGTGGATGGCTAAGAGAAAAACATGCAAGCTATCTTTTGGTGTTCTCATCACTCGAATCTTCAAGCACTTGAAAACTGACTTCTCTAATGCTGCCCCACTAAGCTTGGTCAACGTAGATATTGGGAAGACGTTGGATAAGATGATGCTAAGAATGACTCCTGATGGATGGGTTAATCAAAAAGATGATATCATCCCCATTGGATATAGTGATGATGAAACGGTTGCTAAGGTCAAAGAGAGACTTGTTGAACTAACTGAGCAAGAGAAGAAGTAAGCTAAGGCACTAGCGCAGAAGCAAGCCCCTCGTTCACTAAGACAAAAAAGATCACCATCTCCTGTGGACATATCCCCCTATCGTACTATCAATCCTACCTAGCTTCAAACTGACATTTAGGAGATCAAGACCACTCTCTCCTCTGTGACTCAATATATGATTAAGATCAAATGAATGCTCCTCATTTATAATCTGGCTTGCCCCGACCTTGAGCAATCTAAATTTGACATCTCCACCTCCTTAACAAAACAAACACCCTCGCACATGAAAATCTTTATATTTTGATGTACTCCTATTTTCCTTTTGCTAATGATGTCATGTTTTCTCTATTGCTATTATGTATTGACATGCTTTGTTATCAATGGGAATGTTTCTTTCATATCGTTTTATTGATAATAACAAGGGGGAGAATTGAGTTGACGTGAATATTTGTTCATATCTTGATAAGTTGTTGTGCTTAAAATTGCATAATCTGCACATATTCTCGTTATTAGGAACATATCATCAAAATAGGGGGAGCATTAGTGGGGAGAGCATTAAACTATTATCTACTACAAACCTCATACATTTGATGATACCCCTTATCTAGAAGATCTCTGATTACTATTTTCCCATGTTTACGAGATCGATTGGCTCATATCTCCAATTCATTGCAATATTTTAAGAAGATTCTGTTTACTTTTATTGTAATCTTATCAAATGACACTTATTACTTCTTTACATCTACGGGATAATGTTGTCATTATCAAAAGGGGGGAGATTGTTGGAAAAAAATCTCCAAGTGATTTTGATGATGTCCAAACTATCCTTAGTATAATATTTACTATGATATATGTAGATGTTCATACCAAAGGACCACCCAATATCCATGGTGTGATCCAGTGGAAGGAAGTTTGCGATAACTCTTGATACGATTTTTTCTTAAATAGTACCCGTGTACCTAAAGATCAGCCGTTGAAGATATTTGTGTCGGAGCTATAAAGATCGGGTCATTAGTGCTATGGCAACTACGTACATCTAATGATATTCATTGGGTTAGCAAACTAGTCGTTATGGTCAAGGATTCGCACAATAGCAAATTCTAGATGAAACTAGTAATTGAGTAGCTAGGTCGTCTGATAGGTTTGTTAGAGACTGCAATGAAGGGATAGCAGCAGTTATTATTTCTAGTTAGTTTGTAAATGTTTGAGAAAAAGGACTATATGAGCGGTTCCATCTCCGCATAGCAGCTCAACGGTGACTCTAACGGTTCTTTGCTTCTCCAATCTACCTCTAACGAATAGATTGTAGATGGTTATAAAATAGAGGACTTCTGAAACCAAATGTTAGAGAGAGCAACATATCAAGAGCAAAAGATTTGCCTCCTACTATGTGTTTAGCAATACGCTCTCTTTCTACTGTTTCTCTAAAACTTGCATACATGCTGTTTTAGTAATTGTGTTAAGGATTAAGTGTACAAGAATAAGAGCAGCAATTGAGTCTTAATAGTGTGATCTATCTTGTGAAAGAATTAGTGCAGTCCAACTTGACTTGCGGCTATTAATATGAAGAGTGGACATAGGCTTGTGGGTAAAGTCAAACCATTATACATTTTTATGAGTTGTTGTTTCTATATCTTTGCTATCATTTGCACACATTTCCATCACGAGTTTTTAAACATCATTTTGACTTGATATTTACTTAGTGTTAGCTAATTACTGTGAAAAATCATCAAGTTTTCTAAAACAACTTATTCACGCCCTTCTAGGTCGTATTGTTAATCTCCAACAAACATTACCTTTTAGTAAGATGAACCTTTCTAAACTTTCCAATAACAAAATTGTGCATTAATTGTTGGCACAAAGTAGAGTGAATGATGCACCCGAGTCAAGAATCCAAGACTCAATTGGATTGTCAATGCTCAAAATTAAGGCATCACTATCATGCATCTCTTCAAGAGTTACATTCACGAATTTTTTTTCCTCTTGATTTTGATCTCGATACTGAATTTTCTTCTTTAGGGCTCTACAATCTTGTTTCAAATGGCATTTTTTTTTGCAATTCCGGCAAATTACTTCACCACGAGGTTTTGACTTGCTTCTCCCACTGGACTTCGATCTACCATGGTACTCGTTCCATCCTTGTTGATTGGTTCTTCCTCTACCTTTGATATTTAAGGCAGCACTCGGAAATTCATCCGATTCTTTTCCGCGAATATCCTGGCTTAGAATCAAATCTCAAATTCTTTGAAGCTTTAACTTTTGCTTACCAAATGAACTGCTTAGTGCAGTTACAGTTGCACTCCAACTTTCAAGATAAAATTAAAACTTTTACCTCATCATCGAATTTGATATCCACAAAACTCAATTGAGTCATGATCACGTTAAATTTGTTGATTTGCACCTTTGTCCATCTTCTAATTGAAAAGACAAAGCATCAAATATACCTTGTTTGATGCAAAAGGCTTCTCGTACATGTTGGACAATGCCACCATTAAATCCACCATTATCATCTCATTAGCAATATTGAAAGTAATGTTCCGTGCCAATGTGAGACGAGTCAAACCCACCATTTGCCAATCTAACAATTCTCTTTATGCTTGTTGCATAGAATCTAGTTTCTCTCCAGTCGAAGGCTGATGCAAGTTCTTCAGTTATAGAATATCCTTGATCTACATCTTCCAGAAACCAAAGTCCTTGCCATCGAACTGAATGGTCTTCAACTTCCCTTTGTCCATATTCACTCCCATTATTTTGCCAAAACTAGGCTCTGATATGAGCTTTTAGGAACACGAATATATGAAGAGAAGAAATAGAGAAGAAAAATAGGCAAAAAATTTATGTGGAAAGCCCTTTCCAAAAGTCAGGAAGGGACCACGGTGCTGCACTAGGCAATCTCTCTACTATCATTATCAGCGTTACAAGCTCAGAGTTACAAGTTTCAACATTACAACTATAAAAGATATTGCCCCTATATATAACAGGAGTTTGGGGCATGCATAATTATGATGTAAATTACATGTATGCTATTAACAGCAATAAAAGCTTTATTATCTGCTTTAACATGGCAGGATTGTGTGACTTATTGGGAAATGCTTGTCCACAACAAACTGTTTTGGTACTTTAATATTATTTTTCTCTATTAGACTTCACAACTCCATCACACCTATGGCAAACAAAGGATGAAACCCCAAATAGATACACCTATCAACTGTCACGTGTTATCAAGTTCAGCAATTTGAGAGTAAAACTTAATAGAAATTCACGATGGGTAAATTTGTCACAGATTTACTAATTTGAGATTAAAAATTAGTTTGGGCTAAATTTATTATAGGTATATTAATTTGGAGTTTTTTGTGATATTAATCCTCAATTAAAAGCAAAGGGAATTTTCGTTGCTTTCCCATGAAAATTTAATATGTTATTCAAATTAAAAAGAACTAAAATTTTTTGTTTAATTTACGAGGCTGCTCCCTATCCTCATGCTCGTAGAACCTATGATTTGATTTGAACATGCATATGCTGTGAAAGTTTTAGGTACTTCAAGTAAGGAAAATTCAAAATGCGTCTCTCATAAGATTTAGATTAAAGAGAAAGAAAAATTCAAAATCTATATTAAATATTTCTGGATCTAACAATTTAAACTTCGGGAGCATTGGGTAATATTCTGAGGTGCACTCTTAAAATTAATGACACAAGCTCTATGCTACCCTAGAATCAACGGTGGAAGTGAACAACTAAAAGTCGGTGAGCTTTCAATAACGATAAAGACAGTGTCAGAAAGCTTATAAAATCTCCTCCATGGTATTGATGCATCAACCATTCTGTACCTCTGAAAGGCCAAAAAGAAAGAGAGCAAAAATCAAACATGAGTGCGTGCAAGAGCCCACTAATGACGTCGTTTAGTGAGGACGAAGATGGGTTCTTGTTCGCCATGGAAATGAATGCACTGATAGGCGTCCCCATGGTGCTGAAGGCTGCCGTTGAGCTCGGGATCCTGGAGATGCTGGCGGAGAACGGGCCATCTGGCTCAGCTCCACCGCTCTCCCCTGCCGAGATTGCATTGCGCCTGTCTACAAAGAACCCCGAAGCCCCCGTCGCTCTGGACCGGATGATGCGGCTTCTCACGAGCTACTCCATCCTCTCGTGCACTCTCGCCGAGGGTCCAGGCGGGGACATCCGGAGACTTTATGGCTTGGGACCCAGAAGCAAGTACTTCGTGAAAGCCCACGGGGCGTCGAAATTCGCTGCGACCTTGCTGCTTCTCTTGACCGACAAAGTCACGACCGGTGGCTGGTTTGTGATCTTTTAATTCTATGTTTAATTAATTGGTCGAGTGGCAAAATGATTTGGAAGCCGTGACTCCAATTTCTTTTCATATTTATTTACTTTTCCCATGACAGTTACCTTTGTTTATGCATGCTGTGCAGGTACTGCTTAAAAGACGCGATTATGGAAGGAGGAAGGCCCTTCGAACTTGCAAATGGCATGAACATTTTTGAGTACACAAGCAAAGACGACAAACTCAACCAGATATTTAACAACGCCATGCAAGGCCCAACCGGCGTTTACATGAACAAAATCGTTGAGCTTTACCACGGCTTTGACAACGCCGAGACGGTAGTCGACATAGGTGGTGGTGTTGGGGCGAGCCTGAGGATTATAGTGTCGAAACACCCACACATTCATGGTATCAACTTTGATCTACCTCATGTCATCAGAAAGGCACCTTCTATTCCTGGTAATTAATTTCTCTCTCTCACACATTAATAAGTGTGCGTTTTTAGCAAGGCTAAGGTTGTGCAACGGACAGGACTTTGTAATAAATAAACTAATTATATGGATTGCCATTGTGGCATGAGACATGATTTACACACTAAGGCTCTGTTTGTTTCATAAAATATAAATGATTTGGAAAATATTTTCCTAAAAACGATTATTTATATTGGTTATAAAAACAAAAGAACGAAAAATATTTTCACTGTCTATGGAAATATTTAAATATAAATTGTTGTCAATAATGAAAGTATTTTCCATCTACTAATTATTTTAAGCAAAACAAGTATTTTTTTTTTTAATAAAATATCTTTCAAATTATTTATTTTCTATTAAATAAATGGAGTCTAGGAGTCTATCTTCTTAGAAAATTCATCACCAAAAGGAGATGGATTATATTGATAGAAGAGGCATGTCCTCTAACCATCCTATTTATAATTTGGTAATGGTAACAATTAGGAACATCATCCGCATTTGTAATTTGGTAATATAACTTGTAGGTCACAAATTAGAGGCAAATTGAGAAAATGGTTAATATCACGAAAAATCTTAAACCGGTACACTTATGATAAATTTATCCAAAACTAATTTTTTTAACCATAAAAAAATTTAAATTGATATATTTCTTCCGTTAGTTTCCATTAAATTCGATTAATACCACAAATTAGTATATTTTGTGATAAATGGAAGGTAAAACTTCAAACTAGTACACCTATTAACTGCCACGTGTCATTCAACTCAGTAATTTAACAATAAAATTTAACGAAAACTAATGGAGGGTAAATTTGTTATAGATGTATAAGTTTGCGGTTTTTCATGATATTTACCTTCAAGAAAATATACTCCTTATATAAAAATAACATGCTTAATTAAATAAGTCGTGATTTCTGTGGATAAAGCTGTGGCTTTTGAGAACTAAAACAACGATGGGATGACCCGGTTTTCTGTGATGACAGGTATTGAACATGTCGAAGGGGATATGACGCAATACATCCCTAAAGCAGACGTCATTTTCATGAAGGTTAACACAACTTTCAGTTGCCTCTTTGGGTGACTATAGAGAATCGTACTGTAGACATTGTGGTTGCTTTGTACGCATAGCGTAGACTGAATTTTGGTTGTTCTCTGTAGTGGATAATTCATGGTGGAGACGACGAGTTTTGCGTTAAGGTATTGAAGAATTGCAGGGAGGCATTGCCGGAGAAGGGCAAGGTGGTGATCGTGGACGCGGTCCTTCCAGAATATCCCGACACCGATGGGGTGACCCGGAATGCATTCTTAGCGGACATAAGCATGCTGAATATCACTCCGGGAGGTAAGGACCGGACGGAGAAAGAGCTCGAAGCCATGGCACGTGCGGCCGGTTTTGATGCTCCGAAACTTGTGTGCCGAGCTTACAACATGTGGGTAGTCGAACTACACAAGAAGATCTGACTACTTGTCACCAGAAATTGTTTATGGTTTTATCCTTAAGTACGAAGCCCCCTTGTTGTGGACTTATTTAAATTGCCTAGTGGGTTTGGACAATTCTCTAGGAACTTTTGTATTGTGTTGTGTTGTACTAAGGTCACCTATGTTTGCCTTCAATTCCAAGAAATAAGTATATTGCTACTAACAAATCCTGTTTAATTTTTGTGCTCGGACAAATATAAAGTGTGATCCCTAAGCAATTGGATGTTATCACTCATAAAGTGAGCCCCCTTGCCTTGATTGAATTGGCTTGGCTGCGCCCTGAATCAATAAAAAAATAACATGATTTGCTCAATAAATCTCAAACATTGATTCATGGAAATGAGATTGTTATCAACGGCGAAAATTTAGGCAGAGGCACCAGTGAAAGTCAAACATTGATTCACGGAAGTGAGAGGGAAACGCCGTTAGGGACAGAGAAATATTCGCCGTTAAATTAGGCGACTCGATAATAACAACAAACAAAGTCAATTTTGAACGCGGAGTCTCTACCCACTGAGTAATGAATTCGCCTGCATACATTCATAACCGAGAGTCGGCTTGAGACATCGACAAAAGCAGTACATTGAGTTTTCTGTTGGCCACACAATCCTTATCTTCAGAGGTCTTTCCCGGTCGCTTCAAATTTAAACCAAGTCTATCGCCGTAACTTCTCATCACAGAAGCATTTAAAGTTCTTAACTCAATGCAAATAGTTAAATCATCTCGTTTGTGCTCCTAATCATATCTAAAATCCTCATATTTATTTTTATTTTTTTGAAAGAAAGATGCCATTCATATATCAAAATAATACTCAGAGCAATTTAGCAGGCTTTCAAGCCTAGTAAATGTGAGATAATTATAGAACAAAGCAAAAGCCAAAAAGCAAAGGCATAGTCTGTGGCTAAAAGCACACTCTAATTCTTAAGAACAAATCTACCACCATAAATATTCGATATCCAATCACCAGAATTGGTGATGAGCACGTGTCGAAATTTTTCATTTCTCTTACAACGACTTGCGGTGCTCGTTTAGGTTCAATATCCTCATCAGAATTGCCAAGCAAAGACATCAACATTAAAATGTTGAAAGAACCAGATCAAATACATATAAGGGGCTCCTTGATCTATATCTATATCTAGTTTGAAAGAGGAAAACCCCCAGAACTTGACCTAAATCTAAATCGGGAGAGGAGAGCGGCCTAATCTCAAAGAGGTTGAGGAGTCACATTACGAACATCCTTCTCGTTGGCCATTGATTGAATGAATGGCCGAACTGATCTCCACGTTCACACAAAATCAACTGCATAAATTTATTCACACACACAAACTCTCAAAATAGACTAGAGAGAAAAGAAGGACAGATGACTTTAAAAAGAAGGAAAAGGAAAGAGGGAGATGGAGAGGGAGAGAGGAGAGAAAGAAAGGGCCTCTCTCTCCCTTAGGGACAACGCTAAAATCCTCATGTTTCAATCATATGTACTTTTGGTCCTAGATCAATTCTATTGAGTTTTGACTTTCAAATTAGTAAGGGAAAATACCACCAAAAGTCCCAAACATTCCTCAATGTGACAAATTTACTTTAAATATTTTTTTATGACATAAAAAATCCTAAATTGATACGCATGTAACATATTTACTCAAACTTTTTTTAATAACACAAAAACCTCAAACTTTACTAACTGTGATGCATTTACCCCGAACTTTTTTTTATGACACCAAAAATCCTAAACTTGTACTTGTATTACACATTACCCAAACTATTTAATTGAGGGGTATCTTTTAATTTTTGAAATTTTTTTCTTTTCCTTTTCTTTTTTTGTTTTTCCTTTTTCTTCTCTCTTCCCTCCATTGACCATGGTGAAGGGAGGCTAGACTCAGGAAAGGGTGGCCTTTGCTAGCATCGAGTGAGGGATGCCTTCACTCAACTCAGGTGAGGGCGGCCCTTGCTTAGGTAAGTGAGGGTAGCCCTTGCTTGAGTCGAAAGAGGGCATCTCTCTACAAATCTAGTGAGGGCGGCCCTTGCCTAAGTTTGGCTTCTCTCTACCATGGCTGGCGGTAGGAAGAGAGAAAAAAGAAAAAATAGGGAAAAAAAAAGAAAAAAGTAGAAATAGAAAAGAAAAAGAAAAAGAAAATAAAAGACGAAAATACTCTTTGGCCAAAGAGTTTGGGTTAAATGTCACATAGGTACAAGTTTAGAGTTTTTGATGTCTTGAAAAAAGTTTGAGATAAATGTCTCATAATTGGTAAAGTTTGGGGCTTTTGATGTCGTAGAAAAAAGTTTGGGATAAATGTCTCACACAGGTACAAGTTTGAGGTTTTTTATGTCACAATAAAAGTTTATGGTAAATTTTCTCACACTAAGCAAAGTTTAGGACTTTTAGTGGCATTTTCCCAATTAGTAATAAGGATATTTTGGCCCATGCACATTTATTTTAGGATTTTTCTTAAGAGACATTATCAAAGAATGTGCTTAACAACACATTTCTAACTTTAGCCTCCATATTATTTCCCTTCTTTTGTTTTTCTTATTTTCTTGTTAGATCTTTTGATCTTGTTGCTCATCAAGTGATTTTTTGAGCTTTTGGATTATACTCTTGTACTCCTTATTGAAGATAGTGAAATTCCTCTCTTCCCATAGTTTTTTTCCACAAATATCTTGTGCTACTTGTGCCTCGATTAGTACATTTTTGGGTGTTGTTTTGTAACAAATTAGTATCAGAGCAAATTCCTTCACTCTTTTTGTTTCGAGATAGCATCTCTCAAGTTCAAAGTGGAACCTTTTGATGGTCAAAACATTTTTGGGCTATGGAGGATCAAGATGAAGGCGTTATTACATCGGGAAGGTTTAGTTAGAGCCTCGGACAGAAAGTATCCCGATGACGTCCCTACAACAAAGATTGAGGAGATGGAAGAGAGGGCACACAGCACCATCCAATTGTCATTGTCCGAAAAGGTGCTTCGTGAAGTCGCTGATGAAGAAATGGTTTCAAGATTGTGGAGCAAGCTTGAGGGCCTATACATGAAAAAGTCTCTTACAACAAAATTATTCTTGAAACGTCTTTACACGCTAGAGATGAATTTAATAAAATTGTTATGGATATGAAAATTTTAGATTTAAAGTTTGATGATAAGTTTTGCCATCTTAGGGTTCAGCCCGGGCATCACTATTAAGGACATAGAGCTTGACCACCAACATGAATGTTGCCGTTGAAATGGAGACATGTACATGTTATGGGTCGAATCTCTAGTATCCTTGTGAGTTGAAAAGTAAAGAGTAAGTGATGCAGAAAATATGATACAATTGGTTTGCAGGAGTAACTTAGGGCATGCTGCCCAAAGCAACTTGGCCTTCGCCGATGTTGAGGTCTTGAGAGTGGCCTCCACATCTGGAGGCTTGTTGTCATCGATGAGTGAGTTGCTCAACAATAGCGACGCAGCGGGTAAGCCTGGTAGAGCTCCGCGGTTGAGCAGCATGGCCATAGAGGATTTTCAAGACATGCCTCAAAACAATGAACATCGACGCGGTGGATCAGTGATGCAAGATGGGAGGTGGTTCGTTGTGGCTGATGACTACGGAGGTCGAAGGCGAGGCCACAGTGGTTGTGAACTGCCACCGAGTTTTGAGGGGAGAAAGAGAGAATGAGAGGTATTGGAGGATAATTGATTTTATCTAAGATTTTTAATAAAGCGAAAAATCAAGTGTGGTAAGGTATAAATTAGGTTAAGCACGTAGCAAAATTCAATGGAGGGATAGCAGATGGGCACATTAATGGGACAACAAATCTGCACATGATCAATTGACCCCTTGAACAAGGCAACATTGGTCTTAGATCAAATCGTTACTTATGCATGTTCAAGGGTTTGCTTGTTTAGGGTTAATTAAAGAGTTAATACCATGAAAAGCCTAGAGTGGTACACTTGTGACAAATTTACCTCAAATGAATTTTTTGGCTAACAAAATTCTTAAACCCGTACACTTGTAATAAGTTCAAACTAATTTTTTGATGTTACTTTTGTGAAAAATTTACTCTTCATCAGTTTCCATTAAATTGGATTACTATTATGAAAAACAATAACAGTACGCCTATGACAAATGAATGGTAAAATTACAAACTAGTAAACTCATCAAGTGTCATCCAATTTGGCAATTTGATATTAAAATTTAACACAAAGTAATGAAGACTAAATTTGTCACAAGTGTATTAGTTTGGGATTTTTGGTGGTAAAAAAATTAGTTTAATGTAAACTTATCACAAGTGTACAACTTTGAGATTTTTCGCATAAATAACCCTCCATTAAAAGCAAAAGGATTTTTTGTTGCTTTCCCACCAAAATTTATTATGTTACTCAAATAAAAAAGAACTAAAATTGTATGTTTAACTTACGAGTGAACATTCATATGTTGTGAAAGTTTTAGTTGCTTTAAGTTAGAAAAATTCAAAATGTGTCCGTCATAAAATTTAGATTAAATAGAAAATAAAATTCAAAGTCTGTCTAGACATTATCTAAATATTAAGAATTTCTTGATCTAGCAATTTAATCTTCCAGATCGATAGGTAGGTACACTCTTAAAATCAATGACACAAGCTCTATGCTACCCTAGAATCAACGGTGGAAGTTAAGCACCGGAAGTTGTTGTCCATTCAATTTATGATAAGGACAGTGTCTAGAATGCTTATAAAATCTCCTCCTTGGTATTGACGCATCAACCAGTCTGCACCTCTGAAAGGCCAAAAAGAAGAGAGCAAAAATCAAACATGAGTGCGTGCAAGAGCCCAGTAATGACGTCGTCCGGTGAGGACGAAGATGAGTTCTTGTTTGCCATGGAAATGAATGCGCTGATAGGCGTCCCAATGGTGCTAAAGGCTGCTGTCGAGCTCGGGATCCTGGAGATGCTGGCCGAGAACGGGCCATCTGGCTCAGCTCCACCGCTCTCCCCTGCCGAGATCGCATCACGCCTGTCTACAAAGAACCCCGAAGCCCCTGTCTCTCTGGACCGGATGATGCGGCTTCTCGCGAGCTACTCCATCCTCTCGTGCACTCTCGCCCAGGGTCCAAACGGGGACGTCCGGAGGCTCTACGGCTTGGGACCCAGAAGCAAGTACTTCATGAGAGCCCATGGGGCGTCGACATTCGCTGCGCCCATGCTGCTTCTCTTGACCGACAAAGTCATGACCGGTGGCTGGTTTGTGATCTTTTAATTCTATCTTTAATTGGTTGGTCGAGTGGCAAAACGATTTGGAAGACGTGACTCTAATTTCTTTTCATATTTATCTACTTTTCCCATGACAATTTTCTTTGTTTATGCATGTGGGCTTTGTTAGCATAATAACTACTGTTAGAATAATAATTTATTGTAAGTTTCAAATTCTTGAATGAGTAAATTCCACAACAATTTGTAATTATTTATTATTTGATTTTTTGTGATCAATGATAGACTGTTATTCTCACAGTAAATCAACAGTAAATAAAAAACTATCATTTATTCATTTCTCTATGCATACTGTGCAGGTATTGCTTAAAAGACGCAATTTTGGAAGGAGGAAGGCCTTTCCAACTTGCTAATAGCATGGATATTTTTGAGTATGCGAGCAAGGACGATAAGTTCAACGTGCTATTCAACAATGCGATGCAAGCCCCAACCAACATTTACATGAACAAAATTGTTGAGATTTATCGCGGCTTCGACGATGCAAAGAAAGTAGTCGATATCGGCGGTGGTGTCGGGGAAACCCTTAGGATTATAGTGTCCAAACACCCACACATTCATGGTATCAACTTTGATCTACCTCATGTTGTCAGAGAAGCACCTTCGATTCCTGGTAATCAATTTCTCTCTCTCACACCCATATCTTTAAATGTGCTTTCTTGGCATGGCTAAGCTTGCGCAACGAACAGGACTTTGTAATGGAAAAACTAATTAAATGGATTCCCGTTATCGCTATGACATGATTTGCGCACTAAAACTCCGTTTTTTTGGAGGAAAATGAGCAATTCGAAAGGGATTGTCCTAAAAATAATGGTTTGTATTACTTATAAAAATAAATAAATAAATAATATTTTCATCATACACAAAATTTTTAAGACAAATTGTTATCGATTATAAAAGTATTTTCGATTGACTATTTATTATAATGATATGAGCGAACACTTTAAAGAAAATATTTTTCAAATCGTTCATTTTTTAAGAGATAGACGAAATCTAAAAGTCTTATGTTTTTAGAAAAATCATTATTTGAAGGTTAATGATATTGATACAAGGGTCACGTCCTTTAGCCATACATTTAATTGGTGGGTCATGAACATAAAAATCATTCACATTTAAAATTTAGTAATATAACTGAATAAAGCTGTCTCGGTACCAAAACCACGATGGGATGACCCGCTTTATTTTGTGATGACAGGTGTTGAACATGTCGAAGGGGATATGACGCAACACATCCCTAAAGCAGACGTCATTTTACTGAAGGTTACACAGCTTCAGTTGCCTCATTGGGTGACTGTACTTATAATTATACGGTAGATACTGTGGCTGATACCCATAGTTTAGACTGAATTTTGGTCGTTCCCTGCAGTGGGTAATTCATTGTGGAGACGAAGAGTTCTGCATTAAGGTATTGAAAAATTGCTGGGAGGCATTGCCGGAGAAGGGCAAGGTGGTGATCATGGACGTGCTCCTTCCAGAATATCCTGACACCGATGCAGTGAACCGGAACTCATCCTTAGCGGACATTTGCATGCTGAACGGTACTCCTGGGGGCAAGAACTGGACTGAGAAAGAGCTCAAGGTCATGGCACTTGCGGCTGGCTTCGACCCTCCGAAACTTGCGTGCCGAGCTTATAACATGTGGGTAATTGAACTTCACAAGAAGATCTGACATCTTGTCGTTACTGAATGTCAATGGTTTCATCCTTGAACAATAAGTCTGTATTGTGAGAAGTGTCTAGAGATTTCTCTAGGTACTTAGATATGTGCTCGTGTTTGACTCATGGCCCCTTTGTTTGCCTTCATTTTAATAAAAAGTTATATTGTCTTGTGATATTCCCAAAGGTGAACCACCAAAGAGAAATTTAATGAATTATTAGACAGGAACGAAAGTTCCTCTCACAAGCAATCGCTTGCGTTTAGTATAGACTCTGTCAAGCCTTACAAATAATAACTTGGTACTTAATTTAACATACAATCTTCTTGTCTTTTGGAGATGCCATCAATCAGTTAGGTTGATTAAAAATCAAGTAAAATGCAATAATGCATTTTAATTCTACAAATAGATTTTATGGATATATGGACTTGATTACACTAAGTTAATCTAATGTCCTTTTGGTACATTTTCACTTTATTTTCAAAAAATATATTTGTATGTAGTCTTGGTTGATTTTAAGCCTCACTAACATGCAAATTTGATTATGAGAGTGCGCAATCAATAATGTAACACTCAACAAACCAAAGCTGTAAATTAATTGTTATGAATAAGGCAAAGACCTAAATAACTCAGGCACACAAAAGCTCTATTAATTCCAATAATTATTCTGCAAGATGTCAACTAAAATTGCATGCATAGCCTCAGCATGACTTCTAAATGATAATGCAATTCCAACTATATCGTTTTCTTTTTTCTGGTTTACGAAAACCCTACTATATGCAATTTTAATCTAAGTTTAACATGCATGAATTATTGAACTAATGACCTATAACATGACATGATTGTAACGACGGGCAAATATTGTGAACTAAACTAGCATTAGGAGCAATTTAATTTTTATGAGTCTAAACATGCAATTATTTAATGATATGGAAAGTGTGACATGAAAATAATGACATGGCAACATGACGACGGGCAATTGAACTAATGACATATGACATGACATGATTGTAATGACGGGCAAATATTGTGAACTAAATTAGCATGACGTGCAATCTCATTTTTATCAGTCTAAAAATGCAATTATTAAATGACGTGGAAATGATGACATGGCAACATGCTGGGGCAACCATGACAGAGCAACAATGATGTGGTAACGATAATGTGGCAACAACCGCATGAAATTGATGCAACGAATTTTATATGACATATTCATGCTATTTTTGTTATTTTCTTTTAAATTTAAAATTTCGAAACTAATTAAAATATGCGATTACCTAATTTAAGTTAGGAAATAACTTATGTTAAATCATATTATAAATTAGGAAATTTACTAAATTACTACATTGTTCCTAGATATGCAATCGTAAATTAAGAAACTAATCTATCCTAACATGCGGTGTAATAAGAAAGTTGACTAAATTAATAACATGCAATATATAATCCCATATAAAAAGATATCCACCACATCCAAAGAATGTTAGTGCCGACTACTTTTTAAAAATGATGATGGAGCACTTTCGTGTGTATTCTTTGATGAAGAGAGCCGAATGTTATTTTTTTAATATTCTTTTTACAATATTTCGACAGTTGCCATCAGAAGTTTTTTAATTATCCTCGATAGATAACTACTCGTATCCCTTCAAAGGGCATCTCTCACAATGCACCTCATCATGAGTGAATTGGTGCCTCTTGATCACACCTCATCATATTGTAATACAACATCTCTCACTCGAACATAATGGACTTGAAACACTCTATCAAGAATATTACGCATTCAACGTTCATTTACTATAGAAACAATTCATACTAGCAAGAAAGTCATGTAATCAGTGAGTACACTTGCACTTAGGAACTCTAATTATGTAATTATTAGAAATAATATAACTATTTCAACCCAAAATGAAAATAAAATGATGTCTTACAATGCCCCAAATATATTTCACTACCTTAGTCTAAGTATACTTATCTCTTAAAGGATATACTTGATTATTCTCAAAAAACAATGTATTTATAATTATATCCGAAACCACAAAAAGTGATACAATTGGTCGACCAATAAATACATGTGATGAACGTGAAACAACATTAGTTTTCCTTCGTACTCATGTCTCTCCATTTCGAACAATTGCTTGTGTGCAAAAGAACAACCCAAGTGCCCAAACTTGGCATAAAAGACACTTAAGTGCCAAAAGTTACAAAAGGTACACTTAAGTGTCACTTTTTTTTGAAAATTAGATCACTTCATTGCCAATTCTGGTGACTCCTCAAAGAAATCCTATGTGACAATTTTTAAATAATTTCTAATGGCTACGTGGCTCGCCAAAATTTCATATCAGCTTACCTTCACTCAAAATGACGTTGTTTTGGCCCAAGTTTAATTTTTAATATAAATATTAATTAAATAATATTTAAAACAAAATTAAAAAAAGCAGTAGCAGCATAGGCGGGAGGGGCTCCTTTGCTTATGGTTGCTGCCCCATTGTTGGTGGGGCGGTAGCGATGGACGGCGAGGGCTAGTAGGTCCTTGCCAGACGTCGAGAGAGGGCGACGACCCTCTCCCAAATCTAGGCGAGAGTTGCTATCTCTTGTGTAGGCACTAGTGTCCCTTGCCTAGCATTGCTGGACCTTGCCTAAGGTTTAGTAGCGTAGGCAAGGGCCACCAACGCTTGTGCGAGGACTACCAATGCTTGTTCCGGAGCGAGAGTGAGCAACCCTCACCTAGATCTGGGAGAGGGTCGTTGCCTTCTCCTGACATAGGCCCTCGCTTTTGGTTAGTGAAGACCATTAGCTTTCGCCCAGGCGTCGGCGACCCTCGCAGCTAGCACCCTTGCCCCACTGGCAATGGGGCAGTGGCCATAGGCTCAGGAGCCCCTCTTGCCTATGTTATGACATCCTGAATTTCGACCCATCTCGGGATATATGAAATGGTTAATTTATTAATGCGCTGTTAGTTACGTTTACTCTGAGTTGGCCCCTCACGAGTTACCTAACTAGTCGGAAATGTAATTAAGGATCGATATGTACATGACTAGTGAATTTAATCAGGAATAAGCTACTTGACCATAAGGATCAAAGAGGGATGATACCACGCTATTGTAGGCCAATTAGTGAACAGAAATAAATTGATTTGGCAGAAGTATGAGGTCGGATTGCAAGTGATTCCACACGACTTTGATATTGACTGCGAACGACGCTAAACTGATTTCCTTTTGGCTCTGTACTCAGCATGAGCAATTAACCTCTCATTATTACATGACAATCGAGGATCACCCTGATTTGAATAGGCACAATTATGGATTGAAAAGCTATCAACTACGGGTCAAACGCGTGAGAACCCCTAAACGCCGCCCGATAGTTAGGTCATACTAAAGTCACGATTGATCGATTTTAATCACGAATTTCAATCCGGTTTTGGGTATTGAACTTTCAAGGATGTTGAGAATAAAATATTGGACGTTACCTAATTGATTCTCGAATTTATCGATAGGCCCGGAAATTATCGGAAAAGGATTCAATGGGCCGAAAAATTATAACCAAAAGGAGTTGGACTGACCGAAGGCCCAATGGGCCTTATGCCTATTAGGGGTCTGCCACGTGGGCCCCAAGCTAGCCCAAGTGGGCCCAAGCAAGTCCAACTTCAAGCCTTGAGCCCAATTGCATTTTCTAGCCCATTTCTCCGCAATTTGAGCCCAAACCAATTTTATTAAAGCCTGTATAAAATCTTGGCCCGTATACATGTATAGTATGGTATACTATACTTTGAGAAATTACCATTTTACCCCTTCTAGAAGTGGCATTTAATTTTGGAGGACAAAAGGCAAGAAAGTCAAGGGAAATGATGGGTTTTTAGGGAAAGTTGATGAAGCCAATTGGAGAAGGCTTCAAGGAGAGATAGTCTTCATCTTTTCTCTCTCTCTCTCTTCTCCTTGGGCGTCCAGCCCCCTGCCTTCTCTCTTTTCTCCCTCATTTTCTCTCTTTTCCTCTTATTTTCTCCATGGTTCTTCCCCTTGGACACCCTCTTGTTGTCCAGACCACCATCACCCGCCATCCCTGCTGCTTTACTGCTATTTTGGAGCCGCTGTGCTGCTGTGGTGCCACCCGTCTGAGGCCGCCCAAGCCGCGCCTCTCTCTCTCCCTCGCGGTTCTCACCTTTGCCGGAAATCACCTCTGCCGAGACTCATTTTTGTCGAGCTTCTCCGTGACATTTTGGACGTAGCCGTGCATAACCCTTGCCACCACCGTCACGCTCATGTTGCCGGAATCGTCGCTGGATGAGTTTACGTTCTAATCCCTCGATTAGTCCGTTAAACTTGCTTAGGGTAGATTAATTATGGTTAATCTTAGTTAGGGGTTTAATTTTGGGTAATTAAGGTTAAGAGGGTTGGTTAGGGAGATAACTAAGGTTGGATTATGGTTAGGTTAATTAACCAAGGTTGGATTAATTAACTAGAGTTGGATTATGGTTGGGTTAATTAACCATGGTTGAAGCATGGTTTGGTTTGTTAATCATGGTTATTTGGATTAAATCATTAATCTTGCTTAGTTCTTATTAATTATGATTAATTAGACTAATCAAGGATTAGGGGATTAATCTTGATGGTATTATTTTATTAAAAAGAATTACTTTCTTTTAATAATTTATTGATTTATGAAATTTAGAATTCATATTATTATTTATTAAACTCTGAATAGTACTGTTCATGAGTTACTGTCCACGCATTATTGTTCATGAGTTACTGTTCATGTAGTACTATTCATGCATAATTGAATTATAGTCTTAATTTGATGCGTTCATGATTGTTAAGACATGTTGAATTGCTGCTTGGATCAATAGGGTATTGATCGTATGATTGAAATTGTCGAGTGCTTAATTGCTTTGATAATTATGCCTTGATGTTTGTGTACTTTTTGCCTGAATTTTATGATGTTTTTCTGCACGTGCCATGCTATATGATGTTTGCATTGCCTTGAAAAATGTTTGCCTCATGCAAAACCCAAAGTAGTAATTTTTACTAGGGTTTTTATGGACATATAAAAGGGAAACCCCGAGGTGTCGGCCGTATATGTCGAGTTTTATATTTTAAATGAGGCCGGTATGTTAAAAAAGTAAGGCATGCAAAATTTGATAGGCTTTCAATAATTATGTGACAGCGTGCGATTATTTTTCCTATAATTTTTACATGAAAAATGTGTAGTGATTTATTATGTTGAGCATGTACCACATTTGCATCAGCTAATATGCAAGATTAAAATGGATGATTGTGGTATGTTTGTGTGGTTACATAAATGAACCCGTCACCCAGGTGGGAGATCAGGGGATGAAGTTCGACTTGTGGAAAATCCCGGCGGGAGTCTGGATGCGAAGTCGCAGTAGAGGCCGGACCCATGCTCTTTCGGGGATGCCGTCTTGGGAGGGAGCCCTTAACGTAACCGTATCTCATGGGGGAGGGCGATGCCTGGGTGTGCTTGTAGACACCGACGGGAGTTCGGTTGTAGCCCTGAGGGTGTTAATAATTGCAACATGTGTGAATGTAGGTATGCATGTGAAATTTATTGTGACGTGTTCTAATTATGCATGTGTTGTTTGCACTGACCATGGCATGCGTGAGGTTATACCGTGTAGGGTATGGCAATGGTAAAGTAAGATTTCCTGTGAATTGACTCGCTTGTGATTGATCACTATGGTGATTAAAATGCTGCTTGCATTGTTTATGGCACGCATGAGAATTTATACCGTGTAGGGTATGGCATGACCGAGTAAGGATGCCCACGAGTCGATTGATTGCTGATTGTTTCTTATGGGGTTTACTGGGTAGATCACATTTATAATTAAGGTAAGCGAGGATCACTTTGTAATTGATATGCCGTAGTGATGAGGATTATGCCTGTTAGGAACCCTGAGGCGTGTTGGCGTCCTACTCGGGGCTTAGGGCGATAACTCACTGAGATTATATCTCACTCGTTGTTGTTAAACATTTTCAGGTCTATAGTTATGGCACTTATATTGCCATGGATTGGGAAGTGATGGAGCATGTCGTGGAGGGCAACAAGTTGGTGTGCCCGATGGTTGAAGGAAGTCGATTAAACCTGTTTAGTATTTTGATGACTATAGAGTAAGTCGCCCGGTTGAGAGGCTCGTGTATAAACTTCCTAGGGTTAATTAGTACAAGAATAAAAATGACGTTGCTGCTGTTGTTTGTGGTCTTTATGCTATCCCTGCTGTTTATTGACTTGGTGTTGGTGATTTGCTTCCGTATGCGTTTAATCGCAAGATAAAAAGAATAGTTGACGACGCGTCTTGGGATGTCCACATTCATTTGACCAAAATGAAGGGATTGTTGCGTGCTCGGGATTCGGGGTATGACATGGGCTACTACCGTTGTTTTTTTTTTAAATTCCTTTTTAAATATTATTTAATTAATATTTATATAAAAATCTAACGAGGGCAAAATGACGTCATTTTGGTCTTATTTGGCCATGCCCGTGCCCAAAATGACTCCATTTTGATCTCAACTTGTCGGAAAAGTGCAACATTAGTAGTTAGCACTTGACTGATTCTTTTTGCTCCAATTTTAGCATTTAAGTGTACCTTTCCAAACTTTTGGCATTTAAGTATTCTCTCGTGCTAAGTTTTGGCACTCTAGGGGTCCGTACATTATTGCTTGTGACATCCAAGTTCTCACTTAACAAAAACAAAAACCCTTGAGTACTAAAGCTCGTCATTGGCATGCCACCAAACCACGTCTCTCACTCCATCCGTCCCCCCATAACAATGATAGATTTTCATCTTAATTAGTGAAGAAATAATGTGACGTCCTAAATTTTGATCTATTTCGGGATATATGAAATTGCTATTTTCTCGATGCACTATTAATTGAATTTATTCTAAACTAAGCACTCACGAGTTAACTAACTATTTGGAAAGGCCCTTAAGGATTAAAATGTGCATGATCAAATAATTCAATCAAGAAAAACCACTCAACCATAAAGATCAAAAGGGGATGATACTATACTGTTATAAACCAATTAGCAAATAAAAATAAATCGATTCGACAGAATTACGTGGTTGGATTGGGGTGATTCCGCGTGATTGTTATATTAATTGTGAATGACGGTAAGCCGATTTCCTTTTTGGCTTTGTACTCAGAGTGAGCAATTGATCCATCATGATTTTATGATAATCAAGAGTCATCCATAATTTGAAGAGGCACAAACGTGGATTGAAAAGCTATTAACCATCAGTCAAACACACAAAAAGTCTTAAATGCCACTTGATAGTTTAGGTCGTACTAAAGTCACATTTGATTGAATTTAACCACGAATTTCATTCTGATTTTGAGTATCGAGTTTTCAAGGACTTTAAGACTAACCTATTGAACGTTGCCTCATCAATCCTCAGGTTTATTGGTATGCACGAAATTATTGAAAAAGGAATTATTGGGCTGAGAATGGAGCCCACAAAGGAGTAGGCCGAGCGAAGGCCCATTGGGCTTCATGCCCAATGTGGTTCGGCCACATGGGCCCAAGCAAGCCTATTTAGCCCAATTCAAGCCCAATGAGCAATCTAAGCCCATTTCTCTTGAATTGAGCTTGTCAAGCCCGATTTAGAGCCCATTTCAACAATTTGGTCCATGGGAAATTACCATTTTACCCTTCTTGCATTTAATGATGGTGGACAAAAGAGAGAAGAAAATCAAGAGAAATGATGAATTGTTGGCTTGTTGAAGAAGCTTTGAATGGGAAATATCCCATCCAAGTTCTCCTTCAAGTTTTCTCTCTCTTCACTCTCTTCTCTCACTCTTTCATTTTTGTTTGGCCATCCTGCCTCTCTACTACCTCTCTCTCTCTCTCTTCTTCTTCTTCTTCTTCTTCTTCATTTTCTCTCCTTTGCTGGCCCCTTTTTCCACTATTTGCCACCACCATGCCTAGCCAGCATTCATGCTGTCATCCATGCACCGTTGTTGCCATCGTCTCGCTATCCCCCATGGCTGCTCAACCACCGCTCATGACCATCTCTCCATCTCTCTCTCCCTCTCTCTTTCTCAAGGACACCACCATCGGAACCACTTCCACCGGCGCCACCCCTTGTCGTTTCCAAGCCAAGACGTTCATCACTTGCTCTGTCACCGTCGTTCTCACATCATCAGCATTGTTAATGGGGGAGTTAACCTCGTAATCCTTGATTTGGTTGTTAAGCTTGATTAGGGGTAGCTTAGTTTATAGTTAATCTTAACTAGTGTTAATTAATGATAGTTTAGTAGATAAGTTATCGTAATAAGTGATAGGTACGCAATAGGTTATCAAGAAAAAGTTGATAAGCTATTGCCAAAGGGGCAATAAGCTATCGAAAAAGGTGATAAGCTATTAGAAAAAGGAGTGATAAGCTATCACTATAGGGGTGATAAGCTATTAGAAAATAAGTAAATAGGCTATCACTAAAGGGGTGATAAGTTATCGGAAAATTGATGATAAGCTATCGCTGTTTAAGCGATAAGTTATCGAGGAAATGTTGATAAGTTATCGCAATAGTGCGATACGTAGAGATTATATGTGTTTTCTGCTTGGATTAATTATTGAATTATGCACATTCTATGTTGATTGAAGTATGCTTTTCCATGAAAAGTAATTGCCTAATGAGAAACCTTGATTATTAATTTTTAAAAGGGTTTTTATGGACACATAATGGAAAATCCCAAGGTGTCAAGTTTATATGTCATGTTTTATGTATTAAATAGGGCAATGATATTTTAAAAGGAAAGCATGCAAAGTTTGATGGGTTAATTATGTGCGTGTGATTATGTATGAATATTTTACAGTCTTTTTACGTGTGAAAATTACAATATTTTGATATGTGAGCACACCTACTTCTACATTGGCTAAATGAGGAAGAATGAAATTGGCTTGTGTGGTTGAGTTGCTTGCGTGATCACATAATGAGAACCCATTACCCCCGTATGAATGCGGGCATGCCTTGTGTGGCCGTGTGATACCCCTACCTAATCGCGAACATGCCTTGAATGGCCATGATAAAACCCTTGTATGATTGCGGGCATGCCTTGTATGGCTATGATGGCACCCCTATTCAAAGATGGGCATGCCTAGAGTGGCTGTGATAAATGCCCGATTAAGTCAGAAAACCCTCATTTGAGGATAGGCATGCACTGAGCGGCCATGATAGGTGCTTGGTTATGCTAGAAGATCGTCAAATCTTGTGTTGGTTGTGGCCGTGAGCGGTCATAATAGTTGGAATATGCTTGAATGCATTGGGCATGAGAAATTATGTTACATATTCTTATTATGGTTAATGCTTGCTGCATTGTTATGGCACGTGGTAATTGATTTTACAAAGGGTATATGCCAAGGCAAGATAAGGATGCATGTGGATTTATTTGATGGCTTGATTTGTTGTCATAGGGCTAAAATGCCTACTCATGTTTATAGTTAAGGGAAAACAAGCGTTGCTTTGCTGTTGATCTACCATCAATAGATTGTTGCACGTTTAAGTTGCACCCAAGGTGAGTTGACTTCCTAATCGAGGCTTAGGATGTTAACTCACTAAGATTTTATCTCACCCATTGTTGTTTAACCATTTTTAGTTCCATAGTATGGAGAACCGACAAGTGGTGTAGTTTGTTGCCGTGTTTGGAAGGAGTAGATTAACCCTGGCTCTATTGGTTACTTTTGTTGGCTTAATAGGATGTTGCACGTCTGAAGGGCTTGTATTTATGAACTTCCTAGGGTTAAACAGTAGATAAATAAAGTGATACTTTTGAATATGTTTCTGGTTGGGTTTTCCTACTATCCCTATTATTATGTTTGACTGGATGGTTATGATTCACTTCCACATGCTTTTAACTAAAAGATAAAAAGAATAGTTTGCAACGTGTCCTGAGATGTCACATTCAAATAACCGCAAGAGTGTTGAGAAAACTCCTAGTTTTGATGCTAACAAAATATTTTATGAATGATATTCATATCAATCTTTTGAAGGAAAAGGACGTAGAAAGACATAGGCTTTAAAGTCTGCTGGTAGCAGAAGATAAAGCATGAGATGTCTTAGAGTCTGTCCGTACTAGATGGAAGACTCGACTAGACTGAGATTTTAAGTCTGACCGTACCAGACTGAGATTTAAGTCTGACCGTACAAGACTGAGATTTTAAGTCGGAACGTACCAGACTGAAAATCTAGGTAGACTCAGAACTTAAGACTGTCAGACTTAAGATGAATCTACAAGATAAGATCACCAACGGTAGAGTATTTCACTTACCTTATTTATGTTGATTCTGTTATATTAATCTGATTGGTAGGATCAATTAGTGGACAATTTCTAAAGAAGAATAGAGCACTTATAGAAGCCAAGATTTTGATTGTATGGGCGAACAGAATCTAAGGAGATCTGATCTACCTTCAACGGTCAAAAAGACTTGCCTTATAAAGTCTGTCCAAGAAAGGGAAGACTAAACTCTCAAGGAAAGAGCCAATGATCGAGTGTGGCTTAGAGAGTATTTAAGGATAGGTTGAGACTTAGGGGTAGTGTAGATGAACATAATTCCAAAGCTGATTCCGTTCTTCATTTGTTGTTCATAGTACGTATTTGAGTGATCTCAGTATATTACAAAAGAGAGTGACTTAGTGAGACAAATCATCACCAAGTACAAACACTCGAGAGTGTGTAATTACCGTTGATCATATAGTGAAATACAGCCGATTGGCTGGTCGCCCGGAGAGTGGACGTAGGCTTGTCTAAAGCTGAACCACTATAAACAGTGTCTACAATCTTCTCTAACTCTCTCTACTTGATTCCAGTTTGTTGATTGCAAAAGTTATATATATTTGCGCGATTAATCTCTCTACACCTATTCACCCCCCCTCTAGGTGTTTATACTAGTTATATCAATTGGTATCAGAGCCTCATACTCGAGATCTTGAAGTGTTTATTACTTATGAGTTAAAGATCCTCTATGGCTAATATTCTTGCACCAGGTTTGATTGAGGGGCAGAGCAACACTCGTCCACCCTACTTCGACGGCAAAGATTACAATATCTGGAAGAATAAAATGGAGGCCTTTCTTAGATCGAAAGATCCACTCGAATGGGATGTGGTTGAGAGGGGAATTGACCCCACTGATAACACCGGAAAAACGTCAAAGAGTAACGATGGGAAAGAAATAGAACCATCAGCCACTTTCGCTCCAGAAGAGATAACAAAGAGACAAACTCTTGATGCAAAGGCTATTTACTCTCTATATTGTGCTTTATCACCTAATAAATATAATCGAATATTTTCTTGTGATATAGCAAAGGAAGTATGGGATAGACTACATGTGACATATGAAGGAACTGATCGTGTCAAGGAGACCAAAGTAAACATATTACTTGGTCAATATGAATCTTTTAAAATGAAGCAGGGAGAATCCATAGGAGATATGTTCAGTCGTTTTACAGAAATTGTAAACGGATTGGCATATCAAGGACAGCCTGTTCCTGGACCAATGAAGGTCAACAAACTTCTGAGAGGACTGTCAAAAGAATGGAACAATGTGAAGACATCTATCAGAGAAACTCTGCAAATTTCACCACTAACAGTCGATGAGCTCGTTGGTACTCTATAGTCCTATGAAGCAGAACAAATGAACGAGGAAGTGGAATCCAGAGGTAAAAAGTCCATTGCTCTTAAGTCTAACACTGATTCTGATGATACAGATTCTGAGGAAGAGCTGGATGACGAGGAACTTGCACTGTTGATCAGAAAAGTGAAGAAATTAAACAAAAAGGGCAGGAAGTTTAACAACAGGAAACAAAACAGACAGTCTGGACAACGTAGAACTGATGACGAGGAAGATTATGCCAAAGATGTTGTTTGTTTTGAGTGTAAGAAAAAGGGACATATTCAACAGAATTGTCCTAAGCTCAAAAAGAACAAAGGGAAATTCGAGAAATACAAGAAGGCCCTGAAAGCTGAAACATGGAGTG
Source organism: Corymbia calophylla (assembly GCA_014182845.1). NCBI lineage: Eukaryota > Viridiplantae > Streptophyta > Magnoliopsida > Myrtales > Myrtaceae > Corymbia > Corymbia calophylla. The sequence continues at coordinate 13,942,666 of CM024695.1, read as the reverse complement.
ACATAGAAGTTGACGATAGTGAAGACGAATATGGAAACATCTGTCTTATAGCTCATTCAGACTCAGACTCTGAAACAGATTCAGGCTCAAACTCAGATTCAGACAGAGAAATCGAGGTAAATCATTCCGATATTCCAATAGAAATCTTAGATTATATAAATGAGCTGTGTTTAAATCTAAAATCTACCTTGAAAAAGATCTCCAATTTAAAAGTAGAAAATCGTAAGTTGAGTCATCAAAATTGTTCGTTAAAAGGAAAGTTTAATGATCTTAAAAAGGAATTTACGGAAATGGAGAAAAGTCGTGATTCTATCGAAAATGAAAATGAGTCCCTTAAAAAGGAACTTTTGGAAATAAAGGAAAATCAAAGTTCTTTACAAAACGAAAATGTATTTCTTAGAAAGGAAATTTCAAATATTAATGTAAAGTTTTTTGAAGGAACAAAAAATCTGCAGCATATTCTTTCTATCCAAATTCCTCACTATGATAAGTCAGGACTTGGGTTTTGCAAGGAAAGTAAATGGTTAATTGATTTTCCTAAGGTCAAGGAAAGGATTAAACAGAGACTTCCTCGACAGGCCTATAATAACCATTTTAAAAAGAATTTTTTTAAATCTGTTGGTCGTAAAAATCTAAAGTGTTCTAACTGTGAAGAAAGAGAACATTTTGAGAATAAATGTCCTAAAGTCTAGAGACATGTTCAAAAGAAATGGATAGAAAAAGCTTATACTACTAACTTCAATGGACCCAAGAAAATTTGGATACCAAAGAAAAAATGAGTATGTGTGAACATTGCAGGTAAGCTTCAAAAGTAAGAAGAAATGGTATTTGGATAGTGGATGTTCAAGACATATGACAGGAGACTCAAAGATGTTCATTGGATTCGAAAGAATCAAGGGAGGAACAGTTTCGTTTGGAGGAAACACCAAAGGAAACATCATTGGATTGGGAACTGTCAAGATCGGTAGCTTAATCATCAACAATGTTTCCTTAGTCAAAGGATTAAACTACAATCTTCTGAGCATCAGCTAGTTGTGTGATGCCGGCTTCAGAATTAACTTCAAAGAGAACCTATGTTTCGGAACAAGCAATGACTCTTCACAAACATTCACTAGATGAAGGCATGGGAACATTTATCTTCTGGACATAAATGAAGATACTGCAAAATGTCTCTTATCACCCAAGATGAAAGAATATGTGGCATCGCAAACTTGGGCATGTCAGCATGAAACAAATTTCCAAGCTTGCTAGCAAAAAGCTTGTTCGTGGCTTGCCCTCACTAAATTACAAGAAGACAGAGCTTTGCTCTGCATGTACACTGGGAAAACAGGTAAGAAGCTCTTTCAAGTCTATAAAACAGATTTCTACTAATCGTGTGTTATAGCTTCTTCACATGGACTTATTTGGACCAACCAGAATCCAGAGCATTAGAGGTAAGAAGTACTGTCTTGTGATAGTAGATAATTATTCTCGATTTACATGGGTATATTTTCTAGCTAATAAAGGAGAAACCTTCTCATATTTTTCGAAATTTGCAAAGAGGATTCAAAATAAGAAATGTTACTCTATTTCAAGTATCAAAACGGATCATGGGAGAGAATTTGAAAATCAAGACTTTGTAGACTTTTGTGACAAAAATGGTATATAGCATACATTTTCATCTCCCTACACTCCAGAACAAAATGGAGTAGTGGAAAGAAAAAATAGGTCTTTGCAGGAAATGGCCAGAACATTGCTTATAGAAAGCAAGGTGGCAACTTGGTTATGGGTAGAAGTAGTTTCTACTTCTTGCCATATCATTAACAGAGTATTTCTTAGACCAATTCTTGAGAAAACCTTCTATGAGATTTTCAAAGAAAGAAAACCTATTGTTTCCTACCTTCGCATCTTTGGTTGTCAATGTTATATCCTTAAAAATGTTAATTATCAACCTAGTAAGTTTGAAGAAAGGTCAGATGAAGGTATTTTTCTGGGCTATTCAAACTCTAGTAAAGCATATAGAGTGTTCAACAAGAATACTCAGACAGTGGAAGAATCCATGGGCGTAAAGTTTCTGGAGAAAGAAGTTTCAAAACAGAGAAGAACAGTAAATGAAGAATCAGAATCAAATGCTGCTCCTGAAAGATCTGGTCTCAACAAAGAAGCAGAATCTTCCTAGGAAATAGTCAAAGAAGCAACTCATGAAGAACGACTAACTCAGCCTGACATTCCTGCATCAGCAGAAGATTCTGATAACAATGAAATTCCAAACAGAAACTGGAAGCATAAGTCCAGTCATCCTAAAGAGCTAGTGATTGGAAACATCAACGAGGGGATTCAAACTAGATCAAGGAACAAAAAGGACACAGGTATTATTGCACTGATTTCTAAAATTGAACCCAAAGGAATTAATGAAACTCTGGAAAATGAAAGCTGGATAGAGGCAATGCAAGAAGAACTTTAACAGTTCAAGAGAAATGATGTATGAGAATTGGTGCCCAAACCCAAAGGAAGAACCATCATTGGTACTAAATGGGTTTTCAGAAACAAAGTCAATGAACTTGGAAAAGTCACTAGAAACAAGGCAAGGCTCATGGCAAAAGGTTATTCTCAATCTGAAGGAATAGACTATGATGAAACCTATGCCCCAGTTGTAAGACTAGAAACAATCAGACTACTACTTGCCTATGCTTATTATCAAAATTTCAAGCTATATCAAATGGATGTAAAGAGTGCTTTTCTGAATGGGTTTATCAAAGAAGAAGTCTTTGTAGAGCAGCCTCCTGTGTTCGAAGAACCAAGAAAGCCAGACCATGTATACAGATTAAAGAAGGCACTTTACGGTCTGAAACAGGCACCTCGAGCTTGGTATGAACAATTGAGTAAGTTTCTACTAGACAATAAATTCAAGAAAGATATGATAGATACAACCTTGTTCATTAAGAAAGAAGGTAAAGATATACTGCTGATACAAATTTATGTAGATAATATTATTTTTGGTTCATCTAATGAGCACTTGTGCAAGAACTTCTCAAAGTCTATGCAGGAAGAATTTGAAATGAGCATGATGGGAGAACTAACATTCTTCCTAGGACTTCAAGTCAATCAAACAAACGTGGAACTTTTATCAATCAAGAGAAGTATGCCAAAGACTTGATTAAAAAATTTGGAATGGAGAACTGCAAGAAGACTGAAACTCCAATGGCAACCTCCATCAAACTAGATAAGGATGAAACGGGAAAGAAAGTTGATCAGAAGACTTATAGAAGCATGATCGGTTCTCTTCTCTATCTCACTGCATCTAGACCAGATATTCTATACAGTGTTTGTCTTTGTGCTAGATTTCAAGTGGATCCTAGAGAATCACATATTTCTGCTGTTAAACGTATAATCAAGTATATAGCCACTTATCCACACTTGGGTTTATAGTATCCAAAAGAAACAGATTTTACTCTTCTTGGCTACTCAGATGCAGATTTAGCAAGTTGCAAAGTAGATAGAGAGAGTACTTCAGGAACATGCCAACTTCTAGGGAAAATGCTAGTTTCATGGTTCTCCAAAAAGCAGAATACTGTGGCTCTATCAATAGCAGAAGCAGAATATGTAGCACTTGGAAATTGCTGTTCACAGATTCTGTGGATGAGACAGCAACTAAGAGACTATGGAAATGAAGAATCCTGTACAGAAATAAGATGTGATAATACGAGTGCTATAAACATCACCAAGAATCCGATTCTACACTCTAGGGCAAAGCACATTGAGATCAAACATCACTTTATTAGAGACTATGTGCAAAATGGAGATGTATATGTGGAATTCATTGATTCCAAGAATCAATTAGCAGATATCTTCACAAAGCCGCTGGACAAAGATACATTCGATTCAATATGTGGGAGATTAAATACTATTAACCCTTTTTTTATAAATTCTATGAGAATAGGACAAAGTCTGATAGAAGCAATCGTCTGGACAAACTAGTCTTCGAAGAAGATTGAAAAAGGAAATAATGGTATTTTAGGTTGGTATGTTATTTCCTTATTTAAATCTGGTAAATTTTTATTAGTAAGTTTTTGATCTGCATGATTGATTTTCATATTTTCTGGCATATGTCTATGATGATTGAATATTCTTGTTAAGTTTAGAATAACTTCCATTTTAATTTGTTTTTGGGTGGCGATTGTTCACTTGTTCTCTTAACGAAGGGTATAAAAACCTCAAAAAAAATTGGGTTTTTTTCCTCACAACTCTTCAGAACGTTTTGTTTACAAACCCTAACAGAGCAAAACGTTTTCAAAATCAATCTTCTCCAAATCCAATTCTCTCCGACCATGGCTTCGAGATCCTCCATGTCCAGATCAAGGTCTCCATCCCCTCGAAAAAGATCAAACAGATTGCTGGAAGAGGAGGGAGAAATATCGATGAAGGGCAGACACATTTCGATCTGACACAAACCTCTAAAGATACTCAAGGACAATCTCCAAGAATTTCTTCTCAAAGAAATGAAGATGATAATGGGGAATCTCCAAGAGCTCTCCACCCACAATCTGAAGAAAGGAATGTCTCACGTAGAGGTACGTTTAGATTAACTCTACCGACACCCACTGATAATCCTCATGTAGTTATGAGGAGATATGAGAAGTTAGTCCAAAAAAATGCTAGGGAAGACGTTAAACTTTATTTCTTGCGAGAGAAAGGGTACGCAAATGAACTACGTCTCATCCAAGCAGTTCAGACGACAGAACCACCATCTACTCATAGAGAATGAGTGAGTGATATAGGGAGAAGTAGAGATACTGCGAAGGAAGATGATGAGAAGATTTACAGGAATTTTGAAGTGAGAATGGGAATAGCTGCTGTAGCCCGGAATACAACCGGGAAATTATTTCGATTTAGAGAGCATAAGACTTTCTTTAACAGACTGATGGATCGAGGAATCATGAACCACAGGATTGTGGATTTTGATTATTTGGATGCTGCTGAAGTGAATCTGCGTGAATACTTTGAAAAATTGCAGATGGACCAATTTTGCACTGACTTTGCTACTGTTTATCTTGAATTAACAGTATATTTTTACTCAAACTTGTCATTTCTATCTCCAGATAGAATGCAGTTCAGTGTCAATGACAGGTTTTATGATGTTAGTTTAGACACTCTAGCCGACATTATAAAAGTTGAGAGGGGAGCATTCAGGCCAATAGACGTCTCTTATGAGACAGTTTGTAAGTTTCTTACAAAGTCTGTGAGGGCTAGTATAACTTATCCTCTTCTAACTTCTGCAAGAACTATTCTGCATAAGGTCATAATCAGCTGCATTCGTCCAAAAGCCTCATCTAAGACTGATGTATCCAAATTTGAGGCCAAACTGATGTGGGCTATTGAAAAAGGAGTACTATTCTCACTGCCTCACACAATTATATTGCATATGTATCGGACAGTGTCTAAGGACAAATGACAGTTACCCTATGGAGCTTTGGTGACAAGAATCTTTGATCATCTTATGATAGATATACTTAGGAGATTCAGCACTAAAACTCTTCCTACAATGGCCATTGATATGAAAATGATCAATAAGATGAGACTGAAGGATGTCGTAGAGACATGGAGACGGAAGGAAAAGAATTAGCTAGAGCAGAAACAGCAAAACGAAAAGGCAAAGAATCATCCGATGTATCCAAATTTGAGGACGATGTGGGCTATTGAAAAAAGTTCTAAGAGGAGAAGACAACTCCCTAGCTTTGGAAGATGAAGAAGATGAAGAGGAAAGCATTTCTGCAATTTTGGCAAATATGCGTCAAACTTGATCAATAAGAGAATGTCGTAGAGACATGGAACCGAAAAAAGACAAAACGAAAAGGCAAAGAAACACATTCTAAGAGGAAAACATTCTCGGAAGATGAAGATAGAACATGAGAAGAATGATGAATCGTCAAATCGAGAATGGAAGATCCGAAAAAGAAGAAACAAGATAGAAAGAGAAAAAGAAGAAGAAGAAGAGAAGAAGAAGAAGAAGAAGAAGAAGGAGATGAGGATAGGGATAAAGAGGGGCAACAAGGACAGAATGAAGCATAAACTCAGGGGGAGCATCATTCTGAGAATATTGAAACTCAAGCACCTGCAGCTTCATTTGGGATGCTGATTATCAGAAGATCTTAGCACTTCTAACACAAATCAGAGATCAGTAGGTAGCAATGGAAACCTCCTTCAATAACAGACTGGAGACTCTCAAGAAGACAGTTAATCAGTGTATTGACAGGATTGAGAAGTCTGCATAAGATATGGATGATTTCACCTTTGTTCGGACCCCTAACAAGAAAACATCTTAAAAACATCTTCTGCCTTATTCTGTTTAGAAACTTGTTTGTTTTTGAACTGACTGACTCTTTTCCAGTACTTTTTGAAGTTGACAAAAAGGGGGAGAGTATACGGCTTTTTGATTTGATGATGGATGCATGACAGTCTGTCATTGTGTTGATGCATGATATTTTGTTGAGCTGTGATATGAAAGTTCTTATTATACATGGCTGATGATATTTTCTTATATGTTGATCACATAGTACTGATAAAGTTTGAAACATGTTGAGCTGTGATGTGAAATTATGTTGCTGCTGTTCTAAAAATTGTCTATACAGGGTTGGTATGAGCTATTCTTATGAGTTGAGCAGAATAGTTGGAAGCATGTTCTGTTTAACCATATTTTGAAGAGACAATAAGCCATGTGCATAAAAAGTTTTGTCATCATCAAAAATAGGGAGATTGTTGAGAAAACTCCTAGTTTTGATGCTAACAAAACATTTTATGAATGATATTCATATCAATCTTTTGAAGGAAAAGGACACAGAAAGACATAGGCTTTAAAGTCTGCTGGTAGTAGAAGATAAAGCATGAGATGTCTTAGAGTCTGTCCGTATCAGACGGAAGACTCGACCAGACTGAAATTTTAAGTCTGACCATACCAGACTGAGATTTAAGTATGATCGTACCTGCATCGAGATTTAAAACGATCGTACCTGCATCGAGATTTTAAGTCGATCGTACTGCATCGAAAATCTAGGCTGACTCAGAACTTAAGACTGTTAGACTTAAGATGAATCTACAAAATAAGATCACCAACGGTAGAGTATTTCACTTACCTTATTTATGTTGATTCTGTTATATTAATCTGATTGGCATGATCAATTAGTGGACAACTTCCAAAGAAGAATAGAGCACTTATGGAAGTCCAGATTCTGATTGTATGGGCGAACAGAATCTAAGGAGATCTGATCTACCTTCAACGATAAAAAAAACTTGCCTTATAAAGTCTGTCCAAGAAAGGGAAGACTAAACTCTCAAGGAAAGAGCTAACGGTCTAGTGTGGCTTGGAAAATATTTAAGGATAGGTTGAGACTTAGGGGTAGTGTAGATGAACATAATTCCAAAGCTGATTCCGTTCTTCATTTGTTGTTCATAGTGCGTATTTGAGTGATATCAGTGTATTACAAAAGAGAGTGACTTAGTGAGACAGATCATCACCAAGTACAAATACTCAAGAGTGTGTAATCACCGTTGATCATATAGTGAAATATAGCCGAGTGGCTAGTCGCTCGGAGAGTGGACATAGACTTGTCTAAAGCCGAACCACTATAAACAGTGTTTGCAATCTTCTCTAACTCTCTCTACTTGATTCCAGTTTGTTGATTGCAAAAGTTATATATATTTGCGCGATTAATCTCTCTACACCTATTCACCCCCTCTCTAGGTGTTTATATTAGTTATATCAAAGAGAATAGGAGTTGTTGTGTGCTCGAAGGTTGAGGCACAACAAATAATCACGGAATTAAAGCCCAAATCAGCCATGTCCCAAACCACCAGCCGCCCCTCCTTGTGCGGCTAAATTGTTGACCGCGTCCACGCCCTTGCTGTCAAAGGGAGGGACAAAGATCCCCACCAGCAAGACACGTCCAACTTCAAAGGCGGTGAAAGATTAAATTCAGCCAAGTTGCAGCCATGTTTCTCTTCTCCATGCTGTCTTCACCATGGACTACACACGTTGACCTCAAAGGTGGCATCTTAATCCTAATATGATGAATGCAAAGGGCGGTGATGAGAGGAAATAAAACCAGCCCTTCACCAACGCACGGCTTCATCACCTCCTCCGTTTTATTCATTCCCTCACCAGAACACCCTCATTCTACTGCGCAACCCTCTCGACTTGACGCCATTCAGCTCGCGCCGCTCTGCTGTCCCGCTATCTTAGCCGTTGTCGATGAGCATCTAGGCAAGTAGACGTCTACTATTCGATACTATGTGAATTATGCTATTGCTCAACAAGATGTATTCCTTCAAATTTCCGTAAATTATTAGTATGCAAATTGGTACTATTTGCTTAAGACCTTATTCGGGTTCTCTCGTTTGCTTCAAAACGTCGTCAAACTCTTGATGTGGTGAACGCCTTATCTATCTATACAAGTATACACCTTGATTTCTTCGCTTCTGTTCATGACTCGGGTTCGGAACTTTCTGCGTTCTCACCCTTTTCTTTTTGAATCGATTTAGGTCCTCCTTCTTTTCCCCTTTTTCTTTCTGTTTTCAATGAGAAACTGATCATTTTGATTTGGGAAATTCATACTAAACGTGACTAAAGAAATTGTCTTTCAGTTACAAGTATTGTTGGTTCAAAAGTTGCTGATGTTGGTTTCGCTAATTTCGGGGCTCTATTTACACCTAGTTTTATATTTATACTATGATGTTGGTTTGAATTTTATTGATTATCGTTGGTCCTTGGTACGATGATGCCCCACGCATAAGGCTGCCTGAAAGGGGGTAACTCGGTGCCCTCCGGATGTCCAAAGAAGGTGATAAGGTCCTCGGAGGTCCTCGTGATGCCAGATGGGGTGCGAGATGCCTAGAGTGGCACAACGTGGTACCCATTGGATGCCTGGGAGAAATATGGTTCCCCGGATGCCCTGGGTGCAGGGATGCCTGGAGGGGCATGAAACGGGCCCTTTGGATGCCTGTGGATGTAATAGGGGTCCCTCGGAAGTCCTCGCAATGCCAGGTTATGTGAGATGCCTGGAGGCGTGTACCACGGTTCCCTCGGAAGTCCTCGCAATGCCAGGTTATGTGAGATGCCTGGAGGCGTGTACCACGGTTCCCTCCGAAAGATGGTGGCAGCTGAACTTAAATCAGTTATGAAAATCGAAGCTTTTCAAGTTGTATTTGCATACTGATATACCGTTTCCCATGAGTTTCCTTTATCTTTGATTTGAGGATGGTCCTCAGGCAAGTTCAGTTATTTTTGAGTTCGTATATTTTATACTTAGGATTTTCTTGCATGGGTAGTGGCCAATTTACGTAACATAATCTAATAGACCTTTACCTGCTGAGTTTTATACTCACTCGTGGTTGACTCTCATCTTTCAGGTAAGTAGACTATGATTATCGACCTTGCATTTCCAAATACCATCTTTTTTCAGATTCGTGTCCATACTCGCGTTTTATGCTCGAGTGAATAGGCATCTCGTGGGTCCTTTTCCACTCTACGATGACGATGGACCAGGGGATGGCAACAGTACCATTGGATAGGATGGAGGCAGGAGAGTGTAGGAGTTTTTGAGGATGACGATAGGTGATTTTTGATGGGGCAGGGGCTTGGGATAGGTGGCCCTATACATAGTCAAGTTGTGATGGGATAACGGATGATGTCAGGAGTATTAACCCTTTTGAGCTTCCCCAATGCAACCAACTTGCTATGTATATAAATATAAAGGAGAAGGAAATGAAATTGCCCCTCTGGTTTATCTTCGCGTGCATTCCTTTATGTGGTATCTATCTTGGGTTATTTCAACCATTTACGTTTCCACGTGCTTAATAAGTGAAATTATAAAAATTGCATTAAAGGTGATGCATTGGGGCATCATATTACTTTTCTAGACATGTCACATAAATCCATATGTATTTAAGACCGTCGCTAACATGCTAAAGTGGCTTGTTACTTTGAGAAATAGTCAAGAGTAACATAGGGCATAAAATGAGGTAAATTATAAATTACCTCGAGGACTCAAACAATGAGTAAATAGGGATAATTTTACTCATCTCCTTTATTCATTGAATAAGACACATATAGTATGAATTACATGCTAAGCATATATCATTTATTAAACACATCCACTATACGGACCTTAGCCTAAACATAGCCATGTGCTTCCTACGTACTCCTAGTTAGCTTGAGTACTACATCAACTCACTTTCTACAATGCCAAGTTAAGTACTCACATCTGGCTTCCTTTAGGCATATATGATTGTGGGACTATCATGTTCGATTTTATCATATGCAAATCACAAACCTAACATTGATTTCAATCAAGGAAACGTATATGTAATAAATTTGCAAATCACATATCGTCTCATTTTAACCTGCTTACTATAGCATCTAAGGTGATTGCTCATGTGAGTGAACCAATCGTTGCTTGCTGACATACCTTTCAATAATATGTATATGTTTGTGCTAGTCTCATAATGTATTGTACTTGTCAATGAAATATCAATTTATTAAAAAATAAACAAGTACAATACATATGTTCACATATACATAATCCAAGGCATAAGTACAGCGGGAGTGCCACAACTTGGCACAGAGGGACACTTAAGTGCCATAACTTACAAACGGTACACTTAAGTGCCACTTTTCAAAAAAAATGGATCACTTAAGTGCCAAGTGGTCGGAACCTTGCCGGAAATCCTACGTGGCATTTTTTAATTAATTTTTTTGCCTACGTGGCTCGCCGGAAACACTAAATCGATAAAAATCAGCCAAAATGACGTCGTTTTGGCTGACGTGGATTTATAAAAATTTATTTATTAAATAATATTAAATAATAAAAAATATTATTATAAAATCAATTTTTATTTAAAAAAAAAAAAAAACAGGAAGAAGAAGGAGGGGATTGGCGAGGGCTAGGGCTGTGCTGCGCAGCCCTCGCCGCCGCCGCCGCCGCCGCCCCACCCTCGCCGGGAAGGGCCGGCGACGGTGGGGGAGGGTCGGCCGAGGTCGCCGGGCCCGGCCGGTGGCGGCGACCCCGGCCGGCTGCGGCGAGGGCCCGCAGCCCTCGCCCAAATCCGGGGTGAGGGTCGCGACCCTCCCCCAGATCCGGCGAGGGTCGCGACCCTCCCCCAGATCCGGCGAGGGTCGCGGCCCTCCCAGATCCGGCGAGGGTCGTCGGCCCTCGCCGCCGGCCAAGCGTGGCCGGCCGCCGAGGCGCCGAGATCAAGCGTGGTCTCGGCGCGCCCCTGGACCCGCCGGATGGGTGGACCGGCCGACCCTCGCCCCGATCCGGGTGAGGACCTGCGGGCCCTTGCCGCAGGCCGGCCGGGGCTCGGCGACCCCGGCCAACCCTCCCCACCGTCGCCGGCCCTTCCCGGCGAGGGTGGGGCGACGACGGTGGCGGTGGCGAGGGCTGCACAGCCCTCGTCGATCCCCTCCTTCTTCTTTTTTTTTTTTTTTTTTTTTAATAATATCGATTTAAAATTTTTTAAAATCTGACGTGGACAAATTTTTTTATTAAAATTAACACGTGGATTTTTTATTTTAAAAAAAATGCTCCGTCAGCAAATAAAGTCGTCGGAAAATGGACACGTGGCAATTTGGCCGGATTTTCTCGCCGTTGGCACTTAAGTGATCCATTTTGCTCCGATTTTGGCACTTAAGTGTACCGTTTGTAAGTTATGGCACTTAAGTGTCCCTCCGTGCCAAGTTATGGCACTCCTGGGGTCCGTATGTCCATAATCCAATGATCCTCAACAATATTATATATCATATTCTACGTAACCTTTGAGACATCTTATAGGTCAAGAACATGTCTCTAGGAATAACTTTCACGGAAGGATTAGTAATTATCTTGTTGGTTAAAATATATTATAGGACTACTTCTTTTTGTGCTATTATATTTCCAATGAAATTATTCTTTATGTCAATATGCTTCATCCTACAATGATACTTAGGGTCTTTTACATAAGCAATGACTACTTAACCATCATAATAAACTATCATTGGTCTTGAAACGTCAATGACAATGGTTAAACTCTCTGAGAAATGTCTTAGCCATATTGCTTCTTGCATTGCAGCAAAGCATGCAATAAATTCTACCTCCCTCATAGATAGAGTTGTGTATGTTTGTTATTTGATATTCCAAGAAATTACGCCTTCATTAAGTAAGAACACATATTCAAATGTCGATTTACACTTATCTAAGTTACGTCCCTCAACATCCGAGTAACCTAGTAAGTGTAAATTGTTCCTTTGAAAATAAAGTCGATAGTCCATGATGCTTTTCAAGTATCTTAGAATGCTTTTAACTTCTTTCTAGTGTACTTGACCAAGATTTGATTGGTATTGACTCACCAACCCTCCAACATGACATATTTTGAGTCGAGTACACATTATAGCATATATCAAACTTCCAATTGGACTAGCATAAGAAACAATTTCCATTTGTTTCTTTTTTTCCGGAGCTTAGGATAAATCTTAAAACTTAGACCTTCCCTTTGCATGACAGGGGTATTAATGGGATTCTAATGCTATATATTGAAACATTCAAGAATCTTCATTATATAAGACTCTTGTGATAGAATAAGGATTTTTTATTGATCTCTTTCAATCTTAACTCCAAATATATAATCAGTTTCTCCAATGTCCTTCATTTTTAAATTAGAAGGCAACTAATATTTTATGGTGATAACCAAAATCTTATCATTCCTAGCTAACATAACATCAGCCACATAAAATGATAAAATCATAAATTTATCCTTGGACTGCTTGAGGAAGAAGTGCACTCAAGTGCTAAAACTTGGTACTGATAAAAGTGCCAAAATTTCTAAAAAGTACACTTAAATGTCACTTTTTTGAAAATTAAATATTTAAGTGCCAACTCCAACAAGACTTGCTGCAAATCGGATGTTGTATTATTTTATTAATAAAATCGATTTATGTAGCTGCTGAAAATCTAAAACAACTCATTGGAAATCCAATGTGGCTTGCTAGTATCACTTAAGTGTTCATTTCTTCTTTAATTTTAGTACTTAAGTATATTTTTTGGAAGTTTTGGTTCTTATATGTCCATCCATGCCAAGTTTTGGCACTTGGGTCTCTGCACCTCGACCATTTAATATACATATAATGATTTTCTTTGATCATCATAAACCTAAAAGAAGTTACGGCTTGATGAAAATGAAAGTACCATTATCTATATGATTGCTTATAGCTATATATCCTTGGACTGCTTTCGTTGTTAGAGTAATTTTAAGAGCATATTAATCATAACTAGGGGTTAACCTTTGGGCTAAGGATTTGATTGAGCAATTGCTATTGTTGTGCTTCGGTTAGAGTTCGTTTAGGTGCTAAAGCAAAAATGATTTAGTTTTGGATGAGTCAAACTTCAGTGAGCTCTCAAGATGTTGGTGGTTGAGACTAAGGATTTTGAGTAGCAAGACTCCTCTTGATAGTAGATGACTTGATTGATTCGCCTAGACTGGCATTTGCTTCCTGAGAAAAGAGGATGATGGAGCGAGATGTGATAGTGAGAGGATAGAAATAGGAAGTTGTAGAGAGGTTGATGAACGAAAAACCTGATAACTAATATACGACGAATACATATAAGTAGGTGTGAATGGAATCATGGGTGAAGAGAGAGAGAGAAGAGTAACAATAAAATATTTAATTGCCTAATTAATGCAAAGCAATTAAATGAATCATAGCAGAAGTATTTACATATCGAAAATGGAGAATCGTCAAAACGATCATATACGTATAGAGTAACAATAATTTTTTTTCTAATGTGTTGTATACCTGTGCAATATTACTTTCTAGTGCAATGTTGATGACATGTTCCTTCTTTGATAAGTTAAATATATGCCTAGATTTTATTCAAGTGGATAGCAAATACCGAGTTCATTCATTATGTATTTAAATGCGATCTTGTCAAGAGGCTTGGTGAATATGCCTACAAATTGATGTTTTAAATCCATGAACTCAACGCTGATGTCACAAGTTCACAAATAAAATGACGTCAAATCTTAATGTGTTTTGCCTTTGGAGTATCCACTTTCTTGCAATTTTTTACTCCAAATTTCTTCACTAATTCTTTCGCATAATTCTTTTGGAGTATAAAAGTTCTTCCTCTAATTGCTTGATTTGTCGTCCAAGGAAGAAATTCAATTCTCCTATCTCTCATTTCAAATTCATTGTTCATAATGTTCACAAAAACGTTGCATAGACTTTTGTTAGTGAAACCAAATATAATATCATCAACGTAAATTTGTATCAACAGAAAGTCATTACCATTCCTCTTGATGAATAGCCACTTTAACTTTGTCAAAGTTATTTTCCTTATAAAAGTTGTTTTCCTCTAAGAAGATACTTAGCCTTTCATGCTAGACTCTAGGCGCTTGCTTAAGACCACATAATGCCTTCTTGAGTTGTGATACACATGACCATAGCTCTTTGGATCAAATCCTGAAGGTTGCCTTACAAATACGTGTTCTTTGATAAATTCATTCAAGAATGAACTATTGACATCCATTTTATAAAACTTAAAATCATGATAGCAAGCATAAGAAAGTAATAAGCGAATAGCTTTTAACCTTGCCACCAGTGTGTAGGTTTCATCATAGTCAATACCTTCTTCTTGAGAATATTTGTGACTTCTAAAATTTCCCATATTCGATAATAGTATTAATTTCCACGATTGAAATGCTAGGAGTTTGAGATGATAAAATTTAGTAAGTAGATTTTGATGTGTGTGTGTTATAGGTGTAGAACAATGATATTTAATTCACTGCTGAACTATTGGTAGAATTTGGTCTTATCATTGCATGAAATCATATCATTTTACCACTTGTAACTTTTCCGCTTGAACACCTCTCTTCATTGTTTTAACCTACATGCTCTTAAGTTCGAAACATTGAATTTAGTCACTCATGACATCTTGCATGGCAACATAGCACATTAATAAGTCATCCACTTTACTTAGCCAAGAAGAAATCATTTTTCATTTGCATCTAAATAGTTCTATATTTTCATCTTCAATATTGCTGCTTGTCACCCAAATAATTATTCTCATTCTTTTATTTGTGTCATTTAACTTAACTACTTAATGACATAAGCTCTTTAGTCATGCGCTTCCATCATCACTACATAACAACTCAAATCATTTATGGTCATTAAATGACCATATGACTCATACCCCACTTGGCTAAAGAAGGAAAAACCTTATCTTTTAGGTTATCATTACTTTGTGATTAATATGGGGTCTAATATGCACACTTAACCAAGATAGGCATCATCATAAACCAAAATGAGCTAACCAATTGTCCCTAACATCATTACACTAGAGCTACATAATACAATTAGGATTACCACCTAAAGAGCTTAGCTAAGTAATGTAAAGTCTTATAACTTGAACACTTTTTTCATAATCATTATAGTGGGGACAACTCATGTAAGTAGACTTACCACCCAAATTTCAATTAAGCCAAGTGAGGTTTTTCTACTAGAACACTTAGTTTTGCATTTAATTAAGGCAATCATTGTACAATCATGGATGAAGACTATAAATAGGGGTCCTTACCCCTTTATTTTGGGCACACATAACCACTTCTTCTTGTTATTCATATTCTTTAGCTAAGGCTCCCATTTCTTCCCTATAGTTACTCTCAACCTTAATCGGCCAAGTCATCTTATGTTTCTAGCTATTCAAGATAAATGAAAAGCCTAGGCACTAAGTTGGGTTGATTCATGTAATGCTTTTGACTTGGTTGATTGATATGTGTGAACTCAATGTAAATATGTGAAATTGAGATGTGAATGTGTTGTGTGATATTTTGATTTATTTTGAGGACTTTGTACATGACTACATCATGTTTAATTATGTCTTTTAGGTGTGATATTTTGATTTATTTTGAGGACTGCATCCCCTGTTTGCCTGCCTTGCTTTACTGTCACTCGTCCAAGCCGTTGTCGCCGCTTGTCGTCTCCCCCTCCTCACCGAAGCAACCGTCTTTGGAAACCAACCTCGCCGAGACTCATTTTTGTCGAGCGCCTCCGTGATGTTTCGGTGGTAGCCGTGCATAGCCCTCGTTACCGCCATTGCACTTGTGTCGTCGGAATCATCGTCGGGTAAGTTTACATTCTAATCCCTTGATTAGTCCATTAAACTTGCTTAGGTTAGTTTAGATTATAGGTAATCTTAATTAGGATATTAGTTAGGTTAATTAATCTTGGTTAGATAAAGTAACCATGGTTGATAATGGGTTAATTAACATAGTTAACCAATGGTTAGGTTTATTAACTTGGGTTAAATAGAGTAACCATGGTTGATGGTTAGTTAGGTTAATTAACTACAGTTAGTTAATTAACCATGATTTTAATGTGGTTAATTTTAGTTAACCATGGTTAAGGTCAATTAATTTAACCTGAATTAATTATAATTAAGGTGATAAGTTACCGCGATAAACTATTGAAAGGGGTGATAACCTACCGTCAAAAAGATGAAAAACTATTTGGGGATTAAGTGATACGCTATCAGGGGATGAAGTGATAAGCTATCACCAGAGGGGTGATAAGTTATCGGGAAATAATTGATAGACTATCGCCAAGGGGTGATAAGTGCTGCTTGTTATGTGCTTTTGGCCTGAATTTTATGATGTTTTCCTGCATATGCCATGTTGTTTGATGCCTATTTTGCCTTGAAAAATGTTAGACTCATGTAAAACTGGGTATGAAAAATTTTACAAGATTTTTTATGGACATATAAAAGGAAAACCCCGAGGTGCTGGGTGTATATATCGAGTTTGGCAATTTAAATGAGGCCAGTACGTTTAAAAAGTAAGGCATACAAAGTTTGATGGGTTTTTGATGAATTTGTGACAACATGCGATTATTTTCCTGCAATTTTACGTGAAAAATATGCAATGATTTATTATATTGAGCATATACCATGTTTGCATTGGCTAATGCATAGAAATGAATCAAAATGGATTATTGTGGTGTGCTCATGTGGTCACATAATATAACCCGTCACCACGGCAAGAGTTTGGTGGACGAAGTTCAATTTATCAAAATACTCGACGAGAGTCTGGATGTAGGTCACGATAGAGGCCAGACCTATGCTTATTAAGGAATGCCTTTGGGTAGGAGTTCCAAACGTAGCCATGCTCGATAAGGTAGGACGATGCTTGGCTAAGCTAGATGACACTGGCGGGAGTTCGGTTGTATACACTAGTGGGAGTTTGGTTGTGGCCCAAGTGAAGGCATAATAATCGAAACACGTATGAATGCAAGAATGCATGTGAAATATATTGTTATGTATTTTGATTATGCATGTGTCTATTTGCACTGACTATGGCATGCATGAATTGATATTGTGCAGGGTATGGCATTAGCCAGGTAAGATTGCCTACGAGTCGATTCGACTGTGATTGATCATTGTGGTGATGAAAATGCAGGTTGCATTATTTATAGCACGCATGAACGTTTATATTGTGCAGGGTATGGCAATGGCAAGGTAAGGTTGCCTACAAGTCACTTGACATGCTAATTGTTCATTGCAGGGTTTACTAGGTAGATCACATTTATACTTAAGGCGAAGTGAGAGTCGCTTTGCAATTGATCTATCGTAGTAATGAGGAATGTACCTGTTAGGAACTCCATAGCGAGGGTCGCTTTGCAATTGATCTATCGTAGTAATGAGGAATGTACCTGTTAGGAACCCCGTAGTGAGTTGATATCCGAACTGAGGCTTGAGATTGTAACTCATTGAGATTTATATCTCACTGGTTATTTTTAACCATTTTTCAGGTTCGTAGTTATAGCATCCCTATCGTCATGGATTTGGTAGTGAAGGAGCACATCATTGAGTCTAGTTTCTCTAGAGTCAAAATTTCCACTCTACTTGCCGCATAGAATCTAGTTTCTCTCTAGTCAAAGGCTAATGCAGGTTTTTCAGATACAGCATATCCTCAATCTACTTCTTCCAGAAACCAAAGTCCTTGCCATTGAACCGATTGATCTTCACCTTCCCCTCGTCCATATTCGCTCCCATTATTTCGCCAAAACTAGGCTTTGATACGAGTTGTTAGGAATGTAAATATATGAAGAGAAAAAATAGAGGAGAAAAATAGGTGAAATTTTTTATGTGGAAAACCCTTTCCAAAAATTAGGAAGGGAAAAACCATGGTATTGTACTAGGCACTTTCTCTACTATCATTATCAGCATTACAAGCTTAGGTTTTAAGTTTCAATGTTAGAACTATATAAGTTATTACCCCTTTATATAGCATGAGTCTAAGACATACATAATTATGATGGAAATTACAAATATGCTATTACCAGTAATAAAAGCTTCATTATTTGCTTTAACATGGCAATATGGTGTAATCTATTGGGAAGTGCCTACTCATAATAAACTATTTTTGTACTTGAATATTATTTTTCTCTATTAGACTCCACAACTCCATCACACCTATTGCAGACAAAGGATAAAACCCCAAATAGATATATTCATCAACTGTCACGTGTTATCCAATTTAGTAATTTAACGGTAAAACTTAATGAAACTTATGGATGATAAATTTGTCATAAGTATACCGGTTTTGGATTAAAATTAGTTTGGGCAAAAGTTGTTATAGGTATACTAATTTGGAGTTTTTCGTATTATTAACTCTCAATTAAAAGCAAAGGCATTTTTCATTGTTTTCCCACCAAAATTTAATATGTTACTCAAATTAAAAAGAACTCAAATTTTATGTTTGACTTACAGTGAATATTCATATGTTGTGAAAGTTTTGGGTACTTCGAGTTAGGAAAATTCAAAATGCGCCTATCACAAGATTTAGATTAAAAAGAAAGAAAAGTTCAAAGTCTATCTAGACATGACCTATATATCAAGAATTTCTTGATCTAACAATTTAAACTTCGGGAGCATTGGGTAATATTCTGAGGTGCACTCTTAAAATCAACGGCACAGGCTCTTTGCTACCCTAAGATCAACGGTGGAAGTTGAGAACTAAAAGTTGTTGAGCATTCAATATCGATAAAGACAGTGTCAAGAAAGCTTATAAAATCTCCTCCTCGGTATTGACACATCAACCATTCTGTACCTCTGAAAGGCCAAAAAAAGAGCAAAACTCAAACATGAGTGAGTACAAGAGCCCAGTAATGACGTCCAATGAGGACGAAGATGAGTTCTTGTTCGCCATGGAAATGAATGCACTGATAGGCATCCCCATGGTGCTGAAGGCTTCCATTGAGCTCGGGATCCTGGAGATGCTGGCCGAGGACGGGCCATCTGGCTCAGCTCCACCGCTCTCCCCTGCCGAGATTGCATCGTGCCTGTCTACGAAGAACCCTGAAGCCCCCATCGCTCTGGACCGGATGATGCGGCTTCTCACGAGCTACTCCATCCTCTCGTGCACTCTCGGCCAGGGTCCAGACGGGGACATCCGGAGACTCTATGGCTTGGGACCCAGAAGCAAGTACTTCGTGAAAGCCCGCGGGGCGTCGACATTTGCTGCGCCCTTGCTGCTTCTCTTGACAGACAAAGTTATGACCGGCGGCTGGTTTGTGATCTTTTAATTCTATCTTTAATCAATTGGTCGAGTGGCAAAACGATTTGGAAGCCGTGACTCTAATTTCTTTCCATATTTTCCCATGACGATTCTCTTTGTTTATGCATGCTGTGCAGGTACTGCTTAAAAGACGCGATTATGGAAGGAGGAAGGCCCTTCGAACATGCAAATGGCGTGAACATTTTTGAGTACACAAGCAAAGACGACAAATTCAACCAGATATTTAACAACGCCATGCAAGGCCCAACCAACGTTTACATGAACAAATCGTTGAGCTTTACCACGGCTTCGACAATGCCAAGACGGTAGTCGACGTAGGTGGTGGTGTCGGGGCGAGCCTGAGGATTATAGTGTCGAAACACCCACATGTTCATGGTATCAACTTTGATCTACCTCATGTCATCAGAGAGGCACCTTCTATTCCTGGTAATCAATTTCTTTCTCTCTCACACACATTATTAAGTGTGCTTTTTTAGCAAGGCTAAGCTTGTGCAACGGACAGGACTTTGTAATGGATAAACTAATTAAATGGATTGCCATTGCGGCTCGAGACATGATTCACACACTGAGGTTCCGTTCGTTTATATTGGTTACAAAAATGAATAAACGAAAAATATTTTCACTGCCTACAAAAATCTTGATATAAATTATTGTCAATAATGTCAATAATGACAATATTTCTACTAATTATTTTAAGTGATACAAACAATTTTTTTAATAAAATATTTTCTAAATTATTTATTTTTTATTAAACAAACAGAATCTAAGAGTCTATCTTCTTAGAAAATTCATCACTAGAAGGAGATGGATGATATTGATAGAAGAGGCAAGTCCTCTAACCATCCTATTTATAATTTGGTAACGGTAACAAATAGGAACATCATCCACAATTGTAATTTGGTAATATAACTCGGTAATATAACTCGTAGCTCACAAATTAAAGGCAAATTGAGAAAATGGTTAATATCACAAAAAAATTTAAACTAGTACACTTATAATAAATTTACCAAAAATTAATTTTTTAATCACAAAAAACTCTAAACTGGTAGATTTATTTTGTTAGTTTCCATTAAATTTGATTAGTACCACAAAAAATCACAAATTGATATATTTTGTGACAAACGAAAGGTAAAACTTCAAATTAATATACTTGTCAACTGCCATATGTTATTCAACTCAACAATTTGACAATAAAATTCAATGGAAACTAATGAATGGTAAATTTGTTACAGATGTATAAGTTTGGGGTTTTTGTGATATTTACTCTTGAAGAAAATACTCTTTATATAAAATAACAAGCTCAATTAAATGAGTCGTGATTTCTGTGAATAAAGCTGTGGCTTTTGAGAACTAAAACAACGATGTGATGACCCGGTTTATTTGTGATGACAGGTATTGAACATGTCGAAGGGGATATGACGCAATACATCCCTAAAGCAGACGTCATTTTGATGAAGGTTAACATAACTTCAATTGCCTCTTTGGGTGACTTTAGAGAATCGTATAGTAGACGGTGCGGTTCCTTTGTACGCATAGCGTAGACTGAATTTTGGTTGTTCTCTGTAGTGGATAATTCACGGTGGAGACGACGAGTTTTGCGTGAAGGTATTGAAGAATTGCAGGGAGGCATTGCCGGAGAAGGGCAAGGTGGTGATCGTGGACGCGGTCCTTCCAGAATATCCCGACACTGATGGGGTGACCCGGAACGCGTTCTTAGCGGACATAAGCATGCTGAATGGCAGTCCGGGAGGCAAGGACCGAACAGAGAAAGAGCTCGAAGTCATGGCACGCGCGGCCGGTTTCGATGCTCTGAAACTTGTGTGCCGAGCTTACAACATGTGGGTAGTCGAACTACACAAGAAGATCTGACTACTTGTCCCCAGAAATTGTTAATGGTTTTATCCTTAAGTACGAAGCCCCCTTGTTGTGGACTTATTTAAATTGCCTAGTGGGTTTGGAAATTTCTCTAGGAACTTTTGTATTGTTTTGTGTTGTACTAAGGTCCCCTGTGTTTGCCTTCAATTCCATGAAATAAGTAATATTGCTACCAACAAATCCTGTTTAATTTTTGAACTTGGACAAGTATAAAGTGTGATCCCTCAGCAATTGGATGTTATCACTCATAAAATAAGCCCCCTTGCCTTGATTGAATTGGCTTGGCTGCGCCCTGAATCAATCAAAAAATAACATGATATGCTCAATAAATCTCAAACATTGATTCATGGAAATGAGATTGTTATCAGCAGTGAAAATTTAGGTAGGGGCACCGGTGAAAATTTACCTAGGGTCCGGATACACAAATGAATAAGAATGGACAGAGTTTCATACGTAAGTGAACCTATCTTGCACTTTATTTTCCGGACTGTTTCAATAAATATCAAACATTGTATCACGGAAATTAGATATTAGCGACAGTAAAAATTTAGGAAAATACCTTTATAAAAGAGAAATCTTCGTCCGTTAAATTAGACGACACGATAATAACAACAAACAAAGTCAATTTTGAACGCGGAATCTCTACCCCAGTGAGTAATGAATTCGTCTGCATACATCCGTAATTGAGAATCAGCTTGAGACATCGATGGAAGCAGTACATTGAGTTTTCTGTTGGCCACTCACTCCTTATCTTCAGAGGTCTTTCACGGTCGCTTCAAATTTAAGCCAAGTCTATCCCCGTAACGTCTCCTCACGGAAGCATTCATAGTTCTTAACGAAAATAGTTAAATCATCTCGTTTGTGTCCGAAATCCTCATGTTCATTTTTTTTTTTTCCTTGAAAAAAAGATGCCATTCATATATTGAAATAATACTTAAGAGCTACATAGAAGGCTTTCAAGCCTAGTAAATCTGAGATAATTGTAGAATAAAGCAAAAGTAAAAAAGCAAAGGCGCAGTCTGTAGTTAGAAGTACACTCTAATCTTTAAGAGCAAATTTACCACCATAAATGTTTGGTGGCCGATCATCAGAATCAGTGATGAACACACATCAAAATTTCCCATTCCATTGTAATTGCTTGCGGTGCTCATTTAGGTTCAATGTCCTCATTACCATTGCTATGTAAAGACACCAACATTAAAATGTTGAAAGAATGTAGATCAAATACATATAAGGGGCACCCGGATCCATATCTATATCTAATTCGAAAGAGGAAAACCCCCAAAATTTGACATAAATTTAAATTGGGAGAGGAAAGCAGCCTAAGCTCAGAGAGGTTGAGGAGTCACATTATGAACATCTTCCTTGTTGTTGGCTACTTATTAAATGAATGGCCAAATTGATCTCCACGTTCACACAATATCAACTGCATAAATTTATTCCACACAATCTCTCATAATAGACCGGAGAGAAAAGAAAGGCAGACAACTTTTAAAAGAAAAAAGAAAGAGGGAGACAAAGAGGGAGAGGGGGGAGGAAGGGAGGGCCTCTCTCTCCCTTGGGGAAGACACTAAAATCCTCATGTTTCAATCATACATACTTTTGGTAACTGTCCCCATATCAATTTTGTTAGTTTTAACTTTCAAAGTAATATGGGAAAATGCCACCAAAACCCTCAAATTTTTCCTAGTATAACAAATTTATCCTAACTTATTTTTTTTTAACACAAAAAACCTTAGACTTGTACTCATGTAACACATTTATCCCAAACTTTTTTTGTGACACAAAGTTTTTTTTATTTTTTTTGATATCCAAGATCTGGCCTGGCATAACCTTACGGGTGCTCATGGCCGCCACTGGGCCCAGCAGGCCCCAATATCGACCACCGACTATATCTGGAGGGAAGATAGCCCAGAACCCACCATCAGGGCTCCCCACTTGGGATGTGTATGGCAAAACGGAGATTCGAACTTTCGACCTTGCGGGAGATCTATTCGCACGCCTCTACCAATGCAGCTACCCACCGGTGGGTAAGCCCTAAAGTCAATGGTCCTCAACTTCAAAAGAGGTGACAGTCTCTAGATATTTTGAAAGAGGGAGGGAGGTGTCACGGCCGATGTGTGAGGTTTGCTAAAGTTCGTCCCGCAAGGGGGATTGGTAGGATGGTGGAAGGCTTGATAGGGGTTGGCAGAACGGTTTGGCCTTGGGCTATTTCAAGCCTTCCTTTTTTCAAGACGCCAATAATGGACTTCAGTGATGATCTCTTTCATTAATGGTAATTTTGTTAGCTACATGCTTGCCGCTGTATTTTGATGAAGTCCTCGTTTCATTTGGTTCATAATAAGGAAGTAGCGCATTCACTTCACAATTTTTTTTAAATGTAGCATATCTTAAATTGTGTTCCAAACAACGTTATAAATACATTACCAACTGAAGTTTAGTAAGAAAGATTGCATCTGCTTTTTGATTCCGACCTAAAAACCCTACTTTTGCAAATGGAATTATGATATGAGCTACGCTCATATAATATCTCAACGGTGTCATCGTAATCCTCCCCAATGAAGAAAATTAGGGGTTCAAAACAGAGAATTCTTCTCAGGTTAAATTCGCATATAGTAGAGCTTTAGTCATCCTAATTTCCCATCGTTCAAGGAATTTTTCTTCTTCTGCCTTACAGAATTTCTACTCCATTATCAGCATTCTTGTGGATGGGGCAACATTATTTATCAACCATTAAAGTTGGTAAAATCCCTCCTCTAAAAGTCCTCCCTGTAAACCTATGTTTCATTTCCACTTTGCACGTAATAGCTTTTGAATTAGCGTTCGGAGGTGGGCTTGTGTTCTTAAATGTTCGAATTTAACACGTGAGAATATAGGGGAGTAAATGAAGCTAGAATTTCGCCAATTTTTTGTTAGGATTAGGCACAA
Source organism: Corymbia calophylla (assembly GCA_014182845.1). Taxonomy (NCBI): domain Eukaryota; kingdom Viridiplantae; phylum Streptophyta; class Magnoliopsida; order Myrtales; family Myrtaceae; genus Corymbia; species Corymbia calophylla. Next base: position 13,918,285 of record CM024695.1, on the reverse strand, counting down.
ACACAATGAAGTAAAGAGCAAAGGCAACAAAGAAAAATCAAGACATAAGATTTATCATAATTTTCCCTTAAACTGAGGCTACATTCAATTAAGAATTTCACTATAATTAACACATCGTACCTCTCCATTACAACTCTCAATTGCAAGAGAAAGAGATTAATACACACACAAGCACATGCACACGCACATGCACACAAGTGACATAGGAATTATTCATGGATTCAAGTCCAAACTATTAATAAAATACTGACTCATGTTGACACCCGAATTTTTGTTTATTTTTGTTTTGAAGGCCCATCTATTTTGCATATATAAGTATATATTAATTCATAGAGAAGATGAAAAAAAAAATGATAAAAAAATTTCGAAAAAAAAAAAAAAAAAATTTCGGGTGGGCTGGGTTCAGCCCACCCCACCTTTTTCTCTCCCTTTTTCTTTTGTTTCCTTCGGTCCACCTCCCTTTTATTTTGGGCCCGGCCCATCCTCTCTTCGATTCTCTTTTCTCTCACGCTCACGTGCACAGTGGCATGCAGGCAGAAAAAAGGCAGCAACTCGAGCAGAAAGGGACGGAGCGAGGAGGAGGGGAGGCAGCAACGGAGCGCCTCCTCCTCACGAACGACCCACTAACCTCTCTCTGCAGGAACCCTAATCGGAGCCCACGCCACCGAAGTTCGATCCGACCCAGGTCGTCGACGTCTACATCTGGGTCACCAAAGGCGAGGTCGGGGCCGCCAGTTCCTTGGCCCCAAGATCGGTCTGCTGGGTCTCTCCCCCAAGAAGGCTGGTGAAGACATCGCCAAAGGAGCGGCTGGGGAACGAGGAGCAGGTCCGAAGAGAAGCAGCGGCAAAGAGAAAAAGAGCAGACAGAGGGCTTCGAGGAGAACAGATCTGAGAACCAGATCTGAGAGAGAAGAGAGAAGGAAGGCCGACGCTACTGCCGCTCGAAAGACCGAGCGATGGGAGGCTATCCCCACGCAAACCGACAACGCCTGGCCAGCACCACCGGACCCGTGGCTTCCCCTGCTATATGATGCCTGAATCTCCGGTGAGTGTGCTTTGAGTTCGATCCGTTTTCATCCCGAGGATCCCGGCTTGGCGATAAATCGATTCGCTTCGAGACTGCCTTCCGGCCGTTGCTGCCGCCAAGCCCGGGTAGGGATCCTCGCGGCTGAGCGTTCCTCCCCGTGAAAGCCTCTCCGCGAAGATCGAGACTCGCTGCTTCTTGTTCGGCCAATTGTTGGGATTTAGCAAGCCACTCCTAGTCGATCTTTGAGCGTTGTTTTTGCTGATCTGTTTATGTTCTGGCATGGGTATGGATCTTCAGTGAGCGAATGTCCTGTCTAATTGCTTCAGCGAAGTTCCTAGGGGTTTTAAGAGGAACTTTCTTAAATGTGAACATTGGACCCTTGTCACACCCTTAAATCTCCATGGGCAGCTTTGATTCATTCATTTTAGCTCAGTTTCATAAGATTTCATTATGAGACCTCGAGTACCCCCGGGTGTTGCCTCATTGCTATGCTCTTGTGCTTTGCATTTCGTGATTCCAATGACGAATTTTGTCGAGAAATGAGTAAATCATCTTTGCAACAATGTTCGGCGAACGACGAGGCGATCTGGGCGGCCATTGGGGATGATTAGTGGCCGATTATAATGGTCTCTTGGTGGTCTAGCGATTGGAAGTAGCGAGTGTTGAATTAGAGCATTCCCGGTTCAAGAGGGACGCTGGTGGTTCTGGCTGGTGTTCGTGTCTCGATGAAACTTCGGTGAGGAAGCATGGAGACGGGTTGCAGGCGTTCGGTCTCGATGAAGGAGAAGGCGCAGGGTCACCTGCGAAAGAAAAAAAGCTAATGCTGAAGAGGCCTTGAAAAGTTCACAAAAGGAGAATCCCTTTGGATCTGCCAATGCTAGCTTTGAGCTCCAGGGCAATCTAGCTACTCCCAAGACACAGGGACGCGGTGACGGTGCAAACGCTGAGGATTCTTCTCTTCCCAAGCAGCGCAGCAACACGACCCCTAAGAAGTAATCTGCTTCGCAATCATCAACGGGAGAAACATCTGAACTTTCAATACAATAAAGCTGAAGTTTGAGAAGATGACATCGATGGTGGATAAGTCCCATGGAAAGTTGTCGAAGAAGACGAAGTCCAGTCTAAAGGGTGACATAAAGGAGCATAACCTGAAGGATCAATCTGTTACTCTTATTGTTGCTGTATTGTCTTGAGCTCACATTCACGTTGAGGACCTCAGCCATTAAGCTAAGTCTAATGCTTTCGATCTCTTGATTTTCCGTAGCCTCATATGCACGTGTTGCTTGCTTTGTCTAAAGCTTGTCATTCCTTTTTCTTGTGATTTTTGTCTTAGGAGAACCTGCAAAACGAAAACAGGGGCATTACTGCTGGAAATAAATTGCCCACGAATCATTGCCAGACCAAATTATATCGCATGCTCTCCTGAACAACCAGCCCATTTCGACCATCCTAGGATTCTCCTTCTCGGACATTGACGCACACACACAGGCGACGCATGCACACAGAGAAGGAAAGCAGAAGAGAGAGCAGCAGGGAGCCAAAAAAAAAAAAAGCAGAAAGGAGAAGGAGACCACAGAAGAAGAGGAGGAGAAGGAGTATCAAACCCACCACCTGAAGCAAAGGCCGCGAGCGTCACTGGCGACGACAGCCGCCCCGGGAATGGGTCCACTCTCGATCACCATGATCCTCAGATCGATCCGAGTCTGCGCGAGATCTCCGCTCTGTATCAAGCATTACGCCCCCTCGACATTCCCTCGCTCGCTCGCACTTCTGCTTGCTTGCTTTCGGTCGCGCTCTAGAGAGAGAGAGAAACGGAGAGCGAGGAATTTATTCCATTCGCTGGTGACTCGCCTGAACCGTCCTCGACCTTCGCCGGAAGCCAACTCCCTCGTCACCGTTCGTCACAACAAGCATCCGATCAGGTAACCCGGAGACACATGTTTGATTCGTTTGATGTTTTGACGAAATCTTGATAAACCGAAGCAAGTTCATAACGATTGTAATGTTTTAGAAGTTAACACATCATGTTTGGGCTGAGGAATGGCTTAAATTTGGACCCGAAACTCACGTTCTTCAATGTATGCCAACTGTTCGACATATTGTCTGAATGAAGTATGAAACCCTTAAGAGTACCGAACTTGGGTAAAATATTTTTAGTGAATCGTGACAAAGTAGGACAGGGTCGACACGAAATATGTTGATTTGGATCTTCATATATCATCCTTGACTTGAAAATCACGTTAAATTTCAATATGGAATGCGCACCTCCGGCTGTTCGTAACGGAATTTCCGAATTTGATTTTGCAAAATCGACGTGTTGGAGCTTGTTATACACTATTTGTCCTGGTATTGTCATTGATTGTATGTTATCTCTCCTCCATTGGGAAGTTCTTCCGTTGTCAATGAATCCAGCGGCCCAAGACCGGACGAGTTAGAATATTTCTCCTCATTCTGATGTATTTATCCTTGTTGGTTTGCTGAGATCTCTGGATTTAAAAAATGCCCATTCGGTCGGGTTTTGTTTGCTAAGTTTGTGGTCGCCGGAGTAAACGACCAGAGTTGGCCGACGGTGGTGGTGTCTTCAGGAGGAAGATGAGTCAATGAAGGCAGAGGCCGAAAGTCTAAACAAAAGGGGCTGGGCTGATTTTTTTTGAAAAAGGGGAAATGGTTTTTTTTTTAATTTCTTTGATTGATGGGCCATTTTAAGAAAATTTTGGACCGGGCCATTTGGCCAGCTCGGTTGCTGCTCTGGCCCGGCCCGGTAGGGGCCGAGTCGGTTTAGTAGGGTCGGGTCACCCGACCCGGTCCGAATCACCTTTTTTTTTTTAATAATAAAAATTAAAAAAAAATCTAAAAAAAAAAATCTAAAATTTCAGAAAAATTTTAAAAATTTTTTTCTTTAATTTTCAGAAAGGTTTTAAAATTTTATTTTTATTTTATTTTATTTTTTCTTTCTTTCTTTTTTCAAATATTCCAAAATTCCAAAAAAATCAGAAAAATTAGAAAATTCCAAAAAGCATTAATAAAATTCAGAAAAGTCAAAAAAATATTTTTAAAATCTTGAAAAGTTGTTTTATTTAATTTTGAAAAATCCGAAAATATTAAAAAATATTAAAAAAGCATAAAAATTCAGAAAAATTCAGAAAAATCAGAAAAAATTGCAAAAATTCAGAAAACCCTTTAAAAAAACAAAAAAGACCAAAATTGAATAAGCCTTTAGTGCTCTACAATAGGTTTTCCCTAGCTTACGATATTAGGTTATTCCTGCACCTTATTTGTCCCGATTTTTAGACGTTATTTCCTTACCTTAGAAAGGTTAGGATAAACCTTGGGTTTCTCGAACGTGTTGCCATGACCTTAGTTGATATACAATCAAGTTAGGTACCGAAAGGGCGTTAGTCGCGTGACTAACGTAATCAAGTCCCCCGACCCCTGCACCCTCCTGGTTGTGTAAAAAGCGAGACACGCTCCCATTTCTCGCTTGGTTTCTAGTAAACCTCAATAGACTAGTGGCGACTCCTTGTTTGAAGTTTTTATGAATATCCCAACGTCGCGCGGGGTATGGGCTTGGGAGAGCCCAAGTTAATTGAGAGCCGTCGGCCCGAAATTAACAATACCCCTAAACCTATTATAAACCTACTATATATTTTTGAAAAATTTAGGTCGCGACAGCTCAAAATATAAAAACCCTTTGTCGTCATGGAGCGCTGCCCCTTACACTTGTCTCCTAGACCTATGCCTTGTTACCACGTAGATTGATTTATAAATGACGGATGGTTTGCTTGGTCGCAACCGTTGTTTGAACTGCTGCCCGCACTTTTCCGAAACATCTCTTCTATTCTTGAGCATTTCCTTTAAATTCTTATTTCTACCAAAGAAACATATCGTATCGAAACTTATCTAGGTTTCCAATATGTGTCTTCTCTTTTCAAAATAGGCGCACACAAGGTCTACCACAAGGCTCAACAATCAAATTGGACCAAGTTTATGTACGGACAGCCAAACGTAACTTTAATGCTCCCACAACATGCAACAGATATAGCCATCCTAGTGACCCCAGGGAAGCGAGGACTCACCTAATCTAAGTGGGAGTGGGAAGCGAGGTCTCACCTAATCTAAGTAGGAATCTAATTAAGTGTTACTAACCCTCAATGCATGCATCTATAAATGACAACAGTCCCGTTTCGTCTTAGTGCATCTTTATACTTGGAATTTCAGTGATGGAGGAGTCTCGTGAGTGCAAAGTTCCAGCAGCAATTTTGGCCATTGGCACAGCCAACCCTTCAAACTGTATCAATCAGGAGGACTATCCTGACTTTTTGTTTGGCGTCACCAACACCCAGCATTTGACCAAAGCGAAGGAGAAGTTCATTCGCATTTGTAAGCCCACATGCTTGTTTTAGATCATTTAAAAAAAAGAAACTTTCTACGTACTATTAAAGTACATTGTAGCATTCTGCTTGTCAATTCCATAAATAGTAATTATTATTTGGAGAAAATAGGTGTGAGCTTCTCGAGAATATTTTCCTTGACGACTCTACTCTTACTCTCGGTTATTCTTGAAAAATCTAGTAAAGGGCCAAAACTTGCCTAGGACTACATACATGACTAGGTAATTTCCAAAACGGGTTATGGTGATAACCAATTCAATTCAGAGTTAAACATCGTGTTGCGCAGAAAGCATTTCATTTCATTGACTATGTTATATCTTTAGCAAACAATCTTGCGTACACTACTTCAAACATATACCATCTCTTTTTTCTGGAATAAACCAATCTATATGATGACATGAAACTTTATCAATGTCCAAATATGTACAAATATTATGTGCTATGTTGAAAACAATTGTGCCCCTTTTTCATGTAACTTTAACTTTTGAAAAGACCTCTCACCCTTTCTTTTCTTTTCTTTTTCGGTTTTTACAACCATGGCACCCCTACCTTGATTTATAAATACTGGGCCCATAGAATGCACAATAACATCACTAATTATGTGAAATGCGAGCCAAAATTCGAAATCCTACTAAGTGGCTCAACTATGGTTTTTTGCAATTCAATTTATCGGAACTAAAAGACTCAAGTATGATTTCTCATATGCCCTTTTAATCAATTTACACTGTCTTTTAATACGTACATCATGATTCTAGTCAATAATGGGTTCAGATGCATTAGGCTTTTCATCTCTCTGAAGTCATCACCTAAGGAGGGGGTTAAGAATAAAAGGAGTGTGCTACGATACCATACAATTTTCACATCACTTAAACCATCCTCTGTCCCCACACATCGCCTCCAAACATTGCTTCACCGCTAAAGATGAGCATCACAATTTCTCAACCACTTGAGACTCGCTATACCCAATCGAATCTCGAATTCTAAAAATGAGATCTTGCTTCCCGACTCATCTTTGTCCGTGCTCTTTATCGAGCGGTTGCCCTCTATCGTCGACTTTGTCATTGTTCACCTAAATTTATCATTTTCAACTCTTGGTTAGAGAAACCGATTTTTCCTCAAAATTTAGGCTTCTAGGGAGAAATATAAAACTCCAGCATGTTTTTCAACGATGGTGATGGCAATGTTTTATCTATTTGTAACTGTTACATTTTGGTATGTCCATGATGGTGTATGTTCAAGAGACACATTTTAGAGAGGTACCCTTTAAAGGGGTATGAGCGGTTATTTTTCCAAGAGAAATATAAAAGGATAACTTCAGAAAAATAACCGCCAACGAAAAACGAATGAACAGAACACAATTGAGAGAAAGAGAATCCTCTCAATCAAAAGAAACACACTCAAGAGTTCCATCATCTACTTTGAGAAACAATTGGCATTAACACTGTGTAATGTGAATACTTTCCTCGTGATTGTATTCGGACCAACGTGAAGTCGTATTGTCCATCGTTCGTTCAAGATTTAACATACGTTCCTGGGGTAATTACTTTATTGCACATCGAAAGAGGTAAGTTGTTTATTCCGTCGACTACTTTCATCCAACATTGGTATCAGAGCCTGTGTTATGATCTCTGTCTTATTTTTTCTGTGAGTTTTTCACTTGTTGATGGATATGAGGATTGAATGAATGAACTTCATACTGTCTGGATGTTCATTTCTTGGAAATTGCAACACGGACCATCGAGAACAATTCGGACACGAGGAACGGGTTCGAAAGACGAAGACCACCGTTCCGTTTCGCTCTGTTTCGACAATTTATTTTTTGAAAAACTAATTTATCGATTACACAAATTGAAAGATCTCGTGGAGACGAGTAGAACGGTGGGTGGAACACCGTCGGGGGACGCCGAACACACCCACACGAGCGGCCAAAAGCTGCGGCACGTGAGAGCCACGCGCCTCACGCGCGCGTCCGTGCAACGAACACTGACGTCATCGATGACGTCAGCTAACGGTTTAGCTGACGTCATTGACCCGACCCAATAGGCGACCCGAACGAACCCGTGACCCGACCCGTTTGACTGGTCAACGTTCAGACCGTTTGACTGGTCGGACCGCTGAACCAGTTGACCGGTTGAATCGGTCGGACCGATCCATCAGCCGAGCTGGATTGGCACGTGCACCACACGCGCCGCGCATTTAGGCAGCGCGTGGGGGTGCGTGGAAGCTCCGTTTTGAGCGTGCTTGGTGTCCACATGTTTGTAATGAAGTGCTCTATATTGTGGTATGGTTATTTTTATATTGGAGGATTTTAAAGGTATAAAAATGCGTATAGAACCCTAAATACGTGTATTTTTGGGGTATATGCATTATTTGTTCCTTTTAATCTGTATTTTCTTATAAGTTTGTTAATACAGAAGCTATCCTACATGAAAATGACCACATTTGAGTGATGTAGTGCTTGGTTCGATGATGGTATGTATATGGTTTGATGTACTTGCAATTTCCTAGTTCTAGGCCATCTTGAACAATGACAAGAGATCCTTGAAATATTCAACATGTCTTGAATTTTGTTAGTGATTAGAATCATTGCATGATTATTTATTGTATGTTAGTTGACATCATGCTATGACTTTTGATATTTGATAGAAAAAATGTGACAATTACATGAGGATATGTAATTATTTTTTCTAGTGGGAGTTTGTAGGTTGGTAGAATTCGAAGGAGTTCTCACCTAGAACTTAAAATTTGCACAAATTGAAATGAGTTAATGATAATAGAACAATTATACACTGAAGCTGATTGGGAACATAGTGAACTTTCGTTTCGGTGCCTTTTGTTGAATTATCATTAATTCAATTTGTTTTTGCTGCAAATTAAATATATGTGTGTTTATGTGTAAATTGTGCTAGTGTTGATTCTGTGTTTATTTTGTTAATGTGTAGTAGCAATTGATTATGGCTTCGGCATCCAAGACCATTGTGGCTAACCTCAATAAGGGTGAGAAGCTGAACGGTGACAACTATGATATTTGGCATCGAAAGGTTCAGTACATCCTTGAGGAGCAAGAGGTTTTGGAAACCCTCAACCACATCATGGATGAACCTGAGCATGGAACTTCAGCTCAACACAAGAGAGATCAAGAAGCTTACCAAGCTTGGAAAAGAAAGAATAGCATTGCTCGCATCACGTTGCTGAGCTGCATGCAAAATGATCTTATGCGTGAGTTTGAAGGTTATGACAAAGCTCAAGTGATTTGGATTGCCTTGAAAGATAAGTTTGGGGGTACATCTGCCACTAAGTTGAGGAGACTCACTATCAAGTTTGACACATACCGGAAGCACCCAAATCTAACGATGAGGCAACATCTTCGCAAGATGTCAGACATGATCCGTGAGTTGAAGTCGGCAGGTCACGCCCTTACTGATGAGCAACAAGTTCAAGCTGTGATAGGGTCTCTTCCTGATAATTGGGAGCATATGAAAATCAATATGACGCATAATGAGAACATCGTTACTTTTGACGATATAGCGCGTCATTTGAAATTAGAGGATGAGTGCCTAGAGGCTGCAAAATCCTCTACCCATGCTTATGTTGCTGAATCGAGTTCGCGCAAAGTTTTGGGCTTCAAGCGCAAGAGGAACCGAAAATTCAACAACAAAGGGAATGAGGCAAATGAGGCATCTAAGAGAGCTAAGGCTCTCCGACGCAAGAAGCGTGGTGGGAAGAAGGACAAGGCTAAGATGAAGTGCTATAGTTGTGGTAAACTGGGTCACTTTGCTCGTGAATGCACTGAGCCGACAGAGGTGTCACATTGCTTCATTATTTTAAGTAATGCTTTTGTTTCTAGCACTGTAATGCTTGCTGAATCTCATCTTATGTGGACTGTAGACTCAGGAGCAACAAACCACGTAGCTAGAGATCGAGGAGCATTTGTGGAGTATCGTCAAATACAACCTAGAAGAAGATGGATATATGTTGGAAACAACTCAAGAGTTGAAGTGAAGGGTATCGGCACATGTAAATTGACTTTACGTAGTGATCGAAACCTATTCCTACATGATGTCCTCTATGCTCCGGATATTCGACGAAACTTAGTCTCAGTAGTTGTTCTTCTAAGCTTAGGTTATGTATTGAATTTCCATGATACTTGTGTTGACATTTTATTTGGAACAGTTTATTATGGTTCTGGTTATGTATTATATGGTTTTATGGTACTAGACATTGACTATGTTGCGTACAATGTTAATGTTGATGGTTGTTTTTCTTTAATTGCATCTTCTACTAATGTGAAAATTAATGCAAGTACTTGGCATGCTAGACTGGGTCACATTGGGTTACAAAGAATAAAACGATTAGCAAAAGAAGGCCTCTTAGGGTCACTCGCTAATGTTGATCTACCCATATGTGAACATTGTCTAGCTGGAAAAACAACTAGAAAACCATTTGGTAAAGGAACTAGAGCCAATCTTCCATTGCAACTCATACATTCTGATATATGTGGTCCGTTGAATGTGAGGGCGAGGCATGGAGCCTCATATTTCATCACTTTTATAGATGATTTCACACGTTTTGGTTATGTTTTTCTGATCTCCCATAAGTCCGAAGCATTGGATTGCTTTAGACGATATATAGCTTTAGTTGAGAATCAGTTGAACAAAACAATCAAGGCATTGAGGACCAATCGTGGACGTGAGTATCTATCTGAGCAATTTAAGACTCTTTGTGATGAAAAGGGAATTGTAAGACAATTGACTATTCCTAGTACTTCGCAACAAAATGGGGTTGCTGAGAGAAGGAATAGAACCCTATTAGAAATGGTTAGGTCTATGATGGCGCAGGCAAATTTACCTATCTCATATTGGGGAGATGCGTTATTGACTGCTGCCTATATACTTAACTGAGTGCCCTCTAAGTCAGTCACTTCCACCCCTTATGAATTGTGGACTGGTAGGAAACCAGACTTAAGTAATCTATGACCATGGGGGTGTGCAGTATATGTTCATGATTCTTCCCATAAATATGGCAAATTAGGCCCAAGAGGGAAGAAATGTATCTTTATTAGGTACTCTGAACACTCCAAAGGGTATGTGTTCATAGGTGAACAAGCTGATGGAAGTGTGACTGAAATGGAGTCACGTGATGTCACGTTCTTGGAGAACGATTTTCCTAGTAGAGGTGAGATTAATAAGGATTTCCAATTATATGAATTGGAAGATCCTGATAACACACCCACTAATGTTGTCGAGGGAAATGAAAATTTACTTCCACATACAAGGCCTAGTGGGAGTGTTGCATTGCCTAGTGAACTGAATTCACGAGAAGTTCAGTTGCACAAAAGTAATCGTAAAAGTATTCCCCGTCGTTGTTTTGAGATTGAAGGGGAAGCATTTATGATTGCTCCACAAGACGATGCTGAGCATAAGACAGTTCTAGTGGCTCTCTCATCCCTTGATAAGGAAGAATGGAGAAAAGCTTTGGAAGACGAAATGGAGTCTATGAAGGCAAACCATGTCTGGGACTTGGTTGATTTGCCATCCGATCGCAAAGCTATTGGAAATAAATGGGTTTTCAAAATTAAGCGAAGGGCGGATTGATCCATTGAAAAGTGCAAGGCTCGCCTTGTGGCGAAATGTTATACTCAACAAGAGGGTATAGATTATGAGGAAACCTTTTCACCAGTTGTAAGGTTTGCCTCTATACGCCTTATACTAGCCATTGTCGCACATTTGGACCTAGAATTACATCAAATGGATGTAAAGACAGCATTTCTCAATGGAGAACTAGATGAATAAATCTATATGAAACAACCGACGGGTTTCGAGGCTAAAGGTCAAGAGTGAAAAGTTTGCAAACTTAATCGCTCAATATATGGCCTTAAGCAATCATCCAGACAGTGGTATCTTCGTTTTCATCGAGACATTATTTCTTTTGGTTTCATGATGATCGAAGAAGATCACTGTGTGTATGTGAAATGGTCCGAGGATAAATTTGTAATTTTATCACTTTATGTGGACGATATTTTGTTGGTTGGGAATGACAAGGGTTTGGTTATAATCATAAAAGAATGGTTGTCCTTCAATTTTGAAATGAGAGACATGGGAGAAGCTGCTTATATAGTGGGAGTTAAGATTGAAAGAGATCGATCAAAGAAACTCCTTGTTATGTCAGAAGAATCTTATATAATGAAGATTCTTAAATACTTTAATATGCAGCATTGTAATCCCATTGATACCCCTGTCATGCAAGGCGAAGGCCTAAGTACTAAAATGTGTCATAAGACTCCAGAGGAAAAGAAAGGAATGGAAATTGTTCCTTATGCAAGTGCGGTCGGAAGTTTGATGTATGTTATGATGTGTACTCGACCTGACATATGTCATGCTGTGGGGTTAGTGAGTCAATATCAATCAAATCCTAGACAAGCACATTGGAAAGCAGTTAAGAGGATCTTGAGATACTTGAAAGGCACCATGGACTATCGACTTTGTTATCAAGGGAATGATTTGCGTTTATTAAATTACTCTGATGCTGATTGGGGAGGAGACCTAGATGAGCGTAAGTCAACGTCTGGCTATGTGTTCTTGCTTAATGAATGTGCAATTTCTTGGAATAGTAAGAAACAGACGTGCACAGCCTTATCTACAATGGAAGTAGAATTTATTGCATGTTCTGCCGCGGTGCAAGAAGCGGTATGGCTAAAACGTTTCTTGGAAAATTTAGCCATTGTCACTAAGGCTACAAGACCGGTGACAGTTCATTGTGATAGTCAAGCAGTCATTGCCTATGTGAAAGATCCTAAATATCATGGTAGGACGAAGCACATTGACATAAAGAATAACTTCATTAGAGATATAATAACGCAAAAGGAAGTGGTTTTACAATATGTTTCAACCAACAAGATGGTTGCTGATCCATTCACGAAGGCTATTCCTAGAGATGTGTTCTTGACCCATAGGATGTCTCTAGGGTTACGTAGAATGTGATATGTAATATTGTTGAGAATCGTTGGGTTATGCCTATGTGGATTTATGTATTGTACTTGTTTGTTTTCTTTTAACGAATTGATGTTTTATTATCAAGTATAAATTCATTATGAGACTAGCACATACACACATATATCATTGAAAGGTATGTCAATAGGCATTGATTGGCTCACTCACACAAGCAATCGCCTCAAGTGCTACAATTAGCATGTTGAGATGAGACATTATGTATTATAAATGCTAGGAGAGCAAGTTTAATACATAATATCATTTTATGTCGCCTTGATTGGAATCAAGATGAGGTCTGTATTTTGTGAATAATAAGACCGAACATAATAGTCCCACAATCATGTATGCCTGAAGAAAACCGGATGTGAGTACTTAATTAGGCGCTGTAGAAAGCGAGCTAATATAGCACTCGAGCTAAACATAAGTATGTGAAAAGCACGTGACTATGTTTAGGCTAAGATCCATATAGTGGATATGTTTGACAAATGACATACGCTCTTATAGAAAGAGAAATCCACTATAGCATGTAATTCATACTACATGTGCTTTATTACGACCGATAAAGGAGATGAGTAAAATAAATCCCTACTTACTCATTGTGTGAGTCCTTGAGGTAATTTATAACTTACCTCATTTAGTGCCCTATGTTACTTCTGACTATGTTCTCGAAGTGACGGATCAATGTTGCTACTTTAGCATGTTACCGACGGTCATGAAAAGATATGGCTTTTTATGGGACGTGTCTATAAAAGCAGTTGCTCTGGAATGGAGAGAGATATAAGTGAGAAGGAAGACTATTGTTGCTTTACATCTATCACATGTATTTACTGGTCGACCAATTATATCACCTTTTTGTGGTTTTAGATATAATTGTAAATACATGGTATTTTGAGAATATTCAAGTATAGCCTTTAAGGGATAGGTATTCTTGGATTGATGTAGCAAAATATGTCTGGGGCACTGTAAGACATCGATTGTTTATCTTCTTTTTGGGATTGTAGCCATTATGTTATCCCTAACAGGTGCATAATTAGAGCTCCCAAGTGCAGGTGTACTCACTGGTCGCACGGTTTTCTTGTCAGTATGAATCGTTTCTAAAGTAGATGAATGTTGAATGCCTTATGTCCTTGATAGAGCATTACTAAACCTATCATGTCCGAGTGGGAGATGTTACATTTTGGTATGTCCATGATGGTGTATGTTCAAGAGACACATTTTAGAGAGGTACCCTTAGAAGGGGTATGAGCGGTTATTTTTCTAAGAAAAGTATAAAATGATAACTTCAGAAAAATAACCGCTAACGAAAAACGAATGACCAGAACGCAATTGAGAGAAAGAGAATCCTCTCAATCAAAAGAAACACACTCAAGGGTTTCATCATCTACTTTAAGAAACAATTGGCATTAACACTGTGAAATGTGAATACTTTCCTCGTGATTGTATTCGGACCAACGTGAAGTCGTATCATCCATCGTTCGTTCGGGATTCAACATACGTTCCTGGGGTAATTACTTTATTGTACATCGAAAGAGGTAAGTCGTTTCTTCCGCCGACTACTTTCATCCAATAGTAACGATTTTTTCATTTTGAAGGTGAGAAATCTGCGATAAAGAAACGATATTTTCACTTGAACGAAGAAATTCTCAAGCAAAATCCAGCTTTGTGCTCTTACGCTGCCGCATCACTAAACCCACGTCAAGATTTGGCGATTGACCTCAACCCGAAGCTCGGCATGGAAGTCGCCGTGAAGGCCATCGAAGAATGGGGCCAACCGAAATCGACGATCACCCACCTCATCTTCTGTTCCCTTTCCGGGGTCAACATGCCCGGCGCAGACCTCCAACTCCTCCAAATGCTCGGCTTCCGACCTTCGGTCAACCGGGTCATGCTATACAACCTAGGCTGCTATGCCGGAGGAACCGTTCTCCGAATTGCCAAGGACATTGCCGAGAACAACCCAAGGGCTCGGGTGCTCGCGGTTTGCTCCGAGTCGACCATCGTCTCGTTTCGAGCTCCCTCAGAGGATGATCCAGTGTACTTAATGAGTAATGCGCTCTTCAGTGACAGGGCGGCAGCTATGGTCATCGGTACTGTTCCGCCAAATGCGACCATTGAACGGCCGATCTTCCAAATCATCTCTGCCTCACAGTCAGCAGTGCCGGACTCAGACTGGGCGATCGAAGGCCATCATTGCGAGGCCGGCCTCACCATGCGGATATCAGAGAAGGTGCCAGACTTGATCGCCACCAACCTGAAGGAGACTTTGGTCGAAGCTTTCAGCTCGACTACTGTCACGGATTGGAACTCCATTTTCTGGGCTCCTCATCCTGGAGGCAAGAAGATTCTTGACTCCATAGAAGCGAGATTTGGATTGGGGAAAGAGAGGCTGAAAGCGGCGAGGCAGGTGCTGGAAGAGTTTGGGAACATGGTCAGCGCGTCCGTTTTCTTCATGCTGGACGAGATTAGGAAGAGGTCCATCGAGGAAGGGAAGGCCACGACGGGGGAGGGGATGGAGCTGGGGGTGCTGTTAGGGTTCGGCCCCAGTCTCACCGTTGAGACGGTGGTTTTACGGAGCGTGCCTATCGTCGGTGGGCGAAACAGTGACGAGCATCCGCCCCTCGACTTAAGATGCCACTACAAGAATAATGATAATTATGCTAACGATAATGATAATATTAATGTGGTGGATTCTGTCGATGTTCTCTGAATGTACACTCGTGCTATCAATGTGACGTTCGATGAAGCTATATTAATAAATTGAGGAATTCAAGTGCTATAGTAGCAAAGAGTCCTACTATTGGATCTAGGAATCGAAATATCTGTGTCAAGTATGGCTCAACATCATCTGTGATTAATTTTAGAGGTTAAATTCATGATTTCACTTATTAGAGTAATTAAATATTAAATTACGTATTCATTCAACAATTTAAACTTTTAAAATAGTTGGTAATGGTCCCATAAAATCTCACATCACTCAAATAGGAAGACCCCAATCTTAAATTTCACTTGCTTGAGATTAATCAATGCATAATTTCCTTTGTATAGAATACCCCATGTATAATACCGAAGACCATCACTAATGCTTCCATTGAAAGAATAGTTTCATGATAGAATTAGAGCCAAATGGGACCCTAAGATTAGTCATTTCATGACTGAGGAATCAAAGCTCTTGGATGATGTGTCGACACTAATCAGTAGAGATATGGACTTAATCGATTCATGGAGCTTGTAGAGTGTTTCATAAATATTCAGATAGCTGGATATCCATGCCATATCCCTAGATTATTATAAGAAAAAGGCTGAAAGCTCATAACTGGTATGCGGTTTAATTGTCCCCCAATCTTCGTTTCAGTTATGGTGATTGGAAGTATACGTCCAATTTCGTATAGCAATAAATGTAAAGTACTTGACAAGAGCAAGGTTCGTGAGAAAAAGTGAAAACCTTGAGGAGATTATTTTGTGAATTAAGGTAAAACAATGAGAAGATATATTGATCTATTGATGAATATGTAAACTGAAAATGAAACGGCATAAGGAGGTAAAAAAAATGTATACTTCTTCAAAACCTGAATAAAAAGGTCAAAAATAAATAAATTATTTCTCGATTTGTGCATGTGACTTTTGTGCATGGCCATGTTAATCTTTCCTGTCATTCTAATTTTATCGGATCTCTCCAAAAAGACAACTTTGTTGCTCGTGTACTATTGGGACTCCTCTCTCCTCAATCAAAAGGCCTAAACAGAGATTTCTTTATTGCCACGCAAGGCCCATCCATACCAATCCGAAGTTACGGTGGTCTATGTCACCAAGCTTTTGTTCTCTTTTCTATTTTTTCTCTAGACTACATATTTAAATAATCAAGGACCTTCTTTTGATATTATATTATGTAAAATGTGAGTAATCTTGTTCTTGGCGAAGTGATTATGTTTTCAATGATTTTCAATCACCAGGTAATCTTGCATGCAGTTGAATCTAGTGTTTTGTTGAATGTATTCGAAATTTTAGGGGTCAATGACTCCCAATTATAGAATCAAAAATATAAATCGAGTCATGATTCATTACCAGAGGAAAAAAAGGAAATATAAAAGGCATACATCCATCGTTACATATTAAACGAACAAATCATCGAAATAAGAAAATCTAATTAAACTCTTGGGACATATACAGAAAATTGTTGACTAGTGTGCTTCTCTCTGTTTTTTTTCTTCAGTCACCCGTTACTTAAAATTGTATTGCTCCTACTAACAAATCTTTTGTAATTTTATTTTTGGCCAGAAAATTATTGGAAGTTAAATGGTATGAATTAACTTATCGAGATTGGGAAGTTTACAATAAGAGTTGTGAAGTTGTAGATAATTGAAACCAATAGTGACAGAACTAGATAGATACGAAATATATATAGTTCAGTTTTATTAGCTTTTATCCAATTACTCAATATATCGAATAAACTTAAACTCTAAATATCATATATGTGGCTAATATTTCGGCAACACTTCTCGAAATTCCCTAAACATACAATTATAATCCTTTTTTGTACTTTCACATGCAACCAAGACGGGACGAACAAACTTGTAATATAAGGGCCCATAAGCCCAAGCCCAAGCCCAATCTTTCTTTCTTCTTCAACACATGGTGCAAGGAGACTCCACTGGACAAAACAAGAAATGATGAAAGGGAGCTCGTTCGTGAAGAAGGAAAAGAGAGGAAGAAAAGAAACTTTTGCGCAAAGCCGATTTGGATGTCTCAATAAGTCGAATTAACTCGGAATTGCAATATCAGATAAGTACTCAAGGCCATTATTCATCTAATCAAAGTAATTTTCGAAGTTAGGTCATAAATCCAAAGTTACGTCAATTTTGAATAGTGAGGCTCAATTGAGGAGTTGTCGAGCTCTGGACATATATGAAAATAATAATTTGGGGTGTTGTGGAGTTGTAGGGTGTGACGAAAATCGATTTCAAAGTACAATTTGATCAGAATGAATATTTGAAGTTTCTTGTGCAAGTTACACGTAACGGACAAAATGTATGTTTGTTATAAACAATTTTCTTTATTAGCATGTAGGTCTTGTTTTATCGATGATTAATCATAGTTAGTCAATTCATTCCTTAGAATAGTGTGTTACTCGGATTTTGATATCATTTTCCAATTAATTGATAGGATTACAAATTTGTGGATTCAAGTAACCTTTATATGTAGGTTTTCAAGTTTCTCGGGTGAGTGGTAATATTTTTTTTATGTTTTTACAAACATAATCATGTGGCCCAACGGCAATCTATTCATCACCTCTAGGTTTGTAACCATACATAGGCCCATCAAGCAAGACTTTTTCTGGGAGAAAAGGGACTTGATTTCATTGAATCATTCTGCCCAAAAGAAAAATAAAAAGGAGCTGTAAGCATACTCCAACCAATTCTTGAGGCCTAATAATCCAACCAAGGGTCTAAAAGGGCCAAACCCAAGACAGAATGTATTGATTCGGAGCTTACTAAACCCAACGTGCTCCGATCCGACCGCTGAAGTTGTCAAATTTCAGGCCAATTTGTCCAACGAGATCCCTTTCTCAAGTCACCTCAAGCCTTCATCCATAATTAGATCTATCAAATGAGTGAATCGAATAGAAAATGGACCGACCCATTAGACCCATATAACCCATTTTAATCCATTTCTATACAATGTAAATCAAGTGACCAACACCCAACTTGTACCCAATGCATACCTAAAACAACCCATATTGATTAAAATACTTCCATATTTAGCCCAATATATGAAAACTCATACTTAAAATGAGGTGAGAGCGTAAGATCAAGTTAACAAAGAGAGAGTGAGGTGAGTTTGGTCTAAGTTGTAAAACCGTTTGACCTATTTAACACATACCATATCTAAAACCAATTAATACCCATATGAATTTTTTTTTATCTATATTATTCTAACTCTCAACTCACTCTTAAACTTTTATCATATATTTTTGTAGAGTGTGAGAATCGAAACGCATCTCAAATTGAACGTCTCACCCCCAAGCCCCCTAAAAAGATGGGAAAATTCCCCACCTTCCCTTTCCCATATGAAAAAAATGACCACCAAAACAACTCCCATTAGTTGATACCCATATGAATTAAGGAATGGGTGCACGACTCATTTTGACAATCTAACCATAACACATAATAAAAAAACCACCTAAATCCATGCATCTCATTCTTTTTCAATGATCAAATTTTTAGTACCCCTCGTAGCCATGACAAGGATCAGTCTAAAGTTTTCTTCTTTGGCAGAGTTCGAAATAAACGGAAAAAGGACCAATCAAACAATATGTCGTATATATGCAGACGTTTAAAGTAAATATACTCAATATGTATTTTAATCAGAAATCTCGAGCGAAAAGCAGTCGACCTTCCTCCCAGTGAACCGTTCCACAATACTACATGAAACCCATTCCATTTTATATAGTCCTGCAATTTACAGATTGGTACATAAATAAGCACTTCTCCTGTCAGGCCCACCTTTGTTTCGACACGATGCCCGGTAAGACCATGAACCCACACTCGAAGCGAGGTCTCTGCTGCTCAGCCACCACATTTTTGAGCATTCTAGAGAACCCAACACTCTTAAAAAGCTGCTTGTAAACACATTTTCTTAGGCACATCTCTTAGTTACTAGAATGCACTGCAGCTCTCAGGGTACCCCCGAGTTCAACCGGCACGAGCGGGATGAGAGAGTGTAGTACGTCCGTTATCAGCGGACGGTAGCTTGGCTCCGGTTGCACGCACAACACAGCCACTGCAGCAACCTAAACAAAGACATTACACGCTCGGAATCAAGACAGTAAATTAAGTCTGAAGTCGGAACGTTCCACAGAAACACTAAACTCGGATCTTTTAAAGAAATGAACCTGATTCGGCTTTTTAGGTCAAGTTGGTTATTAAATTATATAACTGGGGATGGTTTTAGCTAAAAACAACAGTCAATGAACCTGGTATAAGTGTTTCATATCCATAGTGTCTTTTATCGCGGGGTCCACAATGTTTGGAAGCTTTGATCTATCAGTAAGCTGAGGCATGGCCTGCATATTCATTAAGAGACAACTCTTGATTAAAAACTGAATAATTTCAGACCATATATGAGGTTGCACGCCTATCAGATGATGGCATATGATGGAGATTAGGAGTGGGTGTTTACCCATGTGAAGATGGATTGGCATTGAGCTGGTGCAAGTTTCTCCACGGGCTTCCTTCCCAAGAGAAGCTCCAACAGCACGACCCCAAAAGCATACACGTCACTCTTGTCTGTCGGTTTACCTGAAATAACACAATTAACCACCATGGTGATGGCTTTAAGCACACCGGCCAACTAAAAAACCATGTCGGTGCACAGATCTCATCTTAAACAAGAAATGAAGTTAACTAATTTCGACATCACGGATCATGCTACAAGAGGTTCTTCGGCTATCTGATACTTAATAGTATCCAGAAACCAGCCGTCCCTCTCTGAGTTACAGTCACTAATTCCAAAGTTCCTTGCTTTGTCCTCCTTTTCTCACTAGAGTAAAAAAATTGGTGCTAAGCTGTACTCTTCTTCAAATTTCCGCAAATTAGCACTCATCAGGAAATGCGCATGCAGCCTAGATCTTGTCTCAAATAATATAGCATGTTCAATAGTAAATTATGACCAAAATTAGGCTAACAACACGAACAGAATAGACTTCGCAAGAGCTAAGGTGTTCAGTGTTTGAATCAGACAGACAATCCAAGCAAAGAAAGAATATCCAGTAAACCACCTGCAGATAGTGTGTTTTGACATGTTAAATTATGCCTCGAGTTTGAATTTTCACGAACTCGATCCATAGAAAGATTTTGATTTGATCAAAATATTTCCTATCCTATTCAAAATTGATTTTTTTGTTATTCCAAGTTTGACTAGGATTACTTTTGCACAAAAGAATAAAAACAAGGGTTTCCTCTTTTATTTATAGAAGAAACCTAGTAGTGCTTGGTTTACACATATATAAAAAGGCAAAGGTTTCTTTAGCGTATAGAGAAGAGAGAGCACCCCACAACAATAGAAGCCAAGCCAAGAAGCTGCAGTTGCCATACAAAGCATACAAGAAAGAATGGAGTCCTTGTTTTTCGTATGTACATGAGCGAATTGCAATGGCATAAGTACAGCGGAAGTGCCACAACTTGGCACGGAGGGACACTTAAGTGTCATAACTTACAAACGGTACACTTAAGTGCCACTTTTCAAAAAAAATGGATCATTTCAGTGCCAAGTGGTCGGAACTCAGCCGGAAATCCTACGTGGCAATTTTTTATTAATTTTCTGTCCAACGTGGCTCGTCGGAGATCCACCTCAGCTAACCCTCACCCAAAACGACGCCGTTTCCATAGATGGACAAAGCAAAGGCCATAAATTGGCCAAAACGGCGTCGTCTCTCCATTTTCATCTCCTATTGCTGACTAAATCCCTAAATCAACCAAATTCCCCAAGAAGAGCTCGAACCCTAATTTTGATTTGCCCCAAAAATCCCTCAAGCACTCGAATTATTTCAATTAACCCCAGATCCCACCAAAGCGAAGGAGAAGGTGAGCGCGAATTCATCTGTTGTTGTGGGTTACCGAGCGCTGAATTTTGGAAATGGAGAGCAGAAATTTAAGCAGCAACTCAAATTCGTCTCACCGAAGCGAAGGAGAAGGCGAGTGCGAACGTTTATGTTATTGTGGGTTACCGAGTCCAAGAAGAACATCGTGGACTCGAATGACTCCCGAGAGAAGATTCTATGGATGCGCTAGATATAGAGAAAGGTCGAAGTGCAAATACTTTAAATGGATCGATGCAAAGTTCTCTGACCGAGCGACAGAGGTGATATTAGACCTACTTGATGGGCGGCATCAACCTCCATCTACGTTCGTGGACGACTTGGACGACGTTGACTCGAAGCAAGTTGAAGCATCTTCGGCTAATTATTTGAAGAATGAAGTGTCAAAGCAAGCTGAAGTATCTTCAGTTAATTATTTGTTGAAGAATGAAGATTCAAGAATGAAAAATGAACGAAAGTGTTATCAAATGTTTATTATAGTGTTGTTTTGTTATATAGCCTACTTAATGATCAAATGTAAAGCACATGAAGATAAGAAGAAGTTTCTTCAGCTGCCATAGTTGAAAATGAGTTGATAAATGTAATCGCTTTGGATTAAATGTAGACTATTTTATTTGTGTTTGTGTTGTCCACACCATCGACCGGCTTTGAGGGAGGTCAAAAAAAGGGAACGATGAGATGATACACGTGTTTTTGCTTCTTCTTTAATATAAAGCAACAAAAATGTGCACTGGGTCTTGTTGTGGTAGCTTATTCGCAATATTAACGTTAACCCAGCTGAACTGGAGTTGGTTTAGGTTTGTTGCTTGCTGTATCATAGGACATACATGAGCTATTACTTAAGTGCCATAAGTTGTATGTAGTGATCACTTTAGTGCTAGTCGGATTAAAGAAAAGATCACTTAAGTGTCAGGTTATTGTTGAAAGTGATCATTTAAGTACCGGTCGGTGCTTAAAAGTGAACACTTAAGTGTCAACTTCTCCAGGAAAGGAGCACTTAAGTGCAGGTTACCAGCTCTAGCACGAACTGATGCAAGATGTGCAGAATGCACACTTGTATCAGGTGCTGCACAAACCCCCCAAACCACCACTATAAACCCACCATCAACAGGCATGAACTTTCAACACAACCAGCTCTAATACGACCAGAGTATGAACCACCGGCCACCATCACAGCATGAACCACCATTAGCCTGCATTGTGGCTATGGTGTGTTGCTGCTAGAAAAGATGCTGGTGCAAGCACTTTGCACCAGATTGCACCAAGCACCACTTGCACCAAGTGTTATAGGGGCCTCTAACCATCATCATACACCCACCACCAATAATCACCAACCACCAGTAGAGCAAGTAAAGTAGAATCTAAATCAAAAATATTTAAAACATAACAACAAAAATTGATAAGTAGCAAGATCATTTCATTGATATTGATTTTAAGTCTCACCAACTCAGTGACAAACCAAAAAAATTAAAAATCATCCATAGCAAGTTGTAACAAAACCAGCCCTTCTTATCAATCAATATCAATATGCATAGGCCCCCCTGGTCGTGCTCCTTTTGATGGACCTCGATTCATTATCCTTACACTCTTTCTAACTGGACGTACAACTTCCTCTTCAACTGTCTCTTCATGCACTGATTCAAATGGAGCTGCAATTGTCTCAAGATGAACTGATTCAGATGGAGCTGGTGCTGAGTTGTTGGTCTTTTTTGTTGGCGCAATTGATACCGTCTTCTTTTCTGGCGCAGCTGATGTTGTCTTCTTTTTTGGTGCAGCCGATGTCGTTTTCTTTTTTGGCGCGGCCGTTGATTCTTGAGTAGGGCCTTGAGAAATAAGAACCTCCGAACTTCTCCCGGGCTAAAAAAACACAAGTAAATTATAAGCAAAAGTTCGCACAATTTATTAAATGTAGGCAATAAAACTTACATTAAGAATTACTATTCCAGTACGGTCATCTGTATAAATGCCATAACCATATTGTCTTAGCCTCTTCCCAAGAGCCCCTCTTGTTCGAATTGGAGCATCACGTTCAGTATCTTATGATTTATTATCCCTTCTTTTGGCCTGTGATTTCTTGGGCCATTCTTTTTGCCCTTTAGTTGGCCCTTCATGTGGCTCTTCTAATGGCCGTTTAGCTTCAGTTACATTTGGCCCTTCAGGTGGAACAGGGGCCCTTCAGGTGCAACAGGGGCTTCGTCGACCAATATTTCAGCTAGGCGTCTTCTGGGTGGCCTTCTTGTAGCTAGCCCTTCAGCTGGCCTTTTGGAAGCTAACGCTTCAACTGCCCTTCTTCTAGTTGTCCTTCTCGTATTTAGTCCTTTGACTTCACCAACACCTTTACCTAACCCGTGTGGTAGCCCTTCTATTGGCCTTTCTGTTGTTGGCCCTTCATTGGCCCTTCTATTGGCCATTCCATTGGCAATCGAGTTGGAGCTTGCCCTCTTCGAACCTAATAAAGACATTATGAATATAACATCATCCCATATAATAATGTAAAGGAAAACTAAAGAAGTTATTGAACTTACTGGGTATTTTTTCCTCAGCTGAGGAATGGTCGATTGAACTGGCCCTTGTGCAGTTTCAGCCAATCCTTCAGGTACAGCTGGGGTTTCAGCCAATCCTTCAGGTGTCCTATTCGTCACCTAACAAACACATTAAAAAAACCTGCTAATTATGCTATGTACAAATATGTAATAAACCAAAAAAACAACATAAACAAAAATATCATAACTTACGGGGTTTCTTGTCGTCGACTGATGAACAGTTGACTCACTTTGCCCTTTTGTTTGGCCTTTAGTTGTCGCTCTACTTGTCCCTTCACTAAGCCCTTCCACTAGCCTCTCACCTGACTGTTCTTGCTGTTTTCTCAATTGACAACCTTTAGTATTATGCCCTGCTACATGGCAATAAGAGCATGTTATCTTCCCACCTATCGTACGCATTCTTTGCTGACCCAAGACCTCCCCCTCCGACATTCTTCGTCTTCGTTTTGGCCTTCCCATTTGCTTCTTCAGCGGCAAAGGTTGAGGTGCTTCACGATTTGTTGGCTCCCAAAACTTGCTACTTCTGATTGGCTTCATCATGATTGGTATGAAGCAAGATATTTCGTTTTCTTGTACCAATCATTAATGTAATCGTCTACGTTATGGCCTTTCAATTGGATGGCACATATGGCATGTACACAAGGAATTCCACTTAGTTGCCATGCTCGACATGAACATTTTCTTCTACCTAGATGGACAACATACTTATCAGAACCCTTCATTATCTCATATCCTTCATCCCCATTCCAGATGGGATGACAATATCTACTTGCAGCCAAGTTCTCATCCAATTTCTTGGCAATCCTAGGACCATATTGCCTAGTCCACTTCGCAGCCTCATCTCTTTGTTTATATAGCCGAGTCATGACCAATACTCGTATATCTTCAAGCATTGAGATGATTGGTTTGCATCTCGCATCAATTATTCTCCCATTGAATGCTTCACATATGTTGTTGTCAACGTGATCGCACTTGAATTGCTCGTTGAAGAAGGCCTTGCACCAATGCTTTGGTTCTGTCTTGAATAGTGCATCAGAGCCTTCCTTGGTCAACTGAACCAATCCTTCTTTAGCCATCCTAAAGTCAGCCATGTTTGTGCTCTTTGCTAGTTGCCAAAATTACAATTGCAGCTTATCCCCTTTATAGGTCTTGGCCCAATTTGCATATATGTGCCGTGCACACATTCGATATTCGGTATAGGGCATCAACTCGACTAATGCCGGAACCAATCCCTACAATAATTTGAAACAAGAAATGTAAGAAAATAACATGTTGTTAATATCAAAAAACAAACAAATTAGTATGACATTACCTTTTGTTGGTCGCTCATAAATGCCCATCCTTCCCCATTTGTTATATCTAAGTCAGCCATGAGATTTTTTAGAAACCAGGACCAATTGTCCTTGTTCTCTATCTTCACAACAGCCCAAGCCAATGGAAACATTTGGTTGTTCGCATCTCTTCCAATTGCAGCCAGCAATTCTCCCTTGCACAAGCCCTTTAAGAAACAACCATCCAATCCTATCATCCGTCTACACCCGGCTAAAAATCCATGTTTGCATGCATCAAAGTACACATAGAACTTATCGAACTTAGTTCCAATATCAGGAAGTGGCCTCTCCACGACCTCGACAAACACTCTACTCAAAGGGTTTTGCACCCTATACTCCCAAGTATAATCCCACACTTGCCCATATTCCTCACCATACTGACCAATGAGTACCCTCATCACCTTTTGCGTCATTCTTTTGCAATGATTCTTGGAAACATTAATGCCCACACGCTCCTTCACCAACTGTTTGAACTGCGCACTCTTCATCTTGGGCATCAACTTTATCAGATCAAAGAATTGCTTCGACAGCCATGCACTTGTTACCCTTTTGTTTTGAAAATTAATGGAACAAGTATGTTCCTCTTGAAAAGACCTAATCTGGAAGGATCCACTCTTCCTAACAAATGCACCGTAGATCTTCCGTGGACAATTTTGCTGTGAACACCTAGTTCTTACAAAGGCCTTAGTGTTTCTAATGAAGTCAATATTCCTTTGTTCAGCAATGCAAAGTGCAAAGTATAGCTTCCCTAAATTGTTTGGCATCTTGGAATTTCATACCTACTGACAAAGAATGAGAAACAACAGACGGATCATAAGAAGGAAACTTACTTTTCCTTCTACGCACAGGTTGTTCATCTTCTTCAAGCTCGTCCTCGGAAGTAGCATTTTCAATGCTTTCTTCATAATCAGTCTCTTGACTAGCAACACTAGCATCTACAGGGCCTTCAGCCCTATTTGGAGCTTCATCAGCTACTTGCAAAGCTGCAAATTTATGGGACAAAAAGTCCCTTTGCTTTCTTCTTGACTGTACAAGCTCCTCGTCGTCCTCATCACTCAAGAAATTTTCAACGGCCAACCCTTCATCGTCATCATCACTGGATTGAGCTACTTCCCAATCTAATCCAGTGATTGTGATATCACCACTTTCCTGTCTATCTTGCTGTCCTTCATCCCTACTATCTCCCCCTTCTCTTACTTGGGTGCTCTCTCCATCATCATCTTCGTCTTCAGACTCACTATTGTACTCAATGTATACTTTCGCTTCTTCGCCATGAAGATAATGGTACAAAACATCTCTAAATCCATTATCATCTTCTAAGCTTCTCAAACCATCTCTCAAACCCTTCCCTGGAGCACAATACAGCAACTTTTGTATTTTGCAAGGCAAATATGTCACTATATCCCTAACAAACCCAATATAAGATGCCTTCTGTATTTCAACAAAAATAGTGCCCTCATTTCCCCCCTCATACTCCCACTCGTCCTCCCCAATGACAAAGTCCCCTCCGTAGCAAATAATGACAGCAACACAATCATTATTACAAGCCATTTTTGTAAGCAAGGAAAAAAGAAAACAATTAACTTTTTGGGACCACATCGACAAGAGACAATAGACAATTGTAATTGCACATTGAGGTCCCTACACTGTCATACACTTTATTAAAGAAAGAGAAGGGCATCTAACTGTTACAGTCACTTTCATTATAAAATCAACAAATAGAGGTCCCCACAACAAAGACAACTCCCCCACGATACCCATTTCAATATGTCAATTTCAAATTGACCAGAATGCCCTACAACAACCACTCCAAACCCTAGAAATCGCTATTGCACATTACAGAATATCCCATCGGAGCCTTAAAAATACCATCGCACATCACTATATCAAACAAAGCCCTAAAAATAAAATCACAAAACCATCAAGCCCTAAATCACACATCACAATAGCAAACCTAATTTTTTATCCAAGCCCTAAATTACCAATGCGAACCCTTGAATTACTCTAGCACTACATTTGAGCCCTAAATCGTCTATCACAGTACCATACGAGCCCTATCTTTCCTGGTCAAGCCCCACATTTCACAGCTGAGCCCTAATTTTTCCATTCGAACCATAATAGACGATTTCGAACCCAAATTTCATCCATAGGGAGAGAAAAGCACAAACCTCAGCCAGCGAACGACGGTGAATGAACGACGACGGCGAGCGACGACGGCGAGCGACTACGGCGAGCGACGACGGCAAGCGATGAAGTGCCCTCTGTGAAGATGAACGACGACGAAGACAAAACTGAGCCGGTGACGAAGACAGGAGTGAGCCCGATGTGTTTGGCCAAAATAAGCTAAACGACGTCATTTTTTCTTGTGAAAAAACGACGTCGTTTAGCTTGCTGCGAGTCCACCTGTATTTTTAAAGTCCACGTTGGAAATTTTTCATACGCCACATGTGTTTTTTTTTTTTCCATAATTGCCACCTCAGTAAAGTTTGTCGTCGGAAAATGCCACACATGCATTTTGGCCGGATTTTCTCGCCGTTGGCACTTAAGTGATCCCTTTTACTCCGATTTTGGCACTTAAGTGTACCGTTTGTAAGTTATGGCACTTAAGTGTCCCTCCGTGCCAAATTGTGGCACTCCTGGGGTCCGCATGACGGAACCGAACACTCGGTGATTTTGTGCTGTGAGTATACATTATTTATTTGTAAACACTTAGGGTTTGGGTTTAAATTTAGGTGTGGGAAACACTCGAGTGTGTGAGTGATTGTAACTATGATTCTCCAATTATAGTGGATTATTTGCTGTTAGCTATCCCCGTGAATGTAGGTACCAATATTTGGACCAAACCACATAAATTTATGGTGTCCTTATTATTTTTCGTTTATTTCTCTAGTATTTTCGTGTTAACATAAATTGCAAGATCCTGTCGTTTTCGCATATTATTTTCAACAATTGGTATCAGAGCTTGGGTTCGGATTTCTTGATTGTGATTTGGGGCTTCTGCTTGCCTGATTATTATCTGGAAATTCTGTTATTGCAATTATGTCTGAAGCGAAAGATGAAATTGAGAAGTTTAACGAGAGGAATAACTTTGGTTTATGGAGCATCAAGATACGTGCTCTGTTGACAACCCAAGGTTTTGCCAGAGCTTTAGATGGCGAAAATGAGTTGCCGATTATAATGAAAGCTTCTGAAAGGGCAGAGCTAATGGAGAAAGCAAAGAGCACAATCCTGTTGAATTTATCGAATGAGGTGTTAATAGAGGTAGCTGAGGAGAAGGACGCTGGAGATTTATAGGCAAGACTTCATGCATTCTATGTAACAAAGGGTTTGAATAATCACTTGTATATGTTGAAGAGGATGTTTTAGTTTAGATATACTGAAGGTACGTCTATTAGAACCCACCTAGATTAATTTAATAAACTCATGATGGATTTGAAGAATGTTGGTAAGATACTTGATGATGAAGAGTGGGGCATGATGTTGTTAGCTTCTTTACCAGAGTCATACGAGCACTTTATTGATTCACTGTTGTAGGGGCGTACTACGATTACCTCGGAAGAGGTAAAGTCCTCTCTATTCTCTAAGGAGTGGCAGAGAAAGTAGAGAAAGTTGCATGATGATAGTCTTGCACAAAGAGTAGCGCAGCATTAACGATTCAAGGTAGAGATTAACATCAAAGGCCTAGCAGCAGCAGAGGCAAAAGCAGATCGAAGTCATGCAATCGAAAGTCTAAAGGACGCGTGAAGTGCTTTGAGTGTCATGAGGAATGGCACATTAGGAGAGATTTTCTGAAGCGGAGAAATCGAGGTGATAGGCAGAATGCCACAAACAATGTATGCTTTCGCATGCAGGACTTGGCAAGGAATTTTGGGCCAAAGCAGTTAATATGGCATGTTATCTAGTAAATCGATCTCCATCATCTGCTATTGAGTGAAAGACTCCTGAGGAAGTATGGTCGAGGAAACCTGTTGATTATTCCGAATTACGAATATTCGGATGTCCTGCATATGCGCATGCGAGTGATGGTAAGCTTCAGCCAAGGGCGAAGAAGTGCATATTTCTGGGTTATGCACATAGGGTGAAAAGCTACCAACTATGGTGCATTGATCCCAGATCACCCGGTTTTCTAATCAGCGGAGATGTGATCTTCGACGAGACTGCAATGCTTCAACAGAGGAATTTTGTAACACAACAAGCAGAGCAGACAGATCATGGTGTCATTAGTGAGGTGGAGCATCAGATGGAGACTTCAGAGACCTCAGAAGGAACAGAAGCTGAGACTGCAGAAAAGGCCGTAGTTCCTAAAGTCAGTGATAGTGAATAATCGGCACAACTACAGCACAATATAGCCGCAGATAGATAGAGAAGGAAAATTAAACCACCGGTACGTTATGGTTATACAGTTATTGCTTATGCGTTAATTGTAGGTGATGAGGTGGAGACGGATGAGCCTTCGTCTTATTTTGAAGCGATAACTAGTAGTGAGTCATCGTAGTGGCTTGGGGCTATGAGCGAAGAGATGGAATCACTCAATTGGAATCGAACATGGGAGCTGGTCAAAGTACCTAAGACCCAAAAGATTGTCGAAAGTAAATGGATCTTTAAATGGAAAGAGGGCATTCCCGGTATTGAGACAGCAGTATGTAAGGCAAGACTTGTGGCGAAGGGATATACACAGCGGGAGGGCATTGACTATAACGAGGTGTTCTCTCCTGTGGTAAGACATACTTCTATTTGTGTTTTACTTGCCTTAGTTGCTTCATAGGATCTTGAGCTAGAGCAGCTAGATGTGAAGACGGCGTTTTTTCATGGTGAGTTGGAGGAATGGATTTACATGAGGCAACCAAAAGGATTTGTTATTCCGGGTAAGGAAGATCATGTTTGCTTGTTAAATAAATATTTATATGGGCTAAAACAGTCTCCTAGTAGTGGTATAAGCGTTTTGATGCTTTCATGGCTAGTCACGACTACTCAAAAAGTCAGATGGATAGCTATGTTTATTTTAGGAGATTGGAGAATAGTTCTTTGATTTATCTACTCTTATATGTTAACGACATGTTGATAGCAGCTAAGAATATGTCTAATATTGATGTGCTAAAAAGGCAGTTGAGTTCTGAATTTGAGATGAAAGATTTAGGTGCTACAAAGAAAATATTGAGAAGATTGTGGCATGTTTTAACATGCAGTCGACAAAATCTGTAAGTACACCTTTAGCAAATCACTTTAAACTTTTAGATAAATTATCACCGTAGACTGAGGAGGAGGAGGAGCATATGTCCGTGTTCCTTATTCTAGTGTCGTGGGTAGTATTATATATGCTATGGTGTGCACTAAGCATGATATTGTACAAGCTGTGAGCATAGTTAGTCGCTACATGAAGCGTCCTAGTAAAGCTCATTGGGAAGCTGTGAAGTGGATTCTCATATATTTGAAAGAGATAGAAAACGTGAGTATAGTATACCGAAGGAACAACAATGGTAGTGAAACCACTAGTTATGTGGATTCGGATCACGCTGGTAACTTGGATGATCGCAGGCCTTTAGCAGGATACGTGTTTACACTAGTAGGTGGTGCAGTGAGTTGGAAAGCATCCTTACAGGATCATGTTGCCTTGTCTTTGATCGAGGCTGAGTACATGGCGCTAACCTTTATAGCGAAAGAGGCAACATGGTTACAAAGTTTGCTCTTGGACTTTGGGCTTAATCAAAAAGGTGTTGATATACATTGTGATAACCAAGGTGCGGTATATTTGGCATATAATCTAGTTTATCACAAGCGAACGAAACATATCGATATCAGGTACCATTTCATCCAAGATGTCTTAGCAAAAGGTAATGTTATTGTGAAAAACATTGCTACGGTAGAGAACCCGGTAGACATGATGACCAAGCATGTTCCTTTGGCAAAGCTCAAGCTCTGCTTGAGCATAATTGGCGTTTGTGGGAAGTGAGCGCCCGTCGGGGCATTGGGAGAGCAGCATGGATGAAGAGCACTATAACTTGGCTTCAAATATCAAGCTAAGGTGGAGAATTGTTAAATTATGCATCGAGTTTGAATTTTCACGAACTTGATCCATAGAAAGATTTTGATTTGATCAAAATATTTTCTATCCTATTCAAAATTGGTTTTCTTGTTATTCTAAGTTTGACTAGGATTACTTTTGCACAAAATGATAAAAACAAGGGTTTCTTCTTTTATCTATAGAAGAAACCTAGTAATGCTTGGTTTACACATATATAAAAAGGCAAAGGTTTCTTCAGCGTATAGAGAAGAGAGAGCGCCACACAAGAATGGAATCCAAGCCAAGAAGCTGCAGTTGCCGTACGAAACAAACAAGAAAGAACGGAGTTCTTGTTTTTCGTATGTACGTGAGCGAATTACAAGGGCTTGAACACTCGGTGATTTTGTGATGTGAGTTTACATTATTTATTTGTAAACACTTTGGGTCTGGGTTTAAATTTAGGTGTGGAAAACACTCGAGCGTGTGAGTGATTGTAACTCTAATTCTCCGATTATAATGGATTATTTGCTGCTAGCTGTCCCCATGGATGTAGGTATCGATATTCGGACTGAACCACGTAAATTTTTGGTGTTCTTATTATTTCTCGTTTATTTCTCTAGTATTTTCGTGTTTACATAAATTACAAGATCCCGTTATTTCCGCGTATTATTTTCAACATGACATTCGGTGTGTAATACTCCAAGAGCATACAGGGAAATTCTAAGGACTCATAAGAATGGGACTCGGATCTTATGGAGTCCTGATTAAAATTAGGTATTTATCTAACCAAAGCGGCAATCACGTGTATTAGGTGGATTGCACAGAGGCAGTGGCACATGTGTGAAGTGTAGCCAGGCACTCAAAACAACTTCACAAGGGAGGTTGCTCGCGATCCCTTAGCCGAAATCATCGCACAACATAATTGAGGTCACTGATGGTCTAAAAGGAGAGGCTAAATAATTTGTGCTAGGGAAGAGTGAGCAATATATTAATAAGACATCACGAGCCATTAAAATACTGAATACAGTTGGCATACCATCCAATAGGTACTCCGGGGCTACATAACCCAGTGTGCTCGAAAGCTTGACATTGTTTTTATTTTGGGATCCGTCAGTCACAGCAAGGCCAAAATCTGAAAGCTGAAGAAGAATATGATGAGAAAGAAATCGCTGAATATAACAACAGACAAGAAGGTGTAGCAACGGTTTTGTAATATATCAGTGGGAATATAAAATTAAGAACATTAGAGATGCTGAAATATTGTATACGTAGTGTACCTTAGCATTAAAGTTGGCATCGAGAAGTATATTGGATGATTTCAGATCTCTATGGATGACTGGTGGATTGCAGTGCTCATGCAGATATTCTAATCCTCTGGTCAAAATTCAAACGATTTGTTGAATCCGCATTATTAAATGACAATGAAAGGAGATCAGCCTTTGGGTGCCACACCAAAAGCTTACCTTGCTGTATCTAGAGTGATTTTCATCCGTGTATGCCAAGTTAATGCTGATCCTTGAGATGGTCCTGATACAAAAAATTTTACAACTGAAAATCAGTTCGTCTTCTCTCATGACCAGTTTTGGTACTTGTGTTGATAAAAAAACCGAATTATGAACAGGATGAATATTCTTTTACCATGCAACTGACTCTCCAATGAGCCATTCTGCATCAATTCATAAACAATAAACCTTGCCTCATCATGAGCATTTCCTTCTTATAATGTCTGATTTCCCAGTCTGTTATATATAAGGTTCAACCATCGAAATGGACCGAGTTTAATGCTCCGGCGCCATGCCGCCAAACGCGTTCTAAATGCTCCGGCACCATGCGACATATATACCCACCCTAGCAACCCCATCCTAGTGGGAATTAAGGACCCATCTAATCTAAATAGGAATTTAACTCATTGTTACCCACCTTCTATTTATGCATCTATATATAACAGCAATCCCTATTTGTCCCTTTGCATCTTTGTACTTGGAATTTCAGTGATGGAGGAGTCATGTGAGTGCAGAGTTCCAGCAGCAATTCTGGCCATTGGCACAGCCAACCCTTTAAACTGTATCCATCAGGAGGACTATCCTGACTTCTTGTTTCGCATCACTAACACTGAGCATTTGACCGATGTGAAGGAGAAGTTCGCCCACATCTGTAAGCCCACATGCTTGTTTTTGATCATCCAAAGGCCTACTTTCTCTCGTACTTAAAGCACAAGAGTGCGTTGTTTTGTTGTGCTTTTCAGTTACATATATAGTAACTAATATGTAGAGAAGATAAGTGTTGAGCTTTCCGGGATTAGTTTCCTTGAACACTCTATTCTTCCTCACTATTGTAGTACCTTTCAAAATGGGTTATAATGATTAAAGGTGATCGGTTGAGTGGATAAATTTCAGATCTGGAATTTTAAAACCTAACCTGTTACAATTAGTTTCTGGTTTTTGGAACTCATACCTTACCATGTTTGTCCCGGAACCAAATCTGGAAACATCAAATCTCTTCTATTATAGAACCTACATTTTCTTCTTTGTCCCAACTTGATTGTTTATAATTCCTTAAATGTATTTCCAAGATTATTCAATATAAAAGTTGTCTCAAAGGTACAATTTTCACTCAAAGCTTATATTGTAAGTGACTAATTAATAAAATTATCAATGTATTCAATAAGGAAGTAGAATTCTCTAAATCTTAAAATCAGTACTCAAATTTAAATAAGGACAACTGATCTTAATATCCTAAATCCCTCTCTTTTCTCACCTTGACATGGATTGACCCATCGTCACACTGCTGCAATGTTATCTCTTTTCACCTCTTACAATACTAGAAAAGTGGTGCCTCCGCCAGCAACGCCACCGTCGGATTTACCACCCTATCTGTCCCTCTCCCCAATAAAGTAGAGCATGATGGACCGAAAAAACTTGTTATTAGTGTTCGCCGCAGACTCAACTTCCTCGACAAATATTTTTCACCGAAGAGAAAAAGCTTCGGATTTATTATTTGATATTGGTTCTATGTCGTTTCGGAAAGAAAGCGACTTGTTTCTATATTACAAGCAAATGAAATGAAAAGGAAACAAGAGAAAACTAAATGTGATAAAGTAAACCTGTGATTCGAAAGTAAATATGCGATAACAAGATAAACAATGTGTTTTCGATTGTCGATTGTGGCAAAAGGTTCTCTACATCCACACCTTTTTGACTATTTACAGTGGAACTCTTTAAATAACTGCTCTTGGGTAGTTATTGTAGAAATTCTCTACATAAATAACTAATTAATCAAGAATAATTAGATCCATATATGAATGTAAAACACCAAAACCTATATGCACAGCGGAATTAAAACGTACATGTTTGAACCATAGTCTCGCTTGATAAAAACAGATCAAACTGACAATGTCAGTGATTTATCGGAATGCCAGATCTTCCTCTCTATGACCTATTTCGGTATAGCAGCTTTTATGGGATCAAGCGACTAATAGGTATAATTTACCCTTTTATAGGCTAGAGAGGGGACCTAGCAAACCCTAATCAATAGAGTGTCAACTAGGCTCCTTCCATTACGGGCTTCAGTTAAACACAATTGCCTACACTTTGCTGCTCAACTAGGCCCGTTAGTAATAGATGCCATAACCCAATTCAATAAGATCACTCAAGGGTTTAACATATATTGGAATATCCATTAACCCGATTATTTAAAATAGAAAATTGATTAATTAATGTAAGCCCATTATAGGAAATTTCCAACATTCTCCCACTTGGGCTACATTAATTAACTTATTTTATTTTTGAAAACGATTTTATTTTGAAAACGACACTCTCGGGTTAATAACTGAAAATTTGTTTTATGTGGCCACAATTTTGAAAAATAATATTCCAATAACGATATCTCAAAACCAATCCAATCCTACATAATCTTATTATAGGACTATAGCGATCAACGTGTTAAGAAAAAACCGTAACACATGGCCTTCCATAATCACATATAATAAGCATTATATTTTCATGGATTATGGGCCTAGTAGTGTAGTAAGAAATAGTGCCAACATATGATCAAAATATACACTATCGGTCCTTAATGCAATTTCTCAATGACATGAAACTGCATTAGCGCAATTTCTAAACAACATGAAATTGCACAACTATGTCACAATCCAACATGAGATCTCATAATTAGTGACATCTAGTTATCTTCAAATTAAAATTTGTTTAAAGATATTGTTTTATACTTCCACTTCTCAGTCGACAGGAGAAAGGATAACAATAAAATCAATAGTGATCATCAAAAGTAAATGCTTTAATAAACATTGCAAAAGCATTATAAGTTTCCATATAACTATAATAGCTAGAAATACAAACTATATAGCTCCCACTAACAAAAGAGATCAAAAGACTCTAAAACACCCATATTCCTTACATGATCTTTAAATAAAATGGGTCGTAAATCTTTTGTTAGATGATCAGCTAACATGGACTTAGTTCTAATATTCTCAATTACAATGTCTCCCTTTTTGACTAAGTCCTTAACAATATAATATTTGCTTCAGTTAACATCTCAACCGTGGCATTGTTGTTGTTCACAACAAAAGTAGCTGTGTGACACACATAATGCAATATGATCAATTATGGGCAATAATCAATTCCATAAAATAATTAGTACATTATAAACTTCCCTTTGGGCAGAGCGTATAATACACTATTATTTTCCACAGTTAACAACAACAAGGAGAATTACATATAATTGTCAATGATTCATCCCCTTTGGGCAGACAAATCATTTAAATTATACATCTCCATGATATCAATATATAGAGATAGATAAGGAGAATTACATATAATCTTCAAAGATCCATCCCCTTTGGGCAGACAAATCATTTAAATTATACATCTCCATTATTCCAACATAGAGGGGAATTACACATAACTCTCAAAATTTATCCCATTTAGGCAGATAAATCTTTTGAGTCACACATCCCCATCAATCATCTCTAATATATCAATACAGAAGGGAATTACACATAACTTTCAAAAATTTATCCCCTTTGGGCAGATAGATCTTTTTGAGTCATACATCCCCATCTTTTAATTTTGGAATTTATCTTCATGCAAATTTTAAATTAATATACACAATAACCCCCTTTGGGCAGGTGATTGTATATACTAATTTTTATCAACAAGAAACTTCAATAATTTACAAACTTTAACAATTTGTAAATAATGTTCCATTTAATCAATGCCCAAAAATTCATCAAACAATATGAAGCACTTTATGACATGTGCTTCCCAAGATCATATTGCATTTATCAAACAACAATTTTTGCCACAATTTTATGTGTATATTTCTACAATTAAGCATCTAAAATCATCTAGTTAAACTCAAGAAGAAAGTATAGATAATCTATGCTAAATTAGGGAAAGTGAATACCGATATTCTATCCTTCATATACTATAACAAATTTCCCTAAATTAAAAATTGAAAAATAGGCACAATATTTTTTTATGGAATTAAATATGGATAACAATAAATAATTCCAAATAAATATTTAAATATGCCAAAATTAAAATTTACCATACCAAAAAATCATAAATTAAAAATTAGGCATATTAAAAAAAAAAAAATTGGAACAAGATAGGCCATAAAGGACCCTACACTTTCCCATGCACCATTCTGTGCACGTGGATCTAACAGCTTGACTGCACTACATCAATAAGCTTTGCCGATATCAAGGCAAACTATTGGAGAACATTATAATTCATTTAAGACCTTGCACTTTGCAAATGATGGAGGCAAACACATGGAGGAACGGAATACTACACTAGCTATAGGCACACAACTAAAATTTACAGTGTGCGAAAGGAGAAGTGAGGACAACTCAAAATCCGTTATCTCAAGTGCTTGTTCAAATTAGCTAAATCTCATCAATACCAATCAATAGAGAGACTTGAAACCAAACTAATTTGATAGCCTGATGGAGAGATGACGATAACAATGAAAGATAAAGGGAGCTCATCAATGCACATGAATAAATTTATTGATGCAATATAACACTTATTAGCACTACATAACACTATTTTCTCTACAGTATTATGTTATACTAATGTTTCAGGAAGTAGTGGACAATTGCCCACTTCTCATACGTGGCTTTATATTAAGCATAGACAAAAGCCAAGTGAAAAGTAAGCCCATCTCCACTGATGTAGCCCAAGAAATTAATGAAGTTGATATTTGTTCAAATAGCGACAATATTACCAATCCTTCATGAAAACTATCATTTTCATCAAATAGTTTATATTTTAATCACAGCAACCACAAAGTAGGCAAATATAACAGTAGCCTTCGCATCTAGACCGTGAAATTCCTAAAAATAAGTTATTTCAAAAAAAAAAAAAAAAAAAAAATCAGGGAAAGCAATCCATCATTTAATATATTAGGCACATGCTAGAGTCATGATGGTAACTATAACAAT
Source organism: Corymbia calophylla (assembly GCA_014182845.1). NCBI lineage: Eukaryota > Viridiplantae > Streptophyta > Magnoliopsida > Myrtales > Myrtaceae > Corymbia > Corymbia calophylla. The sequence continues at coordinate 13,880,947 of CM024695.1, read as the reverse complement.
AGGTATAATTAGATCCTCCAAATACATTTGCCAAATAAAGGCTTTTATAACCTTCTAAGGTAGAACCACTATATGAATCTCTCCATCGTAAAAAACAAAAGTTAGCCAATTGCAACTCTCCGAAATAATCTACTCATTACACAAGCAACTAGCATTGACAGCAGCAGTCAACCAAGGTCAACAACGGGAGCAATTAGTCCAGATAAAAATTATCCTTTCTATGAAAGAACTAAGCAATTGGTGGGTTCTTTCACAACTTGAAAACAATGATACAATTAACACATATACAAATTGAAGCTCATTGCAGAGTCGAGCACCAAGCAGAATTAGTATCAACCTGAAATTACTAATTGTTTTTTAGAGAACATATAGGATACCAAACAAGTGCTTAATGATCTAATTATACAACAAGCAGAAAACATCCTTCAAAGCATGATCAGCTGATATGCAACATTCACATCACATGCCTGATGAGCAATACTCACTTACAAATGCCTGCTAAAAAGTTCTTATAATGAAGGTCTAGCCCACAAAAGAAGCCGTACAGCCTTTTCTTCCTCATGCCTACTTAACCCAATGAGCAGAAGGCCATCTAGCACAATATCAGCAATTAATTTGCTCCCAGCAATAGAAGGATAGGGATTACCGATGCTTTTTGACTCATTTTACTGTGCAAAACATCACAATTGACAAAAGACAGAACAGAACAATTACTGGCAATATAAGGGTGATTAGCCTGAAGGGATCAAATCAATAACAAAACAAGAATGGTCAACCTATGTCATTTAATCCGATATCAAAAGGGCTCTTAAGCCAATTCCTACGGTCCGACCTCCTAAAATACTTCGGTTAGTATGCACAGTTTCCTGTTACAGGCCTTACGTAAAGCGAGAACAAATCACACAAAAGTAGAGGACATTCTCTCTCTGTGCGACCTCCGTCAAATCCAATAAAGAAGTATCTCCAATTTCACCCCATCTAGAGCCTCTACATTTGCATTGTCGGGTTCGACAACTAATATTCAAAACAATGATGGACTCAATGTCTCAGCCATGACGTTGCAATTAACAACAGGTGAGGAGATCATGGGAAAGAAAAGAAGAACAAGCTAGATTGCCGCATTTTCTTCTACATGTATATAATCAAATAGAGCCTATTATTCAATCCAATAAAATTCATACTACTTTCCGGTAATCATTCCATATAATCAAACGAAAAAAAAAAAAAAAAAAAACTTTTCATGTAGACCTTGTCTTACTAAAGAAAAGGTTAAAAAAGTGAAAACTACCTGAAACTCCAACCAAGGCAAACCACCACAAGATGGAACCAAGAATCAAACTACACATATAGATCGAGAAATACAAGAACCAGACCCAATCAATTAGTGCACTCGATCACGCATGGGAAGCAAAGGGATCCGTCATCAACCATAGAGCCGAGCCTCAATTCACTCGAATAGACGGCTAAAAACCCGTGGATAGGCGGCAACACAGGCACCCGCAAAAGCCAAGAAAACCAACGGATAAAGTCCAAAACCAAACAAAATTGGACTGAAAACAATTTACTCAAGAAACAACATGGGTTTGTGGGCAACAATTGAAAGGGAACATATCGAGACCCAAAAAAAATGCAACTTCCGAATCTAAATCACATTGAACCCAAGAATCACAATATAACAATACCCATATAATAATTGCTTACATACATCATTCAATTAAAAAAAAAAATTCAAAATTTTTAGAACCTTTTCAAAATTATGAATTCAAGAATTTCGAATTTCTCAATATATACTCAATGAAATTATACAAATTATATATGGTGGGAACAATCTCGACGTGTAGAACAAAAGCCCTAAAATTTCAAAATCGATTGATCTATGCAAAAGGTTTTCATCCACTAATTATGCTCCAAAAAATCCAAAAATATTATATGTCGAAATTAAGACCTATATGAACATTTTTCATGAAGGAGTCGACCTCTAGATCTCAACACAGAAATTGGAAAAAAATCGACAAAAGCAATAGGCGGACAACATGCATAGCAGAACTGAACAGAAGATTTTACAGATTACTAAACTGACTTTGGATGATGATTTTGGATAGCAACTGACACCGGATCGGGGTGTTCTATGGCTTGTTGGAAAGCTCTTCAAGTTGACTTCCAATATTGTGAAGATGCCAAACACTAAAAAGCTTGTTTACTAGCTTGTTTCCAGACATATGCATAGAGAGGTTTATCATAGATCCGAAATTGCAAAATAACGATCATCCAAGAAATCAATCATATCATCATCATCATAACTTATCTCTTCAATTCTAATGCATTATTTTTACCTATTAAATAAGTACTTTGATTTGATTTGACCCACAAAAAAAAAAATTTTGATTGATTGAAGTCACATAAGAAATTGTAAATCACAAGCTGATATAAGCTCAAACCAAAAGAAACAAACACGATAAACAACATATCGGATTTGTTAAAATAAAAAATAAAAAATTGGGTTATACAATCATATATGACCTGCTCTGATATCACATGTAGAAATTCTCTACATAAATAACTAATTAATCAAGAATAATTAGATCCATATATGAATGTAAAACACCAAAACCTATATGCACAGCGGAATTAAAACGTACCTGTTTGAACCATAACCTCGCTTGATAAAAACAGATCAAACTGACAGTGTCAGTGATCTATCGGAATGCCAGATCTTTCTCTCTATGACCTATTTCGGTATAACAGATTTTATGGGATCAAGCGACTAATAGGTATAACCTACCCTTTTATAGGCTAGAGAGGGGACCTAGCAAACCCTAATCAATAGAGTGTCAACTGGGCCTCTCCCATTACTGCTTGATTAAACACATTCTTTTCTGTACACTTTCTTCTTCAACTAAAAGGCACGTTAGTAATAGATGCCATAACCCAATTCAATAAGATCACTCAAGGGTTTAATATATATTGGAATATCTATTAACCCGATTATTTAAAATAGAAAATTGATTAATTAATGTAAGCCCATTATAGGAAATTTCCAACTGTTACCTCTTCAATTTCAAATGGCTCTGGAAGCTTCGACACCATAGCAATAACCGTTCCACTTTATCCACAATTTCGCTGATGTCGATACTTCAAAACCAACTTCGTTCCTATCATGTCCTTCCCAAGCGGTTTTTTGGATCCGCGCTCTGCAAGACCTTCGTCATCTGCTGCTTTACGGCCCATTGCTTGAAGGTTCTTCATTGATTGGGCCCAACTGACTTTGTCCATTCCCAAAGCCCAACAAGTTCGTGCCAGCAATTAGGCAATCAACGCCTGCCTCTTTAACTCTTCACCTACAGTGACGGGGCAGTGACGGGTCACCTTGCTCCGGCCAGCCTGTGTCCTTGAGCGGAGGCCTGACATTTTCACAGGATTTCACATGCTACAACGTGTTGCAAGTTAATTCGCCAGCCTGTTCCCGGAGCAACCAGACTTGTTATGTCCATCAGTTTTGCATATTTTAATCGACTCTGAATGCATATACAAGTGCACATTTGTTTATAGAAATTGCAGATTATTTGGGGACCCCCTACCTAACTTGTTATGTATCTCAGTTTTGCATATTTTCATTGGCAGGTTAGGTAAAGCTATCCCCATCCCCGTGCTTCGCATGCTTTTATCTCTATATAACAGGGAACATGAAGGTTTCCAGCCACTGTCACAGGCTACAAACAAAGCACTTGTTTCCCTCTAAACTTTGCTTGTTCACTCAAGTCCTGCACAGAAAGAGACTGTGATGGCAACTTTGGCAGCCAATGGCAAGGACCAGTCAATGGTAAAAGCATCGGCGGCAATCCTAGCCATCAGCACGGCTAATCCGCCAAACTGCATCCGCCAAGACGATTATCCTGATTTTCTCTTTCACGTCACAAACTCCGACCACTTTACTCATGTCAAAGAGAAATTTGCACGCATTTGTAATGACATTTTTCATGTTGCCAAATGGCTCTAAATTCTTTTCTTTCTTTTGTTGGGTTTGTGCTATTCATCGGTAGACAAATCTTTTATTTCATGAGTATGATTTCAATGAAAAAGCTTTATGACCTATATACATGAATATTTTGCATTGCCCTACGATTAGTGATACCAATAAAATTTGTTACAGCTTTTTGTCAGGAACCCTTACATAGTGGTAGCCTGGTAGGTATGCAATGATCAAGTTTTTTACCAAATTTTGCAAAATCTCACAAGCCAATAGGTGATCAAGTTCTCTCACAAAATTGTTTTTGGACAAAATTTAACAACCGAAGGAAGTGCAAGAATAGTACAAATATTTTGTGCTTGTTGAAAACGACAATTAGAGCCTGTTTGGTAACGATTTTACTCCCGGCAATAATTTTTGAATAGAAATGATTTTTTTTATTCTGCTCCCGGAAACAATTTCTGAGTATTTAAGGTGTTTGATAAACTGTTTAAAATTTTTATTCCTAGAATAGAAATGCATTTAGTAAGAGTTTTCAATTTTTTGATTCTTTTATTTTTAATACTTTTTGTTATAATTTTCTTATATTTCTCTTTTTCTTTTTTCTTTTTCTTTTTCTCTTTTCTCTCCTTCTTCCTCTTTAGCGGTCGCTGCCACCAACGGTGGTCGACGAGCGGCCGAGCAAGGTCTAGTGAGCTCATCGGAGCCTCACCAAGCTAGGGCGAGGTTCGGTGGCCAAGCGAGGCTCAACCTCGCCGAGGTGACGCAAGGCCAAGCCTTGCCAATGGTTGGGTGAGCTCACCTCAGATTTGGGCGAGGTGAGGCTCGCCCAGCCACCGGCGAGGTTCGGCCTCACCAGCCAGTGTGAGGCTCAGCCTCACCAGCCCACGCGAGGTTCGGCCTCGCCAGGCCAAGGCAAGGCCGACCTCACGTCGCCTGGGCGAGGCTGACCTCGCGTCCCCTAGGCAAGGTTGAGCCTCGTTGGACTGAGTGAGCCTCACCGGGTTGGGTGAACCTTGTCAGTGGCCAGCCAAACCACTGGCGAGTCTGGCAAACTTGTCGAACTTCACCCTGGCTTGACGAGGCTCTAGCGAGCTCACCGGACCTCGTCCAGCAGCTCGGCAACAACGGCCTAGGGGCGACAATGGGGTGGCAGTGGGTTGGGAGGAGGAGGAAGAAGAAGAAAGGGAAGGAAAAAAAGAGAAGAGAGCAAAATTGATTCTCAAAATTATTCCCGAGAGCGAGAAGCAACTTTTTTTTTATTCTCGATTCTACTCAAAATCTATTCTCAGGAACAAATTTGTTCTCGGAAACAAAAAATTTACCAAACGAATTTCTGTTCCAAATCTACCCCAAAAACAAAAGAACACATTTTAGTTGTTCCGAGAGTGTTACCTAATAGGCCTTAGTGTCCCTTTCCTTGTGACTTCAACTTCTAAAATTAACCTTTCCCATTCCTCAACTTTTGTCAATTTCATTATGGAGTCGTTGCCTTCTACTGTCGTCATTCCCTCCGGACCGAGACCAGATGAAGACGAGGTACCTCCACATCAAGAAATGACCCCTCTAGAGGACCTCCGTTGCCAACGCCATCGATGGTATTGGCAGAGGGGAGTGCGCGGTGCGAAGAACGAGAGAATATGAGCGTTTGTGATTTATTTCCTTGTGATTAAAGACCAAATAAAACATCCACACAGCTCGCTTAAGAAACGTGTCTCTAATCGTTTTTTTTTTAATTGATTGTGCTTGTTAGACAAACTATGACAAATCATGTTGGCATAGTATTCTTATAATGTCTAACAATCTCATTCATGTGTCGATAGATCTTTTTTGAAGTTTAAGCTGTTAGGAAATATATGAATTCTATCTTATATCTCCACGAGGCTGATTATTCATTAATGATGACTGAAATTGATTTAGCTTTCTGACGATGCTTCTTTGAAGGTGAGAAATCTGCGACAAAGAAGCGATATTTTCCCTTGAACGAAGAAATTCTCAAGCAAAACCCAGCTTTATGCTCTTATGGTGCCGCATCATTAAACCCACGTCAAGATTTGACTATCGACATGATCCCGAAGCTCGGCATGGAAGCTGCAACGAAGGCTATCGAAGAGTGGGGCCAACCGAAATCGACGATCACGCACCTCATCTTCTGTTCCCTTTCCGGGGTGGACATGCCCGGTGCGGACCTATGACTCCTCAAAATCCTCGGTCTCCGACCTTCAGTCAACCGGGTCATGCTCTACAACCTAGGCTGCTATGCTGGAGGAACTGTCCTCCGAATTGCCAAGGACATCGCAGAGAATAACCCCGGTGCTCGGGTGCTCGTGGTTTGTGCCGAGTCGACCATCATCTCCTTCCAAGCACCCTCCGAGGATGATCCGGTGTACTTACTTAGCAATGCGCTCTTTGGTGACGGCGCAGCAGCAATGATCATTGGTACTGCTCCGCCCCATGCAACCACTGAACGGCCAATCTTCCAAATCATCTCCGCCTCACAGTCAGTGGTGCCAGACTCTGACAGGGCGATTGAAGGCCATCATCGCGAGGTCGGTCTCACCATGCTTATATCGGAGAAGTTGCAGGAATTGATTGCCGCCAACCTGGAGGAGATTTTGGCCGAGGCTTTCAGCTCGATTGATGTCACGGATTGGAACTCCATTTTCTGGAAACCACATCCCGGAGGTAGGAGGATTCTTGATATTGACACCTAAATTTTGATTAATCATCCGTAATTTAATGCACAAAAATTTAGGGATTAATTTTAACCCCTAAACAAAAAAATATTAGGATTAAATTGCATAGCATATAGTTTTAGGAGCATTTATTATTTGCATTGGACATGTGGCAGATGGGCTTCAATTAATGGTTTTAAGCTTTAATTTAACAAGTTGGACTAAGCCCACAAGGAAAAAGAATTTGGCTAGGTCCGTTAAGGGGTAACGAGTTGGAATATAAGAATATTCCAGGGAATATGAGAATGTTTCCGAGAATATTCGCATTATTCTTTCAATATTCAGGGAAGGTGTCGGATGAAATATTGAAAAAATATTGCACGTGGGATACAGGAGCTAAATAGGCAACGTGCAAATTTATCATCTTTCCTTAAATAACATAGTCCTCTCACCTATAAAAAGGGGGGCCACACACACTGAAGAGACAAAAAAAAAAACAGAGCCACAATTGAGAGAGAAAGAGCGGCAACGCAATATAGAGAGAGGGGGAGAGAAAAAAAAAAGGTTTCTTTTTGCTGCAGGTCTTGAAGGTCGGCATACATCGAGTGGCAAAAAGGAGGCCTCTTCCTCTCGGTCGAAGTCAACCCACGCGAGAGGAGAAAGAGACAATCTCCTCTTTCACTTTTGCAGACATTAGCCGTGTTCTTTGCCGTGCGGTCCCTTTGCAAATTCTAGTTTATATTCAACGATTGTGCGGTTTGTTCTAGCGAGCGACAAGTCTCCTCCGCAGCTCCACATCGCAGCCACTTGCGAATCTTGCTGTCCCGGACACACGCCTCAGCCTACATCCACAAGTCGTGAATTTTGCAGGCCCTGGAGAACCCCTCTAGCAACCATCGAACCACCGTAAGCGCTACCGAGCCATTGTCAAACGGCATCGGGCGTGGTCTTGCCCAATCTGACAAATTTTGGCTAGCGAGTGTTTGAATAAGGTAATAATCTCACCTCAATCAAAATTCATATATTTTATTGCCTTGTTTGAATAATTGCGTTTTGACCGAATTCTTGCGTGATATTATCCAATATTTCCCGAGTAGCCTTTTAAATTAGGGATTATTCCCTAATTTCTTAACGTGTCATAATCATCAATCCGATCTCACATCCGAGGTATGATTCGCGATTGCACGGAAAAATCGTCAATCCGATCTCACGCCCGAGATACGATTCGCGATTTCTTTTAAAAATTGACCAATCCGATCTCATGCCCGAGATACGATTCGTCAATTTATTTCCGAAATTAGACGGAAAAGGATAATATCTTGCCTGATTTGTTGCCATGCTTTTCTTGATGCATATGCTCGAATTGATTTTGCTTGTAAAAGAAAACCCAAAAAATATAGTTTAGTTTGATGTGGTTCTTGTTAGAATATTTTCTTTTAGGATAGTTTGCATGTTTAACTATAGGTCAATTTTAATTTCAAACTTTGATTATAAAAAAGAAAAAATAAAAATTGCCATGCTCATGTCATGTAGATTTAGGTCATCTTCCATGTCTAGTCATTGCATGTTTAGGGTCATTCGAATGCGTGACATGCTAGGATAGTTGCATTGAATATTTTCTAATCAAATAATTAATGTTGCGTGACATATAGTTTGTATATTAGGTTGCACATTGCATGCTAGTATAGTTAGATACTTTCGTACGTCATTACATGCATTGCACGTTAGTTTTAGGCCTCATTAAATAAGAGAAAATCCAAAATTCGAGTGATCGCGTATTAATTAGAAATCACTTTTAGGTTGATGTGATTTTCTAACTAATATTGCAGATGCTTTCATTGTTTCGAGGTAAGTATTTCTTCCTTATGCTTGCAATTTATTTATCACTTTGCTTTATTGAGTGTTAAATAATGATTGCACACTCGCATGATCACATTGCATGTTAGGGAGTAAATTAAAATCAACACAAACTGCCTGCAAATCATATTTTTTAGATAAAAGAGAAAAGGTACCGAAAGGGCGTTAGAGAAATCTAACGTAATCAAGTCCCCGATCCCATAGTCTCTGGTTCGTAAGAATAAAGTAATCCTCCCGTTACTTTACTTAGATTTCTAATCGACCCACCAAAAAATAGATTAGTGGCGATTCCAAGTAAAAATCATTTGCATGCTAAAAACTTAAATCCTAAGTCGCGAATTGATATGGGCTTGGGAGAGCCCGAGCTAAGTTTAGGCTTAGTAATCCATTAGCCAAACACTAGGTGGTGCACCCGAAGTGAGGTCGCGACACTTGAACTCATAGAAGCAAGATTTGAATTGGGAAAAGAGAGACTAGGAGTCACAAGGCACATTTTGCAAGAGTATGGGAACATGTTCAGCGCGTGTCATCTTTACTCTGGATGAGATTAGGAAAAGGTCGATCAAGGAAGGGAAGGCCACGACGGGGGAGGGAATGGAGCTCGGGGTGCTGTTAGGGTTCGGGCCCGGTCTCACCGTCGAGACCGTCGTCTTACAGAGTATGCCCATCGTTGATGGGTGAAATCAAGAGGAGCATACGCCTGCAAGAGCAATTGTGTGCTCTTAATCTCGACTTAAGATGCCGCTCTAATAATAATGATGATAATAACCGTGTGGTGGATGTTGTGGATGTACCCGACCGAATACATTCCTCATCCGGAGGCATGGTAGTATGTACTACTCTCTCTTAGTATCCGCAAGCATTATCAATGCAACGTTGGATCTGTGCGTAACTATATTATCAGCACCGTGTATTGAGCGAAGTAAGAATAAAAATTGACTTCTTCAATCTATGGAATGCATTAGCTTTTTGCAGGACAAAATTCAACTGATATAATTAAATGCATCAATTGAATGGCGAGCAACTGTTATCTAGTCATACGATAATTGTAGCTATTTAGAGTTTAAAGAATCTATTGTGGCTTTTTAATATGCCACAAACTTATAGGGCTCAACTTTAGACAAGCGATTGAAACTAGACCTGTCAAATAGGTGGGTTGGTTCGGGTTTGGATCGGGTCATAAATGATCTAACAAAATTGATCCATTAACCAATTTATGACACATTTATTAGTAGTGTAAATATATTAACTCATACCTAACACAACCCATATTGCTAAAACACGTACATATTTAACCAAATCTAAAAAACTTGTTTCTTATGATTCTTTTAAAAAAATTATATTGTTAAAACACATCCATACAATTACAAAATTAATGGATAAATTTTATAATTTTTTTTAATTTGAGACTTCATTTATTTCACGAAAAATGTGGTATTTATGAAAATAATAATATTCTCCGATGTTTGGTTGAAACTAAAAATGAATTAAAAAAAATTTCCAATTGGTATAGAAAATCTGATTTAATTTTTTGTGCACTTCTTTTAAGCATTTTTATTTTTCTTTTATTTTTCTTTTTTAATTAGAATTTTGAACTTTTTTTCTTTTTTCTTTTCCTCCTTCTTCACCCGATCACCGACCACAATGGCTGTGGCCAGGCAAGCTGCAACCTTGCCTCGCCACTGGCCAATGAGGCTTGAGCTCACCTTATTTCAATGAGTCGAGCCTCGCCAGTCTTGGAGAAGGCTCCACCTCGCCAGATCCAATGAGGTCAAGCTCGCCTTGATGCTGGTGAGCCTCGCCAATTTGGCGAGGCTTGAGCCTGGGCCTCACCTGAGTTTAGCGAGCTCAAGTCTCACCAGATCAGGGAGGCTCCAGTCTCGCTAACGCCGAGGCTGATGAGCTTGACTCACTAGATTTGGTGAGATCGACCCTCGCCAATGCGATTGGGCAAGGGGGGCCACAAAGCCCTCGCCCATTCATGGCCCTTGCTTGTAACCGGCAAGGGCGGCAAAGCCCTCACCCATTGGAAGCCCTTGCTTGCAACCAGTAAGGGCCCCTCAGTCCTCACTCGACATCCGCAAGGGTTGGCCACGGGACTTCATAGGGGTGCTGGGAAAAAAATAAAATAAAGAAAATAAGATGAAAAATCAAAAAATTTTAAAAAATAAAAATTATAAAAATTATTCAAGAGGATGAAATCATTAACGGGTTAACTCAACAAATAACCTTTATAAGTTAATTGGGTGGTAAATGGGTTTTAAGACAAACCCATTTACAACCCATGTATTATTAAACTTCCGCACAACCAAAACATGTTAACAATCTATTTATTAAAACTTAACTAACTCATATATGACTCATTTCATTATAAATCAACCTATTTTGATGCCTCTAGTTGAAACTACTTAGTTTAGGGATACTAGAGTGGCAAAGAGCCCTATTAATAAATTGACAAATTCAAATAGGGTTTCAAATATAGCTCAATATCCTCTAATTAAATCTAGAGGACGACCTAAATAATCTCACTCAAATAGGAAGACCTGAACTTCAATTCCACTTGCTTGAGATTTATCAAGCAAAGGAAATCAATGAAAACCATTTCCTAATATTTCCTAATAGGCTAGGTCTATATACCAAGGGCCACTACTAGAGCTTATTATTTTCACTAGTTCATATCATCAAAGAAGTTAGAAAGGGTTGATGATGAATTTTCAAACTATTTTTTCCATATGCCTTGAAACCAAAGCAGCATTTCTATCGGAAGAATAGTTTCTGAGGGTGAGGGGGCAGCTGCAAGGGAGGAGTGAGGAGAGAGAATGATTGCCAAGACTTGTCCAAGAAGTTAAGCCCACTTGCAAGCCAACTTGCTCTCCAACTCCTCGGAAAACTCAAGAATAAATTTGGCGATGTCCAAATATTTAGTCATAATGTCCCTGAAAAGTCAATACCTAAAATCAAATTAAAATTTGGGGCTAAATTGAATCAATTGCGACCGTAGTACATTTAGACTATCGGGTGCCCCTTTAGGGTTTTTCCTGACATTTGACCCGTGGTCGATAGTTCTTTGATCCACGTTTAAGCAATTTCTTGAACCAGGGACGACCCTCGATTGTCATGTGATCCTAAGGGTTCAATTGATAATCTTGAGTACAAGATAAAAAGGAATCGGTTTAGCGTCGTTCGTAACTCGTATCGAAGTCGTGCGGAATCACCCGCAATTCGACTTTGTAATTCCGTCAAATTGATTTATTTCTATTCATTAATTGTCTAATATAGGATGGTATTGTTCTCACTCAGGCCTTTATGGTCGAATGATTCGTTTTCGATTGAAACTATGGGTCGTATGTGTATCGTTTCCCTAATGGTGTTTCCCTAAAGTCCGTTATCCCACGAATGATTAGTTTGGAGTATTTGTACTAGTAAGGCATTTGATCGATATCGTCATTTCATAAATCCCAAAATAGGGTCGAATTTCAGGACGTCACATGGATCAAGAACTACAAGTATGACGCTCCCATCATCTATTGAAGGTGTAACCCCCATCACCAAGGCACAAAAAGGATATAATATTCCAAAATTTTGAACCTACTGCCAATTTTAAACTCAACCCTTCTTTCAACTCTGAAATGTTTTTATCCTAAGAGCATAAGGATGCAAATCATGCATTTCATAAGCGAGGAACAATTCCACATTGATATGTTGATTTTGATTATTTTGATGCATATGGCATTTTTCTGTTTGAACTCTTTGAGCCCCTCAAGTTGAAATTTTCCTACTCCATGAAAGAGGAGGTTTATCCTACCTTTATGATCATGTTTTACTCAAATCTCCATTTTCTAAATAGGGACTCTTTTGTTTTCACCTTTCGAAAAAAAAATTATGTTGTTACTTTGGATGAACTTGTTGAGATTATCCAAGCAGAACGTAATGTTTTCAAGAAAATTTCCATAGAGCCTAATGAGGCTTACAATTTTGTGTTGGAAATTTTGAATTTCTCTTGAGGTTTTATAGAAATTGTGCCCTTTGTCCCTTTCAAAATGAATTTCTTCTAAGAGATTTTGACCTTTTGTCTTCCTCCCAAACCATCCTTTACAAACGATATTTATGGTTATAAGGCAAGAGTTATTTGGGCCATTCTCACCAAATTTGATGAGTCCTCCTTCCTCCATGTAGTGGATGGCTAAGAGAAAAACAGGCAAGCTGTATTTTGGTCCTCTCATCACTCGAATCTTCAAGCACTTGAAAACTGACTTCCCTGATGCTGCCCCACTAATCTTGGTCAATGTAGATATTGGAAAGACGTTGGATAAGATGATGCTAAGAATGACTCCTAATGGATGGGTTAATCAAAAAGATGATATCATCCCCATTGGATATAGTGATGATGAAACGGTTGCTAAGGTCAAAGAGAGACTTGCTGAACTAATTGAGCAAGAGAAGAAGAAGTAAGCTAAGGCACCAGCACAAAAGCAAGCCCCTCGTCCACTAAGACAAAAAAGATCACCATCTCCTATGGACATATCCCCCTATCTTGCTATCAATCCTACCCAGCTTCAAACTAACATTTAGGAGATCAAAACCACTCTCTCCTCTATGACTCAATATATGGTTAAGATCAAACGAATGCTCCTCATCCTAGATTGTTATAATCTGGCTTGCCCTGACCTTGAGCAATCTAAATTTGACATCTCCCCCTCCTCAACAACACAAACACCCTTGCACATGAAAATCTTTATATTTTGATGTACTCCTATTTTCCTTTTGCTAATGATGTCATGTTTTCTCTATTGCTATTATGTATTGACATGATTTGTTATCAATAGGACTGTTTCTTTCGTATCGTTTTACTGATAAAAGAAAGGGGGAGAATTGAGTTGACGTGAATATTTGTTCATATCTTGATAAGTTGTTGCGCTTAAAATTGCATAATCTGCACATATTCTTATTATTAGGAACATATCATCAAAATAGGGGAGCATTAGTGGGGAGAGCATTAAACTATTATCTACTACAAACGTCATACATTTGATGATACCCCTTATCTAGAAAGTCTCTAATTACTATTTTCCCATGTTTATGAGATCGACTGGCTCATATCTCCAATTCATTGCAATATTTTAAGAAGATCATGTTTACTTTTATTGTAATCTTATCAAATGACACTTATTACTTCTTTACATCTACGGGATAATGTTGTCATCATCAAAAGGGGGAGATTGTTGAAAAAAAATCTCCAAGTGATTTTGATAATGTCCAAACTATCCTTAGTATAATATTTACTATGATATATGTAGATGGTCGTACCTAAGGACCACCCAATATCCATGGTGTGATCCAGTGGAAGGAAGTTCGCGATAACTCTTGATACGATTTTTTCGTGAATAGTACCCGTGCACCTAAAGATCATCCGCTGAAGATATTTGTGTCGGAGCTGTAAAGATCGGGTCATTAGTGCTATGGCAACTACGTACATCTAATGATATTCATTGGGTTAGCAAACTAGTCGTTATGGTCAAAGATTCGCACAAGAGAAAATTCTAGATGAAACCAGTAATTGAGTAGCTAGGTCGTTTGATAGGTTTATCAAAGACTGCAATGAAGGGATAGCAGCAGTTACTATTTCTAGTTAGTTTGTAAATGTTTGAGAAAAAGGAATATATGAGCGGTTCCATCTCCACACAGCAGCTCGACGGTAACTCTAACGGTTCTTTGCTTGTCCAATCTACCTCTAACGGATAGATTGTAGATGTTTATAAAATAGAAGACTTCTAAAACTAAATGTTAGAGAGAGCAACATATCAAGAGCAAAAGATTTGCCTCCTACTATGTTCTTAGCAATACGCTCTCTTTCTACTGTTTCTCTGAAACTTGCATACATGTTGTTTTAGTAATTGTGTTAAGGATTAAGTGTATAAGAATAAGAGCAGCAATTGAGTCTTAATAGTGTGATCTATCTTGTGAAAGAATTAGTGCAGTCCAGCTTGACTTGCGGCTATTAATCTGAAGAGTGGACGTAGGCTTGTAGGTAAAGTCAAACCATTATACATTTTTATGAGTTGTTGTTTCTATATCTTTGCTATCATTTGCACACATTTCCATCACGAGTTTTGAAACATCATTTTGACTTGATATTTACTTAGTGTTAGCTAATTACCATGAAAAATCATCAAGTTTTCTAAAACAACTTATTCACGCCCCTCTAGATCGTATTGTTAATCTCCAACAAACATTACCTTTTCTCATAATATCCAAAGGTTCATCATTAGTAAGATGAACCTTTCCAAACTTTCCAATAACAAAATTGTGCATTAATTATTGGCACAAAGTAGAGTGAAACAACGCACCTAAGTCAATAATCTAAGACTCAATTGGATTGGCAATGCTCAAAATTAAGGCATCACATCATGCATCTCATCAAGAGTTACATTCACAAATTTTTTTTCCTCTTGATTTTGATCTCGATACTGAATTTTTTTTCTTTAAGGCTCTTCAATCTTGTTTTAGATGGCCTTCTTTTTTCAATTCTAGCAAATTATTCACCACAAGGTTTTGACTTGCTTCTCCCACTGGACTTCGATCTACCATGGTACTTGTTCCATCCTTGTTAATTGGTTGTTCCTCTACCTTCGATATTTAAGGCAGCACCCATAAATTCATCCGATTCTTTTCCGCGAATATCCTAGCTTAGAATCAAATCTCGGATTCCTTGAAGCTTTAACTTTTTCTTACCAAATGAACTGCTTAGTGCAGTTACAGTTGCAATCCAACTTTCAAGTAAAGAATATAATAAAATTAAAATTTTTACCTCATCATCAAGTTTGATATCCACCAAACTCAATTGAGTCGTGATCACGTTAAATTCGTTGATTTTATATGTCATAGAAGCACCTTTGTCCATCTTTTAATTGAAAAGACAAAGCATCAAATATATCTTGTTTGATGCAAAAGGCTTATCGTGCATGTTGGACAATGCCACCATTAAATCCACCATGTTGGCCGGAGCTCCGGCGAGCTGGTGGCCGGTGACCGGTGGCTCCAAGGGGTCGAGGGGGAGTTGTGGGTGGTTGGTGTGGGCGGTGGCTTGGTCAAAAATGGAGAGAAACGGCAAAAAAGGCGGAGTTGCACAGGGACGTTGCTACAGTGATGGATGGAGGACCGGCGGCTTTCGGCCGCCGTACGGGACGGCTAGCCACTCCTTCCGGCGATTAGCCGATGCAAGCCATATGGAATTTCCGTGCTGAACAGATTGATGGGTGGTACTGCCCGAGATTCCAACAATAAGGCAATGAACAACTCCAATTTCAATGAAAGGTCAGAAGTAGAAACAGTAGGAAGACAAGGGGAAACAAGGGGAGAAGGGGCTGCAATTTTTGTGTGATCAAGAGGAGGGCGAGAGAGTGTAATGAGCTACTAAAAATCCTTCATTAATGGCATTAATGGCTGCTTCAACTTCCCATGCACATGACCTCATCTTCTCTCTCTTCCTTTTGTCTCTTCCCAATAATATCTAGGGGCAAAATAGTCATTTCCACCTTGCACAATTCCCAAACTGCCATTGGGCTGAAAATGAAAGGTGGGCCTAGGAAACGGGCCGGAAAATGAATAGAAACGGGCTCGGGAATTTGTTGGGCTCGAATTTGCTTAAGTTTGGATAACAGGCTAGAAAGAGTGAGGGGTCGGTTGAGTCCAAGGGGCTCGCTTGCTTGTCTCGGTCTTCCACGGTGGCTGTCCCACCTTGGGCATGAGGCCCACATTGATCTTGCTGGGCCTACGTCCTCGTAGGCTCGTTTCCTTAGTCCAACAATCCCTTTTCTCAAAACTCGGCTCGACCGACACTGTTGACCATCGAGAAAGCATCGTCCAAAAGTCCATCCCGAACGTTCCCAAAAATTCGAAATCCGTTCTTGGATTTTCATGCCTTGTCAATCTCGCCCAAATGCCACATTGATACGACTTAGACTGGCAGGCGGTATTAAGGACTCACAATCATTCATCCCTCAAAGGGCCGAAATTTCAAGACGTCAAATTAACAATGGCCGTCCATAATGTCAGCAACGTTGTGGTGGTCATTGGAGATCGGACGGAAGAGGAATATCGATGACGATGACGGGCTCATTTGGTGAGGCGAATGTCCATGGGTGGTAAGTTTTGCTGATGAAGGAGGTGGAGCATTGAGAATGTGCGGATCCACAAGAAAAATTCCTAAATACCACATTTTTACTCTTCTAAACCACGAGCTATCCCTCCCCCTATCTCTTTTGCTTTTTCAGCATCTTTCTCTCCCTTTTTTAAGCAGCAACTTGGGGACGAACTCTCTCCTCTCTTACTTTTTTTCAGCCTTTCCTCGCCTTTGACCCCTCTCTCCCCTCCTTTTTTTTTTTCAGCCTCTCCATCTCCTTTTATAGCAAAAATTCTCCCATGTATTGTTGGAAAGTTAGGATTTGTGGAGCCAATTGATGATTCTCAGAAAATTGCTCAATTTTGGCTTTGATTTGTCACCCAGAATTGATTATGAATTACTCTAATTCAATTCCAAATTAACGCTTCAAATCTTTTGATTTCCCTTTTAGCTTCTATTCACATTCCCGCAAATGCGTCCAAATTCACTCATCTCCATCCACGATTCCATGACCAGCTTGATTCTTTCCCTTAATTTCCTATCACAATTCTATGGCCAGCTCATTAGTTTCTTTTTGTAAATTCCAGCAACCCACACTTTCCACAAATGCTTTGATTTTCTTCCCTCCATTTTGTCTGTCTTGCCACAAATTCCTCCAAAATTTATTGGAGAGAAGATTTTTGTGATTGATTGGTTTCCTCCTTGTGGAAATTGCAACCCCCATGTATCCAATTGATTTCCCTCCAAATTTTCTATTCCTGAAACATCAACTGAAGGTATCCTCCTTACAATGTAAAATTATGCAATGCCAATTTTGCTTAGGGGTCGGATCGACCCCCAAAATTTTTTATGCAAATAAATGTTCATATTGAGGCCAAAAATGTAGGTGCCAACAAACATTCATATGTTGTGAAAGTTATAGTTGCTTTAAGGCTCCATTCGTTTCACGGAAAATAACTTCCAAGAAAGAGTTTACAAAGGAAAATATTTTCCCAAGCAAACAGTGGAAAATATTTTCCAGAAAAGCAACATTTTCCGTGAAACGAACGGAGCCTAAGTTAGAAAAATTCAAAATGTGTCCGTCATAAAATTTAGATTAAATAGAAAATAAAATTCAAAGTCTGTCTAAACATTATCTAAATATTAAGAATTTCTTGATCTAAAATTTTAATTTTCCAGATCGATATGCAGGTACACTCTTAAAATCAATGACACAAGCTCTATGCCACCCTAGAATCCACGGTGGAAGTTAAGCACCGGAAGTTGTTGTCCTTTCAATTTATGATAAGGACAGTGTCTAGAAAGTTTATAAAATCTCCTCCTTGGTATTGACGCATCAACCAGTCTGCACCTCTGAAAGGCCAAAAAGAAGAGAGCAAAAATCAAACATGAGTGCGTGCAAGAGCCCAGTAATGACGTCGTCCGGTGAGGACGAAGACGAGTTCTTGTTTGCCATGGAAATGAATGCGCTGATAGGCGTCCCTATGGTGCTAAAGGCTGCTGTCGAGCTCGGGATCCTGGAGATGCTGGCCGAGAACGGGCCATCTGGCTCAGCTCCACCGCTCTCCCCTGCCGAGATCGCATCACGCCTGTCTACAAAGAACCCCGAAGCCCCTGTCTCTCTGGACCGGATGATGCGGCTTCTCGCGAGCTACTCCATCCTCTCGTGCACTCTCGCCCAGGGTCCAAACGGGGACATCCGGAGGCTCTACGGCTTGGGACCCAGAAGCAAGTACTTCATGAGAGCCCATGGGGCGTCGACATTCGCTGCGCCCTTGCTGCTTCTCTTGACCGACAAAGTCATGACCGGTGGCTGGTTTGTGATCTTTTAATTCTATCTTTAATTGGTTGGTCGAGTGGCAAAACGATTTGGAAGACGTGACTCTAATTTCTTTTCATATTTATCTACTTTTCCCATGACAATTTTCTTCGTTTATGCATGTGGGTTTTATTAGCATAATAATCTTTGGGATACTATTAGAATAATAATTTATTGTAAATTACAAATTCTTGAATGAATGAACCCACAACAATTTGTAATTAATTGTTATTTGATTTTTTGTGATCAATGATACTGTTATTCTCACAGTCAATCAACAGTAAATAAAAAACTATCATTTATTCATTTCTCTATGCATGCTGTGCAGGTACTGCTTAAAAGACGCAATTTTGGAAGGAGGAAGGCCCTTCCAACTTGCTAATAGCATGGACATTTTTGAGTACGCGAGCAAGGACGACAAGTTCAACATGCTATTCAACAATGCGATGCAAGCCCCAACCAACATTTACATGAACAAAATTGTTGAGATTTATCATGGCTTTGACAATGCAAAGAAAGTAGTCGATGTCGGCGGTGGTGTCGGGGCAAGCCTTAGGATTATAGTGTCCAAACACCCACACATTCATGGTATCAACTTTGATCTACCTCATGTTGTCGGAGAAGCACCTTCGATTCCTGGTAATCAATTTCTCTCTCTCACACCCATATCTTTAAATTTGCTTTTTCGGTATGGCTAAGCTTGTGCAACGAACAAGACTTTGTAATGGAAAAACTAATTAAAGGGATTCCCGTCATTGCTAGGACATGATTTGTGCACTAAAACTCCGCTTTTTTGGAGGAAAATGAGCGATTCAAAAGGGATTGTCATAAAAACAATGGTTTGTATTACTTATAAAAATAAATATATAAAAAGTATTATCATCCTACACGAAATTTTTAAGACAAATTGTTATCGATTATAAAAGTATTTTCGATTGACTAATTATTATAATGACATGAGCAAACACTTTAAAGAAAATATTTTTCAAATCGTTTATTTTTCAAGAGATAGACGAAATCTAAAAGTCTTATGTTCTTAGAAAAATCATTATCTGAAGGTTAATGATATTGATACAAGGGTCATGTCCTTTAGCCATACATTTAATTGGTGGGTTATGAACATAAACATCATTCACATTTAATATTTAGTAATATAACTGAATAAAGCTGTCTCAATACCAAAACCACGATGGAATGACCCGCTTTATTTTGTGATGACAGGTGTTGAACATGTCGAAGGGGATATGACGCAACACATCCCTAAAGCAGACGTCATTTTACTGAAGGTTACACAGCTTCAGTTGCCTCATTGGGTGACTGTACTTATAATAATACAGTAGATACTGTGGCTGATACCCATAGTTTAGACTGAATTTTGGTCGTTCCCTGCAGTGGATAATTCATTGTGGAGACGAAGAGTTCTGCATTAAGGTATTGAAAAATTGCTGGGAGGCATTGCCGGAGAAGGGCAAGGTGGTGATCGTGGACGTGCTCCTTCCAGAATATCCCGACACCGATGCAGTGAACCGGAACTCATCCTTAGCGGACATTTGCATGCTGAACGGTACTCCTGGGGGCAAGAACTGGACCGAGAAAGAGCTCAAGGTCATGGCACTTGCGGCTGGCTTCGACCCTCCGAAACTTGCGTGCCGAGCTTATAATATGTGGGTAATTGAACTTCACAAGGAGATCTGACATCTTGTTGTTACCGAATGTCAATGGTTTCATCCTTGAACAATAAGTCTGTATTGTGAGAAGTGTCTAGAGATTTCTCTAGGTACTTTGATATGTGCTCGTGTTTGACTCATGGCCCCTTTGTTTGCCTTCATTTTAATTAAAAAATTATATTACCTCGTGATATTCCCAAAGGTGAACCACCAAAGAGAAATTTAATGAATTATTAGATAGGAACGAAAATTCCTCTCACAAGCAATCGATTGCGTTTAATATAAACTCTCTCAAGCCTTATCAATAATAACCCGGTACTTAATTTAGCATACAATCTTCTTATCTTTTGGAGACGCCATCAATCAGTGAGGTTGATTAATAATAGTAAAATGCAGTGATATATTTTAATTCTACAAATAGAATTTATGGATATATGGACTTGATTACGCTAAATTAATCTAATGTCCGTTTGATACATTTTCACTTTATTTTAAAATATATATATTTGTATGTTGTCTTGGTTGATTTCAAGCCTCACTAACATGCAAATTTGATTACGAGAGTGCATTTTTCCCCTTATGTGCCTTACCAATAATGACCTGGCACTTAATTTAACATAAGGGAAAAATGCACCTGGGGAGAGGGTGAGAAAAGTATCCCCTCCCTCTCTTTTTGATTTTGAAATAGTTGGGGCGCCGCATAGGGGGAAAAATGCACCTGGGGAGAGGGTGAGAAAAGACAGAGAGGGAGGGGATGTGATGGGGGCAGTTGGGGGAGGCGCGTAGAGGGAAATATGGACGTGGCGAGAGGAGAGAAAGAAGGGAGAGAGTGAGATAGAGGAGAGGACGGTTGATGGGAAAAGTTTGCACAAAATTTCGTGCACTTACCGTCACCTCCTTTTTCCAAATTTCTTGTCGTCATGATAGAATTGGAGAACGACAAAATCCCTATTTAAATTCTTAATCTGATAATTCTTAATCCGTTTTCCTTTCTTGCCAACTCGGATTGTCCCTTTGTTAGGCGACACTTTAAGAAAAACGTGATTTCCTACTTGAAATTCCAAACCCTTAGACTTTTAGCCACATGACTGTTTCAGCGACTTTGCGTTGTCCCAAGGCTATCCCTGATAATCTTAATTGTTATAATCAACTGTCACACAATTTTTGGACGAGTGATCCCCTTATCTCTTAACTCATTCTAATAAACTAGAGCTCCACAAGTTTGACTCTACTTTTGCTGTATCACTTGAATAAAAATCTTATCATCTTAATCGGTGCGTAGTTCAGTTTATTCTTGCCCTCTTCGACATTCTAGAAGCCTACCAAGAATCGCTCATTGCTTATCCAACTACTAGAAAGGCTTAGCTGCTCCTTCCCTTGTTTCGCTTTGGTTGGACATGCCACCACCCTAGCTAGTCGATCAGCCGCCTCCATCACTCAGCCACACCACCTGATCACCATAGGACAACCTCGAGTCACCATTCGCCAACCGCGTCGAAGCCGCGCATGCACCCCCTCCCTCATAGGTTTCCTTTTGTCCGAACCACCTCGGCTAAGATTTGGCCTTGTGCCATTTCGCCTTGCCAACCGAAGGTGTCCTTGTGTTTGTCTCACTGCCACTGTCGCAATCGTGCCGCCGCCATCGCGAAACAGTGGGTTGTGGAGCTAATCCCTTGATTAGTGCGCTAATCTCTCTTAAGGTTGATTAGTTTAAGATTAGTCGAGATTAGGCAATTAGTTAAGTTTAATGGTGATTAATTTAGTTAATCCCTCTTAGTGTTAATTAATTACATATTAATCGTAATTTGAGATAGTTAAACAAGTTAAATTAATTTAAAATTTTATTTATATTCAATTATTTTAGAAATAATTAAATATTGATTTATTATTTTTATAATAATAAATTATTGTTTGAGATAATTAATTGGACATGCGGATCTTTAAAGTGCCAAAACTTGACACGGAGGACACTTAAGTGCCAAAAATTCGGAAATGTACACTTAAGTGCCAAAATTGAAGCAAAAAGAATCGTTAATTGTGCCTACGCTGAAAAATTATGCCAAACTACCACGTGTCATTTTCCGACGATTTTATTTGCTGATGGACCATTTTTTTTCAAAATAAAATATCCATGTGGCAATTTCAATAAAAAAAAATTGTCCAAATCATACAAAAAAAAATTTAAAAACAGATTTTATTTTTTTTTTAAAAAAAAGGGAAGCGGGGGTTGAGGCGAGGGTTGCCGCCCCACCATTGCGGGGAAGGGTCAGCGACGATGGGGCGAGGGTCAGCCGGCAACCCTAGCCAACTTGCGGCGAGGGCCTATAGGCCCTTGCCCAGATCTAGGGCGAGGGTCGCAACCCTCGCCAAGCCGACTTTTGGCGAGGGCCCGCAGGCCCACCTCGCAAGTCGGCCGGGGTGGGGTCGTCGGCCACAGGGCAAGACCCGGCGACCCCAGCCGACCCTCGCCCATCATCGCCTGCCCTTCCCAACCAACAATTACATGAACAAAATTGTTGAGATTTATCGCGACTTCGACGATGCAAAGAAAGTAGTCGATGTTGGCGGTGGTGTGGGGGCAAGCCTTAGGATTATAGTGTCCAAACACCCACACATTCATGGTATCAACTTTGATCTACCTCATGTTGTCGGAGAAGCACCTTCGATTCCTGGTAATCAATTTCTCTCTCTCACACCCATATCTTTAAATTTGCTTTTTCGGCATGGCTAAGCTTGCGCAACGAACAGGACTTTGTAATAAAAACTAATTAAATGGATTCCCATCATTGCTAGGACATGATTTGCGCACTAAAACTCCGCTTTTTTGGAGGAAAATGAGCGATTCGAAAGGGATTGTCATAAAAACAATGGTTTGTATTACTTATAAAAATAAATAAATAAAAAATATTTTCATCATACACGAAATTTTTAAGACAAATTGTTATCGATTATAAAAGTATTTTCGATTGACTAATTATTATAACGATATGAGCGAATAGTTTAAAGAAAATATTTTTCAAATTGTTCATTTTTCAAGAGATAGACAAAATCTAAAAGTTTTATGTTCTTAGAAAAATCATTATCTAAAGGTTAATAAGAAAATATTTTTCAAATCGTTCATTTTTCAAGAGATAGACGAAATCTAAAAGTCTTATGTTCTTAGAAAAATCATTATCTAAAGGTTAATAATATTGATACAAGGGTCATGTTCTTTAGCCATACATTTAATTGGTGGGTTATGAACATAAACATCATTCACATTTAATATTTAATAATATAACTGAATAAAGCTGTCTCAATACCAAAACCACGATGGAATGACCCGCTTTATTTTGTGATGATAGGTTTTGAACATGTCGAAGGGGATATGACGCAACACATCCCTAAAGCAGACGTCATTTTACTGAAGGTTACACAGCTTCAGTTGCCTCATTGGGTGACTGTACTTATAATTATACAGTAGATACTGTGGCTGATACCCATAGTTTAGACTGAATTTTGGTCGTTCCCTGCAGTGGATAATTCATTGTGGAGACGAAGAGTTCTGCATTAAGGTATTGAAAAATTTCTGGGAGGCATTGCCGGAGAAGGGCAAGGTGGTGATCGTGGACGTGCTCCTTCCAGAATATCCCGACACCGATGCAGTGAACCGGAACTCATCCTTAGCGGACATTTGCATGCTGAACGGTACTCCTGGGGGCAAGAACTGGACTGATAAAGAGCTCAAGGTCATGGCACTTGCGGCTGGCTTCGACCCTCCGAAACTTGCGTGCCGAGCTTATAACATGTGGGTAATTTAACTTCACAAGAAGATCTGACATCTTGTCGTTACCGAATGTCAATGGTTTCATCCTTGAACAATAAGTCTGTATTGTGAGAAGTGTCTAGAGATTTCTCTAGGTACTTTGATATGTGCTCGTGTTTGACTCATGGCCCCTTTGTTTGCCTTCATTTTAATAAAAAAATTATATTGTCTCGTGATATTCCCAAAGGTGAACCACCAAAGAGAAATTTAATGAATTATTAGACAGGAACGAAAGTTCATCTCACAAGCAATCGATTGCGTTTAGTATAAACTCTCTCAAGCCTTTTCAATAATAACCCGGTACTTAATTTAACATACAATCTTCTTATCTTTTGGAGACGCCATCAATCAGTTTGGTTGATTAAAAATAAAGTAAAATGCGGTAATACATTTTAATTCTATAAATAGAATTTATGGATATATGGACTTGATTACGCTAAATTAATCTAATGTCCTTTTGATATATTTTCACTTTATTTTAAAAATATATATTTATATGTAGTGTTGGTTGATTTTAAGCCTCACTAACATGCAAATTTGATTACGAGAGTGCATTTTTCCCCTTATGTTCCTTACCAATAATAACTTAGCACTTAATTTAACATGGGGGAAAAATGCACCAGGGGAGAGGGTGAGAAAAGTATCCCCTCCCTCTCTTTTTGACTTTGAAATAGTTGGGGCGCGCATAGGGGGAAAATGCACCTGGGGAGAGGGTGTGAAAAGACAAAAAGAGAGGGAGGGGATGTGATGGGGGGAAAGATGGACGTGGCGAGAGGAGAGAAAGAAGGGAGAGAGTGAGATGGAAGAGTGGACGGTTGATGGGAAAAGTTTGCACAAAATTTCGTGCACTTACCGTCACCTCCTTTTTCCAAATTTCTTGTTGTCACGATATAATTGGAGAACAACAAAATCCCTATTTAAATTCTTTATCTGATAATTCTTAATTAGTTTTCCTTTCTTATCAACTCGAGTTGTCCCTTTGCTATGCGACACCTTAAGGAAAACGTGATTTCCTACTTGAAATTCCAAAGCCTTAGACTTCTAGCCACACGACTGTTTCAGCGACGTTGCGTTGTCCCAAGCCTATCCCCGATAATTTTAATTGCTATAGTCAACTTTCACACAATCTTTGGACAAGTGATCCCCTTATCTCTAACTCCTTCCAATAAATTAGAGCTCCACAAGTTTAACTAAACTTTTGCTGTATCACTCGGATAAAAATCTTATCCTCTTAATCGGTGCGTAGTTCAGTTTATTCTTGCCCTCTTCGACATTCTAGAAGCCTACCAAGAGTCGCTCATTGCTTATCCAACTACTAGAATGGCTTAGCTGCTCCTTCCCTTGTTTCGCTTTGGTTGGACATGCCACTACCCTAGCTAGTCGATCGGCCGCCTCCATCACTCAGCCACACCACCTGATCACCATCGAACAACCGCGAGTCACCGTCCGCCAACCGCGTCAAAGCCGCACACACACCCCCTCCCTCATAGGTTTCCTTTGATCTGAACCATCTCGACTGAGATTTGGCCTTGTGCCATTTCGCCTCACAAACCGAAGGTGTCCGTGCGTTTGTCTCGCCAACACTGTCGCAATCGTGCCACTACCGTCGCGAAATGATGGGTTGTGGAGCTAATCCCTTGATTAGTGTGCTAATCTCGCTTAGGGCTGGATTAGTTTAAGATTAATCGAGATTAGACAATTAGTTAAGTTTAATGGTGATTAATTTAGCTAATCCCGCTTAGTGTTAATTAATTACATATTAATCGTAATTTGAGATAGTTAAACAAGTTAATTTAATTTAAAATTTTATTTATATTCAATTATTTTAGAAATAATTGAATATTGATTTATTATTTTTATAATAATAAATTATTGTTTGAGATAATTAATTGGACGTGCGGACCTTTAAAGTTCCAAAACTTGGCACGGGAGACACTTAAGTGCCAAAAGTTTGGAAATGTACACTTAAGTGCCAAAATTGGAGCAAGAAGGATTAGTTAATTGTGCCTACGGCGAAAAAATTAGACCAAATTGTCACGTGTCATTTTCCGGCGATTTTATTTGCTAACAAAGCTTTTTTTTTCAAAATAAAATATTCACGTGGCAATTTTAATAAAAAAAATTGTCCAAGTCATACTAAAAGAAAAATTAAAATGGATTTTATTTTATTTTTTTAAAAGGGAAGGGGTTGAGGCGAGGGCTGTGCAGCCCTCGTTGTTGCCGCCCCACCATCGTGAGAAAGGGTCGGCGACGGTGGGGCGAGGGTCAGCCGGCGACCCCGGCCGACTTGCGGCGAGGGCCTATAGGCCCTTGCCCAGATCTGGGGCGAGGGTCGCAACCCTCGCCAAGCCAACTTTCGGCGAGGGCCCGCAGGCCCACCTCGCAAGTCAGCCGGGGTCGCCAGCCACTGGGCAGGGCCCGGCGACTCCGGCCAACCCTCGCCCATCATCGCCGGCCCTTCCCAACCAACATTTACATGAACAAAATTGTTGAGATTTATTGCGGCTTCGACGATGCAAAGAAAGTAGTCGATGTTGGTGGTGGTGTCGGGGCAAGCCTTAGGATTATAGTGTCCAAACACCCACACATTCATGGTATCAACTTTGATCTACCTCATGTTGTCGGAGCACCTTTGATTCCTGGTAATCAATTTCTCTCTCACACACCCATATCTTTAAATTTGCTTTTTCGGCATGGCTAAGCTTGCGCAACGAACCAGACTTTGTAATGGAAAGACTAATTAAATGGATTCCCGTCATTGCTACGACATGATTTGCGCACTAAAACTCCGCTTTTTTGGAGGAAAATGAGCGATTCGAAAGGGATTGTCATAAAAATAATGGTTTGTATTACTTATAAAAATAAATACATAAAAATTATTATCATCATACACGAAATTTTTAAGACAAATTGTTATTGATTATAAAAGTATTTTCAATTGACTAATTATTATAACGATATGAGCGAACACTTTAAAGAAAATATTTTTCAAATCGTTTATTTTTCAAGAGATAGATGAAATCTAAAAGTCTTAGGTTCTTAGAAAAATCATTATCTGAAGGTTAATGATATTGATACAAGGGTCATGTCCTTTAGCCATACATTTAATTGGTGGGTTATGAACATAAACATCATTCACATTTAATATTTAGTAATATAACTGAATAAAGCTGTCTCAATACCAAAACCACGATGGAATGACCCGCTTTATTTTGTGATGATAGGTGTTGAACATGTCGAAGGGGATATGACGCAACACATCCCTAAAGCAGACGTCATTTTACTGAAGGTTACACAGCTTCAGTTGCCTCATTGGGTGACTGTACCTATAATTATACAGTTGATACTGTGGCTGATACCCATAGTTTAGACTGAATTTTGGTCGTTCCCCGCAGTGGATAATTCATTGTGGAGACGAAGAGTTCTGCATTAAGGTATTGAAAAATTGCTGGGAGGCATTGCCGGAGAAGGGCAAGGTGGTGATCGTGGACGTGCTCCTTCCAGAATATCCCGACACCGATGCAGTGAACCGGAACTCATCCTTAGCGGACATTTGCATGCTGAACGGTACTCCTGAGGGCAAGAACTGGACTGAGAAAGAGCTCAAGGTCATGGCATTTGCGGCTGGCTTCGACCCTCCGAAATTTGCATGCCGAGCTTATAACATGTGGGTAATTGAACTTCACAAGAAGATCTGACATCTTGTTGTTACCGAATGTCAATGGTTTCATCCTTGAACAATAAGTCTGTATTGTGAGAAGTGTCTAGAGATTTCTCTAGGTACTTTGATATGTGCTCGTGTTTGACTCATGGCCCCTTTGTTTGCCTTCATTTTAATAAAAAAATTATATTGTCTCGTGATATTCCCAAAGATGAACCACCAAAGAGAAATTTAATGAATTATTAAACAGGAACGAAAATTCCTCTCACAAGCAATCCATTGCGTTTAGTATAAACTCTCTCAAGCCTTATTAATAATAACCCGGTACTTAATTTAACAATCTTCTTATCTTTTGGAGACGCTATCAATCAGTTAGGTTGATTAATAATAAAGTAAAATGCAGTGATACATTTTAATTCTACAAATAGATTTTATGGATATATGGACTTAATTACGCTAAATTAATCTAATGTTCTTTTAATACATTTTCACTTTATTTTTAAAAGAATATATTTGTACGTAGTCTTGATTGATTTTAAGCCTCACTAACATGCAAATTTGATTACAAGAGTGCATTTTTCCCCTTATGTGCCTTACCAATAATAACTTGGCACTTAATTTAATATAGGGGAAAAATGCACCTCGGGGGGTGAGAAAAGTATCCCCTCCCTCTCTTTTTTACTTTGAAATAGTTGGGGGCGGCGCATGGGGGAAAAATGCACCTGGGGAGAGGGTGAGAAAAGACAAAAAGAGAGGGAGGGGATGTGATGGGGGCAGTTGGGGGCGGCGCATAGGGGAAAGTTGGACGTGGCGAGAGGAGAGAAAGAAGGGAGAGAGTGAGATAGAGGAGAGGACGGTTGATGGGAAAAATTTGCACAAAATTTCGTGCACTTACCGTTGCCTCCTTTTTCCAAATTTCTTGTCCTCGTGATAGAATTGGAGAACGACAAAATCCCTATTTAAATTCTTAATCATATAATTCTTAATCGGTTTTCCTTTCTTGCCAACTCGAGTTGTCCCTTTGCTAGGCGACACCTTAAGGAAAACGTAATTTCCTACTTAAAATTCCAAAGCCTTAGTCTTTTAGCCACACGACTGTTTCAGCGACTTTACGCTGTCCCAAGCCTATCCCTGATAATCTTAATTGCTATAGTCAACTGTGACACAATCTTTTGAAGAGTGATCCCCTTATCTCTTAACTCCTTCCAATAAACTAGAGCTCCACAAGTTTGACTATACTTTTACTGTATCACTCGGATAAAAATCTTATCCTCTTAATCGGTGCGTAGTTCAGTTTATTCTAACCCTCTTCGACATTCTAGAAGCCTATCAAGAGTCGCTCCTTGCTTATCCAACTACTAGAAAGGCTTAGCTGCTCCTTCCCTTGTTTCGCTTTGGTTGGACGTGCCACCACCCTAGCTAGTCGATCGGCCGCCTCGATCACTCAGCCACGCCACCTGCTCACCATCGGACAACTGTGAGTCACCGCCCGCCAACCGCGTTGAAGCCGCGCATGCACCCCCTCCCTCATAGGTTTCCTTTGGTCCGAACCACCTCGGCTGAGATCTGGCCTTGTGCCATTTCGCCTTGCCAACCGAAGGTGTCCGTGCGTCTGTCTCACCGCCACTATCGCAATCAGGCTGCCGCTGTCGCGAAACAGTGGGTTGTGGAGCTAATCCCTTGATTAGTGCACTAATCTCGCTTAGGGTAGGATTAGTTTAAGATTAATCAAGATTATGCAATTAGTTAAGTTTAATGGTGATTAATTTAGTTAATCCCGCTTAGTGTTAATTAATTACATATTAATCGTAATTTGAGATAGTTAAACAAGTTAATTTAATTTAAAATTTTATTTATATTCAATTATTTTAGAAATAATTAAATATTGATTTATTATTTTTATAATAATAAATTATTGTTTGAGATAATTAATTGGACGTGCGGACCTTTAAAGTACCAAATTTGGCACGGGAGGACACTTAAGTACTAAAAGTTCGGAAATGTACACTTAAGTGCCAAAATTGGAGCAAAAAGAATTAGTTAATTGTGCCTACGGCGAAAAAATCAAGCCAAATTGCCACATGTCATTTTCTGGTGATTTTATTTGCTAACGGAGCATTTTTTTTCAAAATAAAATATCCACATGGCAATTTTAATAAAAAAATTGTCCAAGTCATACTAAAAAAAAAAATTTAAAAATGGATTTTATTTTTTTAAAAAAGGGAAGGGGGGGTTCAGGTGAGGGCCATGGAGCCCTCGCCGTTGCCGCCCACCATCGCGGGGAAGGGTCGGCGACGGTGGGGCAAGGGTTAGCCGGCGACCTTGGCCAACTTGCGGTGAGGGCCTATAGGCCCTTGCCCAGATCTGGAGCGAGAGTCGCAACGCTTGCCAAGACAACTTTCGCCGAGGGCCCACAGGCCCACCTTGCAAGTCGGCCAGGGTCGCCGGCCACTGGGCAGGGCTCGGCGACCCCGGCCGACCCTCGCCCATCATCGCCGGCCCTTCCCAACCAACATTTACATGGACAAAATTGTTGAGATTTATCGCGGCTTCGACAATGCAAAGAAAGTAGTCGATGTTGGTGGTGGTGTCGGGGCAAGCCTTAGGATTATAGTGTCCAAACACCCACACATTCATGGTATCAACTTTGATCTTCCTCATGTTGTCGGAGAAGCACCTTCGATTCCTGGTCATCAATTTCTCTCTCTCACATCCATATCTTTAAATTTGCTTTTTCAGCATGGCTAAGCTTGCGCAACGAACAGGACTTTGTAATAAAAACTAATTAAATGGATTCCCGTCATTGCTAGGACATGATTTGCGCACTAAAACTCTGCTTTTTCGGAGGAAAATGAGGGATTCGATAGGGATTGTCCTAAAAACAATGGTTTGTATTACTTATAAAAATAAATAAATAAAAAATATTTTCATCATACACAAAATTTTTAAGACAAATTGTTATCGATTATAAAAGTATTTTCGATTGACTAATTATTATAACGATATGAGCGAACACTTTAAAGAAAATATTTTTCAAATCATTCATTTTTCAAGAGATAGACGAAATCTAAAAGTCTTATGTTCTTAGAAAAATCATTATCTGAAGGTTAATAATATTGATACAAGGGTCATGTCCTTTAGCCATACATTTAATTGCTGGGTTATGAACATAAATATCATTCACATTTAATATTTAGTAATATAACTGAATAAAGCTGTCTCAATACCAAAACCACAATGGAATGACCCGCTTTATTTTGTGATGATAGGTGTTGAACATGTCGAAGGGGATATGACGCAACACATCCCTAAAGCAGACGTCATTTTACTGAAGGTTACACAGCTTCAGTTGCCTCATTGGGTGACTGTACTTATAATTATACAGTTGATACTGTGGCTGATACCCATAGTTTAGACTGAATTTTGGTCGTTCCCCGCAGTGGATAATTCATTGTGGAGACGAAGAGTTCTGCATTAAGGTATTGAAAAATTGCTGGGAGGCATTGCCGGAGAAGGGCAAGGTGGTGATCGTGGACGTGCTCCTTCCAGAATATCCTGACACCGATGCAGTGAACCGGAACTCATCCTTAGCGGACATTTGCATGCTGAACGGTACTCCTGGGGGCAAGAACTGGACTGAGAAAGAGCTCAAGGTCATGGCACTTGCGGCTGGCTTCGACCCTCCGAAACTTGCGTGCCGAGCTTATAACATGTGGGTAATTGAACTTCACAAGAAGATCTGACATCTTGTCGTTACCGAATGTCAATGGTTTCATCCTTGAACAATAAGTCTGTATTGTGAGAAGTGTCTAGAAATTTCTCTATGTACTTTGATATGTGCTCGTGTTTGACTCATGGCCCCTTTGTTTGCCTTCATTTTAATAAAAAAATTATATTGTCTCGTGATATTCCCAAAGGTGAACCACCAAAGAGAAATTTAATGAATTATTAGACAGGAACCAAAGTTCCTCTCACAAGCAATCGATTGCATTTAGTATAAACTCTCTCAAGCCTTATCAATAATAACCCGGTATTTAATTTAACATACAATCTTCTTATCTTTTGGAGACGCCATCAATCAATTAGGTTGATTAAAAATAAAGTAAAATGCGGTGATGCATTTTAATTCTACAAATAGATTTTATGGATATATGGACTTGATTACGTTAAATTAATCTAATGTCCTTTTGATATATTTTCACTTTATTTTAAAATATATATATTTGTATGTAGTGTTGGTTGATTTTAAGCCTCACTGACATGCAAATTTGATTACGAGAGTGCAATTTTCCCCTTATGTTCCTTACCAATAATAACCTGACACTTAATTTAAGATAGGGGTAAAATGCACTTGGGGAGAGGGTGAGAAAAGTATCCCCTCCCTCTCTTTTTGACTTTGAAATAGTTGGGGCGACGCATAGGGGGGGGGAAATGCACCTGGGGAGAGGGTGAGAAAAGACAAAAAGAGAGGGAGGGGATGTGATGGGGGCAGTTGGGGGCAGCGCATAGGGGGAAAGATGGACGTGGCGAGAGGAGAGAAAGAAGGGAGAGAGTGAGATAGAGGAGAGGACGGTTGATGGGAAAAATTTGCACAAAATTTCGTGCACTTACCGTCACCTCCTTTTTCCAAATCTCTTGTCGTCATGATAGAATTGGAGAACGACAAAATCCCTATTTAAATTCTTAATCTAATAATTCTTAATCGGTTTTCCTTTCTGGCCAACTCGAGTTGTCCCTTTGTTAGGCGATACCTTAAGGAAAATGTAATTTCCTACTTGAAATTCCAAAGCCTTAGTCTTTTAGCCACACGACTGTTTTAGCGACTTTGCGCTATCCCAAGCCTATCCCTGATGATCTTAATTGCTATAGTCAACTGTGACACAATTTTTTGACGAGTGATCCCCTTATCTCTTAACTCCTTCCAATAAACTAGAGCTCCACAAGTTTGACTATACTTTTGCTGTATCACTCGGATAAAAATCTTATCCTCTTAATCGGTGCGTAGTTCAGTTTATTCTTACCCTCTTTGACATTCTAGAAGCCTACCAAGAGTCGCTCCTTGCTTATCCAACTACTAGAAAGGCTTAACTGCTCCTTCCCTTGTTTCGCTTTGGTTGGACGTGCCACCACCCTAGCTAGTCGATCGGCCGCCTCCATCACTCAGCCACGCCACCTGCTCACCATCGGACAACCGCGAGTCACCGTCCACCAACCGCGTCGAAGCCGCGCATGCACCCCCTCCCTCATAGGTTTCCTTTGGTCCGAACCACCTCGGCTGAGATCTGGCCTTGTGCCATTTCGCCTCGCCAACTAAAGGTGTCCGTGCGTCTGTCTCGCCGCCATTATCGCAATCGTGCTGCTGCCGCCGCGAAACGGTGGGTGGTGGAGCTAATCCCTTTATTAGTGCACTAATCTCGCTTAGGGTTGGATTAGTTTAAGATTAATCGAGATTAGGCAATTAGTTAAGTTTAATGGTGATTAATTTAGTTAATCCCGCTTAGTGTTAATTAATTACATATTAATCGTAATTTGAGGTAGGTAAACAAGTTAATTTAATTTAAAATTTTATTTATATTCAATTATTTTAGAAATAATTAAATATTGATTTATTATTTTTTTAACAATAAATTATTGTTTGAGATAATTAATTGGATGTGGGGACCTTTAAAGTGCCAAAACTTGGCTCATTCAGAAAGGTATACTTAATTGCCAAAATTAGAGCAAAAATGATCAGTTAAATGTGCCTACGGTGAAAAAATCAAGCCAAACTGCCACATGTCATTTTCCGGCGATTTTATTTGTTGACGGAGCATTTTTTTTTTCAAAATAAAATATCCACGTGGCAATTTTAATAAAAAAAAATTTTCCAAATCATACTAAAAAAATTTAAAATTCGATTTTATTTTTAAAAAAAAAAAAAGGGGAAGGGGAGGTTTCGAGTGAGGGCTACAACCCTCGCCATTGCCGCCGCACCATCACGGGGAAGGGTCAGCGACGGTGGGGCAAGGGTCAGCAGGCGACCCCGGCCGACTTGCGGCGAGGGCCTGTAGGCCCTTGCCCAAATCTAGGGCGAGGGTCGCAACTCTCGCCAAGCCGACTTTCGGCGAGGGCCCGCAGCCCTCCTCGTAAGTTGGCCGGGGTCGCCGCCCACCACCGGGTAGGGCTCGACGACCCCGGCCGACCCTCGCCCATCATCATCCGGCCCTTCCCGGCGAATGGTGGAGCTTGATGGCGGCGGCGGCGCGGGCCGCACGGCCCCTCGCCCGATCCTCCTCTTCCTCCTTTTTTTTTTTTTTTTTTAAATTAATCAATTTTATAATAATATACTTTTTAAAGTGATTTAATATTATTTAATTATTAAAATTTTAAAATGCCACGTCGGCACAAAACGATGTCGTTTTGGCTGAGTTTTCACGACTCAATTTCGGGCGAGCCATGTAAGCGATTTATATTATTAAAATAAGCCACGTCATATTTCCGGCAGCCTGCGCCGGAGTTGGCATTTAAGTGATCCAATTTTCAAAAAAAGTGACACTTAAGTGTCTCCTCGTGCCAAGTTTTGACACTTGGGCTGTATTTTTGCCTAATTAATTGTGATTAATTATTTTAGTGATAATTAATTTTTTTAATAATAATTAGGATGATTTCCCGTACGTAAACTAATTGTTTGCATAATAATTAATTGTGGTGAAATTTGATTTACGGGAATAATTAACTATCGGATTATTGCAATGTGACAATTTATGGATTGTTTGTGAGACATTGATTGCATTATGTGTGAAATTTTATGCATGTCCCATGTGGATTATGATGTGAGTGCCTTGAGAATGATGTGAATTTATATGATTGTGTGCTCGCGTGACCACTTATACCCTGAGGTGTACGGACGCGGTGTGGAGGGCGTGCCCTGATGCGTATTTACGCGAAAGGTGGTTGATGGGTTCCTGTGATCACGTAAATGGGAAACACGACTGATGGATTTTGGGGAAAGCGTTACCGATGAATTTCGAGAAAACATGACCAATGGATTTCGAGTACCCGATAGATTTTGGGGAAACACAATTGATGGATTTCGGGGAAGCATTACCATTGGATTTTAGATGCCTCATGGATTTCGGATGTGCCTTAAATGGCCATGATCATACCCCCAATGGATTTCGAGTTTGGCCCTGCGTGGACGCGGTAATCTGGATACGTATGGATGCTTTGAGCATGGAGTTAATAATTAATGTGTGTCCTAGATGATTGAATACATTTGCTGTGCGTTGTTTGCTGGCATGACCTCACGTGTGAATTGAACATGTGAAATGTTGGATGCAATGGGGAAAAGGGAGAGCCCTGAAGCATATTTACACGAGGAGATGTATAATTGGAACATGCCTGACTGTTATATGCATGAGATATTACATATGCAGTATTATGGTTATGTGATAATCTATTTGCCTCATGTGCAGCACGTGTGATTAACATCGTGCAGGGTATGTACAGCCACGAGGTAAGGTTAGCTATGAAACAATTTGATTGCTAGTTATTATTATGAGGAATGTACCCGTTAGGTGTCCCCGAGGCGAATTGGTACCCTAGCCGAGGTTTAGCACTTTAACCTATTGAGATTTTATCTCATTGGTTATGATTTAACCATTTTCAAATCCTTGATGGACATGCCTAGCAGTGGACTTTTTTGGACTAACAGACCTCAACCCCTAAGGAAAAGGGATGATGCAGATTGACACTTTTGCCCTTATATCTTTTTGGTTGGTTATTGGAATAGTACTCACCTATAGGGTTGTACATGTAATTGTTTTTTAGGGTTAATCTGGTTAGGAAATAGAATGATGTGGTTGCTTTTAAAATATTTGTCTTTCCGACTATCCCTGCTATTATTGTTTGACTGGGGTTTAAAATACTCGTTTCCACATGCGCATAATTGAAAGAAAAAATAAATGGTTGGAGCATTTTGAGACGTTGCACTCATTTGACCGCAAGAGAAAAGGGGATTGTCGCGGCCCAAGGGTCAGGGCGTGACATCCCCGTCGGACTTGGTATTAGAGCCCGGTCAATACATGGAGTGATAAAGTGCGATGGGTTATGGGATAGTTAGATAGGAAAGACATTTTCTTAATATGCCTGTAATTGCTTATAAAACCTTTTATTGTAAGTGGGTTGTTCATGGTTTCTATTTCATCGAGGGAATTGGAAAGCAAGTTCTATGAGAATCCTGCAAGTTGAACAATACTGATCCGAGAGCCCTTGGAAAAATGGCAATTCAAGGTTAGGTAAGTGCTAGAGGTAAAGCACTAAGAGATCCTAGGTTGGATGGAATCTTGCAGGCATTTTAAGCATTGGGAAAGTATGATAGGAAGCAGTAAGTTTGGACTTAAGCTGTTGCTGCTACAGTTATTGTTGCTGTCCTTGCTATTATTGTCATGCCTAGTGAAGTTCCATTGATTGGAAATGGAAATGGCGAATGGTCAAGGTATGAGTTGGTTGTCCAGTTCCTAGAGTCAAAGCTGTCCAAGTTCGCTGGGACGGGTGATTTGGAGACTGCAACCCTTTGGATCAAGGAATTGGAGAAAGTGTTCACATTGTTGAAGTGTTCGAAGGAAGAAAAGATAATCCTAGCGGGGTGCCAACTTCAAGGTGATGCCAATGATTAGTGAGAAGCCACCCAAGGAAGGATCTTTTCGGAAGGTATGGTCTCGGTGTGAGATGCCTTCATTGACGCTTTCAATGGAAAGTTTGTCTTTAATTGTGAGCTAGAACAAAAGATGCTAGAATTCTTGCAACTTCATCAAAATTATTTGTCAATTGAGTAATATGAGGCTAAGTTTGCAAAGCTCTCGAAGTATGCATCGAGAATGATGAAGAATCTTGTGGGCCAAGTCATGAGGCTTAGGAATGGTCCGAGACTGGAAATTAAGAGTCTGTTGGATAATCGGACTTGGTATCATAGCTTGTGATGATTGGCGGAGCTAGAGCCGCGTGCGCATGCCGGAGTTGCCCATGCACACCCTTCTAGTAGTTGTGTGGTTTGAGAATGCCTGTGATGACCGATCCGACGAGAGCAGGGAGTGGTCGCTAGGGCTAAAGGGCCTAAGCAAGGAGTGACTCTTGGTAGGCTTCTAGGATGTTGAAGAGGGCAAGAATGCTTCTACGCATTGATTAAGAGATTTTAACCGAGTGATACAGCAAAAGTATAGTCAAACTTGTGGAGCTCCAATTTATTGGAACGAGTTAAGGCATAAGGGGATCACTCGTCCAAAGATTGTCTGACAGTTAATTGTTGCGATTAAGATTATCAAGAATAGGCTAGGGACAGCGCAAAGTCATTGAAATGGTCGTATGGCTAAAAGATTAAGGCTTTCGAATTTCAGAACTGTCATAAATATGGTGGATCAGTGATGTAGGATGGGAGGTGGTTCGTTGTGGCTGATGACTACGGAGGTTGAAGGTGAGGCAACAGTGGTTGTCAATTGCCACTGGGTTTTGAGGTGAGACAGAGAAAGAGAGGTATTGGAGGATATTTGATTTTATCGAGGATTTTTAATAAGGCAACAATCAAGTGTGGGAAGGTATAAATTAGATTAAGTACGTAGCAAAATCCAATGGAGGGACAGCAGATGGGCATTAATAGGGACAACAAAACTGCACATAAACATTTGACCCCTTGAACAAGGCAACATTGGTCTTAGATCAAATCGTTACTTATCCATGTTCAAGGGTTTGCTTGTTAGACTTAATTAAAGAGTTAATACCGTGAAAAGCCCAAACTAGTACACTTATGACACATTTACTATAAATTAATTTTTTGGCTAACAAAAATCCTAAACAAGTACACTTATGATAAGTTTAACCTAAATTAATTTTTGGCCGACAAAAACCCCAAACAGTTATTTTTGTGACAAATCTGTGCTTCATTAATTTTAGTTAAATTGGATTACTACTACGAAAAACCAACAAACCAGTATGCCTATGACAAACGAAGGCTAAAATTTCAAACTAGTATACCTATCAAGTGTCATCCAACTCGACAATATGATATTAAAATTTAACAGAAGCTAATGGAGACTAAATTTGTTGTAAGTGTATTAGTTTGGGATTTTTTGTAGTCAAAAAATTAGGTTTGATGTGAACTTATCACAAGTGCACAACTTTGGGATTTTTTGTATAAATAACCCTCCATTAAAAGCAAAAGAATGTTTTGTTGCTTTTCCACCGAAAGTTAATATGTTACTCAAATAAAAAAAAATCAAAATTTTATGTTTAACTTACAAGTGAACATTCCTATGTTGTGAAAGTTTTAGGTGCTTTAAGTTAGAAAAATTCAAAATGTGTCTGTCACAAAATTTAGATTAAATAGAAAATTAAATTCAAAGTCTACCTAGACATGACCTAAATATTAAGTATTTCTTGATCTAATAATTTAAACTTTTGAGAGCGACCAGTAGGTGCACTCTTTAAATCAATGACCCAAGCTCCATGCTACCCTAGAATCAACGATGAAGGTTAAGTACTAAAAATCGCGGACCTTTCAATAACGTTAACGACAGTATCTGTAATGCTTATAAAGTCTCCTCCATGGTATTGACGCATCAACCATTCCGTACCTCTGAAAGGCCAAAAAAAGAGCAAAAATCAAACATGAGTGCGTGCAAGAGCCCAGTAATGACGTCGTCCAATGAGGACGAAGATGAGTTCTTGTTCGCCATGGAAATGAATGCACTGATAGGCGTCCCCATGGTGCTGAAGGCTGCCGTTGAGCTCGGGATCCTGGAGATGCTGGCGGAGAACGGGCCATCTGGCTCAGCTCCACTGCTCTCCCCTGCCGAGATTGCATCGTGCCTGTCTACGAAGAACCCTGAAGCCCCCGTCGCTCTGGACCGGATGATGCGGCTTCTCACGAGCTACTCCATCCTCTCGTGCACTCTCGCCCAGGGTCCAGACGGGGACATCCGGAGACTCTATGGCTTGGGACCCAGAAGCAAGTACTTCGTGAAAGCCCGCGGGGCGTCGACATTCGCTGCACCCTTGCTGCTTCTCTTGACAGACAAAGTTATGACCGGCGGCTGGTTTGTGATCTTTTAATTCTATCTTTAATCAATTGGTCGAGTGGCAAAACGATTTGGAAGCTGTGACTCTAATTTCTTTTCATATTTTCCCATGACGATTCTCTTTGTTTATGCATGCTGTGCAGGTACTGCTTAAAAGACGCGATTATGGAAGGAGGAAGGCCCTTCGAACTTGCAAATGGCATGAACATTTTTGAGTACACAAGCAAAGACGACAAACTCAACCAGATATTTAACAACGCCATGCAAGGCCCAACCAACGTTTACATGAACAAAATCGTTGAGCTTTACCACGGCTTCGACAACGCCGAGACGGTCGTCGACGTAGGTGGTGGTGTCGGGGCGAGCCTGAGGATTATAGTGTCGAAACACCCACACATTCATGGTATCAACTTTGATCTACCTCATGTCATAAGAAAGGCACCTTCTATTCCTGGTAATTAATTTCTCTCTCTCACACACACATTAATAAGTGTGCGTTTTTAGCAAGGCTAAGCTTGTGCAATGGACAGGACTTTGTAATGGATAAATTAATTAAATGGATTGCCATTGCGGCTCGAGACATGATTCGCACACGGAGCTTCCGTTTGTTTCATGAAAAATAAATGATTTGGAAAACATTTTCCTAAAAATAATTATTTATATTGGTTACAAAAATGAATAAACGAAAAATATTTTCATCGCCTACCAAAATCTTGATATAAATTATTGTCAATAATGTCAATAATGACAATATTTCTACTAATTATTTTAAGCGATACAAGCAATTTTTTTAATAAATTTTTTCTAAATTATTTATTTTTTGTTAAGCAAACGGAATCTAAGAGTCTATCTTCTTAGAAAATTCATCACTAGAAGGAGATGGATGATATTGATAGAAGAGGCAAGTCCTCTAACCAACCTATTTATAATTTGGTAACGGTAACAAATAGGAACATCATCCACAATTGTAATTTGGTAATATAACTCGTAGCTCACAAATTAAAGGCAAATTGAGAAAATGGTTAATATCACAAAAAACTTTAAACTGACACTTATAATAAATTTACCAAAAATTAATTTTTTAATCACAAAAAACTCTAAATTGGTATATTTCTTTTGTTAGTTTCCATTAAATTTGATTAGTACCACAAAAAATCACAAAGTAATATATTTTGTGACAAACGGAAGGTAAAACTTCAAATTAATATACTCGTCAACTGCCACGTGTTATTCAACTCTGCAATTTAACAATAAAATTTAACGGAAACTAATGAAGAGTAAATTTATTATAGATGTATAAGTTTGCGGTTTTTCATGATATTTACCTTGAAGAAAATATCCTCCTTATATAAAAATAACATGCTCAATTAAATGAGTCGTGATTTCTATGGATAAAGCTGTGGCTTTTGAGAACTAAAACAACGATGGGATGACCCAGTTTATCTGTGATGACAGGTATTGAACATGTCGAAGGGGATATGACGCAATACATCCCTAAAGCAGACGTCATTTTCATGAAGGTTAACACAACTTTCAGTTGCCTCTTTGGGTGACTATAGAGAATCGTACTGTAGACATTGTGGTTGCTTTGTACGCATAGCGTAGACTGAATTTTGGTTGTTCTCTGTAGTGGATAATTCATGGTGGAGACGACGAGTTTTGCGTTAAGGTATTGAAGAATTGCAGGGAGGCATTGCCGGAGAAGGGCAAGGTGGTGATCGTGGACGCGGTCCTTCCAGAATATCCCGACACCGATGGGGTGACCCGGAATGCATTCTTAGCGGACATAAGCATGCTGAATATCACTCCGGGAGGTAAGGACCGGACGGAGAAAGAGCTTGAAGTCATGGCACATGCGGCCGGTTTCGATGCTCCGAAACTTGTGTGCCGAGCTTACAACATGTGGGTAGTCGAACTACACAAGAAGATCTGACTACTTGTCACCAGAAATTGTTAATGGTTTTATACTTAAGTACGAAGCCCCCTTGTTGCGGACTTATTTAAATTGCCTAGTGGGTTTGGACATTTCTCTAGGAACTTTTGTATTGTGTTGTGTTGTACTAAGGTCACCTTTGTTTGCCTTCAATTCCAAGAAATAAGTATATTGCTACTAACAAATCCAGTTTAATTTTTGAGTTCGGACAAATATAAAGTGTGATCCCTAAGCAATTGGATGTTATCACTCAAAGTAAGCCCCCTTACCTTGATTGAATTGGCTTGGCTGCGCCCTGAATCAATAAAAAAATAACATGATTTGCTCAATAAATCTCAAACATTGATTCATGGAAATGAATTGTTATCAACGGCGAAAATTTAGGCAGAGGCACCAGTGAAAGTCAAACATTGATTCACGGAAATGAGAGGGAAACGCCGTTAGGGACAGAGAAATCTTCGCCGTTAAATTAGGCGACTCGATAATAACAACAAACAAAGTCAATTTTGAACGCGGAGTCTCTACCCACTGAGTAATGAATTCGCCTGCATACATTCGTAACTGAGAGTCGGCTTGAGACATCGACAAAAGCAGTACATCGAGTTTTATGTTGGCCACACAGTCCTTATCTTCAGAGGTCTTTCCCGGTCGCTTCAAATTTAAACCAAGTCTTATCGCCGTAACTTCTCCTCACAGAAGCATTTAAAGTTCTTAACTCAATGCAAATAGTTAAATCATCTCGTTTGTGCTCCTAATCATATCTGAAATCCTCATATTTATTTTTATTTTTTTGAAAGAAAGATGCCATTCATATATCAAAATAATACTCAGAGCAATTTAGCAGGCTTTCAAGCCTAGTAAATCTGAGATAATTATAGAACAAAGCAAAAGCCAAAAAGCAAAGGCACGGTTTAGCTAAAAGCACACTCTAATTCTTAAGAACAAATCTACCACCATAAATATTCGATATCCAATCACCAGAATTGGTGATGAGCACATGTCGAAATTTTTCATTTCTCTTACAACGACTTGCGGTGCTCATTTAGGTTCAATATCCTCATCAGAATTGCCAAGCAAAGACATCAACATTAAAATGTTGAAAGAACCAGATCAAATACAAATAAGGGGCTCCTTGATCTATATCTATATCTAGTTCGAAAGAGGAAAACCCCTGAAACTTGACCTAAATCTAAATCGGGAGAGGAGAGCGGCCTAATCTCAAAGAGGTTGAGGAGTCACATTATGAACATCCTTCTCGTTGGCCATTGATTGAATGAATGGCCGAACTGATCTCCACGTTCACACAAAATCAACTGCATAAATTTATTCACACACACAAACTCTCAAAATAGACTAGAGAGAAAAGAAGGACAGATAACTTTAAAAGAAGAAAAAGGAAAGAGGGAGACAGAGAGGGAGAGAGGAGAGAAAGAAAGGGCCTCTCTCTCCCTTAGGGACAACGCTAAAATCCTCATGTTTCAATCATATGTACTTTTGGTCCTAGATCAATTCTATTGAGTTTTGACTTTCAAATTAGTAAGGGAAAATACCACCAAAAGTCCCAAACATTCCTCAATGTGACAAATTTACTTTAAATATTTTTTTATGACATAAAAAATCCTAAATTGATACACATGTAACATATTTACTCAAAAAATTTTTAATAACACAAAAACCTCAAACTTTACTAACTGTGATGCATTTACCCCGAACTTTTTTTTGTGACACCAAAAATCCTAAACTTGTACTCATATCACACATTACCCAAACTGTTTAATTGAGGGGTATCTTTTAATTTTTGAAATTTTTTTCTTTTCCTTTTCTTTTTTTGTTTTTCTTTCTTTTTCCTTTTTTCTTCTCTCTTCCCTCCATTGACCATGGTGAAGGGAGGCTAGACTCAGGAAAGGGTGGCCTTCGCTAGCATTGAGTGAGGGATGCCTTCACTCAACTCAGGTGAGGGCGGCCCTTGCTTAGGTAAGTGAGGGTAGCTCTTGCTTGAGTCGAGTGAGGGCATCTCTCTCCAAATCTAGTGAGGGCGGCCCTTGCCTAAGTTTGGCTTCTCTCTGCCATGGCCAACGGTAGGAAGAGAGAAAAAAAGGGAAAAAAAAGAAAAAAGTAGAAATAGAAAAGAAAAAGAAAAAGAATTTAAGAATATAAAAGACGAAAATACTCTTTGGCCAAATAGTTTGGGTTAAATGTCACATAGGTACAAGTTTAGAGTTTTTGATGTTTTGAAAAAAGTTTGAGATAAATGTCTCATAATTGGTAAAGTTTGGGGTTTTTGATGTCGTAGAAAAAAGTTTGGGATAAATGTCTCACACAGGTACAAGTTTGAGGTTTTTTATGTCACAATAAAAGTTTATGGTAAATTTTCTCACACTAAGCAAAGTTTAGGACTTTTACTGGCATTTTCCCAATTAGTAATAAGGATATTTTGGCCCATGCACATTTATTTTAGGATTTTTCTTAAGAGACATTATCAAAGAATGTGCTTAACAACACATTTCTAACTTTAGCCTCCATATTATTTCCCTTCTTTTGTTTTTCTTATTTTCTTATTAGATCTTTTGATCTTGTTGCTCATCAAGTGATTTTTTGAGCTTTTGGATTATACTCTTGTACTCCTTATTGAAGATAGTGAAATTCCTCTCTTCCCATAGTTTTTTTTCCAAAAATATCTTGTGCTACTTGTGCCTTGATTAGTACATTTTTGGGTGTTGTTTTGTAACAAATTAGTATCAGAGCAAATTCCTTCACTCTTTTTGTTTCGAGATAGCATCTCTCAAGTTCAAAGTGGCACCTTTTGATGGTCAAAACATTTTTGGGCTATGGAGGATCAAGATGCAGGCGTTATTACATCGGGAAGGTTTAGTTAGAGCCTCGGATAGAAAGCATCCCGATGATGTAACTACAACAAAGATTGAGGAGATGGAAGAGAGGGCACACAGCACCATCCAATTTTCATTGTCCGACAAGGTGCTTCGTGAAGCCGCTGATGAAGAAATGGTTTCAAGATTGTGGAGCAAGCTTGAGGGCCTATACATGAAAAAGTCTCTAACAACAAAATTATTCTTGAAACGTCTTTACACGCTAGAGATGAATTTAATAAAATCGTTATGGATATGAAAATTTTAGATTTAAAGTTTGATGATAAGTTTTGCCATCTTAGGGTTCAGCCCGGGCATCACAATTAAGAACATAGAGCTTGACCACCAACATGAAAGTTGCCGTTGAAATGGAGACATGTACATGTTATGGATCGAATCTCTAGTATCCTTGTGAGTTGAAAAGTAAAGAGTAAGTGATGCAGAAAATATGATACAATTGGTTTGCAGGAGTAACTTAGGGCGTGCCGCCCAAAGCAACTTGGCCTTCGTCGATGTTGAGGTCTTGAGAGTGGCCTCCACATCTGGAGGCTTGTTGTCATCGATGAGTGAGTTGCTCAACAATAGCGACGCAGCGGGTAAGCCTGGCAGAGCTCCGCGGTTGAGCAGCATGGCCATAGAGGATTTTCAAGACATGCCTCAGAACAATGAACATCGACGCGGTGGATCAGTGATGCAGGATGGGAGGTGGTTCGTTGTGGCTGATGACTACGGAGGTCGAAGGCGAGGCCACAGTGGTTGTGAACTGCCACCGAGTTTTGAGGGGAGATAGAGAGAATGAGAGGTATTGGAGGATAATTGATTTTATCTAAGATTTTTAATAAAGCAAAAACTCAAGCGTGGAAAGGTATAAATTAGGTTAAGCACGTAGCAAAATTCAATGGAGGGATAGCAGATGGGCACATTAATGGGACAACAAATCCGCACATGATCAATTGACCCCTTGAACAAGGCAACATTGGTCTTAGATCAAATCGTTACTTATGCATGTTCAAGGGTTTGCTTGTTTAGGGTTAATTAAAAAGTTAATATCATGAAAAGCTTAAAGTGGTACACTTGTGACAAATTTACCCCAAATGAATTTTTTGGCTAACAAAAATCTTAAACCGATACACCTATAACAAGTTTAAACTAACTTTTTGACGTTACTTTTGTGAAAAATTTATACTTCATTAGTTTCCGTTAAATTGGATTACTACTATAAAAATAATAAACTAGTACGCCTATGACAAACGAAGGGTAAAATTGCAAAGTAGTATACTCATCAAGTGTCATCCAATTTGGTAATTTGATATTAAAATTAAACATAAAGTAACGAAGACTAAATTTGTCACAAGAGTATTAGTTTGGGATTTTTGGTGGTCAAAAAATTAGTTTAATGTAAACTTATCACAAGTG
This sequence comes from Corymbia calophylla, assembly GCA_014182845.1. Lineage (NCBI taxonomy): Eukaryota > Viridiplantae > Streptophyta > Magnoliopsida > Myrtales > Myrtaceae > Corymbia > Corymbia calophylla. The sequence continues at coordinate 13,836,107 of CM024695.1, read as the reverse complement.
TGCAACTTTGAGATTTTTCATATAAATAACCCTCCATTAAAAGCAAAAGAATTTTTTGTTGCTTTCCCACCAAAATTTATTATGTTACTCAAATAAAAAAGAACTAAAATTGTATGTGTAACTTACGAGTGAACATTCATATGTTGTGAAAGTTTTAGTTGCTTTAAGTTAGAAAAATTCAAAATGTGTCCGTCATAAAATTTAGATTAAATAGAAAATAAAATTCAAAGTCTGTCTAGACATTATCTAAATATTAAGAATTTCTTGATCTAGCAATTTAATCTTCCAGATCGATAGGTAGGTACACTCTTAAAATCAATGACACAAGCTCTATGCTACCCTAGAATCAACGGTGGAAGTTAAGCACCGGAAGTTGTTGTCCATTCAATTTATGATAAGGACAGTGTCTAGAATGCTTATAAAATCTCCTCCTTGGTATTGACGCATCAACCAGTCTGCACCTCTGAAAGGCCAAAAAGAAGAGAGCAAAAATCAAACATGAGTGCGTGCAAGAGCCCAGTAATGACGTCGTCCAGTGAGGACGAAGATGAGTTCTTGTTTGCCATGGAAATGAATGCGCTGATAGGCGTCCCCATGGTGCTAAAGGCTGCTGTCGAGCTCGGGATCCTGGAGATGCTGGCCGAGAACAGGCCATCTGGCTCAGCTCCACCGCTCTCCCCTGCCGAGATCGCATCACGCCACGTCTACAAAGAACCCCGAAGCCCCTGTCGCTCTGGACCGGATGATGCGGCTTCTCGCGAGCTACTCCATCCTCTCGTGCACTCTCGCCCAGGGTCCAAACGGGGACATCCCGAGGCTCTACGGCTTGGGACCCAGAAGCAAGTACTTCATGAGAGCCCATGGGGCGTCGACATTCGCTGCGCCCTTGCTGCTTCTCTTGACTGACAAAGTCATGACCGGTGGCTGGTTTGTGATCTTTTAATTCTATCTTTAATTGGTTGGTCGAGTGGCAAAACGATTTGGAAGACGTGACTCTAATTTCTTTTCATATTTATCTACTTTTCCCATGACAATTTTCTTCGTTTATGCATGTGGGCTTTGTTAACATAATAATCTTTGGGATACTGTTAGAATAATAATTTATTGTAAGTTACAAATTCTTGAATGAATGAACCCACAACAATTTGTAATTAATTGTTATTTGATTTTTTGTGATCAATGATACTGTTATTCTCACAGTCAATCAACAGTAAATAAAAAACTATCATTTATTCATTTCTCTATGCATGCTGTGCAGGTACTGCTTAAAAGACGCAATTTTGGAAGGAGGAAGGCCCTTCCAACTTGCTAATAGCATGGACATTTTTGAGTACGCGAGCAAGGACGACAAGTTCAACGTGCTATTCAACAATGCGATGCAAGCCCCAACCAACATTTACATGAACAAAATTGTTGAGATTTATTGCGGCTTCGACGATGCAAAGAAAGTAGTTGATCTTGGCGGTGGTGTCGGGGCAAGCCTTAGGATTATAGTGTCCAAACACCCACACATTCATGGTATCAACTTTGATCTACCTCATGTTGTCGGAGAAGCACCTTCGATTCCTGGTAATCAATTTCTCTCTCTCACACCCATATCTTTAAATGTGCTTTTTTGGCATGGCTAAGCTTGCGCAACGAACAGGACTTTATAATGGAAAAACTAATTAAATGGATTCCCATCATTGCTAGGACATGATTTGCGCACTAAAACTCCATTTTTTTGGAGGAAAATGAGCGATTCGAAAGGGATTGTCCTAAAAACAATGGTTTGTATTACTTATAAAAATAAATAAATAAATAATATTTTCACCATACACGAAATTTTTAAGACAAATTATTATCGATTATAAAAGTATTTTCGATTGACTAATTATTATAACGATATGAGCGAACACCTTAAAGAAAATATTTTTCAAATCGTTCATTTTTAAAGAGAGAGACGAAATCTAAAAGTCTTATGTTCTTAGAAAAATCATTATTTGAAGGTTAATGATATTGATACAAGGGTCATGTCCTTTAGCCATACATTTAATTGGTGGGTTATGAACATAAACATCATTCACATTTAATATTTAGTAATATAACTGAATAAAGCTATCTCAATACCAAAACCATGATGGAATGACCCGCTTTATTTTGTGATGACAGGTGTTGAACATGTCGAAGGGGATATGACGCAACACATCCCTAAAGCAGACGTCATTTTACTGAAGGTTACACAGCTTCAGTTGCCTCATTGGGTGACTGTACTTATAATTATACGGTAGATACTGTGGCTGATACCCATAGTTTAGACTGAATTTTGGTCGTTCCCTGCAGTGGGTAATTCATTGTGGAGACGAAGAGTTCTGCATTAAGGTATTGAAAAATTGCTGGGAGGCATTGCCGGAGAAGGGCAAGGTGGTGATCGTGGACGTGCTCCTTCCAGAATATCCTGACACCGATGCAGTGAACCGGAACTCATCCTTAGCGGACATTTGCATGCTGAACGGTACTCCTGGGGGCAAGAACTGGACTGAGAAAGAGCTCAAGGTCATGGCACTTGCGGCTGGCTTCGACCCTCCGAAACTTGCGTGCCGAGCTTATAACATGTGGGTAATTGAACTTCACAAGAAGATCTGACATCTTGTCGTTACCGAATGTCAATGGTTTCATCCTTGAACAATAAGTCTGTATTGTGAGAAGTGTCTAGAGATTTCTCTAGGTACTTAGATATGTGCTCGTGTTTGACTCATGGCCCCTTTGTTTGCCTTCATTTTAATAAAAAAGTTATATTGTCTTGTGATATTCCCAAAGGTGAACCACCAAAGAGAAATTTAATGAATTATTAGACAGGACCGAAAGTTCCTCTCACAAGCAATCGCTTGCGTTTAGTATAGACTCTGTCAAGCCTTACAAATAATAACTTGGTACTTAATTTAACATACAATCTTCTTATCTTTTGGAGACGCTATCAATCAGTTAGGTTGATTAAAAATCAAGTAAAATGCAATAATACATTTTAATTCTACAAATAGATTTTATGGATATATGGACTTGATTACGCGAAATTAATCTAATGTCCTTTTGGTACATTTTCACTTTATTTTCAAAAAATATATTTGTATGTAGTCTTGGTTGATTTTAAGCCTCAGTAACATGCAAATTTGATTATGAGAGTGCGCAATCAATAATGTAACACTCAACAAACCAAAGCTGTAAATTAAATGTTATGAATAAGGCAAAGACCTAAATAACTCAGGCACACAAAAGCTCTATTAATTCCAATAATTATTCTGCAAGATGTCAACTAAAATTGCATGCATAGCCTCAGCATGACTTCTAAATGATAATGCAATTCCAACTATATCGTTTTCTTTTTTCTGGTTTACGAAAACCCTACTATATGCAATTTTAATCTAAGTTTAACATGCATGAATTATTGAACTAATGACATATAACATGACATGATTGTAACGACGGGCAAATATTGTGAACTAAACTAGCATTAGGAGCAATTTAATTTTTATGAGTCTAAACATGCAATTATTTAATGATATGGAAAGTGTGACATGAAAATAATGACATGGCAACATGATGACGGGCAATTGAACTAATGACATATGACATGACATGATTGTAATGACGGGCAAATATTGTGAACTAAACTAGCATGACGTGCAATCTCATTTTTATCAGTCTAAAAATGCAATTATTAAATGACATGGAAATGATGACATGGCAACATGCTGGGGCAACCATGACAGAGCAACAATGACGTGGTAACGATAATGTGGCAACAACCGCATGAAATTGATGCAACGAATTTTATATGACATATTCATGCTATTTTTGTTATTTTCTTTTAAATTTAAAATTTTGAAACTAATTAAAATATGCGATTACCTAATTTAAGTTAGGAAATAACTTATATTAAATCATATTATAAATTAGGAAATTTACTAAATTACTACATTGTTCCTAGATATGCAATTGTAAATTAAGAAACTAATCTATCCTAACATGCGGTGTAATAAGAAAGTTGACTAAATTAATAACATGCAATATATAATCCCATATAAAAAGATATCCACCACATCCAAAGAATGTTAGTGCCGACTACTTTTTAAAAATGATGATGGAGCACTTTCGTGTGTATTCTTTGATGAAGAGAGCCGAATGTTATTTTTTTTAATATTATTTTTACAATATTTCGACAGTTGCCATCAGAAGTTTTTTAATTATCCTCGATAGATAACTACTCGTATCCCTTCAAAGGGCATCTCTCACAATGCACCTCATCATGAGTGAATTGGTGCCTCTTGATCACACCTCATCATATTGTAATACAACATCTCTCACTCGAACATAATGGACTTGAAACACTCTATCAAGAATATTACGCATTCAACGTTCATTTTCTATAGAAACAATTCATACTAGCAAGAAAGTCATGTAATCAGTGAGTACACTTGCACTTAGGAACTCTAATTATGTACTTATTAGAAATAATATAACTACTTCAACCCAAAATAGAAAATAAAATGATGTCTCACAATGCCCCAAATATATTTCACTACATTAGTCTAAGTATACTTATCTCTTAAAGGATTTACTTGATTATTCTCAAAATACAATGTATTTATAATTATATCTGAAACCACAAAAAGTGGTACAATTGGTCGACCAATAAATACATGTGATGAACGTGAAACAACATTAGTTTTCCTTCGTACTCATGTCTCTCTCCATTTCGAACAATTGCTTGTGTGCAAAAGAACAATCCAAGTGCCCAAACTTGGCATAAAAGACACTTAAGTGCCAAAAGTTACAAAAGGTACACTTAAGTGTCACTTTTTTTTGAAAATTGGATCACTTTATTGCCAACTCTGGTGACTCCTCAAAGAAATCCTATGTGACAATTTTTTAATAATTTCTAATGGCTACGTGGCTCGCCAAAATTTCATATCAGCTTACCTTCACTCAAAATGACGTTGTTTTGGCCCAAGTTTAATTCTTAATATAAATATTAATTAAATAATATTTAAAACAAAATTAAAAAAAGCAGTGGCAGCATAGGCGGGAGAGGCTCCTTTGCCTATGGTTGCCGCCCCATTGTTGGTGGGGTGATAGCGATGGACGACAAGGGCTAGTAGGTCCTTGCCAGACGTTGAGAGAGAGCGACGATCCTCTCCTAAATCTAGGCGAGAGTCGCTATCTCTTGCGTAGGCACCGGCGTCCCTTGCCTAGCATTGTTGGACCTTGCCTCAGGTTTAGTAGCGCAGGCAAGGGCCACCAACGCTTGTGCGAGGACCACCAACGCTGGTGCCGGAGTGAGAGCGAGCAACCCTCACCTAGATCTGGGAGAGGGTCATTGCCCTCTCCTGACATAGGCCTTAGCTTCTGGTCAGCGAGGATCATTAGCTTTCGCCCAGGCGTTGGCGACCCTCACAGCTAGCACCCCTGCCCCACTGGCAATGGGGTGGTGGCCATAGGCTCAGGAGCCCCTCCTGCCTATGTTGTGACACTCTGAATTTTGACCCATCTCGGGATATAAGAAATGGTTAATTTATTAATGCGCTGTTAGTTACGTTTACTCTGAGCTGGCTCCTCACGAGTTACCTAACTAGTCGGAAAGGTAATTAAGGATCGATACGTGCACAACTAGTGAATTTAATCAGGAATAGGCTGCTTGACCATAAGGATCAAAGAAGGACGATACCACACTGTTGCAGGCCAATTAGTGAACGGAAATAAATTGATTCGGCAGAAGTATGAGGTCGGATTGCAGGTGATTCCACACGACTTTGATATTGACTGCGAACGACGCTAAACTGATTTCCTTTTGGCTCTATACTCAGCATGAGCAATTAACCTCTCATTATTACATGACAATCGAGGATCACCCTGATTTGAATAGGCACAATTATGGATTGAAAAGCTATCAACCACGGGTCAAACGCGTAAGAACCCTTAAACGCCACCCGATAGTTAGGTCATACTAAAGTCACGATTGATCGATTTTAACCACGAGTTTCAATTCGATTTCAGGTATTGAACTTTCAAGGATGTTGAGAATAAAATATTGGACGTTACCTAATTGATTCTCGAATTTATCGATAAGCCCGGAAATTATCGAAAAAGGATTCAACAGGCCGAAAAATTAGAACCAAGAGGAGTTGGACTAACCGAAGGCCCAATAGGCCTTATGCCTATTAGGGGTCGGCCACGTGGGCCCCAAGCTAGCCCAAGTGGGCCCAAGCAAGTCCAACTTCAAGCCTTGAGCCCAATTGCATTTTCTAGCCAATTTCTCCGCAATTTGAGCCTAAACCAATTTTATTAAAGCTTGTATAAAATCTTGGCCCGTATACATGTATAGTATGGTATACTATACTTTGAGAAATTACCATTTTACCCCTTCTAGAAGTGGCATTTAATTTTGGAGGACAAAAGGCAAGAAAGTCAAGGGAAATGATGGGTTTTTAGGGAAAGTTGATGAAGCCAATTGGAGAAGGCTTCAAGGAGAGATAGTCTTCATCTTTTCTCTCTCTCTCTTCTCCTTGGGCGTCCAGCCCCCTACCTTCTCTCTTTTCTCCCTCATTTTCTCTCTTTTCCTCTTATTTTCTCCATGGTTCTTCCCCTTGGATGCCCCCTTGCTGTCTAGACCACCATCACCGGCCATCCCTGCCGCTTTGCCGCTATTTTGGAGCCGCCGTGCCGCTGTGGTGCTGCCTGTCTGAGGCCGCCCAAGCCGTGCCTCTCTCTCTCCCTTGCGGTTCTCACCTTCGCCGGAAACCACCTCTGCCGAGACTCATTTTTGTCGAGCTTCTCCGTGACATTTTGGACATAGCCGTGCATAACCCTCGCCACCGCCGTCACGCTCATGTCGCTGGAATCGTCGCTGGATGAGTTTACGTTCTAATCCCTCGATTAGTCCGTTAAACTTGCTTAGGGTAGATTAATTATGGTTAATCTTAGTTAGGGGTTTAATTTTGGGTAACTAAGGTTAAGAGGGTTGGTTAGGGAGATAACTAAGGTTGGATTATGGTTTGGTTAATTAACCAAGGTTGGATTAATTAACTAGAGTTGGATTATGGTTGGGTTAATTAACCATGGTTGAAGCATGGTTTGGTTTGTTAATCATGGTTAGTTTGGATTAAGTCATTAATCTTGCTTAGTTCTTATTAATTATGATTAATTAGACTAATCAAGGATTAGGGGATTAATCTTGATGGTATTATTTTATTAAAAAGAATTACTTTCTTTTAATAATTTATTGATTTATGAAATTTAGAATTCATATTATTATTTATTAAACTCTGAATAGTACTGTTCATGAGTTACTGTCCACGCATTATTGTTCATGACTTACTGTTCATGCATTACTATTTATGCATAATTGAATTATAGTCTTAATTTGATGCGTTCATGATTGTTAAGACATGTTGAATTGCTGCTTGGATCAATAGGGTATTGATCGTATGATTGAAATTGTTGAGTGCTTAATTGCTTTGATAATTATGCTTTGATGTTTGTGTACTTTTTGCCTGAATTTTATGATGTTTTTCTACACGTGCCATGCTATATGATGTTTGCATTGCCTTGAAAAATGTTTGCCTCATGCAAAACCCAAAGTAGTAATTTTTACTAGGGTTTTTATGGACATATAAAAGGGAAACCCCGAGGTGTCGGCCGTATATGGCGAGTTTTATATTTTAAATGAGGCCAGTATGTTTAAAAAGTAAGGTATGCAAAATTTGACAGGTTTTCAATAATTATGTGACAGCGTGCGATTATTTTTCCTATAATTTTTACATGAAAAATGTGCAGTGATTTATTATGCTGAGCATGTACCACGTTTGCATCAGCTAATATGCAAGATTAAAATGGATGATTGTGGTATGTTTGTGTGGTTACATAAATGAACCTGTCACCCATGCGGGAGATCAGGGGAAGAAGTCCGACTTGTCGAAAATCCCGGCGGGAGTCTGAATGCGAAGTCGCAGTAGAGGCCGGGCCCATGCTCTTTCGAGAATGCCATCTTGGGAGGGAGCCCTTGACGTAGCCGCATCTCATGGGGGAGGGCGATGCCTGGGTGTGCTTGTAGACATCGACGGGAGTTCGGTTGTATCCCTGAGGGGTGTTAATAATTGGAACATGTGTGAATGCAGGGGTGCATGTGAAATTTATTGTGACGTGTTCTGATTATGCATGTGTTGTTTGCACTAACCATGGCATGCATGAGGTTATACCGTGTAGGGTATGGCAATGGTAAAGTAAGATTGCCTGTGAATTGACTCGCCTGTGATTGATCACTATGGTGATTAAAATGCTGCTTGCATTGTTTATGGCACGCATGAGAATTTATACCGTATAGGGTATGGCATGACCGGGTAAGGATGCCCACGAGTCGATTGATTGCTAATTGTTTCTTATGGGGTTTACCGGGTAGATCACATTTATAATTAAGGTAAGCGAGGATCGCTTTGCAATTGATATGCCGTTGTGATGAGGATTATGCCTGTTAGGAACCCTAAGGCGCGTTGGCATCCTAACCGGGGCTTAGGGCGATAATTCACTGAGATTATATCTCACTCGTTGTTGTTAAACATTTTCAGGTCTATAGTTATGTAACATCCTGAAATTCAAGCCCTTTGAGGGATAAATGAAGGTTAATTTCGCCAGTGCATTGTTGGTTGATCTCACTCAGAACTGATTACTCCTGAAATACTGATCTTGAGGGGAAAGGCTAATGAGGACAGAATTCGTACGACTAAAGAACTTGACCTGGGAAAGCGACTTGACCGTGAGACTTGCGTAAGGACGATCCCGTAGTCATGCAAGCCGATTTCAGGGACGACTAGAAGTCGATTCGTGGACAAAAATAATGGGACGACGGGTGATTCCGTCTACTGTTATCGAACCCGCGAACGACCCTATGCTAATCCTTGATAATCGTGTATTTTGAAATATGAATCGATCCTTCGCAATTTCATGCAGTCAAGGGCGTCCATGTGTCGAGAAGTCTTGAACGTGAATTGGTACGAGTCAATTACGCGTGAGTCCTCGAAGCCGCCTGTCAGTCTGAGTAGTACCAAAATGGTATTTGGGCGAAATTGACAAGGCATGTGAATCCAAGATTGGACTTCGAATTGTTGGGAACGTATGGGATGGACTTTCAAACGATGCTTCCTTGACAGTTAACGGAGTCGGTCGAGCCGAGTTTTTGAGAAAGGGATTTTGGACCGAGAAACCGAGCCTATGAGGACGTGGGCCAGGCAAGAACAGTGAGGGTCTCACGCCCAAGGTGGGACGGCCACCGTGGAAGATCGAGACAACGAGCAAGTCCGTTGGACCCGACCAACCCCTCACCCGTCCTAGCCCGTGATTCGAACTTGAGCCAATTCGAGCCCAACAAATTCCCGAGCCCGTTCCTACCCATTTCCCAGCCCGTTTCCTAGGCCCGCCTTTCATTTTTAGGCCAAGGGCAGTTTGGGAATTGTGCAAGATGGAAATGACCATTTTGCCTCTAGATATTTTGGGAAGAGACAAAAGGAAGAGAGAGATGATGAGGTCATGTGCTTGGGAACTTGGTGCAGCCATTAATGGCATTGATGAAGGACTTTGAGCTCTAAATATCTCTCTCTCACTCAACTGAATCAGAAGAAAATCGCAGCCCTCTTCCCCTTGCTTTCCTTTGCTTCTCCTTGCAATTTCTGCATTTTCTGCTTTGGACCTCTCACCGAAATTTGAGTGGTTCGTTGCCTTCCTGGTGGAATCTTGGGCCGATCCACCTATCAAACTGATCAGCACAGGAAATCCGTACTATATACGTCGGCCGATTGCCGGAAAGAGTCTCCGGTCGTCCCATACGACGGCCTGAAGTCAGCAGTCCTCCGTCCGTCACTGTAGCGCACCCCCTGTGCAACTTCGCTTTTCCTTCCGTTTCTCTCCATTTTTGGCCTACCCACTGCCCACACCAGCCACACACACCTCCCCCTTGACCCCCCGGAACCACCGGCCACCGGCCACCAGCTCGCCGAAGCTCTGGCCAGCTTGTTTTTGCTCCGACCAGCAGCCTCCTTCCACTGCAGTGCTGTCCTTTGGAGTTTGGGGTTTGAGCAGAGGTTGCAGCTGTGATTTCTGCCCCGGGACCGCCTTGGAGGGTCGTGTTCGAGGTCCTCGAGTGTCGCCCTCGCCGTCGCCGCCGCGTCCGCGTCTCTGGCCCGCTTAACGGGTGAGTTTAGCTCCTAAACCCTATTTAGTGCCTAAACTAGCTTAGGGTTGGATTAATTAGTGCTAAGGGTTGATTAAGGTATTTAATTAAGTGTATTAGCCCTAAGATAGGTGGTTAGATAGTGGATTAAGATTACCTTAGCTTAATCTTGCTTATTTATGCTTAATTGTGCTTAATTAGGCTTAATTGAGTGTTTTGTGCTAATTAATCATGTTTTGCCTTAATTGCTTGATTAATGTGATTAATTTTTTAATTTATTGATTTAAATTAATTTCTGCATTTAATTAAATAATTATTTAATTATTTAATTTTCGTTATTTATTTATTTATTTATTTATTTTCTGAATTTAATTATTTAATTATTAAATTCTGAAATTTTACTGTTCATGCACTGTTCATCCGAAATTGAAATGTGTGATTTCATGTGTCTTGATCATATGAGGTGAATTGGATGTGTCGTGGCATGAACATTCGCATGAATCGTGTGATTTTCACAAAAGGGGGAAAAATGATTTGTCCGAGGGATACCGAAAATGGACCGCTTTTGTGATAAATGATTTGAGGTTTTATATGCAAGCATGTGTGCATTGGCTAATGCTTAAAGATAATAAGTGGGTTGTAATGGTATGCTTGCGTGATCACTAAGTTGAAACCGCCGTCTCGGGAGAGTATCCCTTGACATCCTTTGGGCATGCAATCTCGGGAGAGTATCCCTTGACGTTTGTTGGGCATGCGGTCTCGGGAGAGTATCCCTTGATGTTCATTGGGCATGCGGTCTCGGGAGAGTATCCATTGACGTTTGTTGAGCATGTGGTCTCGGGAGAATATCCCTTGATGTTCATTGGGCATGCGGTCTCGCGAGAGTATCCCTTGATGTTCATTGGGAATGCGGTCTCGGGAGAGTATCCCTTGACGTCTTTTGGGCACGGTTGCGCCTCTGCGGAGGAAGGGCGCCGTAGCGCCTCGGTTGTAGCCTTGTGAGGTAGTAATAATCGGAACATGTGTGGATGCGAGAATGCATGAGAAAACATGACATCATTAGTTCCGATTATGCATGAGATGATCACATCATTTATGGCACACACGCATGAATTGATAACATGCAGGGTGTGGCAATGGCCAGGTGAGATCGCTTGTGACGCGACTCGTATGTGATTGATGAATTGTATCATCTAACGGCCATGTGTATTGCGTGTATTGTGCTGATATATAACGTGCAGGGTATGGCATACCGGGTAAGGTTGCATGTGAACCGACTTTTGTTTGTTGGTTGACCTTGTCTGATGTTTGGTCTGCTGTTTGCTGGTTGTCTATTGTTGGGTTGAGTGAGGGGTGGTTCTAAAGAGATACCCCGGGTTGAGTTGGCGTACTAACCGGGGCTTAGGGGAAAAACTCGCTGAGATTTTATCTCAACCCGTCGTGGTTAACCATTTTCAGGCCCCTAGAATGATGCACCCACAGTGGAGAATCATGCCCCCACTCCACTAGTGATCGACCCGACGGAGCCGAGTCCGATGGGTTCGAGTGACCATGGTGCTGAGCCGAGGGTTCATTTTGTACAGTTGGATTAGCCTAGCCTAGTTCCTTTTTGGTTTGGCTTAGAGGATGGATCGGCCCTTGTTGTCGGGCTTGTAAATCGGAAAAACGATCCTCCGTTGGTTAATCTAGTAAATTGTATAAATGAGTAGTGATGGTTATTCTTGCTGTTCATCCCTCTATTCCTGATTGATTGATTGATTGTTTGTTGGACTGGGGATGGTTCGTCTTCCGCTTGCGCATAACGAAAGATTAAAATGAATGGTCGTCGACGAGTCCTGGGACGTCGCTTTCTATCGACCAAGAGAAGAGGTTGTCGCGAGCTCGAGAGTTGGGGCGTGACAAGTTATGGCACCTATATTGCCATGGATTGGGAAGTGCTGGAGCATGTCGTGGAGGGCAACAAGTTGGTGTGCCCAATGGTTGAAGGAAGTCGATTAAACCTGTTTAGTATTTTGATGACTATAGAGTAAGTCGCCCGGTTGAGGAGCTTGTGTATAAACTTCCTAGGGTTAATTAGTACAAGAATAAAAATGACGTTGCTGCTGTTGTTTGTGGTCTTTCTGCTATCCCTGCTGTTTATTGACTTGGTGTTGTTGATTTGCTTCCGTATGCATTTAATCGCAAGATAAAAAGAATGGTCGACGACGCGTCTTGGGATGTCCACATTCATTTGACCAAAGTGAAGGGATTGTTGCGTGCTCGGGATTCAGGGTATGACATGGGCTGCTACCGTTGCTTTTTTTTTTAATTCCTTTTCAAATATTATTTAATTAATATTTATATAAAAATCTAACTGAGGGCAAAATGACGTCATTTTGGTCTTATTTGGCTATGCCCGCACCCAAAACGACTCCATTTTGATCTCAACTTGTCGGAAAAGTGCAACATTAGTAGTTAGCACTTGACTAATTTTTTTTGCTCCAATTTTAGCATTTAAGTGTACATTTCCGAACTTTTAGCACTTAAGTATTCTCTCGTGCCAAGTTTTGGCACTCTAGGGGTCCGTACGTTATTGCTTGTGACATCCAGGTTCTCACTTAACAAAAACAAAAACCCTTGAGTACTAAAGCTTGTCATTGGCATGCCACCAAACCACGTCTCTCACTCCATCCGACCCCCCCATAACAATGATAGATTTTCATCTTAATTAGTGAAGAAATAATGTGACGTCCTGAATTTCAATCTATTTCGGGATATATGAAATGGCTATTTTCTTGATGCACTATTAATTGAATTTACTCTAAACTAAGCACTCACGAGTTAACTAACTATTTGGAAAGGCCCTTAAGGATTAAAATGTGCACGATCAAATAATTCAATCAAGAAAAACCACTCAACCATAAAGATCAAAGGGGGATGATACTATACTGTTATAAACCAATTAGCAAATAAAAATAAATCGATTCGACAGAATTACGTGGTTGGATTTGGGTGATTCCACACGATTGCTATATTAACTGCGAATGATGGTAAACCGATTTCCTTTTTGGCTTTGTACTCAAAGTGAGCAATTGATCCATCATGATTTTATGATAATTGAGAGTCGTCCATAATTTGAAGAGGCACAAACGTGGATTGAAAAGCTATTAACCATCAGTCAAACACACAAAAAGTCTTAAATGCCACTTGATAGTTTAGGTCGTACTAAAGTCACATTTGATTTAATTTAACCACGAATTTCATTCCGATTTTGAGTATCGAGTTTTCAAGGACTTTAAGACTAACCTATTGAATGTCACCTCATCAATCCTCAGGTTTATCGGTATGCACGAAATTATTGAAAAAGGAATTATTGGGCTGAGAATGGAGCCCACAAAGGAGTAGGCCGAGCGAAGGCCCATTGGGCTTCATGCCCAATGTGGTTCGGCCACATGGGCCCCAAGCAAGCCTATTTAGCCCAATTCAAGCCCAATGAGCAATCTAAGCCCATTTCTCTTGAATTGAGCTTGTCAAGCCCGATTTAGAGCCCATTTCAACAATTTGGTCCATGGGAAATTACCATTTTACCCTTCTTGCATTTAATGATGGTGGACAAAAGAGAGAAGAAAGTCAAGAGAAATGATGAATTGTTGGCTTGTTGAAGAAGCTTTGAATGGGAAATATCCCATCCAAGTTCTCCTTCAAGTTTTCTCTCTCTTCACTCTCTCATTTTTGTTTGGCCATCCTGCCTCTCTACTGCCCCTCTCTCTCTCTCTTCTTCTTCTTCTCTCCTTTGCTGGCCCCTTTTTCCACTATTCGCCACCACCACACCTAGCCAGCGTTCATGCCGTCATCCATGCACCGCTGTTGCCATCGTCTCGCTATCCTCCGTGGCTGCTCAACCACCGCTCGTGACCATCTCTCCATCTCTCTCTCTCCCTCTCTCTTTCTCAAGGACACCACCATCGGAACCACTTCCACCGGCGCCACCCCTTGCCGTTTCCAAGCCAAGCCGTTCATCACTTGCTCCGTCACCGTCGTTCTCGCATCATCAGCATTGTTAATGGGCGAGTTAACCTCGTAATCCTTGATTTGGTTGTTAAGCTTGATTAGGGGTAGCTTAGTTTATAGTTAATCTTAACTAGTGTTAATTAATGATAGTTTAGCCGGTAAGCTGTCGTAATAAGTGATAGGTACGCAATAGGTTATCAAGAAAAAGTTGATAAGCTATTGCCAAAGGGGCAATAAGCTATCGAAAAAGGTGATAAGCTATCGTCAAAGGGACGATAAGCTATTAGAAAAAAGAGTGATAAGCTATCACTATAGGGGTGATAAGCTATTAGAAAATAAGTAAATAGGCTATCACTAAAGGAGTGATAAGTTATCGGAAAATTGATGATAAGCTATCGCTGTTTAAGCGATAAGTTATCGAGGAAATGTTGATAAGTTATCGCAATAGTGCGATAAGTAGAGATTATATGTGTTTTCTGCTTGGAATAATTATTGAATTATGCACATTCTATGTTGATTGAAGTATGCTTTTCCATGAAAAGTAATTGCCTAATGAGAAACCTTGATTATTAATTTTTAAAAGGGTTTTTATGGACACATAATGGAAAATCCCAAGGTGTCAAGTTTATATGTCATGTTTTATGTATTAAATAGGGCAATGATATTTTTAAAGGAATATTTTACAGGTTAATTATGTGCGTGTGATTATGTATGAATATTTTACAGTCTTTTTATGTGTGAAAATTACAATATTTTGATATGTGAGCACACCTACATCTACATTGGCTAAATGAGGAAGAATGAAATTGGCTTGTGTGGTTGAGTTGCTTGCGTGATCACATAATGAGAACCCATTACCCCCGTATGAATGCGGGCATGCCCTGTGTGGCCGTGTGATACCCTTGCCTAATCGCGAACATGCCTTGTATGGCTGTGATGGCACCCCTATTCAAAGATGGGCATGCCTAGAGTGGCTGTGATAAATGCCCGATTAAGTCAGAAGACCCTCGTTTGAGGATAGGCATGCACTGAGCGGCCATGATAGGTGCCTGGTTATGCTAGAAGATCGTCAAATCTTGTGTTGGTCGTGGCCGTGAGCGGTCATAATAGTTGGAATATGCTTGAATGCATTGGGCATGAGAAATTATGTTACATATTCTTATTATGGTTAATGCTTGCTGCATTGTTATGGCACGTGGTAATTGATTTTACGGAGGGTATATGCCAAGGCAAGATAAGGATGCATGTGGATTTATTTGATGGCTTGATTTGTTGTCATAGGGCTAAAATGCCTACTCATGTTTATAGTTAAGGCAAAACAAGCGTTGCTTTGCTGTTGATCTGCCATCAATAGATTGTTCCACGTTTAAGTTGCACCCAAGGTGAGTTGACTTCCTAATCAAGGCTTAGGATGTTAACTCACTAAAACTTTATCTCACCCATTGTTGTTTAACCTTTTTTAGTTCCATAGTATGGAGAACCGACAAGTGGTGTAGTTTGTTGCCATGTTTGGAAGGAGTAGATTAACCCTGGTCGTGCATATTTAATATATTTCATGATTAGGAATTAATGCATAATCATTTAATTTGTAGACTTTTAGGGTCATTCGCCTCTCTTTAATTAACAAAGAAAAAAAGAACAAAAAATCATATTATAATGTCTTACACAGATTGCATTAATTAGGAGAATCGATTTTCTTAAACTTCATATTGCATGGCATCTAGTACGTCATTTAGGATTAATTTTAATTAGCGTCTCACATGGAAAATATTTATAATTAATTCCATACCATGTCATTTAGAGCTCATCCTGCATATCATATTGCTGCATCATTCTTGCGTGTCATTCAGTTATTTAGTCAGTGCATATCAATCAATTTCAATTAACATAGAACTCTTGGGTTTATTTGCGTTTTTCTTAAATTAGGCTTGTTAATTAAATAAAGATATATTTAAAAATTAGTATAGATTGCATACTCGTTAGTCTTATTTTATGCACAATTAATCATACCATTCATGCAATCTGTCCACATATTTTTCTTAATAATGATTTGCATAAACCTCATGATGATGGGTAGCCATATGCTTACTTAGCGCATCTAGGTTCTTAACATCTTTTGTAATTAATTTATGACTTTTTTATTGGGTGTTACATTCTTGATTGGGCACCTACATGATAAACCCATCACATGTTAGTTACCTAAGATTAAAATTGACCAAAACATACAAAAATATTTTCAAAATAAAGAGAAAACATACCGAAATGACAATAGCTAGCATAATCAAGTCCCCAAATTTATTAAATCTCTAGGAAGCAAAAGTAAAATGTATGAGTATCCGATGGACCTTTACAAGTTACAATTGATAGGACTTAAGATAGCCCGCACTAGACGAGAATGATTGTCTCATGAGAAGAACCTTCATTTCCATTTAATAGTTCATTGATTTTCCGTTAGTGGTTCACCTCAAAAAAAGTTGTGACACATTGTTAGCAAAACTGGTTGATTCTTAATTCCTATCTTATGATTTGATGCGAGGTCTAAACTCACACCATTTGTCTGTCTTATCCCTTGCAAATAGTTGGGACAAAGGGTCAAGGCGATAGGATGCATTATATTATGAGAAGTGAATCCAAACATGCCTTAGATTATCTTTTGTAAACCAAAGGAGGAAGATAACTGAAGTCAAAAGAAAGAATTGGGTCAACTATGAGGTCGTTTGGATACATTTACAAAAGCATAATTTTTCATAGGAAACAGCGATTGAATAGTCACGGATTAAACCAGTGCCAAAAACAAATATCAACATAATCTATTACTTTGAAGACAAAAAAATTTCACAAAGTAATTTTGCTTATCTCAAAATTTATATTAACAGAGGGAAAATTTGATGCCTAGAAACATCAAATCTCTTCTATTATAGAACCTGCATTTTCTTCGTCCCAACTTGATTGTTTATAATTCCTTAAATGTATTTCCAAGATTATTCAATGTAAAAGTTATCTCAAAGGTACAATTTTCACTCATCTTGTAAGTGACTAATTAATAAAATTATCATTGTATTCAATAAGGAAGTATGATTCTCTAAATCTTAAAATCGGTACTCAAATTTAAATAAGGACAATTGATCTTAATATCCTAAATCCCTCTCTTTTCTCACCTTGACATGGATTGACCCATCGTCACACTGCTACGATGTTATCTCTTTTCACCTCTTACAGTACTAGAAAAGTGGTGCCTCCGCCAACAATGCCACCATCGGATTTACCACCCTCTCTGTCCCTCTCCCCAATAAAGTAGAGCATGATGGACCGAAAAAACTTGTTATTAGTGTTCGCCGCAGAATCAACTCCCTCGACAAATATTTTTCACCAAAGAGAAAGAGCTTCGGATTTATTATTTGATATTGGTTCTATGTCGTTTCGGAAAGGAAGCGACTTATTTCTATATTACAGGCAAATGAAATGAAAAGGAAACAAGAGAAAACTAAATGCGATAAAGTAAACCTGTGATTCAAAAGTAAATATGCGATAACAAGATAAACAAGGTGTTTTCGATTGTCGATTATGACAATCGATTCTCTACATCCACACCTCTTTGGCTATTTATAGTGGAACTCTTTAAATAACTGCTCTTGGGTAGTTACCGCTTCAATTTCAAATGGCTCTGGAAGCTTCGGCACCATAGCAATAACCGTTCCACTTTATCCACAATTTCGCTGATGTCGATGCTTCGAAACCAACTTCGTTCCTATCATGTCCTTCCCAAGCGGTTTTTTGAATCCGCGCTCTGCAATACCTTCGTCATCTGCTGTTTTACGGCCCATTGCTTGAAGGTTCTTCATTGATTGGGCCCAACTGACTTTTGTCCATTCCCAAAGCCCAACAAGCTCGTGCCAGCAATTGGGCAATCAACGCCTGCCTCTTTTAACTCTTCACCGACAGTGACGGGGCAGTGACAGATAAAGTCCCCTTGCTCCGGCCGGCCTGTGTCCTTGAGCAGAGGCCTGACATTTTCACAGGATTTCACATGCTACAACGTGCCGCAAGCTTAATTCGCAAAATGGGACTGGTTCCCGGAGCCTTATCTTGAAGTCCTTTAAGCTGGCGACCTTGTAGCTTGGCCCCTTCGCAGCCTCCACAATCTTCGACGCGATCGAGGTCGCTGAGCATATGGAGGTGAACAAGCACCTGCCCTTCTGCTTCGTCTTAAAGAGGCTTGATAGGTCAAAGCCCGACGACATCAGTAAGATGAACTCCAATGCATTGAAGAATTTCAGCGACCAGACCTTATCAGATTTTTAATCGACTCTGAATGCACATACAAGTGCAAATTTGTTTATAAAAATTACAAATTGTTGACACCTAAATTTTGATTAATCATTAATAATTTAATACATAAAAATTTAGGGATTAATTTTAATCCGTAAATAAAAATATTAGAATTAAATTGCATAACATATAATTTTATGAGCATTTATTATTATTGCATTTTGCAATGAACTGGTGGCAAATGGGCTCCAATTGATGATTCTGAGTTTTAATTTAACGAGTTGGACTAAGCCTACAATGAGAGAGAATTTGGCTAGGCCTGTTACAGAGTGACAAGTTGGAAAATTAAAATATTTCCGAGAAGATTCACATTATTCCTCCAATATTCAATGAATATATACACCGTGGGATATATTTCTTGATAGAAAGGAAGATGTCGGATGAAATATCGAAAAAATATTGCACATGGGATACGTATCCTTTGCGCAAGAGCTAAATAGATAATATGCAAATTTATCATTTTTCCTTAAATAACATAAGTCCTCTCCAAAAAAGGGTGAGAGAAACCTTAGAGAGAGACTTCACCGCTTTGCAGAAGATGCGGAAAAAAAATAAAAAGTCTTCATCGTACAGAGAGATCGACGTGGAAAGTGAGGGCGAGAATTTTCTCGCTGCTCAAGCCCATCTGCTACTGCGCTTCCTTCTTCCTCAATGCCCTCAACGGCTCGCTCGCAGTCCATCATCAACTTCGCCGTGTCCCAGTCCTCGCCCGACAATCAGCAACTACAAATTGTTGCATGAGTTTTGTTTCTTTGTTTCCCTTGCAGGTTATGCAAGTCTCGCAATCACAGCCGCGCTTCCCCGGCTATCCAAAAGCCTGCGATTGAGACGTCGCCAGCAACACACGTCTCGGGCACCCAAGGGAGGACATGATGGGGTCTTCAGGAGATTTGAGTGGACCTTGAGACTCGTGTAGAAATTTTTTACATAAACAACTAATTAATCAAGAATAATTAGATCCATATATGATTGTAAAACACTAAAATCGATACGCACAGCGAAATTAAAACGTACCTGTTTGAGCCATAACTTCACTCAAAGAAAAATAGATCAAACTGATGGTAATCAGCGATCTATTGGAATGCCAGATCTTCCTTTCTATGACCTATTTCAGTATAGCAGATTTTAATGGGATTCAGCGACTGATAGGTATAACATATCATTTTATAGGCTAGAGAGGGGACCTAGCAAACCATAATCAATAGTGTGTCAACTGGGCCCATCCCATTATGGGCTTCAGTTAAACACAATTGCCTACATTTTACTGCTCAACTAGGCATGTTATTAATAGATGTCAAAACTCAATTCAATAAGATCACTTGAGGGTTTAACATATATTGGAATATCCATTAATGCGATTATTTAAAATAGAAAATTAATTAATTAATGTAAGCCCATTATAGGAAATTTCTAACATTCTCCCACTTGGGCTATATTAATTAATTTATTTTTATTTTGAAAACGATTTTATTTTGAAAACGACACTCTCGGGTTAATAACTAAAAATTTGTTTTATGTGGCCACGATTTTAAAAAATAATATTCCAATAACGGCATCTCAAAACCAATCCAATCCCATATAACCTCATTATAGGACTATGGCAATCAATGTATTAAGAAAATACCACAACACATGACATTCCTTAATTACTATAATAAGCATTATATTTTCATGGATCATGGGCCTAGTAGTATAGTAAGAAATAGTACCAACATGTGATCAAAATATACACTATTTCTTATTGATCCTCAATGCAATTTCTCAACAATATGAAACTGCATTAGCGCAATTTCTAAACAACATGAAATTGCCTCAGTGCGATTTCTAAACAACATGAAATTGCACAACTATGTCACAATCCAACATGAAATCTCATAATTAGTAACATTCAGTCATCTTCAAACTATTTGTTTAAAGATACTGTTATATACTTCCACTTCTCAGTCGACAGGAGAAAGGATAACAATGGAATTCACAGTGATGATCATCAAAAGTAAATGCTTTAATAAACATTATAAAAGCATTATAAGTTTCCATATAACTATAATAGCTAGAAATACAAACTATATAGCTCCCACTAACAAAAGAAATCAAAAAACTCTAAAACACATATATTCCTTATATGATCTTTAAACAAAATGGGTCGTAAACCTTTTGTTAAAGGATTAGTTAACATGAACTCCGTCTTGATATTCTCAATCAGAATGTCTCCCTTTTTTACTAAGTCCTTAACAGTATATATTTGATCCAGTTAACATCTCAACTGTGGCATTGTTGTTGTTCGCAACAAAAATAACTGTTTGACACACATAATGCAATATGATCAATTATGGGCAATAAGTAATTTTACAAAATAATTAGTACATTATAAACTCCCATTTGGGTAGAGTGTATAATTCACTATTATTTTCCCCAGCATGAAGTTTGTAAAACAACAAGGAGAATTACATATAATTGTCAATGATCCATCCCCTTTGGGCAGACAAATCATTTAAATTATACATCTCCATGATATCAATATATAGAGATAGATAAGGAGAATTACATATAATCAATCCCTTTTTGGTAGACAAATCCTTTAAATTATACATCTCCATTATCCCAACATAGAGGGGAATTACACATAACTCTTTATCCCCTTTAGACAGATAAATCTTTTGAGTCACACATCCCATCAATCATCTCTAATATATCATAGGAGAATTATACATAATTTTCAAAAATTTATCCCCTTTGGGCAGATAAATCTTTTTGAGTTATACATCCTCATCTTTTAATTTTGGAATTTATCTTTATGCAATTTTCAAATTAAT
Source organism: Corymbia calophylla (assembly GCA_014182845.1). Taxonomy (NCBI): domain Eukaryota; kingdom Viridiplantae; phylum Streptophyta; class Magnoliopsida; order Myrtales; family Myrtaceae; genus Corymbia; species Corymbia calophylla. Next base: position 13,814,777 of record CM024695.1, on the reverse strand, counting down.
ATACACAATAACCCCCTTTGGGCAGGTGATTGTATATACTAATTTTTATCAATAAGGAACTCTAAAATAATTTATAAATAATGTTCTATTTAATCAATGCCCAAAATTCTTCAAACAATATGAAACACTGTACGACATGTGCTTCCCAAGATCATATTGCATTTATCAATCAACAATTTTTGCCACAATTTTATGTGCATATTTCTACAATTAAGCATCTAAGATTATCTAGTTAAACTAAAGAAAGAAAGTATAGATGATCTATGCTAAATTAGGAAAAGTGAATATTGTCATCCTATCCCTCATACACTATAATAAATTTCCATAAATTAAAAATTGGAAAAATAGGCACAAAATTATTTTTCATGGAATTAAATATGGATAACAATAAATAATTCCAAATAAATATTTAAATATGCCAAAAATTAAAATTTACCATACCAAAAAATCATAAATTAAAAATTAGGCATATTAGAAAAAATTGGAGCAAAACGGGCCCCGGAAAACCATACATACGCCACCAATATGGTTTGCCATCATTATCATCTTTACAAAATTGAAACTTCACCTCCAAAGATATCAGTCGACCAAATTTGACCATTATAGGATGAAAATCATCGTCATTGGTTAGTATGAGCCGCCTAATTCCCTTTGTTGTTTTTGTTAATGCCCAAACTACTTGACTCCAATTCGCAAAATTACAAAAACTTAAAAAAAATTGCAAATTCCAATAGCAAGAACATACGATTCTTAACTACAATTCTAGGAATCCAACTCCAACTTGATTCCGAGTTCATGCAACCAATCATGAAGAGGGAAAAAAAATTACAAAAAGAGTCATTGAACACCCGCATTGCAACAACACAGGAATCACTATAGACAAAAAATAATATTTGCAAAGACCGACTGCAATTTGGAGTAAGAAACCATATAATTTGGTCAATAAGTCCAACTTGGACTTATGTATATTTAAGAAAGTGAATATATGTATATTTAAGACACTCTTGCACCCAATCAAAATTCAAGACGAATTAATTAAAGAAAAGAAAAGAAAAAACGAACTAAATCGTCCATATCCAAGCTTCAAGAAATTATTGTTCTTGTCTTGTAGCTTCAACCTACTACTACTCATCTTCAAAAACTCAAACAATAATAGATAATACTAGAACCTCTAAACCTCAAAAATTAGCAAGATACAATTGAAAAGAAGTATCTCTAGTTTCACCCCATCTAGAGGCTCTGCATTTGCATCGTCTAGTTCGACAACTAATATTCAAAACAATGATGGACTCAACGTCCCAGCCATGACATTGCAATTAACCACAAGTAAGGAGATCATGGGAAAGAAAAGAAGAACAACCTAGATTGCCGCATTTTCTTTTGCACGTATACAATCAAATAGAGCCTATTATTCAATCCAATAAAATCCATACTACTTTCCAGTAATCATTCCATATAATCAAATGAAAAAAAAAAAAAAAAAAAAAACTTTTGATGTAGACCCTATCTTACTAAAGAAAAGGTCAAAAAAGTGAAAACTACCTGAAACTCCGGCCAAGGCAAACCACCACAAGATGGAACCAAGAATCAAACTACACGTATAGATCGAGAAATACAAGAACCAGACCCAATCAATCGGTGCACTCGATCACGCATGAGAGACATCTAACATGCATGGGAAGCAAAGGGATCCGTCATCAACCATAGAGCCGAGCCTCAATTCACTCAAATAGACGGCTAAAAACCCGTAGATAGGCGGCAGCACAGGCACCCGCAAAAGCCAAGAAAACCAACGGGTAAAGTCCAAAACTAAACAAAAGCCCAAAACTTTTCCACCCCTAGAAAAGAAAAGAAAAGAAAAAATAAAACTTTGAATTGCATCGGACCAAAAACAATCTACTCAAGAAACAACATGGGTTCGTGGGCAACAATTGAAAGGGAACATATCAAGACCCAAGAATTACAACGTCCGAATCTAAACCACATTGAACCCAAGAATCACAATATAATGATACCCATATAATAATTGCTAACATACATCATTCAATTGAAAAAAAAAATTGAAATTTTTAGAACCTTTTCAAAATTATGAATTCAAGAATTTCAAATTTGAAATTCTTACTCAATACTCAATGAAATTATATAAATTATATATGATGAGAAAGATCTCGACATGTAGAACAAAAGCGCTAAAATTTCAGAATCGATTGATCTATGCAGAAGGTTTTCATCCACTAATTATGCTCCAAAAAATCCAAAACAATTATATGTCGAAGTTAAGACCTATATGAACATTTTTCATGAAGGAATCGACCTCCAGATCTCAACACATAAATTGGAAAAAAAAATCGACAAAAGAAATAGGCGAACAACATGCATATCAGAACTAAACAGAACAGTATTACAGATTACTAAACTGATTTTGGATGACGATTTTGGATAGCAACCAACACTGGATCGGGGCGTTCTATGGCTCGTTGGAAAGCTCTTCAAGTCAACTTCGAATATTGTGAAGACATCAAACACTCAAAATCTTGTTTACTAGCTCGTTTCCAAACATATGCATAGAGAGGTTCATCATAGATCCGAAATTGCAAAACAATGATCATCCAAGAAATCAAACATATCATCATCATAACTTATCTCTTCCATTCTAATGTATTATTTTTATCTATTTAATAAGTACTTTGATTTGATATTGACTAAAGTCACATAAGAAATTGTAAATCACAAATTGACGGAAGCTCAAAACCAAAACGAACAAACACGGTAAACACCATAATCGGATTTGTTAAAAAAAATTTTGGGTTTTACAATCATATATGACCTGCTCTGATACCACATGTAGAAATTTTCTACATAAACAACTAATTAATCAAAAATAATTAGATCCATATATGATTGTAAAACACCAAAATCTATACGCACAGCGGAATTAAAACGTACATGTTTGAGCCATAACTTCACTCAAAGAAAAATAGATTAGACTGATGGTAATCAGCGATCTATCGGAATGCCAGATCTTCCTCTCTATGACATATTTCAGTATAACAGCTTTTAATGGGATTCAGCGACTGATAAATATAACATATTATTTTATAGGCTAAAAAGGGGACCTAGCAAACCATAATCAATAGTGTGTCAATTGGGCCCCTCCTATTACGGGATTCAGTTAAACACAATTGCCTACACTTTACTGTTCAACGAGGCCCGTCATTAATAGATGCTAAAACCCAATTCAATAAGATCACTTGAGTGTTTAAAATATATTAGAATATCCATTAATCCGATTATTTAAAATAGAAAATTGATTAATTAATATAAGCCTATTATAGGAAATTTCCAACAACTCGATCAAACCAAAAGACACCAGATCGCGAGCGAAGAGGCTAGTGAGCGCAACACACGGGAACTTGCACAGGCGATCCCACCGATCACCACAAGGCAGCGTAGCCGATACATCCATCGGCCAGCATCGACACATGTTCACTACACCAGTACCAAGGAGGACAAGTTCATGGAAGCTTATCCATACTCGCGGTCAATGACGAGTTTAATTTTGCACGTTATCCAAGCGTGCCTGTTGACTATTGGACCAAGGATTTGCTGGTGATCTCCCTCCCATCACCGCAAGTCGTCCTCGAGCACCAATGTGAACTCTCGTCCTCATGAGCCCACCACACCATTGAGCACCGCTGTGAAGCATCGTCGATTCCAAGCCGAAATCCGTGCCGATCCACCATTCATGAGTTGCCAAATTTGGAAGCGATTAGGTAAAAAAATCTTGTATAATTTTATTTTCGAATATCTTGTTTCCTTATTTGAAATATCGTCGATACATGTGATGAAATTCACAATATATTATCATGTTCACAATATCGAGTAATATTTTAAATTAGTAAATTTTCCTTATTTCATAACATGCATATGATTATCAGCTCAATTTCATGCCCGAAATATGACTCGCAATCGCACGAAAAAATCATGGATCCGATTTTATACCCGAGATATGATTCGCGATTTTTTGAAAAATTTACCAATCCCATCTCAAGCTTAAGATACGATTCATCAACTTATTTCCTTATTAAATGGACATGGATGGTATCTTACGTGATTTGGTGCCGTGCTCAATGTGGATGTGATTTATTTCTATATTTGCTTGATTTGAATGTTTTTCTTTCTAAAAAGTTTCAAAAAAAAAAGATTAAACAATAAACTAGAGTAAATTATTTTTAGATAATATTGCATATTTAGGATAATTTTTTATTTCGAATTTCTTTTACATAAAAATCAAAAAATATTGCTCTAGATTAAATTTAATTCCATTTCCTTAATTAAAATTTCATGTTTAAATATAGGTTATTTTTAATTTCGAATTTTGATTAAAGAAGAAAAGAAAACATAAAAAATGTCATTGTCATGTAGAAATAGGTCATCTTTAGCACATCTTTTTAGTTAGACATTTTTGTATGTCATCGCATGCATTACACGTAGTTTTAAGCCTCATTAAATAAGTGAAAACCTTAAAAAATATTTCAATGATTCTGTGTTAATTAGAAATTATATCTAGGATGATCGAAGTGATTTTTAAGCCAATATTACAGATGTTTTCGTTGCTTTGAAGTAAGTATCTCCTCCATGTGCTCACAAGTTATTTATTGCTTTACTTTATTGGGTGTTAGATAATGGTTGCACACTCGTATGATCACATCGCATGTTCAAGAGTAATTAAAACCAATTCAAATTTCTTGTAAATCATTTTTTTCATATAAGAGAAAAAATGTACCGAAAGAGGGGGTTAGGACATTAGGAGTGCCATAACTTTCGTACGGCACTTACTTTGGTGCCAAAACTTTTTTTTCGCTCACTTGAGTGCCACATCAGAGTGAAATCGTTTAGTTAAGTGCCACTTCCGGCCAAAAATCGTTCAGTTAAGTGCCACTTCCAGCCAAAATGCATACGTGAAATTTTTTAATGATTTTTCTTTTTTTTTTTTAATAAATTTCGACGTCGAGTGGACTTTTCGGGGAAAACGACGCCGTTTTTACTCTTTTTAAAAAATTTTCAATTTTGCTTTTTTTTTTGCTTTTTTCGTTTTTTTTTTAGGGCCGGCGAGGGCCACTAGTGACCCTCGCCGGCCCTAAAAAAAAAAAAAAAAAAAAAAAAAAAAAATCAAAAAAATCAAAAAAATTAATAAATATATTAAAATATATTAAAATATTGTTCACCGGCCCCACATCAGCTTTTCGGGCGGCCAAGTCGCTTTTCGGCGGCCACGTCGGCTTTTCCGGCAGCCACGTCGAATTGGCACTCAAAGTGAACGTTTTTAAAACTTGTGGCACTTAAGTGAGCGAAAAAAAAGTTTTGGCACCAAAGTGAGCGCCGTACGAAAGTTATGGCACTCCTAGTGTACTTATGCCACCGAAAGAGGTTAAAGAAATCTAACGTAATCAAATCATCAACCCATAGTCTCTGGTTCGTAAGAGTAAAGAATAACTTTACTTGGGTTTCTATTCAATCCATCAAAAATATATTAGTAACGACTCATAATTGAAAATCATTTGCATGCTAAAAATTTGAATTCTAGGTCGCGAATTGGTATGGGCTTGGGAGAGCCTAAGCTAATTTTAGATTTAGTAATCCATTAGCCAAACCCTAGGTTGTGCACCCGAGGTAAAGTCGCGACACAAATTATTTGGGGATCCGAGGTGAGGTCATGACACAGATTACGACATGGATTATTTGGGGACCCCCTACCTAACTTGTTATGGACCTCAATTTTGCATATTTTGGGAGGTTAGGTAAAGCTACCCCCATCCCCGTGCTTCCCCATCCACGTGCTTCGCATGCTTTTATCTCTATATAACAGGGAACCTGAAGGTTTCCAGCCACTCTCACAGTCTACAAACAAAGCACTTGTTTCCCTCTAAACTTTGCTTGTTCACTCAAGTCCCGCACAGAAAGAGACTGTGATGGCAACTTTGGCAGCCAATGGCAGGGACCAGTCAATGGTAAAAGCATCGGCGGCAATCCTAGCCATCGGCACGGCTAGTCCGCCAAACTGCATTCGCCAAGACGATTATCCCGATTTTCTCTTTCGCGTCACAAACTCCGACCACTTGACTCATGTCAAAAAGAAGTTTGCACGCATTTGTAATGACATCTTTCGTGTTGCCAAATTGCTCTAAATTCTTTTCTTTCTTTTGTTGGGTTTGTGCTATTCATTGGTAGACAAATCTTTTATTTCATGACTATGATTTCAATGAAAAAGCTTTATGACCTATATACATGAATATTTTGCATTGCCCTACGGTTAGTGATACCAATAAAATTTGTTCCTGCTTTTTGTCAAGAACCCTTACATTGTGGTAGCCTGGTAGTTATGCTGAGATCAAGTTTTTTACCAAATTTTGCAAAATCTCACATGCCATTAGGTGATCAAGTTCTCTTACAAAATTGTTTGAGGAAAAAATTTAACAACCGAAGGAAGTGCAAGAATAGTATGAATATTTTGTGCTTATTGAAAACGACAATTAGGGCTTGTTTTGGTAACGATTCTACTCTCGGCAATAATTTTTGAACAGAAATGATTTTTTTTATTCTGCTCCAAGTACAATTTCTGAGTATTTAAGGTGTTCGATAAACTATTTAAAATTTTTATTCCTGGAATAGAAATGCATTTAGTAAGAATTTTCAATTTTTTTGATTCTTTTAAAACTTTTTGTTATAATTTTATTATATTTCTCTTTTTTCTTTTTCTTTTTCTTTTTCTTTTTCTTTTTCTCTTTTCTTTCCTTCTTCCTCTTTGGCGATCGTTGCCACTAGCGGTGGCCGGCGAGCGGCTGAGCAAGGTTTGGCGAGCTCATTGGACCCTCGCCAGGCTAGAGCGAGATCCAACAAGCTTGTCGGAGGCTCGCCTAGCCACCGGTGAGGCTCGGCCTCGCAAATTTGGGCGAGGCCGAGCCTCGCCGACGCGACGCAAGGCCAAGCCTTGTCGGTGGCTGGGCGAGGCTCGCCTCCCGGATTTGGGCAAGGCGAGCTCGCCTAGCCACTGGCGAGGTTCAACCTCACTAGCCGGTGCAAGGCTCGGCCTCACCAACCAACGCGAGGTTCGGCCTTGCCAAGCCAAGGCGAGGCCGACCTCACGTCCCCTAGGCAAGGCCGACCTCACGTCCCCCGACCTCACGTCGCCGAGGCGAGGCCGACCTCACGTCCCCTAGGCGAGGCCGACCTCGCGTCCTCTAGGCGAGGTCGAGCCTCGCTGGGCTAGGTGAACCTCGCCGGACTTCGCCCTAGCCTGACGAGGCTCTGGCGAGCTCACCGAACCTCACTCAGCAGCTCGGCAACGACGGCCTAGGGGCGGCGATGGGACGGCGATAGGGTGGCAGTGCGTTGGGAGGAGGAAGAAGAAGAAGAAAGGGAAGGGAAAAAAGAGAACAAAGCAAAATTGATTCTCAAAATTGTTCCCGAAAGCGAGAAGCAACTTCTTTTTTTTATTCTCGATTCTACTCAAAATCTATTCTTGGGAACTAATTTGTTCCCAGAGACAAAAAATTTACCAAACAAATTTTTGTTCAAAATCTGTCCTTGGGAACAAAATAACACATTTTAATTGTTCTCGAGAGTGATACCCAACAAGCCTTGGTGTCCCTTTCCATGTGACTTCAACTTCTAAAATTAACCTTTCCCATTCCTCAACTTTTGTCAATTTCATTATGGAGTCGTTGCCTTCTACTGTCGTCGTTCCCTCCGGACCGAGACCAGATGTAGACGAGATACCTCCACATCAAGAAATAACCCCTCTAGAGGACCTCCGTTGTCAACGCCATCGATGGTATTGGCAGAGGGGAGTTCGAAGCCAGTGGCGGTGGCCGATTGCATATTCAAGTGTGCGCGGTGCGAAGAGAAGAAAGAGAGAATATGGGCGTTTGTGATTTATTTCCTTGTGATTAAAGACCAAATAAAACATCCACACAGCTCGCTTAAGAAACGTGTCTCTAATCGTTTTTTTTTAATTGATTGTGCTTGTTAGAAAAACTATGACAAATCATGTTGGCATAGTATTCTTATAATGTCTAACAGTCTCGTTCATGTGTCGATCGATCTTTTTTGAAGTTTAAGCTGTTAGGAAATATATGAATTCTATCTTATATCTCCACGAGGCTGATTATTCATTACTGATGACTGAAATTGATTTAGCTTTCTGACGATGATTCTTTGAAGGTGAGAAATCTGCGATAAAGAAGCGATATTTTCACTTGAACGAAGAAATTCTCAAGCAAAACCCAGCTTTATGCTCTTACGGTGCCGCATCATTAAACCCACGTCAAGATTTGACTATCGACATGATCCCGAAGCTCGGCATGGAAGCTGCAACGAAGGCTATCGAAGAGTGGGGCCAACCGAAATCGACGATCACGCACCTCATCTTCTGTTCCCTTTCCGGGGTGGACATGCCCGGTGCGGACCTACGACTCCTCAAAATCCTCGGTCTCCGACCTTCAGTCAACCGGGTCATGCTCTACAACCTAGGCTGCTATGCTGGAGGAACTGTCCTCCGAATTGCCAAGGACATCGCAGAGAATAACCCCGGTGCTCGGGTGCTCGTGGTTTGTTCCGAGTCGACCATCATCTCCTTCCGAGCACCCTCCGAGGATGATCCGGTGTACTTAATTAGCAATGCGCTCTTTGGTGACGGCGCAGCAGCAATGATCATTGGCACTGCTCCGCCCCATGCGACCACTGAACGGCCAATCTTCCAAATCATCTCCGCCTCACAGTCAGTGGTGCCAGACTCCGACAGGGCGATTGAAGGCCATCATCGCGAGGTCGGCCTCACCATGCTTATATCGGAGAAGGTGCCGGAATTGATTGCCGCCAACCTGGATAGGGCTGAGCATGGTTCCCGGGTAGAACCGGGAACCGGAGAACCAAACCGGAGGGTCCGGTTCGGTTCCCGGTTCTAAAGAGTCCCGGTTCCGGTTCCGGTTCCATTTTTTCGGAACCGGCGATTCCCGGTTCGGTTCTCGGTTCCTTTAGGAATTGGAACCGGAACCGGAACCGGAACCGGAGCTGGACCGGAACCGGTTCCCTAAACTCAAAAACTAAAGCACTGTCTGTTCTTTCTTTCTCCCCCTCCATCCCTGACCCCGACTCCCGTCCCCAACCATTTTCCCCTCTGTCATCTCGGCGACTTGCCCCCGACCGGCGACAGCTAGGATTCTCTCCCTGCTCGCTGTGAATCGTGCTCGGAATCTTCTTCCCCTGGTTAGTCTTCTTCTCTCACTTGCTCCATACGTGATTTATGGACACGCATTCGGAAACGACAAACCCTAATCGTGGGCCACGATTGCCGAGCATCAATCCCTCTCTCTCCTTGACGATTTGGATGCGTACGTTTGTTTTGCTTTTCCATTTGCCCGCGCGAATTTGATGAATCAACGACAAGATTGTGAATGCCCTGCACCGACATCACTCCTCGCCACCGTCCGCCCTTTGTGGCCGAGCTGCAGAGTGGAGATCATTGACGAGAACGAGTGGGCGAGGAGAGAACGCTTCCTCATGAGCTTGTTCTCTTTTTGCGTTAGCCATCGAAAGAGGTGGCATCTCCAAAACCAAGTCAGAAGATAATGATGCATTGTTGCTTACCTCTGTTAGAAGATAAGGCTCTTCTAGATTTGTACGAATCTTGCCCTTCTTTCGGCTCATCGAAAGTGCCATTTGAGAAGGTGAATAAGCATGTGGAACAGCCAAAGTAACTGCCCTCTTCAAAGCAGCCTTGTACAGTTGTATTCCTCTGTGTGTTCTTTGACTATTGTTTCCTGTAGCTCCATCCGCTGCTTTGCTATCCAGCAGTCTTTTTTCCCTTTTTAATGCCGTGCAAGTACCGATGAGCTGATATTCTGCAGTAGAAGGAGCGTTGCGTTCGAAGAAGAAGAGAGAGACGGAGAGAGAGAGAGGGTGGGAGGGAGAGTGAGGAGAAGGAGACTGAAAATATCGGGGTTTTCACGGGTTTTCCCCTTCCCTTCGGCGTGGTTGAGTTAACTTAGTTCCTTTCTTCAATAGCCGCTTTGTCATAAGGAATCTTTTGCTGATGGAAACCTGATGCTTCCCCTTTTTCCTTAATCCGATCTTGTCATCTCATTGTCATCCCATTCTGCAGGTTCCACTTGCTGAGTTGGAGCATTTACTTAAATCTCATCAGCAAATTGCGGAAGCCGCGGTGATACCGTACGCTCCAGTGCTTGTGTTATGACCTTCATAGATGCACTGAGTGTTTTTTCCCTTCTCTTTTGGTCCAACATAGATGCGTTAGGTTTGCATGAGCCAAAGTTTTTCCATCTTATTTTATTCACCATTCATTGATCTTTAGATTACTTGGAGGACATGCAAAGTATTAGTGAGTACGTGTTTAAAAGGTTGAGAGTTATCCCATTGTGTGAAATGATGATTGACAGATGTCCTATTGTGATTGCATTTACTTTTGAGGCACATCTTTATCTGCTTAAAATGTACTCGTTGAACTTTGGTGTGTTCTGAGATCCATGAATGTGCTTTCTTTTTGGCTAAGTGCATTGCGTAAGTAACCAACGAGACTAATCCAAGTGTATTGCTTGGAATCAGGTATCCGATGAAGAGGCGGGCGGAGTTCCAATGGCTTTTGTGGTGAGGAAGCTGGTGCATATATTACGAATCTGAAATCATGAATTTCATTGCTGAACAGGTATGGTCCTCCTGGATTCATCTGTTTTGGAAGACTCTTCAGTTTTTAGATTCCCTGGGGGGTAGAGGAGTTGATGTCCTGATACGCTAAATGCAAATGTCGAGGCATCTATTGATTGGCTGCGAGAACAACTAGGACTCTTTTTCTCGATATCATAGGGGACACTATTTGATTCCCAATCACTAACTTGCCGGGCACCTGGCAATCTTAATAGCCTGCGGGGTGATCGGTTGAGTACCCCAATGAGTTTTATTATCACCTAAAAAAGCATCTGGTCCAACTCTAGTTCTATTCCATGCTGCTAATGTTTTTCTTTTCTCCCCTTTAACCTGTCACGTAACTCTTTGGCGAGCAGTCTATGCTACTAGGTCTATCCAACAAAATAGGCATGTTCTGGTGTACGATACCTTTGTTTCACTTGCTAAAGCTTACTTAGATAACATAGCTCAATCAGATGACTTGTTCCTTTTGAATAGCAAATGTGAATTTGCAGTGTGTTTAGCCCGGTCCGAACCCATAGACAACCCAACTCTTTTCTCTGATTATGTTAAACTGATTGCAGGTCGCTCCTTACAAGAAGATGAGGTGTGTTGGAAGGGATGATCACGGTTCCCGGTTCTAGGGAGGGAGGTTCCGGTTCCCGGTTCCTCTTTTTTCGGAATCGGAACCGGAAACCGGTTCCATTTAAATGAAAAAAAAAAGAAAAAGAACCTGTTGGACCCTGGAACCGACCCTAGAACCTGTGAGAGGGTAGGTTCTAGGTTCCAGATTTCGACGGGTAGGTTCCAGGTTCCAAAAAATGAGGAACCTGTACCCGAGGGTAGGTTCCAGGTTCCATGCGGAACCTGTAAGGAATCTGGAACCGCTCACCCCTAAACCTGGAGGAGATTTTGGCGGAGGCTTTCAACTCGATTGATGTCACGGATTGGAACTCCATTTTCTGGGCACCACATCCCGGAGGTAGGAGGATTCTTGACTCCATAGAAGCAAAATTTGAATTGGGAAAAGAGAGACTAGGAGTCACAAGGCACATTTTGCAAGAGTATGGGAACATGCTCAGCGCGTGTCATCTTTACTCTGGATGAGATTAGGAAAAGGTCGATCAAGGAAGGGAAGGCCACGACGGGGGAGGGAATGGAGCTGGGGGTGCTGTTAGGGTTCGGGCCCGGTCTCACCGTCGAGACCGTCGTCTTACGGAGTATGCCTATCGTTGATGGGTGAAATCAAGAGGAGCATACGCCTGCAAGAGCAATTGTGTGCTCTTAATCTCGACTTAAAATGCCGCTATAATAATGATGATGATAATAATAACCGTGTGGTGGATGTTGTGGATGTACCCGACCGAGTACATTCCTCATCCGGAGGCATGGTAGTGTGTACTACTCTCTCTTATTAGTATCCGCAAGCATTATCAATGCAACGTTGGATCTGTGTGTAACTATATTATCAGCACCATGTATTGAGCGAAGTAAGAATAAAAATTGACTTCTTCAATCTAAGGAATGCATTTGCTTTTTGCAGGACAAAATTCAACTGATATAATTAAATGCATCAATTGAATGGCAAAGCAACTGTTCTCTAGTCATACGATAATTGTAGCTATTTAGAGTTTAAAGAATCTATTGTGGCTTTTTTAATGCCACAAACTTATAGGGCTCAACTTTAGACAAGCGATTGAAACTAGACCTGTCAAACAGGTGGGTTGGTTCAGGTTTGAATCAGGTCATAAATGGTTTAACAAAATTGACCTATTAACCCGTTTATGACCAATTTATTTGTGACGTCCTGGATTTCGACCCACTTCAGCACATGTGAAATGATTATTTCATCAATGCGCTGTTGGTTACGTTTACTCGGAGCTGGCCCCTCACGAGTTAACTGACTGTTCGGAAAGGCGATTAAGGACGGATGCGCGTACGACTAGTGAATTCAATCAGGGACTGGCCACTCGGCTATAAGGATCAAGTAGGAATAATACCACGTTGTTGCAGGTCAATTAGCGAACAGAAATATCGATTCAGCGGAGTACGTGGTTGGATCGCGGGTGATTCCACACGACTTCGATATTAACGACGAATGATGTTAAACCGAATTCCTGTTGGCCCTGTATTCAGGGTGAGCAATCGATCCTTCACGATTACATGACAACCGAGGATCGTCCTAATGTGAATATACACGATCGTGGATTGAAAAGCTATCAACCACGAGTCAAACGCATGGAACCCCCTAAATGCTACCCGAAAGTCAGGTCGTGCCAAAGTCGCGATTGGTTGAGGTTAATCATGAAATTCAGTCCGATTTCGGGTACCGAACTTTTAAGGACGTCGGGACAAAAATATTGGACAACGCTCATTAATTACCAAATTTTTCGGTAAGTCCGAAAATAACCCAAGCTGGATTAACGGGACCGAGATTATGACCAGATTTTGGGAACCGCGCTTCAGGGGTAAAAAGACCAAGTACCCCCTTCTAGAAGCCTTTTTAATTTTTGGGGTTTTTCCCCCTTTTTCCCTCTCTCTCCTGCGCGCACTCTCTCTCTCCCTTTTTCTCTCTCCTTCTGCGCCCTCTGCCGCACGTCCCCTCCTCTCTTTCTCTCTGCCCCACCTGCCCCTCTGCATGCCCTTTCTTTTCTCCCTTTTCTTGTTTGACTTTTCTTTCTCTCTCTCTCTCTCCTCCCCTTCCCCCCATGCACGATCGACGCCCCTCTCCCCTGCAACTCCTCTTCTTCTTCTTCTTCTTCTTCCCTGCTGGCCGACGCCGGCTTGCTGCCGCTGCCGCCATCACTGACCGCCACCGCAGCTCCACCACCGCCCTTGCTCTTCACCCAGTCGCCGGCGAGTCGCCGTCCGGTGGCCTTGAGCCGAACCGGCCCCGCGAGCCAGCCTTTCCTCCTCTCCTCCTCCGTCTTCTCCCTCCGTCGAGTGAGCTGCCGCCCAGCTCCGGTTTGCTTGCCGCCGCCCAGCGCCGCCTCGGAGCTCGCCCTAGCCGCCCGACCCGGCCGCCTCCGCCCTGCACGGCTGAACGCCGCCCTGCTGCCTTCTATCGCCGCCCTCTCTCTCTCACTCTCGGATCTGGTCCAGCCCTCGCCGGAGTCGCTCGCCTGGACGCCGGAACGACGGACCGCACCTCGCTGTCGCTCAGTCACCGCCGTCCCTCGCCCGACCACCCCAGCTCGGCCGCCGTCGCCTCCGCTGGTCTCTCTCTCTTTCCGTTCGGGTTGGAGCCGGAACGGCCACCCTCGCCGTTCGGCCGCCCTTCGCCGTCGTCCGGCCACCCGAGACCGCCGCGGGGAGCCGTCCCAGCTGCTGTCGCCGTCGCCGTGCTCCCTCTCTCTCTCTCGGCCCTCTGGCCGTGACTTGGACACGCGGCCAGCAGCTTCGCCGCTGCCCGCCGCCGCTGGTCACCGCCGTAGGCCGCCGGAGGATCGTTCCCGAGCCTCCTCCGCCACACCGGAGCCACCTCAGCCGCCGGTTCCTCTGTTTCGCAGCTCCTCGCCGCGTGGACAGCCTCCCTCGGCCGCCGAGATCCGGTCCCGGGCCGCCTCGTCCCGACGCGCCGGGAGTTCCCGTGCGTTCGCCTCGTCGTCGCCGTCGCGCCCGTATCGTCGGTTTCGTCACCGGGTGAGTTTAAGTTCTAAACCCTCGATTAGTTCGTTAAACTCGTTTAGGGGAGATTAGATTAGGGTTAATTTTAGTTAGGATGCGGATTAGAGTTAATCGCGATTATTTGTTGTTTACGTGGTTAATCGTGGTTAAGGATAATTATCGGCGATTAGTTGGAATAATTAAGGATTAGTGGAATAATTCGTATTAGTATTATTGTTATTAAAAAGAAATAATTTCTTTTTAATTATTATTTACTAAATTCCGAAAATAAATATTATTTATTAAATTCCGAAAATAGTTATTATTTGTTAAATTCCGAAATCACTATATTATTTATTAAATCCAGAAATTATTATTGTTTGTTGAAATTCGGAAGTATTAGTATTTGTGGAAATTCGGAATTATTAGTTTTTGTGGAAATTCGGAATTATATATTATTTGTGGAAATTCGGGATTAATATTATTTGTGGAAATTCGGAATTATTATTATTATTTTAATAATAATTGAATATAGTTTAATTATGAATAATGCGGTTTATTTATAATTAAATTGTGGGGATTATTTGACGTGTCGTTTATTATGAAAGCATGTTGGATTGTTAATTGGATTAATTGCATGATTGTTGGAAATTATAGTATGCTTGACTGTTCCAATTATTTATGCCTTAACGTATGCGTATTGATTGCATGGGTTATAAAAAGGCAAAACCCCGAGGTGTCGGGCATATATCTATCAAGCTTTGCGAGAAACGTGTGAATGGTATATTCTTGGATGAGGCATGAAAATGAGACGGGTTTGGAAATAAAATGCGGCCACGTATCATTCTTTCCTGCATATCATATTTGAGAAATGTGGATGATTTATATTGTGAGCATGTACCACGTTTGCATCGGCTAATTTGCAAGATTAAAATGAATCATGGTGGCATGCTTGTGTGGTCAGTTAAGTGAAGCCGTCACCCCGGCCGGAGATCGGGGGACGAAGTCCGATTTGTCGGAAACCCGGCGAGGGCACGGAAGGGCACGGTTGCGTCTCTGTAGAGAAAGGGCGTCGTAGCGTCGTGGCACCTCCATTGTTGGCCGGATGCGGGTCGCGGTAGAGGCCTGACCTATGCTCCTTCGGGAATGCCGTATGGGGGAGTGAAGGCCCATTACGTCGCCGTGCCTCATGGGGGAGGACGATGCCTGGTTTATAACCAGTAGACCGCCAACCAGAGGGTTGTGCCGTAGCCCAGGGGGCCGTAATAATTGAAATACGCATTAGTGCAAGAGTGCATGAGAGACTTGACATTGTGTTCTGATTATATTTGTGCTTGTTGCACTGTTTATGATATGCTTGAGTTGGTACCGTGCAGGGTGTGGCAATGGCCAGGTGAGATCGCTTGCGATACGACTCGAGTGTGATTGATTAATGTAATGCTGAGAGTGCAAGAGGCATTAATAGTGAATTGCCTGTGTATTTACCGTGCAGGATATGGCATGACCAGGTAAGGTCGCTTGCGAGTCGATTGCTTGTCGATGTGCTCACGACCATATTGATAGTATTAAGTTATTGCCTAAGACATATGGTTGTTCTGCTATAGACCTGCTTGAGGTATTAAACTGTGCCATAGGTACCCCGAGGCAAGTTGGTGTCCTAGCCGGGGATTAGGGCAAGAACTCGCTGAGATTTAATTCTCACTGGTTATTGAATAACCATTTTCAGGTTCGTTGGAGGCAGATTTGACTGGTGGTGCGTTTTGGAAGAAGTAGATTAACCCTGGCCTATTTGTTCGGTTGGCTCTGTAGGAAGTAGCCCGTGGTAAGGGCTTGTATGTGTAGACTTCCTAAGGTTAATCAGAAGATGAATAAACTAATATCATTGATTGTGTTCCTATTTGTTTTTCCTGGCTATCCCAATTCGTTAAATTGTACGGGGATTAATTATCGCTTCCGCATGTGCTTAATTGAAAGATAAAAAGAATGGTCGGCGATGCGTCCTGGGACGTCGCATTCAAATGACAGTAAGTGGAAGATGGGGATCGTCGCGTGCTCGAGGGTCGGGGCGTGACATTATTAGTAGTGCAAATTTATTAACCCATACATAACCCAACTCATATTGCTAAAACACATACATATTTAACCAAATCTAAAAAACTTGTTTCTTATGATTCTTTTTAAAAAATTATATTGTTAAAACACATCCATACAATTACAAAATTAATGGATAATTTTTATAATTTTTTTGAAATTGAGTCTTCATTTATTTTACGAAAAATGTGGTATTTATGAAAATGATAATATTCTCTTATGTTTGGTTGAAACTTAAAAATGAATTAAAAAAAATTCCAATTGGTATAGAAAATCTGATTTAATTTTTTTTGCACTTCTTTTAAGCATTTTTCTTTTTCTTTTTCTTTTTCTTTTTTTCTTTTTTTTCCTTTTCCTCCTTCTTCACCCAATCACCAACCACAATGGTCGTGGCCAGGCGAGCTCCAACCTTGCCTCGCCACTGGCCGACGAGGCTTGAGCTCACCTTATTCCGACGAGTCGAGCCTCACTAGTCTTGGAGAAGGCTCCACCTCACCAGATCCAATGAGGTCAAGCTCACCTTGATGCTGGTGAGCCTCACCAAATCGACAAGGCTTGAGCCTAGGCGTCAC
Organism: Corymbia calophylla; assembly: GCA_014182845.1. Taxonomy (NCBI): domain Eukaryota; kingdom Viridiplantae; phylum Streptophyta; class Magnoliopsida; order Myrtales; family Myrtaceae; genus Corymbia; species Corymbia calophylla. The sequence goes on along the minus strand of CM024695.1, from coordinate 13,797,807 downwards.
CCGAGTTCAGCGAGCTCAAGTCTCACCAAATCAAAGAGGCTCGAGTCTCGCCAACACCGAGGCCGGCGAGCTCGGCTCACTAGATCTGGTGAGCTCAACCCTCACCAATGTGATTGGGCAAGGGCCGCAAAGCCCTCGCCCGTTCACGGCCCTTGCTTGTAACCGGCAATAGCCGCAAAGCCCTCGCCCATTAGTGGCCCTTGCTTGCAACCAATAAGGGCCCCTCAGTCCTCACTTGACATCCACAAGGGTTGGCTGCGGACTTCATATGGGGATGCTAGGAAAAAAATAAAATAAAATAAATCAAAAATTATTTAAAATCAAAAAATTTAAAATTATAAAATTTAAAATAATAAAAATTATAAAAACTATTCAAGAGGATGAAATCATTAACGGGTCAACTCAACAAATAACCTTTATAAGTTAATTGGGTGGTAAATGGGTTTTAAGACAAATCCATTTACAACCCATGTATTATTAGACTTCCGTACAACCAAAACATGTTAATAATCTATTTATTAAAACTTAACTAACTCATATATGACTCATTTCATTATAAATCAACCTATTTTGATGCCTCTAGTTGAAACTACTTAGTTTAGGGATACTAGAGTGGCAAAGAGCCCTATTGACAAATTCAGATAGGGTTTCAAATATAGCTCAATATCCTCTAATTAAATCTAGAGGACGACCCAAATAATCTCACTCAAATAGGGAGACCTGAACTTCAATTCCACATGCTTGAGATTTATCAAGCAAAGGAAATCAATGAAAACCATTTCCTAATATTTCCTAATAGGCTAGGTCTATATACCAAAGGCCACTACTAGAGCTTAGTATTTTCACTAGTTCATATCGTCAAAGAAGTTAGAAAGGGTTGATGATGAATTTTCAAACTTTTTTTTCCATATGCCTTTAAACCAAAGCAACATTTCTATTGGAAGAATAGTTTCGTGATAGAATTAGAGCAAAGTGGAACTCAACGAAATTCATCTCATGACTGAAGAATCGAAGTTTTTGGAATCGGCGGATACCCTGTTTTGCTTCCCAATGTTGGGAGGAGATAGTTAAGTTTGAGGGTCGCTAAAAAGCCTTGGAACAGATCGATTCTTGATTCCTATCTTACAATTTGTTGCGAAGTCTTAATTCTCACGATTTGTCTTGTCTTCTCCCTCCCAAATGCAGATGGGGGGGGTACACTGATGGAATTAGCCAATCTACACCCGGTCAAATACGGTCAAATACAAGTGACCATTTCGACCAAAAGAATAAATTACAAGGGACCACTGGGCTTGGATTAAATTATAGTCTATGCATGAGAATGCATGAACGAGTGTGTTAAAATATTAAAGATTAAGATATGGCTGTTTAGGATAAAGTAAAAGTAAAAGGAATTTTATTTTTTTTGCTTTTCCTCCAAGATTCAAAATTGTACTTGAATTTTTTATATTTAAAAAAAAAGTGTCCAACTTACGTATCAACACTTTTTTATTGTGAAAGTTTCAAGTTTTTTATTAAAAAAATTCAATATGCTTTTTGTCACAAATTTTACATTGAGGGTACATTTGTTTCGCAAATGATAAAGGAAAATATTTTCCAAAAAAGTATTTTTCATGAAAGTAGTTAATTTTCTTGGATTTAGCAATGTATGATCGAAAATGTCTTCTGATGTTTGGACCTCACTTAAAAATGATTTCGATTTTACCTGGAAATTTTTTTTTGAATTTTTTAATATTTTATTTAGTTCTTTTTCTTTTTCTTTTTCTTTTTATTTTCTTCTTTCCTTTTTCTTTTTCTTTTCTCCTTCTTCTCCAACACTCCTCTCCTTCCTTGAGTGCCATCCCCGTCTATTCCTCTGCTACTATTGGCCAGCAATAGCTTTAGGCAAGCTCTGCCTCATCGAGACCGGGCAAGCCATGAGCTCACCAGCCACGATGGAGTTAAAGCTCGCCGGCCTTGGTCAAGCTCGAGCTCGCTTGGATCTAGTAAGCCATGAGCTCCCTTGCCTCAACGAAGCTCAAGCTCACTTGGATCAGCTAAGTAATGAGCTCGTCCACTTCAGGCGAGTCGTGAGCTCACCGATCGCATCTTGGCTGGTCACCACTGACGGAGGAAGAAGGGGGAAGAAGGAGGAACAACAAGAAAGAAAAGAGAAAAGAAAAGAAAAAAGAAAGAAAAGAAATGATAATAAAATTTTTAAAAATAATTAAAATTTTCATTTTTTTAAATATATATTTTTATAAGGATAAAATTTTCATTAACAAAGACCCTAAGACTAGGAAAACCTTTTGGAAAACATTATTGGGTTCTTTTAAAGGGGAAATCGTTTTCCTGAATTTAAGCTTTGTTGGGAAAATATTTTTCATTGATTAGAAAAACATTTTCCGTTGACTTATTTTCCTAAGTAAACCAAACGCTTGTAAATGAGAAAAACATTTTCCACAAAACAAATGCATTGTAAGTGAAAAACAAAATTATAAGTCTATCCAAACACCCCCAACATTCTCTTGATCTAATAATTCAAACTTTTAGAGTAGTTAGATAATAGTCTCATGCAACCTTACACTCACCTCCTAGATCCATCCCCTGTTACCATGCAAATGGTGGGGAATCCTCCATTTGTTTTGCAGAAAATAAATTATTTGGAAAACATTTTTTCTATGGTCGATCACTTGTATCACTTGAAATAATTAGGCAATAAAAAATATATTCATTGTTGACTACAATTTATGCCTAAACATCTTCAAGAATGATGAAAATAATTTTTGTTCATTCAATTATGTAAACAATACAAGTGATCAATTTTAGGAAAATATTTTCTATAAAAATTCATTTTTCATGAAACAAATGAAGCCTAAATATTCTCTAGATTATTCCAAAGACTAAACTCAAGAGGTAGGGCATTGCATCTCATCACCACGACTATTGCTCGCCTCTACTACTCTCAAGTCCAGCATTGGAACATGACTTAGGCAACATTTGAGGGAAAAGTACGCAAAAAGTCCTAAACATATTACATTGGTATTAATTCAATCCTAAAATTTTCAATTGAGCCAATTAAATCATAAACATTTTCACATTAATACCAATTTAGTCCATTCAGCCAAATATAGGCCGAAAATTACTAATGTGAATAACAGGTAGCTGACGTGGCACGCATCGTGCTGTTGTGACACTGACTTGGACATTTTTAATACTATATTAATATTTTTTGAATATTTTTAAAATAATTTTTTTCCTTTTTTTTTTTTTTTTTTTTTTTTTTTTCCTTCCCCACTCTCTTCCTCTTCTCTTTCCAATGACCATCGCTGGCATCGGCCACAATCGCGATCTTGTCGACTCTAGGCGAGGGTCAACTACGCCTAGACGGTGCCTAGCCAAGGGCGAGTGCCAGACAGCCATCCAAGCACGGCCAGGGGAGATCCCCCTCACCAAATCTGGGGAGGTTGAGCAAGGCTAACCCTCACCCAGGCCGAAGCGGCCTCGCCTAAGCGAGGGTTGGCCTCACTAGGCCTAGCTTGGGCGAAGGCAAGGCTCAGCGAGCCTCGCCTAGGCGAAGGCAAGGCTCAATGAGCCTCGCTTGGGCAATGGCAAGGCCCGACAAGCCTTGTCCTGGCCCAAGCAACGATTGGTCTCTCGCCAAGGAGGCCGACCGTCGCCAAGGCCAAGGCAAGGTTCGTCGGGCTAGGCGAGGCCTAGTGAAGCCAACCCTCACTCAAGCAAGCCACGACAAGGCTGCTCTAGCTTGGGCAAGGGTCAACGTCACCCAACCTCGCCAAATCTAGCAAGGGGGGTCCCTGGCTAGTGCGACCTCCCTAGCCATGGTTGTGGCCGATGGCCAGTGATGGTCATTGGAAAGAGAAGAGAAAGAAAAATGGGAAGGGGAAAAAAAGAAAAAGATTTATTTTAAAAATTCAAAAAAATTAAATATTATTAAAAATGTCAACGTCAGCACCAGAGGTGCCACATTGGCCAACTAGCATTTATGTCAGCAATTTCTAACATAAATTGGCCTGATGGACTAAATTGGTACTAATGTGAAAACGTTTAAGACTCAATTGGTCCAATTGAAAAGTTTAGAACTAAATTAATACCAATGAAATAAGTTTAGGATTTTTTTGGTACTTTTCCCCAACATTTAATCATGGAATGTCTAGACTAATCACTTGCAAGATATGACCTTATAAAAATTGTCTGGACTTTCTATTTCCCACTCGATCGATGTGCGGAACATGACCGTATAAACCACGAGCAATTGTCACGCTCCTTAGCTTAAGCCATGTTGATTTGAAAAGGGACAGAGGGTTGCTTGGTCGCGATCCTTGCTTCGACAGTTGCCCATGCTTTCCGAAACCTCTACTCAATTCATGAGCATTTCCTTCTTAAGATATCATTGTAGAAACTTGTCTAATTTCCCAGTCTGTTACTCATAAGTTTCAACCATCAAATTGGACCAAACGATCAAATTGGACCGAGTTTAATGCTCTTGCGCCATGCGGCCAAACGCGTTCTTAATGCATCGGCACCATGCAACATATATACCCACCCTAGCCAGCCCATCCGTTGTGAAAATTAAGGACCCATCTAATCTAAGTAGGAATTTAACTAATTGTTACCCACCTCTATTCATGCATCTATATATAACAGCAAGCCCTATTCGTCCCCGTGAATCTTTGTACTTGGAATTTCAGTGATGGAGGAGTCTCGTGTGGGCAAAGTTCCATCTGCAATTCTGGCCATTGGCCGGCCAACCCTTCAAACTGCATCAATCAGGAGGACTATCCTGACTTTCTGTTTCGCGTCACCAACACCCGGCATTTGACCAATGCGAAGCAGAAGTTCGTCCACATTTGTGAGCCCGCATTCTTGTTTTAGATCATCCAAAAATCAACTCTCTCTCGCACTTAAACTACTTTGGACTAGAGCAAGTCCTTAAAAGACTTAAGGAGGCAACAAGCAGGAGATCCACCCTAGAATGGGAGACCTCGCTTGCCCTCCATGTTTCCTCTTAGTTAGGGATCCTTCGGTGGTAAAGATAAACACAATGCCAATATTTCGGTACTAGCTATTGTCGTGTAAGCATGGTATAATAGCCATCCGTGCTTGAGATTAGTAGGGGAGGGGTAAAATGCCCTCTATTTGGCAAGCTACCTTTTGTCAAGTCAAGTCAAGTCAACCAACTGTCTATTTAAGTACCCCAAGTTGATTGTACTTAAAGTACAAGAGCGCATTGTTGTATTGTCCTTTTCAATTACATATATAGTAATTAATATTTAGAGAAGATAAGTGTCGAGCTTCTCGAGAGTAATTTCTTTGACCACACTATTCTTACGATCATGGTACCTTTCAAAATGGGTTATAATGATTAAGGATAATTGGTTTCAAAGTGGATAAGTTTTAGACCTAGAACTTAGAACCCAATATGTGATAATCGATTCTCAGTTTTTAAAATCTGGAACTTACCATGTTTGCTCTGGAACTGGATATGAAACCTACCATGTTTTTTGAGTTCAATTTCAAGCTCTACTCAAGAACCCTTATTTTTCCATTTTTTGATTTCATTTTTTACAGCAAAATAATAGGAGCAACAAATATGAAATATTGCAAAATATCACAATAAAGAAACAAAGGGTTTAAAATCGTTACTTACAATCACTTATTGCCCACTTGCCATTCATCACAATAAAGAAATAGCGGGTTTAAAATTGTAAATACTTTGGTCGCTTTGACACCGTTTTGATCTCGTTGTTCAGAAAATGACACTTTTACCTTTTTATTATTTGTAGGTTGAAGATCAACTAGACATAATCAAAGTGAACTATGCCTAACCACGATATGATAACCAAATTAATTAAGAGTAAAAACATCATGCTGCGTGGAAAGCATTTCATATGATTGACTAATAAGTCCATGTTATATCTTTAGTAAACAATCTTACCTGCAGCACTTCATACATGTACCATCTCTTTGTCTAGGTCAAACAAATCTAAATGACGACATGAACCTTCATCCCTGTCCAAGTATGGTACGAACAACCGACCAGAAAAAAAAAAGTATGGTCCGAACGCCATGTGCTATGTTGATGACAATTTGTGTCCCTCTCCATGTGCCTTCGACTCTTAAGAAGACCATTCACTCCACAAGCGCCCGGCCTTGGTATATAAACACCGGGCCGATAAAATGCATGATAATTTCACTAACTATTTAAAACGCGAGCCAAAATTCTGACGAGTGACTAAAATATGAACGTTTGCAGGCTGAAATTTTAATTTGTCGGAGCTAGAAGATCCAAGTATGATTCCTCATTTACCCTTTTATTTGATTTATACTCTCCCTTCCAATTTATGCATAATGATTCTAGAAGTTAGTCAACAAAGGGTTCAGATGCGCTAGGCTTTCCATCTCTCTAAACTCATCTCAAGCTCTAGCATGTTTTTCAACGATGCTGATGACAATGCCTTTTCCATTAGTAATGATTCCATCAAAAATTGATTTGGCTTTCTGATGATGCTTCTTTGAAGGTGAGAAATCTGCGATCAAGAAACGATATTTTCACTTGAACGAAGAAATTCTCGAGCAAAACCCAGCTTTGTGCTCTTACGGGGCCGCATCACTAAACCCACGTCAAGATTTGGCGATCGACATGATCCCGAAGCTCGCCATGGAAGCCGCCACCAAGGCTATCGAAGAATGGGGCCAACCGAAATCGACGATCACCCACCTCATCTTCTGTTCCCTTTCCGGGGTCGACATGCCCTGCGCGGACCTCCGACTCCTCCAAATGCTCGGCCTCCGACCTTCGGTCAACCGGGTCATGCTATACAACCTAGGCTGCTATGCCGGAGGAACCGTTCTCCGAATTGCCAAGGACATTGCCAAGATCAACCCCGGGGCTCGGGTGCTCGCGGTTTGCTCCGAGTCGACCATCGTCTCGTTTCGAGCTCCCTCAGAGGATGATCCAGTGTATTTAATAAGTAATGCACTCTTTAGTGACGGGGCGGCAGCTATGATCATCGGTACTGTTCCGCCGAATGCGACCATTGAACGGCCGATCTTCCAAATCATCTCTGCCTCACAGTCGGCAGTGCCAGACTCCAACTGGGCGATCGAAGGCCATCATCGGGAGGCCGGCCTCACCATGTGGATATCAGAGAAGGTGCCGGACTTGATCGCCACCAACCTGAAGGAGATTTTGGTCGAAGCTTTCAGCTCGACTAATGTCACGGATTGGGACTCCATTTTCTGGGCTCCTCATCCTGGAGGCAAGAAGATTCTTGACTACATAGAAGCGAGATTTGGATTGGGGAAAGAGAAGCTGAAAGCGGCGAGGCAGGTGCTGGAAGAGTTTGGGAACATGGTCAGGGCATCCTTTTTCTTCATGCTGGACGAGATTAGGAAGAGGTCCATCAAGGAAGGGAAGGCCACGACGGGGGAGGGGATGGAGCTGGGGGTGCTGTTAGGGTTCGGCCTCGGTCTCACCGTCGAGACGGTGGTTTTACGAAGCGTGCCCATCGTCGGTGGGTGAAACAGTGACAAGCATCCGCCCCTCGACTTAAGATGCCGCTACAAAAATAATGATAATTATGCTAATGATAATGATAATGATAATATTAATGTGGTGGATTTTGTTGATGTTCTCTGAGTGTACACTCATGCTATTAATGCTATCAATGTGACGTTCAATGAAGCTATATTAATAAATTGAGGAATTCAAGTGCTATAGTAGCAAAGAGTCCTATTATTGGATCGAGGAATTGAAATATATGTGTCAAGTATAGCTCAACATCATCTGTGATTAATTCTAGAGGTTAAATTCATGATTTCACTTATTAGAGTAATTAAATATTAAATCACATATTCATCCAACAGTTAAGCTTTTAAAACAATTGGTAATGGTCCCACAAAATCCCACATCACTCAAATAGAAAGACCCAAATCTTAAATTTCACTTGCTTGAGATTTAATCAATACATAATTTCCAGCATAAGTACAGCGGGAGTGCCATAACTTGGCACGGAGGGACACTTAAGTGCCAAAACTTACAAACAGTACATTTAAGTGCCAAAATCGGAGCAAAATAGATTACTTAAGTGCCAACGGCATGAAAATCCGGCCAAAACGCTGACGTGGCCTTTTTCCGGCGATCTGGGGTCGAAGCGACGTTGTTTTTGTTGCTGATGTGGCAAAGTAAACCCTAAACGGTGTCGTTTGGGTGTTGATGTGGCCACCACACCCAAAACGACGCCGTTTTGACTAATATTTATTTTTTAATAAATATTAATTTAAAAATATTTAAAAAGCAAAATTAAAAAAAAAGGTGGGGGGAGCAACTTGTCGCCGCCGCCCCATCGCCGGTGGGGCGGCGGCAACGGACGGCGAGAGCCGCCGGCGACCCTCGCCGACCGGCAGTGAGGGCCGGACAGCCCTCGCCAGACGCCGGGAGAGGGCGGCGACCCCCTCCCAGATCTGGGCGAGGGTCGGCCGCCCCGCCCGGCCCGGGCGAGGGTCGCCGCCCTCACGCCGGCGTCGGCGACCCTCGCCCAACGCCGTTGAGTTTCCGGCGGCGCTAGGCAAGGGCCACGGGCGGGGCGGGGGCGGGCGACCCTCGCCCGGATCCGGGAGAGGGTCCCGGCCGGGCGAGGGTCGGCGGCCCTCCTCACCCCGCGCCGGCGGCCTCGCCTAGTGCCACCGAGTTTCCAACGACACCGGGCGAGGCCGCCCGCACCGACGCCGAGGCGAGGGTTGGCGACCCTCGCCCGGGCGGGCAAGCGGCAGCCGACCCTCGCCCGGATCTAGGGAGAGGGTCGCCGCCCTCTCCCGGCCCTCGCCGTCGTCGCCGCCACCCCACCGGCGATGGGGCAACAGGCTACTCCCCCCACCTTTTTTTTTTTTTTTTTTTTTACTTTTTTAATATTATTTAATTAATATTTATTTTTAATAAATATTAGTCAAAACGGCGTCATTTTGGGTGCGGTGGCCACATCAGCACCCAAACGACGCCGTTTTGGGTGTACTTCGCCACTTTAGCAATAAAAATGACATTGTTTCGACCCCAGATTGTCGAAAAAAGGCCACGTCAGTGTTTTAACCGGATTTTCTCACCGTTGGCACTTAAGTGATCCCTTTTGCTCCGATTTTGGCACTTAAGTGTCCCTCCGTGCCAAGTTATGGCACTCCCGGGATCCGTACCTCCATAATTTCCTTTGTATAGAATACCCCATGTATAATACCGAAGACCATTACTAATGCTTCCATTGAAAGAATAGTTTCATGATAGAATTAGAGCCAAATGGGACCCTAAGATTAGTAATTTCATGACTGAGGAATCAAAGGTCTTGGATGATGTGTCGATAATAATTAGTAAAGATCTGGACTTAATCGATTCATGGAGCTTGTAGAGTGTCTCATAAATATTCAGATAGCTGGATATCCATGCCATATCCCTAGATTATTATAAGAAAAAGGCTGAAAGCTCATAACTGGTATGCGGTTTAATTGTCCCCCAATCTTCGTTTCAGTTATGGTGATTGGAAGTATACGTCCAATTTCGTAAAGCTTTAAAGATTCTCGAGTCAACCATAATAGCAATAGATGTAAAGTACTTGACAGGAGCAAGGTTGGTGAGAAAAAGTGAAAACCTTGAGGAGATTATTTTGTGAATTAAGGTAAAAAAGTGAGAAGATATATTGATCTATTGATGAATATGTAAACTGAAAATGAAACGGAATAAGGAGGTAAAAAAAAAAATTATGCTTCTTCAAAACCCGAATAAAAAGGTTAAAAGAAAAATAAACCATTTCTCGATTTGTGCGTGTAATTTTTGTGCATGGCTATGTTAATCTTTCCTATATCATTTTAATTTTATCGGATGTCTCAAAAAAGACGACTTTCTCGCTAGTGTACCATCGGGACTCCTTTCTCCTCAATCAAAAGGCCTAAACAAAGATTTCTTCATTTCCAAGCAAGGCCCACCCACACCAATCCGAAGTTACGGTGGTCAATGCCACCAAGCTTTTGTTCTCTTTCCTATTCTTTCTCTAGACTACATATTTAAATAATCAAGGACCTTCTTTTGATATTATATTATGTAAAATGTGAGTAATCTTGTTATTGGCGAAGTGATTATGTTTTCAATGAATTTTCAATCACTAGGTAATCTGGCATGCACGTGAACCTAGTGTTTTGTTTAATGTATTCGAAATTTTAGGGGTCAATGACACCCAATTATAGAATCAAAAATATAAATCGAGTCATGATTTATTACCAGAGGAAAAAAAGGAAATATAAAAGGCATCATCCATCGTTACATATTAAACGAACAGTTCATCGAAATAAGAAAATCTAATTAAACTCTTGGGAGATATACAGAAAATTGTTGACTAGTGTGCTTCTTTTTCTGTTTATTTTCTCCAGTCGGCCGTTACTTGAAATTGTATTGCTCCTACTAACAAATCTTTTATAATTTTATTTTGGGCCAGAAAATTATTGGAAGTTAAATGGTTTGAATTAACTTATCGAGATTGGGAAGTTTACAATCAGAGTTGTGAAGTTGTAGATAATTGATACCAATAGTGACAGAACTAGATAAATATGAAATATATATAGTTCAGCTTAATTAGCTTTTATCCAATTACTCAATATATTGAATAAACTTAAACTCTAAATATCATATATGTGGCTAATATTTCGGCAACACTTCTCGAAATTCCCTAAACATACTATTATAATTCTTTTTTGCACTTTCACATGCAACCAAGACGGGACGTACAAACTTGTAATATAAGGGCCCATAAGCCCAAGGTCGGGCCCATAAGCCCAAGCCCAATCCCAATCCCTCTCTTTCCTTCTTCTTCAACACATGGTGCAAGGAGACTCCACTGGACAAAACAAGGAAAAATGAAAGGGAGCTCGTCCGTGAAGAAGGAAAGAGAGAGGAAGAAAAGAGACTTTTGCGCAAAGCCGATCTGGATGTCTCAATAAGTCGAATTAACTCTGAATTGCAATATCAGGTAAGTACTCAAGGCCATTATTTGTCTAATCGAAGTAATTTTCGAAGTTAGGTCGTAAATCCAAAGTTACATCAATTTTGAATCGTGAGGTTCAATTGAGGAGTTATCGAGCTCTAGACATATATGAAAATAATAATTTGGGGTGTTGTGGAGCTGTAGGGTTTGACGAAAATCGATTTCAAAGCACGATTTGATCGGAATGAATTTCTGAAGTTTCTTGTGCGAGTTACACGTAATGGACAAAATGTATGTTTGTTATAAACAATTTTCTTTATTAGCATGTAGGGCTTGTTTTATCAATGATTAAGCATAGTTAGTCAATTCATTACTTAGAATAGTGTGTTACTCGGATTTTGATATCATTTTCCAATTAATTGATAGGATTACAAATTTGTGGATTCAAGTACCCTTCATATGTAGGTTTTTAGGTTTCTCGGATGAGTGATAATATCCTTTTTTTATGTTTTTACAAACTCATATCTTAAAAGTGATAGAGATTTTCAAGTATGAGTTATGAAAGAGCATATTTATTGCATAAATTAAATTAAAATTTACTACATGTGACAAGGCATTGGAAAACCTTATTTGAAATAGTTTGAGATGATCATTTGTGAATGTTTTGATGAATCATAGCCGCCGATGAAGCTCCGGAGGCGATAGCGGAGGCAAAGGAGGCTTGAGACCTAGCAATTGCGATCAAGCGAGGCTCATGGGGGAGGCAACATGCCAGAGGTAGATCTGAGTAGCAATTGCGACTAGCGAGACTTTTGGGGGGACAAAGCTGGTGGGACGTTTTAGAGAAAGAGAGAGAAGGTGTCTTTGTTTTTCTACTTGACAAAGGAGAAGGCAAAGAAAGCTTGAAAATTGAAAAGAGAAGAGAGAGTTTTAAGCAGCAACTCAAATGTGAGTATTGATTATTGCTTCTGCTCAGTCTTTTTTCAATAAGCAGCCAGAGGTGAGAGAAAAAGAAAGCCTCCAATTTTAGACTTTCTATTTTCTAGCTAGTTCAAGTCACAAGACATGTTCGACCAAAAAAAAAAAAAAAGTCACAAGACATGTGTCAACCTTTTAGTAGAGCCACCTAGGCTCATGCATGCCACGTATGATGATGATATGGTGATTACTAACCGCAAAATATTTTCTGAATAGGTTGTGCCTAGTATGCATTGATATAATCATGTGGCCCATCGGCAACCTATTTATCACCTCTAGGTTAGTAACCATACAGAGGCCCATCAAGTAAGACTTTTTCTGGGCGAAAAGGGACTTGATTTCATTGAATCATTCTGCCCAAAAGAAAAATAAAAAGGAACTGTAAGTATACTCTAACCAATCTCTGAGGCCTAATAATCCAACCAAGGGTCTAAAAGGGCCAAACCCAAGACAGAATGTATTGATTCGGAGCTTACTAAACCCAACGTGCTTCGATCCGACCACTGAAGTTGTCAAATTTCAGGCCAATTTGTCCAGCGAGATCCCTTTCTCAAGTCACCTCAAGCCTTCACCCATAACTAGATGTATAAAATGAGTGGATCGAATAGAAAATGGACTGACCCAATAGACCCATTTAACCTATTTTGATCCATTTTTATACAATGTAAATCAAGTGACTAACACCCAACCTATAGTCGATGCATACCTAAAACAACCCATATTGATAAAAAATAATTTCATATTTAGCCCAATATATGGAAACTCATACTTAAAATGAGGTGAGAGCATAAGATTGAGTGAACAAAGAGAGTGAGGTGAGTTAGATCTAAGTTGTAAAACCGTTTGACTCATTTAACACATACTATATCTAAAACCATTTAATACGCATATGGATTTTTTTTTTATCTATCATATTTTAACTTTCAACTCACTCTTAAACTTTTATTATACCTCTTTACAGAGCATGAGAGTCGTAACTCAACTCAAATTGAACATCCCACCCCTAGCCCCTTGAAAAGATGGGGAAATTCCCCACCTTCCTTTATAGCCACGGAGACAATTCCCAATGGTTGATACCCATATGAGTTAAGGAATGGGTCCACGACTCATTTTGACAATCTAACCATAACACATAATAAAGAAACCACCTAAATCCATGCATCTCATTCTTTTTCAATGATCAAATTTTTAATACCCCTCGTAGCCATGACAAGGATCAGTCTAAAGTTTTCTTCTTTGGCAAGAGTTCGAAATAAACGGAAAAGGACCAATCAAACAATATGTCGTATACATGCAGACGCTTAAAGTGACTATTCTCAATATGTATTATAATCAGAAATCTCGAGCGAAAAGCAGTCGACCTTCCTCCCGGTGAACCGTTCCACAATACCACATGAAACCCATTCCATTTTATATAGTCCTGCAATTTACAGATTGGTACATAAATAAGCACTTCTCCTGTCAGGCCCACCTTTGTTTCAACACAATGCCCGGTAAGACCATGAACCCACACTCGAAGCGAGGTCTCTGCTGCTCAGCCACCACATTTTTGAGCATTCTAGAGAACCCAACACTCTTAAAAAGCTGCTTGTAAACACATTTTCTTAGGCACAACTCTTAGTTACTAGAATGCACTGCAGCTCTCAGGGTACCCCCGAGTTCGACTGGCACAAGCGGGATGAGAGAGTGTAGTACGTCAGTTATCAGTGGACGGTAGCTTGGCTCCGGTTGCACGCACAACACAGCCACTGCAGCAACCTAAACAAAGACATTACACGCTCAGAATCAAGAACAGTAAATTAAGTCAGAAGTCGGAACGTTCCACAGAAACACTAAACTCAGATTTTTTAAAGAAATGAACCTCATTCGGCTTTTTTAGGTCAAGTTGGCTATTAAATTATATAAACTGGGATGGTTTTAGCTAAAAACAACGGTCAATGAACCTGGTATAAGTGTTTCATATCCATAGTGTCTTTTATCGAGGGGTCCACAATGTTTGGAAGCTTTGATCTGTCAGTAAGCTGAGGCATGGCCTGCATATTCATTAAGAGACAACTCTTGATTAAAAACTGAATAATTTCAGACCATATATGAGGTTGCACGCCCATCAGATGATGGCATATGATGGAGATTAGGAGTGGGTGTTTACCCATGTGACGATGGATTGGCATTGAGCTGGTGCAAGTTTCTCCACGGGCCTCCTTCCCAAGAGAAGCTCCAACAGCACGACCCCGAAAGCATACACATCACTCTTGTCTGTCAGTTTACCTGAAATAACACAATTTACCACCATGGTGATGGCATTAAGCACACCGGCCAACTAAAAAACCATGTCGGTGCACAGATCTCGTCTTAAACAAGAAATGAAGTTAACTAATTTCGATATCACGGATCATGCTAAAAGAGGTTCTTCAGCTATCTGATAGTTAATAGTATCCAGAAACCAGCCGTCCCTCTCTGAGTTACAGTCACTAATTCCAAAGTTCCTTGCTTTGTCCTCCTTTTCTCACTAGAGTAAAAAAATTGGTGCTAAGCTGTACTCTTCTTCAAATTTCCGCAAATTAGCACTCCTCAGGAAATGCGCATGCAGCCTAGATCTTGTCTTACATAATATAGCATGTTCAATAGTAAATTATGACCAAAATTAGGCTAACAACACGAACAGAATAGACTTCGCAAGAGCTAAGGTGTTCAGTGTTTGAATCATACAGACAATCCAAGCAAAGAAAGAATATCCAGTAAACCACCTGCAGATAGTGTGTTCTGACATTCGGTGTGTAATACTCCAAGAGCATACAGGGAAATCTAAGGACTCATAAGAATGGGACTTGGATCTTATGGAGTCCTGATTAAAATTAGGTATTCATCTAACCAAAGCGTCAATCACGTGTATTAGGTGGATTGCACAGGGGCAGTGGCACATGTGTGATGTGTAGCCAGGCACTCAAAACAACTTCACGAGGGAGGTTGCTCGCGATCCATTAGCCAAAATCATCACACAACATAATTGAGGTCACTGATGGTCTAAAAGGAGAGGCTAAATAATTTGTGCTAGGGAAGAGTGAGCAATAAATTAATAAGACATCACGAGCCATTAAAATACTGAATACAGTTGGCATACCATCCAATAGGTACTCCGGGGCTACATAACCCAGTGTGCCCGAAAGCTTGACATTGTTTTTATTTTGGGATCCGTCAGTCACAGCAAGGCCAAAATCTGAAAGCTGAAGAAGAATATGATGAGAAAGAAATCGCTCAATATAATAACAGACAAGAAGGTGTAGCAACAGTTTGTAATCTATCAGTGGGAATATAAAATTAAGAACATTAGAGATGCTGAAATATTATATACGTAGTGTACCTTAGCATTAAAGTTGGCATCGAGAAGTATATTGGATGATTTCAGATCTCTATGGATGACTGGTGGATTGCAGTGCTCATGCAGATATTCTAATCCTCTGGTCAAAATTCAAACGATTTGTTGAATCCGCATTATTAAATGACAATGAAAGGAGATCAGCCTTTGGGTGCCACACCAAAAGCTTACCTTGCCGTATCTAGAGCGATTTTCATCCGTGTATGCCAAGTTAATGCTGATCCTTGAGACGGTCCTGATACAAAAAATTTTACAACTGAAAATCAGTTCGTCTTCCCTCATGACCAGTTTTGGTACTTGTGTTGATAAAAAAACCGAATTATGAACAGGATGAATATTCTTTTACCATGCAACTGAGTCTCCAATGAGCCATTCTGCATCAATTCATAAACAATAAACCTTGTCTCATCATTGATGCCATAACCCAGGAGGGAAATTACATTTGGATGCTGCATTTTGCTCAACAAATCCACCTCATTCTGCAATGTAACACCAGAGTTGTGCAATGGAACAGTAAGATGACTGCAGAGAATCCGAAAAGAAAACACCCATCAAGTAATTTTACCAAGATAGAGTACCTCAAACTCTCTAATGGCATCCTGACTCCCACAATCTAGCTTCTTGATAGCGACATGCTTGTTGTCGTCCAACCTAGCCTTGTATACTCGTCCGAATCCGCCCTCCCCCAAAATGTTACTGTCTGAAAAATTGTTGCTTGCCTTCTCCAGAAGCTTGTTTTCAAAGAACGCAACGGAGTTTTTCCGACTAACCGTCTTTAAAGAACTGAATTTACCCAAAAATGGAGCTAATGAAAGCCCCTTTTCAGTTTCTGCAAGAATTAACCCCCATAACTCACAAGAGATAAAAGAACAATGGGAATCACATTGTAAGCATCATCACTAGAGCCAAAACTCAAACCCTCCTAGTATTTATAATTTAACCCCAGAGAGAGTTAAAAAAGGAAAGAAAGAATATAGATTCAGGGGAAAAAGAAAAGGTAGCTTACCTGATCTCTGACAGCTCTTTTTGCTGGACTTGTGGGTGAACTTATTGTGATAAACCCAAAGGCCCATGAAGATCAAGATGATTGCACCCAGTAAAGAACAAGAAGCAATGAGAGCAACAAGCAACTTCTCATGTGAATCCAACCGGTGTTTCCTGCCTCCCGTAGGAAGCCCTGCATAACCCAAAGAGTCAAACTTTACTGAAAACTCGGCTGGAGCACACAATTCATCCACCAATGTGAGATCTTTCCTGGATGGGCCTCAAAATCAAAAACCAAAATCTCAAGAAAACGAGAAACAATATGGCCACTCGCTGAGTACAGCATTTTTCCAAATCCCTTCCAAGAACTTTCGGAAACTCGATTAGAGAAGAAAACTTCTGAGTCGTGTAGTCGACGAGGTACCTGGAGTGAAAGCAGCCATTGACGTGGAGACTGGAGAGGAGGGAAGGGAAGGAGGAGAGGGATCGGGAGGAGCTGACATGGAGGACAGAGGTGGGTCACTACCCATTGCATAAGTCCAAACGGGGATCATAAGAACGAGGAGGAGAAGAGGAAGAAGCTCCTCCATTCCTTGTTTTCTTCCTCCCATTTGATTTCTCTCTCTCTCTCTGCTTTTGTTCTTTTTCAAGAACACATGAAGATAGAGAAATGTGGGAGTGAACGAGAGGAGCAAGTTTGTCCTGGTTCTCGTTCTCGTGGGCTGCTTAAACAGGGGAAACACGACACACCCACACAACCCTCTCAGCACTGCCTCACACCAAGAACGCCTTGCGACATGTGAGGCCTGTGCCTCTGAGCAAAACGAAAGGGGGGGTGGGGGAAAGTGTGGTGGTCTTTGGATCTTCTAGTCCCTCTCCATGATGTCCCTTTTGATTCTTGAAAACCTTTTCCTCTCTCCTCTCTCTCTTCTCTCTCTCTCTCTCTCTCTCTCGTCCTTTCTCTTTCTCTATGCTTCTTTTTTTTAAACTGTTGTGTTTCTTTTCTGCTTGGCACAGAAAGGCAAAAAGCAGGAAAAGGAAGAAATAAAAGGGAAGGGAGGGCATTTTGTGCAAAGAGAAGCGGGGACAGGACAGAACCCACAAGAATCATGTGGGAATCCGACTCGGTTGTTTATAAATAGCATAAGTAGAAAAATCGAATTCTTACTCGTGTGTGTGATCTTCTTCTTTTTTTCAAGTTTTTCAGCTTATTCACGAATCAGTTCTCGGGTAGGTCGGCCCTGTGACTCCCGGCTCCAAGTGATTCGAATCCGGCATCAAACGGGTCCATTTTTTGTTTTGTGTAAAAAATCAAACTTTTATAATAAATAAATAAATAAATAAGTAGCACCATTTTACTATGAAGTTGTTATATTGTTTCTCTATGTTGAAGATCATGTTTCGATTCTCAATGGATAGAAAAATGCAATCTTTTCTCTAAAAGAGGCTTTAAAATTGGACCAGTTGAATCATTTCTCCTTAGAGCCAGCCCCCTACATTGAACAATGTCGTGAGCCTTTTATAAAAGCACCTTTTCTCAAACCTTTGAGTTAGGAAATTCCTAAAATGTGTTAATGATTTCCGAGTTTTTGAAATATCTTTTTCATTCTAATGGAAAACCTAAAGAAATTTACGATTTAATTTTCCTATACTAGGGGTTGCCTAGTGACCACTCTTTTCATATGAAAAGAAGGAAGTGAAAAGTTCTATTCAGTAAGCATGTTTAGTTTTGGGTATGAGATTCAACTTTCACACTCTACAAATAGGTATGACAAAAATTTGAGAATATATTAGGAGTCGGAGTAAAACAGACAAAAGAAAACCCTATGATTTCATTAGTAAGATTCACTTATATGAAATCCCCCTTCAAAAGTGGGAATTGAACATGGAAGAGCAATCAGAAATCATGGTGTCCACGTGAAGTGGGAATTGATAATTCATAGCGAATTATTATATACGAGCCCTTTATTCACTGGAACTAAAATAGGAGGCAGGTATATGGGCTTTGTCGCGTTGTTGGTATTCTTAATTTTTAGCAGACCCATGTTGAATTTCGGGAGTTCATATTGCTTTCTGCTTTAGTTGTAATTATTGAAGAGAGGAAACAGTTCGATCAAAAGTCATCGAGGCCAAAGGCTAGCAAAAGGGGGAAAAAAGCAGCTGAAAAATGACATTTAGGGAAACGACAAGGACGGCATTTGTTTTAGCGCCTCGTGGATTTCCGAGTTTTGCACGACCTGGGATTTGGCTAAACGCGCAAACGACAACGCTCGACCTTCTCTTGAGAAAACAGCCCGAGTTTTGCTGGAATTCATGGCTAGTTTCCACGGCAATCATTGAACCGTGTGTTTTTTAGACGCCTTTCTAAGGGTTATTGAGCATGCTTTAGAAAAACTAACGAATTTTCTAACTTGATATGAAATACCGATGGCATTCGAACAGGACTACGGCTGGCTTCCTTAGTCAAATCTAGCCACAAAGTGCTAGACGCATCAAAATAGATCACAAATCCATTTCTTAATCCATATGAATATTAAATGGGTTAATTATATTAAATAAATGGGTTTGAATCCAGTTTAAGAGTGAAATGGGTCATAAATCAATTTACAAGCTACTTTGACCTAACACATTTTTATGACATTTTCTTCGATTTCTCTTGTTATATTCAATCTTGTTATTCTGTATTCTCACCTTAATTTAGCTATAAGTTTTTGTCAAATTTAGTTAAATATAAAAATATTTTAACAATATGAATCAAGTCAAGTGTAAGTTGGCTCATTAGATTTATATTGCGTGAAAATAAGTCAAAACATATTAAATGGGTATTTTTAGGTTGGACCATCTATGACCCGATCCAAACTTAACCCGACTCATCAATTTGACGGATCTACTCAGTGGTTAATGCAATTTTATGAGATATGTACATGTTATAATTTATCAAATATCTTTTAAAAGTTATTTTGCTTCCCCCTTATTAAGCATGCTTTGGAAAACACGAAATTTTCTAATTTGATATGAAATATCGATGGCATTCGGACAGAACTAGCATGTGCCATAGGCTCGCTGGCCGGTTTTCAGTCACTTGGTGCTTTATGCAATTTTTATAAGATATGTATATAGTATAATTTATCGAGTAATTTTTTAAAAGTTATCCTACTCCCCCTCCCCCGAATTAGGTATTTTAAAATTTAATTATCTCACCTGTATTATTTTCTATTTCTCGTAGGTCAAATTAGGCATAACTTTTTTCTGTAACCCATGTTTATTCCTTTTTTAAGTGTATTGATTGGTTTTTCCACTTAAAGAACCTTAGCTAGTGTTCTAAAGTCTCATAAAACTATTATTATTGTGTCAATTTAATTCTAAACATTTTTAATTATGCAAATTTAATTCTGAATATTTTTACATTTTGTCAATTGGGTTCATCCAACTAATTTTAATCTAAAATAGCTGACATGGACGCTGCCATCTTACATGACGGATCGAGATAACGTAGCCATTTTTAATAATATTTTAAAAATTTTATGGTTTTCTATTCTTTTTTTCTTTTTTTTTCTTTCTTTCTTTATTTCTTTCGTTTTTTTTTTCCTTTTATTATGGCAAGTGAGGTCGCTCACAACCCTGGCCAACCACTCCCCCACTATCAATGGCCTTCCAAGCAATAAGGGTGTGGCCGTGGCGAGGGCCATAAACCTCCTTGCCTGCCTCTTCCTCGTCCTTTTCTTTTCTTTTCTTTTTTGTGATTTTCTTTTTTTTTATATAACTTAATTAATATTTATATTAAAAAAATAAATTTGGATCAAAATAACATCGTTTTAGTCACGTCAACGCCACGTAGGAAATAATAATAATAATAATCTATGTCATCATTTTCTGTCAACCAGGTTGAACAGAGTTAACAAAAGAATCTAATTTTACTAAACTGACAAATTTTAAGACTTAATTGTATTTTTGAAAATTTAAGATTCAATTGCACTTTAGTGACAATTCTTACAACTTTTACTACACTTATCCTTTTTTAGTTTGACACATGGGTTTGACTTTTAAGTGCTAATGGATGAAAATAACCCGTGGAGTCATTTAGATTTAATTCAATTCATCATCATAACCCGATCCGGTTTTAAGTAAATTTAGATCGAGAGATAAAAAAAAAATCTCGAAGGGAGTTTCGGGCCACCAGCATTTATTGAGATGGAGCTGCAACTAATAAAACCAGCCATTCAATTCCAATTGATATGTTCGGGAGTTCCAGAAGGAAGCACAGAGCCGGAGAAATTGAAGGGGATGCGTCCTGCCTGTGTCGAAGTACGAACAAGAAGACATTCGCTACGTCAATGTCAGGCCTTCGACTGCATTGAGTTTGAGTTATTGAGGGATGGCTCTCGACACGAGTCGTTCGAACGATGCAGTTGAACAAGTAGTAATAAGTACCGTACGCGTCTACTTGAATTGAAACTGGACAGGAACTGTTTGATTAGTGTCCATTATCAAGGGAGATTGACACCTCAAACTCTAAGAGATTAGCCGGTGTTTAAGCGCAGAAAAAAGTCGGAAGCCATGCCTATTGGCCGGTGTTTATCTAATGCAAGCAATGGGCGAGACGGTCTGTGTGCATCTGTGAATATCAATTGAATCAAAAGGTTCGGATGTTTCACGTTACAAAAGAGTAAAAAAAAATTTATG
Source organism: Corymbia calophylla (assembly GCA_014182845.1). Classification (NCBI taxonomy): domain Eukaryota; kingdom Viridiplantae; phylum Streptophyta; class Magnoliopsida; order Myrtales; family Myrtaceae; genus Corymbia; species Corymbia calophylla. The sequence continues at coordinate 13,776,822 of CM024695.1, read as the reverse complement.
AAAGGAAATCCTCTTGAAGTGATGTTCGCATCTCAAAGTGACTTGACTTTATTCCAAATTATCTCATGAGCTTGTTCAATTTGACCTACTAACCCTTTGATGAGGTGCTCATTCTCAAGGTTCCCTTCGTTCCAAAATAGTAATCTGCATGTTTCGCGCTTTTTCCAAGGGGCATTCCAGTGAAAAAAATACACATTTCTCCCATGCCACTCACATAAATGTAAAAAAAAAAATGTTTAAAAGCCCAAATTTGTCCTGCCTTCAAAGCTGAAAAGGGACTAGGATTTCTTAAGCATAGATCAAAAAATTAGACTTGATCACTGTGAATGTGCTGGGAGAGTTGTAATGAGAACGTCATGCTGTGACAAGCACATGTTCATCGGCCCATCATTATTTTCACTGCAAATAATATTAGGCCACATTTAATTGTCTAGATTTGAACTAAGATAAGATCGGATAAGGTGGATTAGAAATCCTTCAAATATTCTCCGGATTATAAAAAGTCCTTTCCCATATTTGGTGCAACTTAAGATAGGATTCGAAATCTTTAAAAATCTCATGTGCTCACAGAGGTGATACTTTCTAAATCTAGAGCAGCATCCTGTTAATGTAATCTCGCACAATTGAGACTAGCACCATTTTGAGCGACCACAGTTTTCGCCAGAACTCCTCCTTCTCCTTCTCCTTTGAAATCTTCCGATTGTCAACACAGAGTCTCAGATTTGAGTAGAGAACAGAATCGAACGTAAGCGTCATGGCAAAATTGAATGACTGCCGTTTAAGACCAACATACAAACGTCCAAAGCTTCGTGCGTTTAATTTTATTTTTCTTCTTCTTTTTCAAGGATAACTTTTCGGGTCATTCATTAATTCCAGTCATTCATCAGCGATAACTAATTTGATCCAAATGGCGATGATGATCGGCGTTGCTTGATAACGATGACGATTGCATAGTTGTCAGGAGTGATAGGCTATTGTGGTGGTGGTCCTGCATGGTGGTCGGGAGTGATAAGCTATTGTAGCAGTGGTCCTTGCGTGGTGGTTGGTGAAGTCGAACTCCATCACTCCATTGTTGGAAAGAAATTGTTAATTTGTTTTTTTTTTTTTCTTAATTTTTTTATCCAATACGGGTCTATCCCATCCCTAACCCAGATTTCTTATCCAGCATTTTATCCAGGTATATTCAGTCAAAATACATCGCCAAACACTAAATAGGATATTTTGTTATCCTATCCGGCCTCAAATGTGGACTATAAAAACAGTCTCAGGGGTTATTAATTCAAAGTGACCACCAAAGTATAAGGAGATTCTTGGGTCAAAATGGCTAAGTTCAGGGATATTTTGGAACAGAGTTAAGTTAGGGGAGAACTTTAAAAAAACGGACGCAACTTTGGGGAGCAAAATTTCGTCAAAACGATTTAATGCATGGGGTGCATCAGAACAAAGTCAAGTCTAGAGAAAACTTTAGAAAACAAACGCTATTTCAGGGGATTTTTTTAATTTTCTCTAAAAAAAAAATTATACATCTTACTTTCCAAGAAGACACGAGACTTCAGATACCTCATTCCATGTTGCAAAAAATTTTAAGACTTCAAATAATATAACTTGATAAAGTACTTTCATATAAGAACAAGAGGTTAGTAGTCATCTCTCCCGCTTCCCTTTCCCTCTTTTCTCTCGATCATCTTCTTCGACCTTCGGTCACAGGGAGGGTTTGAACTAATCTCACCCTCCCCTCCATCTCCCGTTAATTTTGTTAATGTATTTTTTTGCTCTTTTCTTTTTTTTTTCTTCTCTCTTGATTTAGATCCGAGAACTCTCTTCTCCCAATTTAATTTCAGATCTAAAAGTTTGAACTCTCTTGATCTCGTTCTACATTTGAAAGCTATCATCTCCCAATTTGATACACCGAGCTCGGCATCTCGTTGAATCACGAAAATTTGCTCTCCCCAATGTGAGATTCGTGTTTGTTTAACTGTTTTGGTTATCTCTCGATTTAGAACCTAGGTGCACATGGGCAACTTACAATGTCATAGTTATTGGAAAAAAAAAATTCTGACATGTGCTTATCATTGATGAAAATACAAGATCTATTTATTGGTTGCCTAATATTATTCTTAACAAGTCAATTTAGTCCTAATATTATTTTTGACAAATCTAACAAGGGCTCGCGAGTTCTTGCTATTTTATGGCCCTCACCCGGTGGCTAATAAGCACCAACCCTTTACACTAAATAAAGAGGAAAATTTTAAAAATTATTAAAATTATTAAAATATATCCATGTCGTGAAGGCCATGCCACGTAGGATGGTCGGCACTTACTAGATTGCCATATCAACGATTTTCGGTAAAAATTGGTTAAATGAACTCAATTAGTAAAATTTTAAAAAGTTTATAACTTAATTGGTAAAATTAAAAAAGTTTAGGATTGAATTGACGAAATTACAATAGGTTTAGAACTTTCCAAAAAAATTTCCCTCGTTTAATTTTCATAAAGTCTATTCTTTTGTTGCCCCTATTTTCGAGTCCTTCAATTGACTGACTAAAGTTCATTTTTTATTTTGTTACGCTTATTATTCCCTTGCCTGAGGAAAATGATTGCGAAAATTTCACGGTGAAATATGCTTTTTCTTTCTTAAAAAATTTACAATCACTGTTTTTGCTACTATAAAAGTTGAGATTAATTTAATATTAAAAGTACGTAACTCCTAAAGATACCTTTATGATTATGATATAACTTTCCGACCAAATTAAAAGATCGATACAACTTTTGATAATTATCATCGGACAAAAATTTGCTCTCACCTACTACTTGCTGATTTTAAATGACAAAACTAAACGGATGAAGCCTATCTCCCTTATTCTTTTCATGCGCACCAGTAGAACTACGGCGATAGACTCGCCAATCTTGAACCTTTATGTAATCAGTGGTGCTGTGCTGGATATCCATGACTTAAGCAAGAGTTTAATCGGGAGTTTATGCAATGCTTGTAGCGGAAAGATCATGAGATTGCAACCATTCGAACTTCGAACCATCAATATCAACCTAATGAGGTAACGAGGTAATTACATGAGAAGATATTTTTACTCATCTTTCTACATTATTGACCACCAAAGCCCAGTCATAAGTAAACAAAAATCCAAGTGGTATATAGGGATTAGAAAAAAACACCACAAGTCAAATTGAGACATGATAGGTCCATGCAGCTATCGATATGCTGTCTACTCAAGGATCTTACAAATCGATCTGAAAAAATCATTTGAGATTCGCTTTACACTCTCGCACTTCTAGCTAGCTGTACATCACCAAATGTTGTCATAAATCATACCTATTCATGTCCTCTATTATATGAATTGACATTTCATTAAGCTCCGATTGACACAATCTTTTTTTTTCAATAAATAATATCATTGAAAAAATCACAATAAATCTCGAATTATGCTCACCCTCACAAAAAAACTTCACATGACACGTGGCAAAAGTTATGGCCTCTTAGGCCTTCCTTTCTTAGTACACCATTTTAGCATTTTTAAATGGTTTTTTCAATGTTGATGGGGCTAGTGGCCTTATTCAAGCATTAAGTAGTACCGACATACGATAGATGACACGATACGATATGTCTATACGTTATTTTTAAAAAATAAAGAATTTCAACATGTTGGGATATGTTGTATGTTAAAAATATATTTTTATATAATGCTTATTTCAATCAAATTAATTTGATTTAAATTCATAAATAAATAATAAAAAATCTAGAATGAATTCAAACTAAAAATATTAATCTGCAATTTATTAATATCATTCATTATTTCAATTTGACAATTCAACTCCATTCCAATAATCTATAAAATTTGGAGAAAAAATAAGCAATTTATATTCTAGACTTGCGTGTTAGAACATGTTGAACGAGAAGAGAAAAAATTTGGGGGTGAATTGTGTGTCACGGAAAGTAAATCAGAGGAAAAGAAAATATTATATTTTTCTTCTTTCCTCTTTCATTATTTTTTATTATTATTAATTTTACATATTTATGTTTTGATCTCTTATTTATAGGAAATTTTTTAAATTAAGTGTCAAAATTCTAAACTAACGTGCCGAAATTTCCGACTCAAGTATTGGAGAGTGTCGAACATGTATCAAAGTGTTCAACACGATACAAAAACTCCTGTAGAATGTCGGTACTTTCTAATTCGAGCAATGGCTAAAACTTCTATTTTTTTGTCCTCTAATTTAATTTACTTTCAATTCTTGCTCTCACGGCAACCGCATTTTAAGGTTTTTCTTTTTCGACATTGTATTGTCGGGAATCCGATTCCCCTCTTTCTTTGTCTTTCATGTTTTCCCCTTTAAAAATTTCGGAATTTCAAAACTCGAGTCGCGTGCTTAGCGTAACTTCTTTTCTTGTTATATTTTTTTCGTCAAAGCGAAGACATTCTCTCAGTTCAAGGCATGATTTCCTGTTGAATATTGAATGGTTGTGACTTAACTTTCACCATCATCTCTCTCTTTCTCCTCTTTTCATCATGAAGATAGCAAAAGTCCTTACATGTGACCCCCCTCGTGGCTTTACTCATTTGAGATGGTGTCCGTTCTAATCACTTCCATAATTTGATCCGACTAAGATTCATGATTTTAGCACCTCACATACTGGTAGTGCTCTCACATGAGCAAACTTATGGTGTGTTTGTTTCAATGAAAGCATTTTCTGGAAAGTGTTTTCAGGACTTTCCGTTGTTTATTTTTCCAAAAATAATTTACGATGGAAAATACTTTCCGGTCAACATAAATATTATGTTTTATTTTAGGAAAATGAATTCTTGTACGTGGGAAGGGGAAAACGCTTTCCCTCTTTATTAGGTCTTTAGATCCTTCATTTTTATTAGGTCAAATGCTATTCAATTATTTTTCAAATGACATCCAAACACTTGAAAACATTTTCAATCACATATCACCAAACATAAGAAAACTAGTCATTTTCATGGAAAATGATTTCCTGGAAAACATTTTCCAAAAATGGTACGATTTCCGTGAAACAAACACACCCTTAATATTAGAATTATAATGTTAAACTTTGCCACTACGTCAAAAGACACCTATTGTGAGTTAACTCCAGTTTCACGTTTATATAATTTAAGATTATTCTTCCCTTGCTCGATATACAATTTGATTCATCTCTGCTCCGATCGCCATTCCATAAAAATTTTTAGGAGCCGCTACTTATTTGGTTTCACTCACCTTGGTAAATACTCCACCGCCCTCATCAACCGAGTCGTTACAGAATACAGAGCATGTGTAGATTGATATTTGCTATATTAACAAAATCATTTTATGATGAAAATTTTGAATAATCAATAGAAAAAAATTTATTGGTAAAATTACACTGTTCAAAGAAATTGCATATATGGAAAGTTCAAAATTTGATTTTTGTTAAGAAAGTTGTTACGAGATAAAAAAAAAAAAAAAAAAAAAACAAATTCTAACATCAGAATATGTAAGAGATAAAAGAAAATCATTAACTTATGTATGTGCCCATCGTTACAACATTTATAGAATAGATATTTGAGGATGATTGAGGAAGAAAGAAAATGGTTTGAAATTCCTACAAGGTAAGAGGTCGTCCTTATATTATATTGTAGTATAGACTATTTACCAGCAGTTGCACAACTAACATTTCACGCAGTTCACATTTTTTAGATTTTTTCCCACATTTTCCTAATATGAATTTGGTAATTATGATATGGAAACTGGTCAAACACACTATAAAAAAAAATCTAATATTTCTAATTTGCAATGTATTTCATTGTGTTAATTTGCCTAACTCAAATAAAAAGAATGACGTTTAAAACATAAAATGATAAAACCACTTTGTTCTCTTATAATTCGATAGAAATATCGTATCACTTGATTAAGTTCGATTTTGATTTCGATTCTTCCTGAACCCTCTTTCATCTATCGATGGGTTTCTTCATGCGCAATAAACAAAACGTTTAAGTCACCGGCAACAAGTTTGTCTTTTTAAAGCCTTCGTTATCAAATCGATCTTGACATAAAGACAGAAAAGTCGTCATCTTCTAATAGTTATAAACATTTTAAACTAGACGAACGCACTACTCAACCTTCAAGCCAAGCGAAGAAATATTATTTTAGAAGGACAAAAGAAAAGGAATTAAATATTCATGTAAGTCCTCGCACCTTGTGCATGGCGGTCGCACGTGTTAGGTGAGGAGGTCGAGGAACAAGGAATCGAAGCTTAGCCCTCGGGACGATCCTTCCTGGTCCCACGTGCCTGCCCAAATATTCTCAAAGCTTTACGAAATTGCGTACATATTTCATCCTAAAGATCGAGTGGGGGCCGACGATTATTCTTGAGCCTTAAAGATCCAATGGGAATGGATGTCAAAAAGACTTATGGGTGCCGAGGGGCCGGTTCGATCCGGGTTGCCCGGATATATGTTTTCAATGATTCGATTTGGTGCTCGACTTGCATAAATCTCAAATTAGAAAACGGGTTGGATCAAGTCGAATTTACGAGTTTCCTTTTTTGTGTTTATGAATGTAATTTGTGTTTAGCAAACCCTATTTACTCTAATTGCATTTGGTTTCTAAACAAGCCTAGTAATGTATTTTTGGGTTGGCTCCAATTTATGGTGGAAACCAAACCAAACCATTGGAGGCTATCGACTTGAATTAAGAGGAACCCTAGCTTGAAAAGGACTGGAAATTATTTGTTTAGATCGATTTGGCTCGATCCCATTCAAGGGTTCTTTTTAATGCCCCTGATAAAAGTTAGGATTTATGTTGCATATATTCCCGATCAAAAAATAAATAAATTTCTCATTTTGCAAACTACTTTATTTCTTCTCAGCACATGATGAACAACGAGAATAGCTTCTTTTTCTTTTCCTTAAATATATAGTTGCTAGTAGCTATAACTATCAAATCAACAATCGAAAAAGCCGTAGGGGCATATTTTCATGTTCCGCAAGATTTAAAAATTGTAAAGTCTTTGTTTTTTTTTTTTTTAATGTCGGAAAGTGGTGAAGTCTTTGTTACAATGTGGAAAATGCATGCCCAAATTGATCAGATCTATAAGGGTGGGTGGTGCGTCTCTGTCCGATCTGCTGGATTCCAAGCTCTTTTGCCAGTCTTACTTTCAGCGTCGGACGCGAATAGATTTGATGTAGATCAGAAACGAAGTACGTTGCCTCATGTGTTCCATCTCGAGCTTCATCTAATAAAAGTCAAACAATTGTCTCCGTTAGGGTTTTTGTGGAAAATTGTCTTTTCTTGCCTCATTGGCTTAGATCTGATGTAGATAGGAGTTGATTGTTATCAACCCCCTCATGGCTTGTTCTTGAAAAATGAGCACCTTTGCCTGGAAAAAGAAAAAGGAAGCACGACGGAAATGATGACTAAATTTTAATTCAACACGTAATGTTGTTTTTATATTTTTAATTTGTTTAATATAATTACTGAATATATGATCACTCTAGTTTTTAAATTATAACAAAATATTTAATGTCGTCATTTTGGTAACGGAAATTACTTGTATAACTCTCAATTTTTAATTTTGAACACTGGATAATAAACGTGAATTATCCGAGTAAGATATTCATGTCAAATCAAGATAAAATTATTTACGTCATTAAATAACAATGACCATGTTATGAACTATTTTCTTTTCTTTTCTAAAGTAGATGAATAAAAAAGAGATATGTTGACTCATCATTTTCTAAAGTCCAACTCATCATATAATAACCACATTACCCTCTGATTTGTCGCTTAAGCAAGTAGAAAGACTTAATTGAACCAATAGTACATGGACCGTAATTAAAAAAATTCAAAATTCAAAAATGACATTGTGCATTAACTCAAAGTTCATTAATTATTTGTGTCAATTTTTTCAAGAAAAACTGAAATAAGCTCAATATCTACTGCTTCGTCATACGCTTATTGTTTTAATGATTGAGATATGTTTGATTGCAAAGAACAAGAATTTCATATGGGTATTTATATCTTGCCCTCCAAATTAGGGTATTGAAATATGTAGTCTAAACTTCTATATCCATCGTTGCAAAAGCTCGATTGCAAGCTAGGACGGTCCAAATCATTTCCAATCTTTTGGTAAAGGGTGTATAAATTGTAGCTGCTCGGAGCCCAGAATACAAAAAGCTGGGAAAATCAATCAATATCAATTTACTATGGCCCAAAATAAATGATTTAAAAAACACGCACGCACACACAAACATCAATTTGAGGGTTGTCTTTGTGGATTCTGTGATGTAGAAAGACGTGACATGGAAAGCCCAATTATAAAGGGCTCAGTTTGGTACTACTATCTAAGGCTTATATGTATCGTGGGCTCTCCCCATTTAAGCCCTGTTGGACCTAAGAAATTTGATGTTTGCTTCTTTATTCTTAGCAAAAGCTAAACAAGCCTTCGTATTTTCGCAATGTCCCTCTTTTTAGTAGACTCAGCTACGAATATGAATGAAGAAATGAAGGCCGGGCTCGTCCCGAGGATCGAATTGCAGGGGCTTTCTATTGATCGTTGAAGATAAGGCAGGTCGACTACATCGGTGGAAATGCCGGCAAAGGCTAGCCAGTCGCGAAGCATTATGGCAACGGGTAACTTGGCACCTCCCTTTTAGCTTTCTTTCTGTTGGAGACTTTGGTATTCATGGACGGATCAAGAAAATGTATCTTTTCGAGTGACAAGAATCATGAATTTTAGTAAACGAAATGAAATATCACTTGGAAACACTATACATCATTTGTTTGATAATTGAAGAAAGGATTTGCTTTACATTAATCGTTATCTTTTGAGTAACGTTGCTCTAATATTGCATTTTATCACATGTTGTATTGGATGAAAACTGAAATAATTTTACTCTCCAGGGTGTACTATATTGCAAGCGACAAAGCCCATTTGTTCGCTACATGTTATCTTATAGAGTTGATTTATACAAAGCTTATTGTTTTCTCATTCTCGTAGAGTTAGTTTCACTATTTATCACTATAAATATTAGTAAATATATGTAAAAAAAATAATTATATTAACATTTTGAAAAATATTTTCTCGTAGATTTAGTTTCAGTCATTCCATCGCTGTAGTCATTCCATCGCCATCACGAAAGCAACATATTGAGAGAGAGAGAGAGAGAGAGAGAGAGAGAGAGAGAGAGTTGTGTGTTTTGATTTCTCTTTATTCCAAGTCTCCATGGAAAAGATGAACATGAAGACAAGAAGAAGTAGAAGAGAAGGTGTGGCACGTCGGACTCAAATTTTGGACTTGAAATTTGTTTCGTTTTCCACGTTGGACATGAGATTCTTTTAAAAATTCACATCATAGCCAAATTTTATTTTAAAAGCCACATAAAACAAATTGCTGGAATAGCTACTCGAGTGAATAATTTTTTACCAATGCAACACTTGAGTGATGGGAAAACAATTATAACACTCAAGTAAGTTATGAAAATTATGACAATTGTAGTGTACTTATCCCTTAGTAAACATATGTAAAAGATTAAATATGTTAATATGTTGGAAAATATTTTCTCATCCTCATAAAGTCAGTTTTACCAAATATTATCGCAAGATTTTCGTCAAAACTTCTACCTTTTTCATTCTTGTAGAATTAACTTTACTACTTGGTACTTTTGATGTTTATAAATAGATATAATATTGACATTTATGGCAATGTTTTGACAACTTTTCTGATTTAAAATTCATTTGCAAATATATTCCCATTCTTATAAAGTCAATTTCACAATTTATTATAGCGAGATTTACCCAAAACTACTACTTTTACATTGTGAAGCTCTCAAAATTTTATTTAGATAAAAGAAAAACACCCCTTTAATTAAATTCGAATGCATTTATTAATGCGCAAGAGTCACTTTTAGTATAATATATTAGGTTAGATGTCATACATATATATATTTCGATCTGAATTTCAGATCTGAAAGTATTTACTAACGCGTGGATGGATTGATGATCCAATCGCTGCTTTTGAAACACTTTCCTTTGGTTGGCACTTTCGCAGTATAAAAGGTTCCTTTCTCTTTTCCTCTACTAAAGAGGCATGTCATGATCTCCTTGCTCTTGACGTCAATATTCCTTCTTGTTATGCTTCATTGGCAGCCTGCACTTTCCAAATTTGGTTCCATGCTGTAATTATTTATCAACTTTCGAATTTGTTGTTGTTATTAAGAAAAGATAACAAAGATGAAATTACGAGCTTGTATTATTGCAATAGTAATTAATGGTTGTTGCTTCAAGGTTAACTGAAGAATGAGTTTGATTTCCCTAATCGAATACCTGATCGAGCAGAGGAGTTCGGCCTCGGTATTTCTCGTTCATCCATGCTTCGTCTTCTCCCTCAAAGGCAAACTGAAGGATGTTTTTCGCCAAATGTCTTGGATTGCACATGACGAAGCCAAGCGAGCTAAAAACTCAGATTGTCTTGTACTAATCGCGAGAGGTTTAGAGCTTGGCAAGCTCGCCTCGCTCTAATATCCCCTAATCATTTCATTGTCATCACGAAAGCAATAGATTTATAATGAGTAGATTGAGGGAATAGCCATCAAGTTTACAATTTTCTACCAATGTAACACTCAAGTGATAGAAAAAAGAATTATGACACTCAAATGAATACTGTACGAAAATTTTGGCACTTAAATATATGTACAAAAATAAAAATGTTAATTTTTTGAAAAATATTTTCCCATTTTCATCAAGTCATTTTTACTGTATGTTACGGCAAGATTTTTGTCAAAATTGCTACTTTTTTCATTCTAGCAGAATTAACTTTACTATCTGGTACTTTAGATGTTTATAAATAGATGCCATAACAACTTTTCCGATTAAAAATTTGTTTACAAATATAATATCACTCTTATAAAGTCAATTTCACAATTTGTCATAGCAAGATTTTCCCTGGAACTACTACTTTTACATTGTAAAGTCCTCAAATTTTATTTGGAAAAGAAAATACTCCTTTAATGAAATCGAGTGCATTTAATGTGCAAGGGTCGCTTTTACTGTAATATTTTAGATTCGATGCCGTACATTTTTTTTTTTGGATCTGAATTTCAGATCGAAAGTATTGTAGATGGTACAATCGCTGCTTTAAAAACTCTTTCCTTGCTGGGTAGAATAAAAGTTTCCTTTCTCTTTCTCTGCTAAAGAGGCATGTTATGATCTTGTTCTTGACATTAATATATATTACCTATTGTTATGCTTCAATGGACTTAAGTCCTAAAATTACTTCGTCTAGGCTTATTGTAGATCTCGGCATCCCTAACGTAAAATACAAATAGGATAGAGCCGAGTACAAGACTCGATGAAAATATTCTATCAAATTAAGAGCTAAAGTGTGCAGATACCAATATGTAAAAATAAAGAAGTTCTATCAGTTTACCAATGATATATCCATTGGACAGACAAGGCCGTCCTCAGTTGATGATAGATTTTCAAATTGTTATGCTTCATTGACATTCTTCACTTTCTAGATTAGGTTCTTTGACTGCTTTATGTATTTATTTATAGACTTTCGAATTGTTTCTCGTCATAAAAGAGAACAAAGATCAAATACGAGCTTGTATGATAGCAATAATAATTAATGGTTGTTATTTTAAGATTAGTATTTTATTCGTTAGATAATATTTATCCTCATTCAATATTTAATTGACTATTAAATTCATGTGTTCTATAAATCCATGAAAACCCTAGATCGACATGAATACCCCAAATTTTCAACCAGAACTTGTTGAGTTTCAATCATGCCAATCATGTCCTGTCACCAGCATTGCCTTCCTATCGAGCCTTTTATTACCTATTTTCCCTTTATAGCCTCGTATATTTACGGAATTGCCACTAGGGCTAGATTTTCTAGAAGGACCTACTTTTGCAATTCCTAAATTTTTTGCCCCCCATTTTGTAAACTTAGGAATTATGATCTATCCAAGGATTCTATACAACAACCAGAAACAAAACGATAATTATAGTTATTCTTGTTACATCATATTATCACCTAAGTCGCGAGTTATTTATGTGATTGAAAAGGTTGAGTTAGGGCAAACAAAGATATAAGTTGTTGACAGATAACAAATTTGTTCTAGTTCTAGGAAAGATAAAATAAATAGACAATATATGTTTAAGAATTGTGAAAAAATATAAATAAAGGATGTTGAGGAATGTTTATGGCATTGGAATATATCATAGATGATTTATCTAAAGTGAGCAGGTTCTAAATCAAGAACTCGAAATCTTCCCCATCGAAGTTAGTTCTCAGCTTTTGGTTAGTTTCAGGGTTCGCCCATAAATCGGATTGAACTTTTAAGTAGTATGACCATCATTTTTAGGAAAAAAGAAATCATGTGAACAATTTGCCATATAGTGGTTGAGGCATTGATGAATTTCCTAACCTCCCTAGATTCATTGTATAGAATCCAGAATCCAACTAATCAAGGCTGGTTCTCCAATTTTATATCAAAGAACCTATGTGATCCCGTTTGAATTAGCTTGGAATTGTTGAGGTAAGGCCTTGCTCACGGATAAATGCCCACCATGTATACAAAAAAGAAGGAAATTCAAATTAGGACATATTATGCAATTAAGACCGTTACAAAAAGAACTCAGTAATGGAAAATGATGAAAATTTTGAATTACTTTAAGAAGAAATGTTACCTGGTCACAAAGAGAGAAAATTCGATCATTTTGATAAAAGATTAGTCCAAGTTGCTTTAGAATAACTATTTGGCTTTAACACTCATCTTATCATACGCTTATGATATTGTAGTCACATCACGAAATCTTTACTAGTAATTTGAGATAATTAAGCTCAAAACTCATTGGTTGAATATGCGCCACATGACAAAGATGTGACATACGTCATGCCACATGACCAATATAGAGAGAAAAATGAAATGCCCTACGACAAGAACCGAAACGAATTCTCTCAACTCCTAATTACCGTACTCATTTCTTTTCACCCCATTTCAAACGTGCCGACTCACATGGTGATTGGTAACTAAAGTTTAGCTTTGCTAATTTTAGGATTTTAATCAAATTCATGTGTTACGGTGTCTTGTTGGAACAACTTATTTTTTTCTCGTAAAAAGAATTTTGAGAGGAGATGATTGACATTAGCAGCTCAAGCTGAGCAGAATAATGGGTATCGGATGTAAGAGTCTAATGGCTTGCGTGTCTAATTGAAAGTAGGTTAGACGGCGGTGTGATTGAAAAAGGGCATCGGATCATCATTCATGCGCCGCCGGCAGGAGCGGAAGCAGTGGAAATGTGTAGAGAGAATGGAAAGGGAGAAGAATGGAATTTGATTTTTTCTCTCCTTTTCAAACCGAAGGGCATAGAAAAAGTCAAAAAAAGAAAAGTGAGAAATTCTTCTCCCTGAGACAATTAATTTTTTGATAATCTCAAATTTTCGTGAGGAAAGAAAGTGCGTGAATCTTCCATCAATTCAAGTACTTGAAATTTCGAAATGAGACCCATTTCTTAGTGTTGAAAAGGTTAAAGGGTAAAAGTGTCACTTTAATAGGGAGTGGCGTTTGTTTGTTTCTTTTTGTTTTTCTAGTTTTTTTATTTTTTTTTTTCCAAATAAAGGGAAATACAATCAATCCACTGCCTTTCCCTTTCTACTTTACCATTCCCGGAACACCCGTTAAGATAAAAAAAAATCTCATTTATTTTCTCTCTCCTAGAAATTCCTTCCCAAAATCAATTTAAAAGTAGGATTAAGTACTATAGTTATTTAAGATCTTTTTTTTGTATTTTCAATTGGGTCCGAAAATTTTTTTTTTCTGCTATTGAATTTCCTAACTATTTTGATTTGTACAATCAAATTATTTCATCAATTTTCATTTTTAATTGGGCGAAGTTGGTAATACTTGAAAGTTGGATGCAAGACATTGATGTAACACGTACTAGATAACGACAGGGAAAAAGAATGAATGAAAGACGTGAAGTGTAAATCGCACGATTACACATGTAAAGGCTTAGGAGATAAATTAGAGGACCATTCAAAGTCAAGTGATGTGCAAACATCAGTGTCATCAATTTTAAAAATCAAACTCCATTTGTTTTTGTTCAAAATAAATGATTCGAAATAACTTTCCATAAAAAGATTATTTTGTATTATTCAAAATAATTGATCAATAAAAAATATTCAATCACTATGACAATTTATGTCTATATAATTTCGTTAATGATGAAAATATATTTCATTCCTTTATTTTTGTAAACAATCAAAATATTTTTTAGATCAATCGTTTTTTCGTGAAATAGATGCATCTTTAGTTTCAATATATAAAGTTGTATATATAAACATCCTCCATCTACATTATGAAGAGGACTCAATTTACCCTGGTCGGTTGAGGGTGTATCGAAACGGCCCGCTGTTCCATTTTGCATGCGAAGGGAGTGGGGAAAATCTCTAAAAACCCAAGGAAAAAAGGTATAATAAAGTTTAAAATTATACCAATTATGATACATTTATCTCAAATTTATCTTTATGACATATGCCCGTTGCGGCTTGTTTATCTCAAACTTATTTTTATGACATAAAAATCCCAAATGATACCCATTGATATATTTATCATAGATTTTTTCTCATAACTTAAAAAAACTCCAAATTTGTACTCAATCAACACACTTACTCTTTATTAGTGTTCCGTCGAATGATTCTTCAACCAAAATTATTGTGGACATGACGCCCATGTCAACATCATTTATTTTTCAGTGTCTATATAAGTAAATTTTTAACGGTCTTTATTGATGAAATTTTGACACTAGCAAAAATGCATCACATTTTATAAAATGGTTTTAACGGAGAAAAAGAGAAGATGGATAAACGAAAAAGAAAGCGAAAAGAAGAGAGAGAGAGAGAGAGATGAAAGGGACAATGTCAGCGACACTATATACGGGAACAGGGGGGGCGCTCTGCTCGCGTCACGTGCGGGCCCCGCTCTCCCTCCCCACGAGAAAGAAGAGAGCGGAGTTTCGGAAGTCCGCATTAAATTCCTCCTCTTTTTTTCCCCCAAAAAAATAAAAAGAAAAAGAAAATCGGAAAATTCTAGATAAGGGAGCGGATCGCTGCTGCTGCCGCCGCTAGCCAACGCATGTGCGCAGCAAGCATGCTCCGCCGTTGCGTCTGTTGAAGTCAAATTCGTAGGGAATGGCGGGGCGTAGACGTATCCCGTGCAGCCGCCCGCACCGAACCCTAACCCTCTCGACACTCGATTGAAGGAAAAAAAAAGAAAAAAAGAAAAAAAGGAGAAAAGCGGAAACAGACGGAAAAAGAAAAGAAAAAAGAAAACGAGAATAACTAGAATCAACCTCACTCCTCCATCATCACCACCAGAACCCACCTCTCTCCCTCTCTCTTCTCTCTCTCTCTCTAGGTATATAAGCATCCCATCTCCTTCTCTTTCTCTCTCTACTTTCTCTCTTTTTCTGTCATATTCATCAGCATTCAGCACAACACCCCACACCCCTCCTCTCTCTCTCTCTCTCTATAGCGACATCTCCGCCTCCATCTCCATCCGTCTCTCTGCTTTCCTTCTCCTTCGACGTCGAATTCGAGCACTCGGGAAGTTTTGGCTCCCACCCACCGGACCGGGAACGACGGAGAAGGCGGCGGAGGCGATGAGTGCGGCGGAGGACGGCTGGATGGCGGAGGCCATGGCGGACAGCGAGGTGGTGGCGGAGCTTCTGGTCCTCCTGAAGCGGGCGCGCGCGGCGGCGACGGTCAGGTCGAAGGTCGTGCCGCCGATGAGGTGGGGAGTCCGGCAGCCGAGGTCGAGGACGGCCCCGAGATGCGACGCCAACGCCTCCCAGAAGAAGGAGGCGGATTCGGCGAGGAACAGCCCGACCACGCCGCTCTCCTGGAGCGGCGGCGGGGGCGCCGCATCTCCCTCGGCCACCGCCGACGGCTTCGAGGAGTCGAGCTTGCCGGCGAACCGCTCCTCCGGCTCTGCCAGATCCAAGGTATCTCTCTCCAGCTTTCGCGTCTCTTTCTTTTCCTTTACTTTTCTCTACGGCGGGGGATACGTGACTGAGCGCAACTGCGTTCTGTTCAGGAGAGAGGAGTCCTCCGTGTCTCTCTCTCTCTCTCTCTCGTCTGTGTTTCTCTCTCTTGCGTGAGATTTCCGGTCGCCTGTGAGGTTCGGTTTGGTGTCAGGGGCTCCCTTTCTTTTGTTGACCGAAGTACCCCTCCCAAGTGCGCGTAATTTCGTCCCTTTCTGCCTTGAAGCCCAAGCCAGAAGAAGGGGCCGCTTTTGTTGGGGGATCTGTAAGCGAGGAGAAATTCTTCAGCCGTCCAGACTCTCTAGACCAAGGGCACCCTTTTCTTGCGATGACCATTTTGTCCTCGCGCCGTTGCCCTTTTCCTGTTCCCTTCATCTTCGCCGCCGCCGCCGTCGTCTTCGACTTCCCGTCCGCCGATCTTCTCTCGCTCTCTCTCGTGCCTACCTCCTCGTTCGCCGAGTCGACAGCGACGGCGCACTGTACGAAGCGGTGGTGTTTCGGCGATACGACGACAATTACTATGCCGGGGGATTTTTCTAGCTTTTTAATGCCGAAAACGCCCTCAAGAACCTCTCTCTCTCTCTCTCGTTTTCATTTTCTTTGTTGGGAGATGCTGTTTGTTGTGAGGTCTTTCGTGGCCGATTAGATGTGTCCTTTCTCTCTCTCTCTCTCTCTTCTCTTCCCTTCTTTCGCCACCCGTCGTTCTTTCTTTCCTTTTCCAGTATTTTCCCAGTTTATTTTTCCAGGATTTTTTTAAAAAAATTCCAGATTTGGATTTTCTTCCTCCACCCCCGGCGGCATTTATTTTTTTCGTCCATTTATTTGTGTCAATTCAATTGCGCCCCTCCCCTTCTCTCTCTGTTTTTTTTACCAAAAAGGCCATCGTGCCTTTTCCCCCCTTTTTTTCGGCGACCTCCTCTTTTTTGCCCTTTATTTCCACGCCGAGGGAGGGGGGAGAGATAAGGGTCGGAGTGGCGGGGGGTAGTATGGTCATTTGGGGGAGCGACGTGTGGTGGTGCGTTTGGTAGGTCCTCCGTTATGACGTGGGGCTCAGATGTAGAGAGAGAGAGACACGAAGGAAGGGAGGAAGGAGAGGAAGGGTACGGCCCCGAGACAGAGAGAGAGCAGCGTTCGCCTGCGTGCCGGTGCACTGTGTACTTTCGTGTGGCGGTGGTGGGCCCCCCCCTCTCCCCATTCCCGCGCCCGTGTCGGGTCACGCGGCGCGATGCGTGATCCGCTGCGTGGCTAGTCCGTTCAGGCGGTTGCGCGCGCGCGTATCTCCTCTCTCTTGGGCCGGAGATCCGAGGCGCCGTCGGATCCCCCGAGCTCGTTTGATTTTGGGCCGGATCGGACGGCGGTGTGGGGAGGGGCTGGTCGTCCTTCGCGCACGCTCGCATTTGGAACCTGTTCGGCTCGGCTGCTTGTTTTAGGGGCAAGTACGGGGCACGCGAGCGGTCACGCGAGCCGAAGGGAAGGGATTGGCTGTTTGTCTATTTGGTCACGGGAAGCCACGTGTCGCCGCGTGACGTGGCGGGGCGCGATTGGCTCCTGCTTGAGTGTGGGGGACGACACGTCAAGTGGGTCCCGGTCTCCTGTCTTCCTTCCCTTCTCCCTCTCTTCTTTTCGCTCGAGAAAGGAAGAAAAGGAGAAAAAACGTTTTTTTCTTTTTTTTTAAAAAATTGCACGGGGGTTCGAGTTCAATACGGGGGGTCGTGGTGAAGCGGAGTGAGGTCTTTCGGCGCCGACCAATGAGGACGCGCCACGTCGCTCGGTGCTTTGACCGGAGAAGGGTGGGTCAACCACCCGGCGCCAAACCATTCGGTCGCTGTCTTTGACTTTTGACTTATTGGCCCGGTTTTATTTTATGGTAATTGGAGGTCGCTGGTTTTTCTCTCTCTCGTGCGTCCTTGTTTTGTGGGGGGAGGTTTTGTAGCTTCTTGTGCTTCACGTAAAGTTGAAATTTTTCTGGCGAGCCATTTACGTTATCTCCGCCGCCGGCGACTGACTCCGTCGACGGGATGATTTCGATCTTTCAGGGTGTTGCTCCTCCGAATGACGTCTCGTGCCTGGCTGCCAGCAAGCTGAGGAAGAAGAAGGTGAGATTTCGGGAGGGACTTGTTTATTTATTTACTCCTGCGTTTATGCATTTGTGGAGGCTGATCTTTCTACCCTGTTCCTTTTTGGTTTCGATAGACTTTTGCCGAACTCAAAGATGAGGAGAACTACTTGCTGAATGAAAGGACCCATTTGAAGAAGGTACGCTACCGCTCTTGATCTATAGCGGTTTTGGTTCCGAGTGCTTGTTCTTGGCTTCGTTTCGCGCTTGTTCCTCACGTGATTTGTATCTCTGAACATGAAACAGGATATAGCGAGGCTGCGTGCGACTTTCACGGAGCAGAGAGCTAGAAACGAATCCTTGAAGAAGATGAAGGTGATCGAGCTTTCTTCTTCTTTTTCCCCTTTGTTGCTCCTTTCTTTTCTTTTTTTTTTTTTTTTTTTTGGGGGGGAGACTGCTGCTTTGGTCGCTTCATTACATGAATGATAGTGAATAATACTGGTGGGAAAATACATCATTATGTCCTTCATTTCGTTGAGATTAGAAAATTATCTTGGTGCTTTTCACTGATGAATTTCCTCCATCCTCCCAAGTTCCATCAAGGGAGTGGCTAGTGAAGCGAGGATTCTGAATTATGTGAAACGAAGTGGTCATTGTCTAGCCACTTATATGTTTGGAAGTTTCTGGTGGAAATAGCGGTAATTTGCCTCAAAATGTGTATGTATGTATGCCAGTGTCTCGCCTTTCACAGTCAGAAAAAGTGGCTTCCACCGGATGGCCACATCAGTTGTGGAATTGCAAACTTAGATTTTGTCCATGTTACTCTGTTATTTCAACCTCTTGGAATTGATATTATACGTGTCTGTTTGCCCTGCTATTATAGAATGCGCTTCTGACAGTTAGGCCCCTGTTTTGCAGCTTGATTTGAATTTGCTTTCCAGAAAGGGCAATGTGGTCACTGCTGATGACAGAGATGAAGCAACCTCTGGTTTGCATGACAAGATGGAAGCATCTACTTCGGATCACCCTGCATCGTCGTTGTCGCCAGAACAAGATACAAGCAAGGGTTATCCATCTGCCAGCTTTAGCCAACTTCCTAAGCGGGCTATCAAGGACATTGACAGATCCTTCTTTCTACCTGATCTAAACATGATGCCCTCCCAAGAGGATTCTAGGCCTGAAGATCTTTATGGGTTGAGCTAAGCCAGAACACCATGGATAGCACAGCTCTTTGTAATTAAAAGTGATGGCAACAGTCGTGTCGAAGATGTTCTGGGTTATATCATACAGGATCAGATAAAAGAGGAGTGGATCTCCATATCCACATTCTCAAGAGCCACAAGTTATAAGAGGATGTTTCCGACTCTGCGGTCGAGCTGAGAAGTCATTGGGTTGCAGAGCGCGAGATCTCCGTCTCAACTGGACAGTGGGGGGCAATAATCCTTGCCGATTCTCGATCGTAGCATAACTTGTATGAACGGTATAACTAAGCCATTCTTTGTAGGCAATTGGCAGAACAACTTGAATACAATCTTTTCAAATTTTGTTCCTCAAAAAGAATGTCTTTCAGATTGCTTTCTGTTGTTTTTCAGTTTCCTGTCTTATCCACCTTTCTTGGATTGAGATGGTATGTGAATAATGAAGCATCTCCGCCATTGAAATTGATTAAAAAATTGCTTCTTTTTTGTGTTTGGGATGGAGTGGATTCTAATCCAAGTCTTAAATGATTTTCACGTTTGCTTGTAGAAAGTCCGGCCACTTTTTCAATTGGAATGATCGTTCGTTTGAAATTTTGAATCGGTCTTTCTGTTGAAATAACTGGTGAAATGTTCCACGCTGGCGTCTAACATGGTCCTTAAGAAACATAAAGGATACTTAAGAAGAAAACGCATTTTTTTTTATACAACAAAAATTTTGAAAAAATAAGTAAAAATAACTCTAGCTGGACCGATGGAAAACAGTAAACAAAAGGCGGTTGGTGGTGCGGCCACCCAGCCATCAGCAAGGGCGGCCAGCGGTGTGGGCGGCAGG
Organism: Corymbia calophylla; assembly: GCA_014182845.1. Classification (NCBI taxonomy): domain Eukaryota; kingdom Viridiplantae; phylum Streptophyta; class Magnoliopsida; order Myrtales; family Myrtaceae; genus Corymbia; species Corymbia calophylla. Next base: position 13,756,691 of record CM024695.1, on the reverse strand, counting down.
ATGCTGGTCGGACTTAGGTGATGGTGGCCGTCTCCGGCGAGGGCCACCAATCATTTGATAAAGACATCAGCCTCCTGAATCATGGTTTTCGCTCTCAGCCTTCACGGATATGACCCATTCTCGAAGCAAAATTCTTGCAAGTGCCATTCCTAATGCGTCTCCCCACGCTGTCTACACCTCCTGCCACTTCCGCCGATGACTCGATCGTCTATTTCTTGGGTCTAATAATGGTTATCTTGTAGCTCTTCCTTTTTTTTTTCTCCTGTTTTCTTATGAATGAATTATAAAAAAGTTCTAAACTTATTGTATTTGTGTCAATCCAGTCATAAACCTTTCAATTTAACTAATTTAGTTTTAAATCTTTTGATGATTTATCAATTTGATTTTTTTTAGTCAATCTTGATTTGAAATTGCTTATGCGGGTGCCGACTGCCTTACGTGGCATAGTTGGCACTTGACGTGGACAATTTTTATAATTTAAAAAAAAATCTTGAATTTTTTATATTTTTCCTTCTCTTTTATCTTTTCCTTTTTTTTCCTTTTCTAAGCTCTATCAAGGCCAACCAACCCTTGCTTGTCATAGTTGAGGGTTGGTTGACCCTCATCAACCACAGGCGAGGGCTTAGCGGCTCTCACTTAGCGGCCAACGACCTTGTCTAGAGTCAGCGTAAAAAAAGAAAGGAAAAGAAAGAAAGAAAGAAAAAAAAAAAATGATAAATAAACCTGAAAATTTTTAAAAAATTATAAAAATTGTTTATGTTAACATCGATTATTCTATAGTGTTTCTAGTGTTCACGTTAGCGATTTCTAACCAAAATTAGTTGAAATGATTAAATTGACAATTCGTCAAAATATTTAAGATTAAATTGATTAAATTGAAAGATTTAGGATATAGATGATATGTGAATAATGAAGCATCGCCACCATTGAAATTGATTAAAAAATTGCTTCTTTTTTAGTTTGGGATGGAGTGGATTCTAATCCAAGTCTAACTAATTTTCACGTTTGCTTGCAAAATGTCCGGTTACTTTTTTCGATTCGTACGATCGTTTGTTGGAATTGGTCTTTCTGTCGAAATAACTATGCGAAAGTGATGCACGCTGGCGTCAACATCGTCATCGATAAACATAAAAGATATTTAAAAGGAAACGAATTTTTTGATAGAAGAGAAATTTTGGAAAAAAATAAAAATAAAGTGAAAATAACTTCAGCTGGACGGATGGAAAATTGTAAACAAAGGGCGGTGGCGCTGCCGTCCAGCCACCGGCGCAGGTGACCACTGGTGCGGGCGGCAACCAATCGATTGAATCATGGTTTTCGTTCTCGGCTTATATAGCTTCACACTCATGACCCATTCTTGCAAGTACCATTCTAATGCATCTCTTCACGATCTCTCTACTGTTAAAATAATAAATTTCGCTTTTATATAATAGTTTAAGATTTTAAGATTGATCCCAAAAATTTTTACATGGTATCAAAATAAGAGGTTTTGAGTTTAATTCTTATTAGGCATATTTGCCTATCTAATTAAATATGGTTATGCTTAAAAGAGATCAGATTAAGTGTAGGGATAGTATTAGAATATTTAACTAATAAACTACGTCTTTATCTATTTTTAGATGTTAGCAATTTGTTCTACAAAATCTCACATACACCTTTTGCGACTTTTGTTGATGACTCCATCACTATTTCTTGAGTTTGATAATGGTTATCTTATAGCTCTTCGTAACTTTTTGTTAGAATATTTAAATAATAAACAATATCTTTACCTAACAGTTTGAGCTTTTAGAAGTTGGTAGTTTGTCCCACGAAATTTCACATGCACCTCTTGCAACTTCGGCTGATAACTCGGTCATCATTTCTTGAGTGATAATGATTATCTTGTAGCTCTTTGTTTCTCTCCTCTGTTTTTTTAAAAGGAAGTTATTAGCAAAGTTTTTAACCTATTGTATTTGTGTCAATTTAGCCTTAAATAGACTTTTTAACAATTTGTCAATTTAGTTTTTCCGATCAATATTAATTGAAAATCACCAACATAGACGTTGACTATCTTACTTAGCATGGTTGGTGACCTCGATTGGGGTCATCGTAGAATAAAAAAAGAGAAAAGAAAGGAAAGAAAGAAACAAAATCAAAATAATAAATAACAATTTTTTTTAAATTTTTTTAAAAAACTTTCGATGTCAACGATGACCTTCCTATGTGATGTTGCACAAAGTCAATACATGTTAGCGATTTTCGATTAAAATTGGTTGGAAAAACTAAACCGATGAATCGTCAAAATGTCTAAGATTAAATTAATCAAATTGAAAAGTTTATGATTGAATTAGTACAAGTATAATATGTTTAGGATTTTTTTGATAATTTTTCCTTTTTTTTAAGGAATAATTACGTAAATGGTTTCTAAACTTTGGTCTAATATGCAATTTTGTTTTTAAACTTTTGATTTGTTCAATTGGTCTAAGAACTTTAACTCAATGTGCAATGTCATTCTGAACTTTAATTTATTTAATGTAGTTCTTAAACTTCTGGTAAATATCTAATATAGTTTTTAGACTATATGAAAATATTTAATATTATCATTTCATTGATTCAAGTTTAAAAACAACATTGAAAAATATTCAATGTTATCTTTGAACTTGATTCAAGTTCAAAGATGACATTGAATATTTTTTATATAGTCCATAAATTAGATGGAATATTTACCAAAAGTTTACAGAACATATTAAACAAATGAAAAGTTCAGAGATAATTTTGTATATTAAATCAAAGTTTAATAACATATTTGTTATTTTTTTTATGGCCCTTTTTCCTATGGACTTTGGGATGGTGAGTCCGGACTGGTTGGTGGGTACAGATCCAGGTGGCGGCTTGCCTCCTCACGCTTCACAACTGGAAGGAAGCACATGCGATGTAGATTTGGGCTCGCCTTCCCCTCCGGCTCTCCATCTCACCGTGTTGAGGATGTGTCTGTTAGTGATTTGAGAGTAGCAGCCCCGCCACGTCGCCTCCGGCGAGGGCTGCTGGACCCTTGCCGGTGGCTGGAGGAGCCTCGGGGCTGCCCCAGTGCCCCACGGCCCAGGCTGCCCTCTCCCCTATCTCTCTAAGGTTTATTTTTGTTTTTTGTCTATCTTTGGTTTCTCTCACCTTTCTCTGTCCACATCAGCTATTAATGAAGGGAATAAACTGACGTGGCCTTGAAATGGATGTCATGTCAGCATTTTCATTAAATGTTTCGATGGAAAGACTAAATCAAACAATTAATTATATAGTTCGTGAGCCCATTGCACAAAAGATAAGTTCGAGGGAGGAGCGTTGCACATTGAAAAAATTTAGGGATTTTTTATGTCATTATCCCAATACTCTATCAAAATATCATATAACATGTGTTTATACATAGAATCATGTATACAGAATTTTACGAACAAGACCCATGATATAGTAAAAAGTAAATCGGTATATGAGATCGATTCGCAAATTAATACCTCAAAGTATTTATAATTGAAGTGTTTTGAAAGTTTTAAAAAATATAACAGAATTGCAATGAAGTTCTCATTCAAGTCCTCACGAAAAAGTGTAATCAAGTGTTTTAGTCAACTCCGTAAAATTTAAGTAACAAAACACCGACGTGGCTTTTTACATAATTTTTGAAATCAGGTGGTGCTCCTCACGTGCGTTGGTGCTAGGATCGCGGAACCTCACCGATGCCTAGGCGGGGGTCCCAGCACCCCATTCAAGCAAAATCCCCTTATCTCGTTTTGCTATTTTGTTTTCTTTTTCTAATTTTGTTGTTTCTTTTTAATTTTTGCTGATGGCGGCCATTGGGCATCAAATCAGTTCCACATGGTCTCCACATTTGACAAGAAAGGTATCATAAAAAATCCTACGCTACACACTATGACAACAATTCTCTAAATATATTTTTTTACATTTACCAAAACGTGTCACAAAAATACCCTTTTTTTCATAACCAAAACTTTAAACTTTACCCACTATGGCATCAATATCATAATTTTTTTTACTGGTTCACTAGTACCCAAACTTGTCACAAAAATACACTCACTTTACTATTAAAAATCTTAAATTTTGCCCACCATGATACCAATGTCCCAAACTTTCTCCAGTTACTAATGCCCCAAATTCATACCAATGGCAGAGGGTATTTTCATTAGAATCCAAAGGAATTTTTTAGTGGTTTTTGGTGGTAGACGGTTGTAATTAGAGAGTATAGGATTGAGGTGTTTGGTTATAAAAAAAAAAAAGTTCGACGTATTTACGTGGTGGACATAACTTAAGAGCTTTGGTGACAAAAAAAAAAATGAAAATATTGATACACAATGGGCATAGTTTAAGATTTTTAATGGTGTTAACCTATTTGAGAAAACTACATTAGCGTTTTCTGTCATTAAAATTAGACGGAGCTAACAAAGATACTCAATTGCACTTTTTGACTAAGCTTTAAGATTTAATTACACAAAATTGAAAGTTTCAGAAATTGATTACAGACTTTAGTTGCACCCATCCTTATTCCCATTAGTAACCTAGTTAACCACCCAACAAAAATCTGGCACATTATATTAGAATGCAAGGCTTACTCTCAAGTAGTTCGGGGCTCCCCCGATCACAGATTGGAATTCCCCAATAACTCCTCAGCCTCTAGAAACCTTGGCTTGTTCGGAGGTAGATTACCACGGCGTAAGATAACTCCGACCGCACTCCCACTAGCACCGCAGTGCGGTGACATGCGAGCGTGGCATGCTTGGAAGGAAGAAGCTCCCAATTGGAGAATTAGTGATAACTTGTCCTTATTTAAATCCAATCCAATTATTGACATGTCAATCGTAAAGTATGAGGATGGATAGGATTCCATTATACATTACATTATATCTTGTCCCATTCACATCCAATCCAATCCAATCCAATCATTGACCCCTCAACCCTAAAGTTTGAGGATGGATAAGATTCCATTACATCTTAGATCAGGGAAAAGAAAAGTCCTCATCTACAAATCGTTTTGAAGGCATCCCATTTAGCTTCCGTCGTGAAATCCAACTTGGGCACGTATGGTTTAGCTCAAAAGCACCTTTTGCTCTCCGACCAAATTTTAGAAATATTTTGGCATATATATAATTGAAAGATTTTCTTGGTGTGGACTAGATCCGGGTCCGTATTCCGGACCCAAATTAGCGGCGTACGGTTGGGAATGCCCGTTTAAGGAATCAGATGAAATGCAGGAAAAATGAAAAAAGAGAAAGCTGCAAAGCAAGGGTTCTGCTGCGCAGCAGTCGGCATTCTATAACAGAGACCGTAATCAACAAAAGATCAAGTTAGAACTTCCGTACAGAAGGCAAACTTACAAATTATGCTTGAGCCTTTCTTCGACAAGCTCGATGCAGCGATAGAGAACTAATTCTAACGGATTTAGGGCACCAATGGAGTTGCACGAGAATGGATCGTCATCATTCCGGTTCTCTGCTAGAATGCCGGTCACCAGGGTCCGGAGAGGCAGGAGCCATTCATTGTAGGCCTTCTTCAAGTTGGTCTCGGACAGCACTCCTGTGTAATTGGTTTTTCCTGTTTCAACAATCACCAGACGACTTGCATATGTGAGAGAGAGAGAGAGAGAGAGAGAGAGAGGAGAAGGGGGTGGGGGTGGGGGGTGGGAGGGAGAGTTCTTTTCTGGTAATGCATCTCTTGTAAAAAACATGAAAAACCTATTTTTGGAACATTTTCATTAGAATCTAATTGCAAGTCTGCTTCTGTGGGTGTGTCCATCTACTACATGCACACGCAAGTCTGGGCAAGGTTGCTAGCACAAAAGACGTGTACATTCAAACAAATATATGCATGATTACTTACATTCAAACATAAGCATTCATCGAGACGAATGCAGCTGATGGAATCACACTGAGCAAACAGTACAGCCAAATATATCGACAAAGGTCTCCAGAAATCTTTAGCTAGCTCGGCAAGATCCAAACAATAGCCAGCAAGGAGTATTGTATACTGAAGAATGGTAGAATTCCCCCAGCCCCATTAGAAGGCAACCTTTACGTTCCAACTTATATGTTCAGTGAAAGATTATTTACATTCTGATTTAGTCCATAACATGCCACATTTGTGGGGGATTTGATGTATGTGCTTTGTGACTACTACATTTAACCTTCCGATATAGGATGTAATAGATATCCCTCATCTAACAGTTTCAGTTTTCAAAACAATTGGCTATTTTCTCACAATGTTTCACATGGCATCAAAATAAGCAGTCAAGAATTCAGATCTTTCTCCCTATTATCAATTTTCACACTTGTCTTAGACTAAAATATCAGCCCACATGAGAGGGCAGTGGGTGCTAGATAGTTAGATACTGAACAGCCCTTTTATAGTATTTGTAAGACAATTAGTTTGAAGTGACACATACAATATATTAACTTATTCAAAGATTGAATGGGATTGCTTCTTGGTATTGTCGTAGTTATGAAGATTTAAAATACTCATCCATGAAAAATTAAGTTTAGAATGATAATTACTAAAATGCCCCATCTTTAAGATTAAAGTGCAAAATCTTTATTAATCTCCATTATGTATGGAGATAATGATTCACTAATATCTTATTTCCTTGTGCATGACCAATGCAAAACTATCATTTACTAAGAAGGCATCATCGAAATTTGCAAAAAATTTTAGTAAAAGGTCGCTCTTTGCTATGCTAATTGTCTAATGGATGGTCAAAATACCATGATGCTTAGTCTTTATGGTGGTTTAGTCTAGAGATACAATGTAGCAAAACTGCAATTATTTTCCCCTTGTTTTAAAAGCAGTGTCCAAAACTGCCATTCCAATGAAATGAAGCGGGATTGACATCGGCATTTTAATGTCGGGTTTGAGGGAAGAAAACGTTTAAACAATTAAAATCCAGATACTCAAGGGAGGCACAATATAAATCTATAACTTATAGTTTCTCAGTAATAATTCAAGGTTTCTCATACGAGAAACTCTTTCAGGGAGTTCTTTTCCTATCATGGCAACTTTGTCACTGATATATCATGCCTATATGCCTGACCAGTCCAACAGGCCTAGAAAAACAAAAGATAATAAAAGTGAAATGGAAGAACTTCTCCTGCAAGAGTTTCTACAAGTTCTTCAATCAACAAGAACAACCAAGATTATCCCAAATAGTGGATCAGACCTGTAAATTTGAACAGATGCTTTCTTATTGAAATTTTCACAACATAATCACAGCTGGAGAAAAAAACAATCTTATGCAGCAACTGCAAGAAGAGTCACAAACTCGCAATTTTAATAAGAAAATAAAAGTGATATAGGCGAAGGAATAACATACAAAATGGAAATAAACAAAGAGAAAAGTTTTACCTGTTGATTCTGACAAGAACACAAATCTGTACAAGTTAAGGGCGGATAGAACCTGTAAGATCAAATGCAAGCTCGTCATTTTAGATCATTAGACTCCATCAAAGATTTTAAGGGAATTGGCCAATTCATTTCTAATGTGTTTGCCTACACATTTTTATTAGCACACTTCTACCACATATCATAGAGGGTGTGTGCTCATAGTGGAAGAGGTTCAAATGACTAGTAGATAGGTTCATTACAGAAAAGTGAACAACAATACGATCCAGTTAGCATTTAGAATACAAGGATGTAAGGGATTGTGGATATAAGCTTTATCTGGAAAAGAAATTGGAATGTGTTATTGCACATCACATGTAAATATTGACTTCCCTCAACTTCGCATCTCAAAAGTTAATGTAGAAAGATGGATACTTTTGAATTGGCCTTTTCAGCTTCCTATTCCTATTCATTTTGAACATTCAATGGTCTTATGAAAACCAATGAGCTTTAAACCCAATCAAAAGAGTTTACACCATGGAAAACATCAGAACCTAAAAAGAAATAAGGAGTGGCCATCATCAAAGCAAGGAGACAATATGGAAATAATCAATTATAAGGAATCATATATACCGCATCACTTTGCTCAGGAAGACTTGGAGGACCTCCCTTAGAAGGCCTCAAAACCAATTCCACTAGTTCAAGCACATCAGCAGACCAAGCTGGTGTCTCATGGAAAACTTTATCAACATTTCCTTGCGATAATTCGCCTTTAGCTTTGGTGGGCCTCACTTGTCTAACGATATCTAGAAGGATGGCAACCTACACAAGTTGTAAACGATCAGATCATGTTATGCATCCTTCCATGTAAACAAAAAATACACTTATGTCATTTAAGCAGGTTCTAATGCAGTTACCATAGAGGAAGAGTTGCAATTTGTAATCAGTGCTTTTAAGACGTCAGTCCTTTGAGAAATTGGAATATCAGCAAGCACCTGGAGATTAGTAAATAAATGCACAACTTAAACAAGAGAGAAATGCACTACAAAAGCGACAAGCTGGTTAGCGATGCAAGAGCAGAGCATCTTAAGTCAAAAACACTAACCCTTTTCAGCACATCAAAAGCTTTCTTCCTGAGCACAGCATCTGATGTGTACATGATGATGTTCTCAATCCCCTAAATTTAGCGCTTTAATGATAAGAAGAATATACAAAATGAAATGGCATACAATCAAGATCTTTCACTATCATACCTGCAAGGCAGCAAAATGGCTAGGAACAAATGATGAGAAATCTAGAGTTTCACTCTCACTCTCCTGTGAGATATCTGCTTCTGTGATGCAAAGCAAGAAGTCAATGGCATGTTTCTTTAATCTCCAAGGTAGAGTAGCTGAACAGAACACATGCCTTAGCATGCCAATTGCTTGCCACCTTCTGGTTTGACTACCCTGAATTTCATTCTTAACCGCAATTAAATCCTCCTCAGCATTATGGGCAACCTCGTTAGACATATCACCCCATATAACTGTGCGAGGAAGCAAACAAAATTGAACTTGCAAATGGATTAAAGGAAAACTGCACGAATCAGAAAGACCTTATAGGAAACTGCAACAGACTACACTGTCAATGCACTGCCAAATAATACCTGAAAGAGCTGCTCCAAGCTTGATACTGGGTAAAGGAACCCAGAAACTATCTTCTTCTACACATATGAAAATAAAAAATTATTACTTTAAATCCCAAACGTGAAGAAATTCCTTCCAGCTTGTGGATTGGAAAAATAATAAAATCTATAGAATGAGCAGCATATTACCACCAGTTATAGTGCTGATCATCAGGTCAACAGCAGACCCTGTTACCAAGCCAATGTAAGATAAATGGCAACATCTCAAGAAGTGTGAAAGTTCAGTCACAAGGCGGAGAGAGCTGGACACATTCTCATCCACACAAATGGATACATGAGTCTGCACATACAGAACTTATATTAAGATGTGATCACGTCAAAATGCCTTCACACTGACAAATCATTTAGTGCATGCATGCGTAGGGTGTGTGTGTGGAGGGGAAGGGGGAGTAGAAGGGCAACAACCACTTGGAGAATCATCTACAAGTTATTTTGGAAAAGGAAGTTAAATCTTTCAAGTACAGACAGATACTATACACCCTAACATGACCTCAAAAATAAATATACCAACCATCATCTGCAAGACATAGAGACCAAGCAGAGCAAGGAGCTTCTCAGCTGATCCGCTGTCCTGTTAAACTTCAACCGTTAATCTAGAATCTAACAAGATATCACATGTAAATAATTTCATGATCATGGATCACAGACCAACTTCTGGTGAATAGTTTGCATTGAATTGGCAATTTTTATACCCCTGCTGAACAGATCCTCAAGATCTGAATCCTCCTCATTTGCATCTGTAGATACTTTCTCCCAAACACGAAGGATTGCAGGAACTACCTCCTTTATTTGCTCAAAATGACGCCTTTTAATCATAAGGAGAACTGTAATACAGAAAACGTGGAGCAGCAGTATTATAGTTTAATGCAGACTGAAGAGATTCTTTGGACTCATTAATAAAAGTATCATATACAGATACAATACTTTCAACTACAATCTCAAGCTTCTAAAGCATGTCTACATGTAAAAAATCCCTGACATTATCCTAGCCAAGACAACTTGCAGACGTTAACTTTGGAGCAGTGAATATGCCATAATGGCTGATATTCAAATGGAAAGATAAGTCTACATAAAGGGCAAATCATGGAAACAAAAATTAACATGGGAATATTAGAGTTTGAAGACACAAAGAAAGTATAAATATCACCAGAAGCAATAAAATGCCATAAAAATACAAAGTATTATGTCAAAATCGATTGATAAGCATTGACCAAGTCGATCACATTACAAAAAGAGATTTTTTTTTTTTTTGTAAGCACATAAACCTTCTTTATATCACTATGAATAAACAGTTTGAAACTTGAAAGACAGTCAGGGTATAGTTTCATCAGCATCCAACATCAAAAATACGATTTGAGCATACATTTATTTAACTGCTTAAGTGAAAGTCAAAATGGAAAAGGCTTCTGGACATTTTAATGAGTACATGCTGCAAAGAGTGCAGCATGCTACCAGTTTTTCACTTCAATGCATAAAGCATTGCAGAAATGGTATTGCATATTGCTTAATTACACAATCAGCATGGACATCCAATCAAGATATAATGAGCTAATTGAGGAAAAACGTATGTTTTATGGTAGCTATATGAAGGCCTCTCTGCAGTCTTCAGGGATTCAAAACTGAATTTGCTAAGCATGCATCGGTGCCAACAGAAGTCACTGACTAACACTGAAGACATGGACATATTTTCAGTACTTAAAACATGATTGGAGGAAAGATGTATAGAGAAAGTATCGATAACGCCAAGGTGGTCAAGACACTTTTGCACAATGGGTCCACAGGTTGGACTGCAAGTATTAGAGTTGTCTTTATCATTTGAATGGCAAACACCAACAAAAGCATCCAGTAAAAATACTTTGAAGAAAATAAATCCTAAATAGCACTTTTGATGCTAAAATCAAGAGTTCTTTCCTTAGAGAAATGTCTGAGGAGATAATATACTTTAAACAATAATCTTCACCAATATGAACATAACCTATTCAAGGAATAAGAAAAGAAAGAAAAAGTACCTTCTGAGAGACCACTCAAAAGCGGGGCAAAGTAGCTAGAAAGCTTAATCTTTTCACCTTCGCTATAAGAATCTAGGGCCTGTTCCAACGTTGATTGAGGATTAGCAAGATCTCATTCCAGCAAACTTAGAAAAATTGATCAGTGCTAACCATATGCTTAGTAATTGCTTTAAAAATGTACCTCAAGATCTTATCATGCAGAAAAATCAGAATCACATAAGATTTGAATCAAATTAAAGATCAGGCTTTACCAAAAGCACATACAGTTAATGGTTAATCCATTTTTTTGGTCATATCACTTAAAGAGGATAAGCAAATCCTCATAATAGAATATGAAAGTGAGAGCAAAATTTTACGAGTAGTGAGTTAATTGTTAGCTCATCTCATGTTTATGCACACAGAAGTTTCTATATGCAGCTTGAAGTATTTGCAATGGGAGAATGCTCTTGTGAGATGGAAGAAGACCTCTAAGGTATTCTTCTAATATTGAGTGTCAAGAGAATAAGCAACAATTTCAAGACAGAATGACAACTCATTCAAACCCAGCCTCCTTTTGACGAGGAAATGCAAGAAAACTAATAAACAGTGGTATTACGTGTTTAGTCTTGTCACTAGAGAATTATCTTTTGAAATCGACCATGGACATGTCAGAAAGAGTAGGTTATTGCAATTTCCCAGGTAAATATAGAAAATTATAGACAAATGTGCATCTATTCTCAACCAAATGAAAGAAAGTTCCAAATATTTCCCCGTTAAAAAGAATAAAAGTAACTTCTTACAAAAGAACTTGGGGAAGTATTACTTACGTATTTTAATTAGTTTAACTTCATGAAGTTCGCAAACGTCCCGCTAAAACAGGGGAAATTATTAACATGTGGCTAGACATGTCCATTATGTTTATTGACTAGTTCATTGACAGCAAGTACAGACTCTTACACTCAGTGCAGGGCCATTCTATTTCTCAAAATGCTTAACTCGTATGTTTCATACATCCATGAGCTTGAGAGGCACTTGAGAGAGTGTGTGCAAACTCACTCATGAAGCTGAAGCAACATGAAAATGAAAGGCTTTCTGCTTATGATGCTTTCACATTTTCAAACCTGGGAAGACGACTAGTTTCCTCATCTTAAATTTTGCTGACAACTGGTAAACAGCTTCAAAACTCTCAGTTTAATTTTACCAACACATGTTTGGAAAGGGGTTTGCTAGGGAACTAAAATGCTAAAGAGTTCATTCAACATTTAACAGCTAGAGAGATTACCAGAGCACGTGTTGCATGATATAAACTAATGAACAAATGCAGGGTCGAACAAAGAGTACTCACTCAATCTCCTAATCCAAATTATTAACTCAACATTTAACAATAAAAGACAGCGGCCAATAGATACACTTACAAATGCCAAATGATATAAAGAAGCACATGAGATCACATGAGAAAATCGTAATGATGATCATGAAGCTATATAATCTATGACACGACAGGTACTTACAGAATGTTCAGGAGAACATCATTTGCACGAGTACTGGTGCAACAAAGTTAATCTAGTTATGTACAGCAAACGTGTGTCTGGATGTGCAGTTACTATGCAAATATAGATAAAAAGGGAGAATAAGCTTATTTACTTCAAATTATTCAAAATAAGTCAAACATTCGAACCTCGCAGAGAATTGGCAACATGTCCCGCGGATTGCTCTTCACCAAAAACTGATGTATTATCCTTTCCGCAATGCTCAAAAACCGTCTCGACACCCCTGAAAATTTTGAAACAGCCTTTGGAAGCTCAAAAGATAGCGCATCAAGGAGCTCCTGCTATTCAACCATCCAACAGAAAACCCATTGTTAAATCAAAGATGGAGTTTAGCTAATTAACTAAATTGAGCCTAAAAATAAAATAAAAATCAAGACCTGATCAATCGAAGCGGAGCTTATATACTCGTACATACGCGACAGCAGTTCGAACGCATCTTCATGCGTGTTCTCATCCTCTGCGGCCACGGATACATCGCCGAGAAACTTAGCAAGCTCGGAGACCAGCCTCTCCGTTCGATAGCTATCTCCACTCTCGACGGACTGGAACATGCACAAGGGCAACGGACAAACTTTACAACCCTTCGAATGCACCGAACGACTGTAGGAACATAACCATTCGAAAAGCAGCGAAGTACAGAGCGAAAAAAAATCTCAATTTCTCTCAGGACAGGCCAAAGCCAAAACCGTCACCGTCAGAAGTTCATCAGTTTCCTCACTGATGACTTCAATCGCATTACCGCCAAGCGTCGGTACAGAGGCGTCCGAGCGGGGACCGAATCATTCCGGGCCGCGACGACCGACCGCGCCGCGCCCGGCTCGAGGCTATTACCGCGAAGGCGACGAGCTAACCGTGCGATTGCATCCCGATTTCTCAGAAGGAGCAGGCGAGCCTCTAGATGATCCAGGACGGACGGAGAGCGAAGGAAGGGAGGGAGGGAGGGAGGCTCACCTCGGCGCAGGAGCTGAGGATGTCATGGAGGCGGCGCAAGAGCGGAGGATCGGGAGGAGATGCGGTCGCCGCCGCGGAGCCGGTCGCCGCCGCGGCCTCCGCCGTCGACATGGGGGTTCGCCGGGAAGAGCCTTGTGCTTCAGTTTCACTGGGATGCTTAAGAAGATGGAGAAGACGAAGTGCGGCGCCAAAGAAATGCCCGTTGAATCCCGGAGACGCCCGACAGAGAGAGTCTTGGTACTCATCGGCTTAATTCCCCCAAAAGTAATAATAATAATAATAATAATAATATTAGTAGTAATATCTCAACTTTAACTTTAGGTCCAATTACAATTCTATCGTAAGTTATCACCAATAATTTCATAGAATCTTACAAACACTTTAAGGCCGATGATGACCAATTATTTGATTGTTATATTGATAAAGCGAGATTTCATTTCTGACAGACTCTTATCTCACATTTTTCGCTTCTACTAGAATATGCTAAATCGTCGATTTTTCGCTCAAATCTTAAATCCGACCAAGAATCCAAAACTCGATACTAAATTCTTCAAAATTATCAACGTAAATGCCACTTAGAGGTTCATTACTTCATCAACACCCTCATTTTTGTCTGGAACAACATTAACCTCCGTGAGATTGATAATTTTGAAGAAATTATGGTGATTTTCAGTCATATGGGTAGATTTAGGATTATATTGAGAGTTGACAATTTTTTTAAGCAAAAAAAAAGAAAAGAAAAGTTCTGGACAAAACTGCAATTAGATCTAAAACTTGAGCTTTTTATTTTATTTTAGGAAATTAGCCTAAATTTGATCATAAGGTACTGCAATTCAAGTCAGATGAAATGAGGGAAAAGTGACCGAGAGCATAGACACCCATTAGACAGGGGATAAAACGGAAATTATCCGGCGTCCGCCTAGCCGGTGAATACCAGAGCCAATGAAACGGCATCAACTGAAGCGTAAAATCGATAGTTTTTTTTTTTTTTTTTTCTTCCCGGCCGGGGTGGAATGATGAGGAGGAGCCAATGTTACGGCAGCCCCGGACGATACGCGAACCGGGGTATTGAGAAAAGAGGCCTAGGCCCGAGATACTTTCGATGCATGGTGGGCCGGCTAGTTCAGAGAGAGAGAGAGAGGAAGTTCTATTGCCAGGAAACGGGCCCTAAGTGCGAAAGTTTCGTAAGGGGACCGAGGCAAGCTGCCATGAGATAAAACATCTTCTTTCTGAAGAGATTCGAGTTGGAACTATTATATGTCCAAGTTCAGTCCATGCACGATCGACAAGGCCTGCCTTTTTGCAGCAGCGTTCAGTCCATGCACGATCGGGAGAGGATCTTGCATCGGGCCGGGCCTTTCATCCGCGGAAGGCGCATGAAATCGTGCACGATCGGATGATCTTCTTTGGCAGCGAGTGCCATTTTACTTAAGCCATAGTTTTGCTCAAATTCTTCTTATGCATGATCCTATTGAATTTTCAAAGTTTTATTTTTTTTCTAAGAACAAAGTATGCACAACCACATTAATTTTTGTTTTCTTTGTAATCTAATTTACCGACGCTTTTACGTGGGGAGATCATGAATGCAGAGAGGCTAACTGCAGGAGCAATTCATTTTCTATCGATGCTGACGGCTGGAGATTTGGCATTATTCTTGATGTTTATGGTTCAGAAAGTTTGAAAGCGTTCGCTTCTTTTTGGGTCTTTTTTAATGGTTCATGCATCGAATCGATATGAACTTGAGATGATTATCCGTAAAAACAGGGAGAATTGCCGAAAAGTCCTAAACCTATTGCGGTTGTCTTGCTTTTTTGGGTTAGTCTAAACCTTTTTTTTGGCCCCTAAACTCGTTTGCGTTGTCTTGGGTTATCCGCCAAATTGGCCGGGCCGGACGTGACGTGGGCCAGCCGGCCGCGCCGGCGACAATATTTTAATAATTTTTTAATAATTTTTGATTTTTTTGATTTTTTCCGATTTTTTATTGTTTTTTTTTTTTTAATTTTTCTGTTTCTTTTCTTTTTTTTTTCTCCCCCCCCCCCACGGTGGCGCGGGCGGTGGCCCGACGAGGCCGCCGGCCATCGCGCGAGGGCCGCGCCCCGTCGACCGGCCACCCTCGCCGGCGGCCTCGCCTGCACCGGGCGAGGCACGGGGCCGCGGCGAGGCGGCCTCGCCATGGCCTCGCCGGGCGCCCGCGGCGAGGCCGCTTCGCCCCGCGGCCAGCCATGGCGAGGCGGCCCGCCCGATCCGGGCGAAGGCGCCTCGCCGCGGCCGGCGCGGCTCGCCGTCAGATCGGGCCGGCTCGCCGCCGGCCGCCGCCTCGCCAGATCCGGGCGCGGCGCGGCCGCGACCTCGCCGGCGGCCCCTGTGTCCGGGCGAGTGCGGGCGAGGTCGCCGGCGAGGGCTCCGCGGCCCTCGCGCAGTGGCCGGCAGCCTCGTCGGCGCGCCGGCCGCCACTGCCGCCGGCGGGGGAGGAGGGGAGAAAAAAAAAGAAAATTAAAAAAAAATAAAAATTCGAAAAAAATCAAAAAATAATAAAAATTATTAAAAAATTGTCGCCGGCCGCCGCCGGCGTCCACGCAGCTCCGGCCGGCCAAATTTGGCCGGATGGACTAACCACACAATCGCAATAGGTTTAGGACTTTTCGGTAAAAAAAAAAAAAGGTTTAGGACTAACCCAAGACAACCGCACAAATAGGTTTAGTGACTTTTTCGGCAATTCTCCCGTAAAAAAACAGTGTAATAGGATCTTTTAGGGTCGTATAAACGATATATATTGGCCAAGCAAGGATAATTTGAAATTAAGAAGTCAAAATATATATATATATATTATGTATATTTTTTTTTGGTAAAGTATATATTATGTATGTTATGCTTTCTATCATCAAATGAAATCGTACTTTTTGCCAACACACGCTCATAGAAGTTTGCTCTAGAGGAGAACACTTTAATTACTGGAGTTTACCTCAGTGGCAATCATTTTCACATGGAAAGAGGAAGGTGGGGGTTCGAATCCCTATATTCTCAAGGGAATTGGGGTGATGGCGTTTAGTTTCAGGTATGAGTTTCGACGTAAAGAGATTAGGTAAAAGTTTAAGAGTGAGTTGAAAATTAAAGTGAGACATACCAAAAATAATTAAAAGATAACATTTCAGATCTGAATTCCAATGAATTCATTGACCCATATCAACATCGGGAAGAATATTGCAAGATGTTTTGTTTTTGGGATGAATTCATTGACCCACATATGTTAGTGTCTTTTCTTCATCAATTCTGCATTTTCTTAAATGATTTCTACATCATGTAATCAATTCAAGCATTTAACAATAACTTTTTTTTTTGCCAATCTTTAAAAAATTGACAAGTTTTACATACACTCAATGCGTGTGCATAATAAAAATGAGGGTTAGGAGTCTTAGGAGATAACATTGTTAATGATTGCTCCGCGTCAAGTGCCAATAACAACTGGATCACTGCAACAAAGAATAATATACGACATGTAATGAAAAGCTACTCGAGTTTAACCTAGTTCTTATCTAATTACTAAACTTTTTTCGAGTCATTTCAAGTTACACTGAACTTAAGTATGAACCTTGACCCTAAATGGTTAATGCTGTAGTGGTCATTGCTATCACTTGAAGTTACTTTTTTTTTTTTGCTAACATAGGAATCCAATCGATTGTTGTCCTCAAAAAATGAGTAATTAACTTCATGCTCAATGTAAAATTCGAAATAACCTTGGAGCGAAAATACATGTACAGTCTTCCCAAGTAATACGTAAAATTAAATAGGATAGTTTGGAGAATGGCAAATAATGAACATCGAGTCGTATTTTGAAGCACAAAGAAGGGTTCAGCTCAATGCGTCTTGTCGTTGCATTGGTGGTGAATGTGAAAGCTTCTCTTTGACCGAAGAAAAGAGTCGATCATAATTAAGTGGGGACAAATTCTACAGAGCTTTGATAAGTTTGAAGAGGCATGACATGTTGCGGCGTGATTGAAGAGCCATAGTCAAAACACATGCTCACACTTAGGTTAACAAAATTGACTAAAACTACCTAGTAGGTAGGGTAGGGGGTAGAGTTGTGGGTGTGAGAACTCTGGTAAAAAATAAAATAACTTATCTGGATTAGGGTTTGGTTAATTGAGGTCTTGGGGAATTTCCTAATTGGAAATCACTTATGCGAGCTTTATCAACTGCATGAAAATTGCTCTAGATCGGTAACATTAGCATGCGCGGGCTAGAAGAGTGGAGATAACCGGGTTATGGGATTTGCAGGGGTATTTCACGCCTCGCCAAATATTTGGGTCTCTACACTCCTACCCCTAAATTATCATAAAAAGAAAATGGCAAGTCAATAACTTTTCGAGTATCTTAGGCACTCGAGGAGAATCTAAAATTTTCTCTACAAGTTGCTGAAATTTATATTTTGTGTTGACAAAACAATTCCCCTAACCAATTTAAAATTTGACAAACAATAAAAAAAGTTGATAAATTTAAACAAACCAAATAAATATCACTAAGTAACTCAAACAAGAGTTAGAGACCCAAATCTGGTTTATAATTTAATTGGAAAAGAGTAGTCGGCAAGTCTCTCCAATAAAAATTGATCAATTTATATAATTATTGGTAATTTAAGGAGTGTGTAAAATTGATAAACAAAAATTGGTAAAAGATAAGAAAGGTCGATGATTTGCATGCTGTCTAAAACAATTGATAATTTCCACAATCGTGTCAAAATTTTACCATCAAGTTATTGGGAAATCAAGTGATCGGTAACTCTTTTATAGACAATTTTTTGCATTTACCAACTCCTTCAGAAATTTAGTGGCCCTACCTATTTTCACGAACGGAACAATAGCATCTCTATGTCGTAAGCAATACGTTGCACATACGGTTGGATCATTCGACGTTGATATCCTCTCATTCTCACCAGAAAAATAGAGACTGGAGGGGATATTTAGATTCTCAATTAACCTTCCCAATCATGCACTTTAATGTCGTAAGCAGTACGTGCGCATGTTGTCAAAAAATTCACCTAATTCCCACTAGCAGTAGGTATCAGTTTCCTAATCGAATTTGAGAAATATCTTAATAAAATAATAATGAGAAATATCCTAATAAAATAATAACAACATATCCTAATAGTTATCCTTAAATCCTTCTAGTAGCATCACATCGTCTCTTTTATATAATAAATTATCTTTGCCCATAAAGTTAGGGGAAATTTCAACCTAATAGGCTACTTAAAATCTTAAATAACAATGTTCATCGCATCCAAATGAAATCCAAAGATATAGTCAGGGTTTTTGTTAGTATAACCGTTGTTGGGTTACTGTTAGAATAATAACATATTGTGAATCACAAATTATTAAATGAGTGGACTTCAGAACTATTTCTAATTAATTGTTATTTATATTTTTGTGGTTCAAAATAAGCCGTTATTCTCATATGGTAATATAAGTATTTCTCATACAGTCAAAGTTCCTTATCTTAAATCTTGTAAAACTAGAAAAATATATTTTCTCACAAAATATAAATTATCAAAAGATCTTTGAGCCCAAATTTTGTCTTTCAAAAAAAAATACTTTCCTCGAAATCCATAAACAACTTATCAAAAGTTCCCCCGATGCACGCTTATCGCTGGACAGTCCTCTTCCTCTAAAAATAGATTTTTTTTTTTTGGGGGATGTGTCATGATGGCAATACTTGAATTGGGTTCTTGAAAAGGCACAATAGACGAACGAAGGTAGATAGTCAATCCTCGAGCGACCGCTTAGGGCAAGCTATTAGACTTAGTGGGCTTCACACGCAACTCGGTGATAAGTACTTGGAGCAACGAACTCACATAATTCGATACGTGCAAATTGGTCTCGGAGCTTATCCGAGATATAATACATGGTAGCTAGTAAGTGGCTGAAAATTTATTAATAACTAGCAAGTTTCCACTAGGCATGTAATCTATCTTTGCTCTTGGAGCTCAAAACATTATGTACCAAGTCAATACTATAGTGTACATGTGGTACCAGGCCATTAGAGCTCAGTTGACATTGATTGAGTGCACTGTGTTTAGGTCTTGTCCAGTCACTCCAATTACAAAACAAACATGGGAGGAGAAAAGGAAAGGAAGAGGGCAAGAGCTCAAGCCAAGTGCACTAGTGGTCCTAAGAGAGAGAGAGAGAATTTCCCACCAGTGGTCTTGTGGTCCATCACTTGCAAAGCCTAATCTCAAGGTGAAAGGAAAGCAAAAGAGGAAACATGATTGTGGGAAGAAGGAAGCAAGCAAGGAGTTGGGGGCAATAAATGCCAAATTGGCCACCAGTGTAATGGGACACATCAGTCTCTCACCTTCAATTTCTATCAATTCATGTAACCTCACTCCTCACTTCCAAATCCATAGTTGAAACTCCCATATCCTAATTTAACCGAAATCTTCTTGGCAATGTCGTAAAGTGTCTCGTGAATCTCACGCGAATTAAAGCGAGATCGAATTTTCCCATTATACGCTTACTAAAGCGATATTATCCCGATTTACTTTTGACCGAATTCTTCCATGGTATATCCCCATTGGATGCCCTTTTTTCCCACATTGACCGTTGTACTAAAAATCAATTTACAATGTGTTTATAAATGACATGATAAATTGTAATTGAATATTCAATCAAATGGGCCATACTCATAAAAAAAACCCCAACAAAAATGTGTCAAATTACCTATATTTCCGAGATATGCTTGAGACTTCTCTCTTTCTTTACGGGAGAAATTGTATATTACCACTTTAAAAATGCATCCAATCACTCAATTCATCTTCATGTCTACATATAACTTCCGTGGGGAATTCACTTACAATAAGGTAATGTCAGTGCACAACATGTGCGACACAATGGTTTCAGTCGAATTCAAATCGAAATTCCTTGCTCTCTAAAGACGTAACTTCTTCTGATAGGACGACCGACACCGATAGTCCATGGAAACGCGATCCAGAGAACTTCCCGTCTCTCTCTCTCTCTTTCCCTCTAATTTACGTGCCACGTTCTTCACCACAGGCGCGACTCCATTAGGCCACGAGGAGGAGCTATCCGATCAAAAGCAAAAGACAAAGAAAACTCGAAAGGGAAAGAAAGGAAGAGGGCCCCCATCGAAGACAAGAAAGCACAAGCCTCTCGTTCCACAACAGTGCACGGATAAGGCGATCCCATCACCCCCGTCTTGCGGGCCGACACCCATTCTCACGCGTAACGGAATCGGACGCTTTTGTTCCTTTCCTTTCTTTCTTTCTCCGTTGATTTTTGGACGCGGGACTTGACTTGTTCCGTGGCAATTCAGTGTGATGCCTGTGGGGATCGCGTCGGTGTACATCGCCATGATCACCCGAAGAAAAGATCGCGATTGCAACCGTTCGTCCATCTGGAGTGGAAATGACTCCAGAAAGACCAAAAAAAGAAAGAAAGAAAGAAAGAAAGAGAGAGGGGAGCTCGGTGGTAACCTTAGGTTTCCTTTTCGACCCTGCGATATGAGATTCCTTGTTTTAGTTCTTGGTTTTGGACGATCCTAGAACTTTGAAGGTGGAACGAGGAGAAATTCTTGTCTGGGTCCCAATTACATTCGTGGGCTGGGATGCGATCACAATCGAGGTATCATATGACCCGTGTAGAGCCTGGATGATCGGAAGTTGTGTCGACCTGATCCAAACGAGTGTTTGTCAGAAAAGAGACGTCGATCATCGAACATACTCTTTTTCTATTGTTTTTTCTCATAGGAGAAAACTCATTTTGCGTGAGCTATTTTTTTTTCATGATAAATCTCGTTTTGGGTGGATAAGTTGTTTGTTGTGTGCCCGGTTCAAATTGAATTCGAATTGTTTTTTTAACAAGAGATCATGAGTAGAAATTTAAAAGGTGAGGATGTGTGGCGGAGGCTGCCAAAAGAAGTCTAAATTTAATGATTTAGAATACTCTCTTTGCTCTCTTTTTTTTTTTCTCTGGTACTAAGATTAAGATGACATAAGGGGGCATGTCCCCCGAGAAGAGGACACTAAATTTAATGGATTGAGTTTGAATTCACGTGGATAGCCCAGCACACACACTGCCACTTGGTAAAGCACAGAGCAATTAAGGTAAGAGGCACATCGAACACTTGAGAATTCGAATTGAAATTGAAGAGTAGATGCTTATATGCTAAAATAAAAATTACTAAAAATTCAGATTTCATACTAAAAATTACTTAATTGGAGCGATGTAGCTGTTGATGATGTCGTTCAATTCATCTGACCTTATTATACCAACATAGAAAAAAAATATTGGAAATATTCCCAAGATTTATCTACTAATAAAGTAAAAATAAAAATTTTGACCAAAAAGTAAAAATAAAGAATGGTGAAATCCAGGCTCGTTGAGATCCCTATAAAACCACCCTTTTTTCTTTGGCAAAAGCAAGGGAAATCAGCCAAATAGTCTTATCAATTCAGTTATGAATTTTTTAATATTACCAATTTAGTCCTAAATATATATATGCAAAATCCCAATGCGATTTTTTACGTTGATCTTCATCGAAAATAACGTAATTGTAAAAAATTTAAAATTTTATGATTGAATTGGTATGTGTACACAATAAATTTGAGACTGATTGGGTAATTTTTTGCAAAAGAAAGTGCGCCTGCCGGCTGCCAGCACAAATGGTAGGCTCTAGGAGAATCACTTCACATTATGTGTGTGTATGATTATATTGGACCCTATAGGAAAGAAAGAGAAAAAAAGGGGAAAAGGAGACGCATCATGGGCGACTATAAAGAGATAAATATCATTTTCTCGGTAAAGGTAGCGATGGATGTAAAATGCCCCAACTTTGTGGGAGGCCTGATTGATGGTGGGTCCATGATCTGAGCATTCGTCATTGAATTGTAAAATCAGCCAAAGCCAAGTTGGATCGAATCACCTTTAAATGTCATGAAAATGAAGGTGCAGAACACCCGTTGAATATATTTGGAGTGCGCTTGTTTCACAAAAAAAAAATTGAAAATTATTTTTCTGAAAACGATTGCTTATATCGTTTACAAAAATAAATTAACGAAAAATGTTTTCATTGTTTACGAAACAAACGGAATCTTAGGCATGAAAAATAACTTTTAGAAAATCATTTTCCGAATTTTCTGATATTTATTTTACGGAAAATGAATTAGTTGAGGAAGACATTTTCTACCAACGGAAAAAAGTCTTCTCAAATAAGAGTTAATAAAATATTTTCTTTCTTTTTATTTGTATTTACTTTAGTCAATGTATTGATAATATTTTATTTTTAATCATTAAATTCTTCTGGGCAATGGACGAGGAACTGTATCTTAGGTAGATGACCTCGGACTCTAACTCCACGGGCTGAAAAAGACACGAACCTAAGGCTAGGATGAGTGTTCAAGACACTCACAAATTTATTCCTTTAGCTTAAGTCAATGCTATAAGGTCCAAGATCAATGGCCTTGAATTGCAAAGAGACCCATCAATCCACATCCAATAGTTATTATTATAAAAAAATTCAAATTGATATATCTGTGCCACATTTACCTTAAATTGATCTTTTCACAGAAGAATCTCAAGTTAGTTCACCCATGATAAATTCTAACACAAACTAAATTTTGTGCAAATCTCATGTGTTTTGGATCTGGAGGAAAATTTTATACTGAAAATCCTAAACTTTATTTACGAAATTGAATACATTGAATCCTAAACTACTCACCTATCTTATGGATATAAGTAAATCGCTATGAAGATCTACCTACATGATGGTGTGTGCAACGAGCTAACGTTTCAACTTGTTGAAGGGATTATTCACATTGGGTCGAGATGAATTGGAAACAATTATTACTTTTACCGGCATAATAATAATAATAATAATAATAATAATAATAATAATAATAATAATAATAGTTTCAAGAGAAAAATATAAATTTCCCTCTCTTTTTCTTCTCACGGATATTTTCAAAATATGTCTACCTAAACTGTCCAATCGGAGCATGAATTGGGAGTTATCTATTTCCAGAATTTTTACATGTAATTTTCTTCTCGATGTTGCTTGTAATCAAGCATTCTCCGGCACATGACAGATGTTGAAGCTTTTGTTTATGAAGAACGATAATTGCATTCCATCCCTTAAATTAAGAGTGAAACGGAGGAACCATTGTGGTGGTTGGTATAATGGCATTGGCTTACTCTGATGTGATTTGGGACCCCCCGTTATCACGGGTCGGAATCTCTCGAGTCGCTCCTCAAGCTCCGGAAGTTTTGGTTCGACTGTGCCACAATAGTGGCATAGGATATATCCATGGCCTTAGTCCCATTACAATTGGTATAATGGCATTGGCTTACTCCCAAGTAATTTAGGACCCTTGTTGTCACGGGTCCGAATCTCTTAAGTTGCTCCTCAATCTCATAAAGTTTTGGCTCGACTGTGGCACAAGGTTGGTCTAGGATATGCCTGGCCCTTCTCCCATTAGTATTGCGATGAGGCAGAGATGACAAGACCACTCAAAATGGGCAATAGTTACAGCTTCAATCGAATATTCTATATCGAGGAGAGTGAAGTGGAAATATTATAAAGTTGTGCTTGCAATACCCGGCAAAAGCTTCATGATGAATAGTTGTACATTGTTAATGTAATCGTGATGTAAGATTGACAATGTAGACAAACACAAAACCCTACTCAAAAGACTTTTTTTATATTAGGCCGTCCTCGAATCCAATGTTGTCTTCAACATTATGAGGAGGACCCCTCTCATCAAAAAGGCAAAAAATAAGGAGAAAAGATGACCCCCTCTTCCAAATATAGAGTGAAAAATAGAAAATTGACACAAACAGTCTTGAATTTTGGCTAAAAGTGCAATTTGGTCCTTAAACTTTTGATTTATTCAATATGGTCCATAAAATTTAATCTAATGTATAATGTGGTATCTAAAATTTTAATTTGTTCATTATAGTCCTTGAACTTTTGGTTCATGTTTAATCCAGTCTTTAAACTGTATAAAACTATTCAATGTAGTCATTCCATAATTATTCAAGACTAGGGACTACATTGAATATTTTCATACAGTTTAAGAATTGGATTGAACATGTACCAAAAGTTCAAAGATTACATTGAACAAATTAAAAGTTTAAGGACTACATTGCACATTTGGTTAAAATTCATGGACAACATTGGACGAATTAAAAATTCATGGACCAAATTACACATTGAATCAAAATGAGCAGAGATGATAAGACCGCTCAAATGAGCAATAGCTATAGCTTCAATCAAATATTCTATCGTCGAGGAGAGTGAAGTGGACATATTATAAAGTTGTGTTAGCAATACTTGGCAAAGTCTTCGTGATGAATAGTTGCATATTGTTAATGTAATCGTGACATAAGATTGACGATGTAGACAAACACAAAACTCTACTCAAAAGACTTTTTAAATTGGTCGTCAATCCAATGTTGTCTTCAACATTATAAAAAGGACCCCTCTCGTCAAAAAGGCAAAAAATAAGGAGAAAAGACGACCCCATCTCCGAAATATAGAGTAAAAAATAGAAAATCGACACAATTAGTCTTAAATTTTGGCTCAAGGTGTAATTTGGTCATTTAACTTTTGATTTATTCAATATGGCCATTGAACTTTGACCTAATGTACAATATGGTATCTGAATTTTTAATTTGTTCAAACAAACTTTTGGTACATTTTCAATTCAGTCCTTAAATTGTATAAAATTATTCAATATAGTCCTTCCATAATTATTCAAGATCAGGGATTATATTGAATATTTTTATATAGTTTAGGGATTATATTGAACATATACAAAAAATTCGGGATTATATTGAATAAATTAAAAATTCAGGAATTATATTATATATTGGGTTAAAATTCAGAGACTACATTGAAAAAATCAAAAGATCAAGGATCAAATTACACATTGGATTAAAAGTTTATGAACTGTTTTTATCCTTATCCTTAAAAAAGAAGATGGAATGCCAAAAAAAAACCATAATAATATAAAAGGAAAAAATAAAATGATAAATAAGAGAAAGAAAGGAACCTACCGAAGAGAAAATGCTTTATAATGCCCCTTGGGGACACGACGGGTTTCGTGTTGGCTCGTGGAAAATGCGTGGGGGCCCGCAACAACCGTCCTACGCAATAGGCGTGTTCTGACCATGATTGGGGCGTCTACACTGACAGCCTTCCTGCCTCGGTTTAGTGTTTGGGCCCACTCGTTAATCGAAGAATGCTACATAAAATCAAGATCATAATCCCGACAAAATATTCGACTCGATACCATTTGAAAACTCAACGATGCGTATTTATCAGGTGAATCGCTAAAGGGTTTTCGTAATTGACTAGCCAATTATGGGTCGATGCGTATAGATAGATTTAGACAATTCAAGTTGTTTTATTAATGGGAAAAATATATAGATAATTCTTAAATTTTGATTTAATTTGTAATTTCATCCTTAAATTTCTAATTTATTTAATTTGATCAACGGATTTTAACCTAATGTATAATATCGTTCACGTGAACTTTTAATTTATTCAGTATAATCTTTGAATATTTTATGCAGATTCAATTTAATGTCCGAACTATATGAAATTATTCAATATTATTCTTAAAATTAAATTAATGAAATGATAATATTGTGTATTTTTATATAATTTCAGAACTAGATACTACATCAACAAATTAAAAGTTTAGGAACAAAAGTTCGGGGACTATTTATGTAATTCTTCCTTTATTCACTTACCTATTAAATATTGTGTTAGGATAATTACAGATTAGTTTGAAGTGAATTCTTACACTTTAGATGCAAAGATAAATAAAATGATATATAGAGATTTGTAACTGATACGTGAAAGTTACTTTTTCAATACAACAACTTGAAATTATACCTTTTTAAGCATTGGGACCGTCACATGAGCTCAAAATTAAAATTGTTTCGCTAAATCATAATTTTTTATTCAAATGTTTACATCTTCTAATGCTATCTATAAATTTGACAATTATCTCTGACACAAAATTATTTTACCAAATCTTACCATTCAATTGGATCCTGGTTTATGATTCAATAAATTTAGGGTTTCGGTTCTTGACTTGATTTAACAATGATGTAAGACCCTCAAATAGGTAGAACTAGCAACAACGACCCGAGAATGCAAAATTTCTTCCCTCAACTTTTTTAAATACTGGAAATTAAATATTTAAGTAGTTAATGCTACAGACATATCAAACTATTCAGGCGTTCAGCTAAATGCGTATCTTAGCAAATCTAAAACAAAATATTCGGTCTTGTTGATAAAACGTTTTTATTGGAGATATTTTTCTTTTCAAGCGAAGATACTCTTCAACATTAGAGCAAATAAACATGTCTTATTAAAGTTGTGATACTTTCTTCATCTTTTGTTTTCTTTAAACGGGGAACGCAGCTCGTTTTGTTTAGAATTATTAGAGTTTCTCCTTTGCGTAGAGACTTGGTTAACATATGTTTCCCTAATAAAAATAGTAAATTACAAATAGACTTACACTATTTACTCATGTTCGATTTTATTGACAATGAAGGGCTTCAATGGAATTTTGGAGTTGAAAAATGTTAACCAACCCATTGGCTCTTCTATTCCTGAAGTATTTCGCGCATTACGGATCATATATAAGCAAGAAGGCTATTTTGATAAGTTATCTTAATGGATTTAAGAAAATTTAGGATTTTGATGGAGTCTGATTTCTAGGAGTAAATGGCAACTCACTTTTTGTAAATAAAAAAGAAAGTATGTTTTAATGTTTTATTCAAAATATAGAATTCAATTTTTTTGTTGTTCTCACTCAATTTTAATATTTTACTAGAGTAAACATTTTCCATATTTTTTTGTTTTCTTTTGTCTTTATTCATGTGAGTTGTGGAAAAGTTCGAGTGCCCAGAATTTACACTTACACCCCAATTGAATCGAGACGTTGCAAAATTTAATGAAAACCTTAAAATTTCTATTGAGAAAATCTCTTATGATATTTTGAAAATAATAAAGTAATCAAATGCTACCAATACTCAAACAGGAAAGTCAGAAGGCTGGTAATACTCTGCGTCTACAGAAGTTGAACAAGGTATTGGATGTGAAGAATGTCTAAGGCTGGATGGACTTATGTAGAAGGTGAATAAATTATAGAATGAGGGATCTTTAAGGTTTGGAGGGACTAATCGAAGGTGAACATCAATATAGAAATCAGAAGATATCAACATGCTTGGAAGACTGGTCACCGTGAATAGTCTATTTAGCACGAAGCATGAAAAGCCTAGAGAACTAGTATGCAGAAGTAGCTTCAGCTATAGCCAGAGTAGAGGATGCGATGCGTGCTTCGACATTTCCTAGATAAGAAGACCCTGGACTTTTTTACAATTTGATTTGAATTCAAATTGGTGTCTAACATCCGAAAACGCTGGAATTCGTAGAAAGAAGCCTATAGAAGATTATTGGGGCAGTTTCTCTTTTGAGAAAGCAGATCAAAGAGTCATCTATTTCTGGAAAACTTCTACTTTGCCCACAGATTGCACATTGATTGGGCAGAAAGTTGGTCTGCTGGCAAGAGAAGTTGGTCCAATGGCTCCACCCTTAAAAAGGATCCAACGGTTAGTTTGAAAAATTGGAGGCTTACATAAGTAAATCATAGGTGGCTAGGGGCTTTGGGTAGGAGTTAAAAACTCCTATTCTCTCTTGGTTGATCATACTTTCAAGCTTTCATTTGTGAAAAGCTGTTTGTGTTTCTGATTGTCGTTCTCTGTGAGCCTTCATTTGTTGTAATCTAGGAAGAGAGTGGATTATAGGGTTGTTAGAGGTGCTTGTGTTTGTGGGGTTATATATTGAGTTTCATATGGCAGATTACTAATTGATTCGAGCCATATTAAAGGCTGTTAGTTAAAGACAGTGGACATAGGCCAAGTGAAAGATTGATCTATTAAGTATCTATTTTGCAGCATTTTCTGTCTCTTTAACGCATTCATCATCTATGTGATGAAAGCTACTACATTTGCATAAATGTTTTCTTGAGAAAAAACACATTCACAAGTTAATTAAGGAAAAATAATTAATTTTCTTTAAACAACTAATTCGCTCATTTTGATAGTCGTTTTAGCCATTTTCAATTGGTATCACAGCATGTTACTAAAATTTCTATGGAGATGTTGTCGTGGAGTACACTTGGCCAATTTCCTAGATACCGAAACATCAATTCATTAGGAAATTGGCATAATTCAATTCAAAGCGTGTCAATCATAAATAATTGGAAGCATAGTATACCGGGCGAAAGAAATTAAAGCTTAGTAAGTTGATTGTATGTGCCATCAAAGTTCAATCACCACATGAGACAAAGCTCTCACTAGATTTTGTAGATCCCTTTCTTTATATGTTCGATTAATTTAAGTCTACCATCACCAAATGTGGTTTCATCATCAAGCCATTTTAGAGCACACACAGCAACTCTCTCTCTCTCTTGTTTTCTCTTTGACAAAATCATATCCATCTCTCTCTGCGTGCTGTTCATATCTTCTGGAGCCATCATATATAAGCCTTTCTCTCTCTCTCTCTCTCTCTGCGTAACCATGAACTCCATATGGCGGTAATCACCTTCATCATCCTCACTTCATCGCCTGCGATTCCTGTATCGTAGCAGCCATCATGTCCTTCCCAGACAACCACCTCTCTCACGACGACCTCTCTTCCCACCTCCACCACCATCACCACCACCACCACAACAACCACTTTCCCCACCAGCCGCCGCCGCCGCCTCCTCCCCACGAACCCTCCCCCACCACCGGCGCATCCTCCGCCCCGAACTGGCTCAACGCCGCCCTCCTCCACAACCCCACCGCCAACTTCCTCAACCTCCACACCTCCGCCCACCCCTCCTCCTCCGACGTCATGAACGGCGTCATCGCGCCGCCCCCCGACCCGGGGGAGGGGGAGAGGCGCGATGACGAGGGCGTCAGTGCATTGGAGGACTGGCGCGACGCCAGGCACAAGGCCGAGATCGTGTCCCACCCGCTGTACGAGCAGCTCCTGTCCGCTCACGTGGCCTGCCTCCGGATAGCGACGCCGGTCGACCAGCTCCCCCGGATCGACTCGCAGCTCGCCCAGTCGGCTCAGGTCGTCGCTAAGTACTCGGCTCTCGGCGCTGCTGCCGGCCACGACGGGGTTGGGGACGGCAAGGAGCTTGACCAATTCATGGTAATTTCGCTTAAATTAATTTACAAATGTAGCGATAATTATAATATCTTAATTTTCTTTTTTTGTTTGACTATCTTTCCGAAGACAAAATCTTGTCGCGGTCAGTCTTATGGAGAACCTACGCTTCCAACTTTTCAATACAGAAAACTCTGAAGTACTTCTGGAGAAATTACTTTTTCATATCAGAATTCTTGATCTTAGCTCTCTGTTGAAACTGATGACTGTGATTAAAAATGACATATGATAAAGATTTTCTTTTTAAGATTATCCATTAATGGTCTCTTACATATCAATCATGGGCAATTTTTTCTATATTTACTGGAGTTCTATTTCTTGATGATCGGTTGGTTCTTTCTAGGGTTTTGTGTCTGTGTTCTTGTGCTTGGCTTGTGACCGGGTCAATTCAATTCACCCATGTACGAATCATACTGATGAATCTGAAAGAGACAATAAATGCGTTTGCGTCTGCGTCTGTCTCTCTGGGCATGGGTCTGGGTCGGTCTCTCTGAGACCAATTGTTTTTTATTTTTGGCAGTAAAAGTACTTCATCCATACGCAATTATTTTCTGACATAAGGGTGCTTCAATTTTGTGCTTATTTGCTTCCCGGTGTTTCTGTCATGGAAATTTCTGACACTCAGTTGTGTCCTCTTTCTTTCTTTTTTGTCTTTTTTTAATTTCTTTTACTTGGAAATGGTAGTTGGCAGTTAATCTTGCACGTTGGGTTTAGGTGAATTACATCAGTTGGAGGCACCGACAGTTTTCTTTCCCCTCTCTCTAGCGTATCAAGAAGGGAAGATCTTGTGGATGATGGGTCTTTTCCGGTGATGGTTGGGGACAAGTGGATCTGTTGGGTCGTTGCTTGAAATAAAAAAATTAGATTGAATAAGGATGTCACAGAGACTGCAACGTAAAGCAAGGATTGGTGCAACTTTTAGCACGCGCCTAACACATGATCCGTTTCTTCGCAAAGCGTTAGTGATATCGCTATGAACAGCCTCCTTCGCTCCAGTCGAATTCTTGGTATTGGAAGTTCTAGGTTTGTGTTGTGAAAGGGTGAAAACTGTTGCTGTGTGCTTTTTGGGGAATGATCTTTTTCGTTCGACCAAGAAAGCCTGGAGGAATTGTCTGCTTCCTGTTCCTGAATTTCATGAGATGTTAACGCTGTAGAGGATACATGGCATTGACGATTGCATCTACCAAAGCCTCCTAATGCTTAACAAAACTTGATCTCCGGATGAGCATATTTATGTGCGAATTTGAGGATGCTTTGTTCCTAGAATTTGGACCTTCTCTCACCTCTAGCTCACGAAAAAGTAGATATGTGGGGAACAAATGAAAAGGCACTAAACAATATAGCATTGTATTTAAGCTGACGAGGCTTTATTCCACTACCTGACAGGCTTCTGCAATTCTTAAAGAGGGTTTTGGGAAACAAAGCAACCTGTTCATGAATATAGTTGATAGAATGGGTCCAATCTGTGTATGAAACTGTCACAAAAATTTTTTATGCAAGCAATGGCTGAAACTAAATTCTGTCCCAGCGCAGGTCAACATTATTAATCATTTTGTTCTTGATATTGCAGACGCATTACGTCCTCTTGCTCTGTTCTTTTAAAGAGCAGTTACAGCAACATGTCCGTGTCCACGCCATGGAAGCAGTAATGGCTTGCTGGGAGATTGAGCAGTCCCTGCAGAGCTTAACAGGTGATGTTCTTCTTCCAGGACTTGTATTTTACTCTGTTTTTTCCATTTAGGGTCTCATCGAGAATGATGACTATTCTTGCCAAGGTAAATGGGCTGTTTTCTTTAGCTTGATTGTTAGTATTTGCTCGGTTAAAATATGGTTGGTGACATTGCAATCTTATCCCGCGAACCTTTCGAGTCCGTTTGTTCATTTTTTTCCCTATCTTTAGGTTAGTTCGAGTCTTCTTAAGCAGTTATGAAAAAAAAAAAAAATAGTCTTCTTAGGCATGGATATGATGGCCGGGCAGATTTAGTATACATTACTCAAGATAAACAACAATTACCTTTTTTACTTGATCTTCAATGAACCAAATCGCTGCCATTTCAACTGGCTTATGATTATGGAACTCCTGAAGGATACACTATTCTTTTTCTTGAGCATCCATCGTTTATCTTTACATCATATTAGTAGATGTGATGGTGAGGTCTCCATTTTGCCAAAGAAAGCATTTAGCTGAGGAAAGGATTTAAGTTGTACATCCTAATGATGTCTAGTCCCATAATCGCGAATCGGGTTAGCACCATCATATTCTGACATTGCTGACATGCCTCATTGCAGGAGTTTCACCTGGTCAAGGAACTGGTGCGACGATGTCCGATGATGAAGATGACCCAATAGATAGTGATGCGAACCTGTTTGATGGAGGTTTGGATGGTCCAGACAGCATGGGATTTGGCCCTCTCATTCCAACGGAGACAGAACGATCATTAATGGAACGTGTGAGGCAAGAATTGAAGCATGAGTTGAAGCAGGTAAACAGTTGGAATCCTGAAATTCCTGTAATTTTACCTATGGATGCTTAATCTTAAATCCTTGTTTTCTCTGTGTCTCCCTGCAGGGGTACAAGGAAAAAATTGTCGATATAAGAGAGGAAATTCTACGCAAGAGGAGAGCGGGAAAGCTTCCAGGCGATACCACGTCAGTCCTAAAAGACTGGTGGCAGTCGCATGCTAAATGGCCATATCCTACGGTAAGTTCTATATTGAGCATATTGATCATACATCATTTTGCTGAAATGTAAACAGCGTAACGTGAAAGCTGGAGAGCTGGAGGTGATTAAATGGCACGGGAGGCATTACAGTTGTGCTATTCATGGATTGAATTTGTCTTCCTAATCCTCATATAATCAGTGTCTTCAGTTCTCTGTGATGGAAAAAGCCTTACTCTAAAACGTGAATGTAAAAGATAGGAAGACGTGGAAAGAGATCGAGAAAGTTGGAAGTACTGTATCTATGGTCAAATTTAGAAAGCATGAAAGATTGTTGCAAGAGATTATTAGGTTACCTGCTTCTACGTAAGAATCTAATTCTGTTTTGGGACTTGACAGGAGGAAGACAAGGTGAAGCTGGTGCAGGAAACCGGTCTGCAATTGAAGCAGATAAATAATTGGTTCATCAACCAGAGGAAAAGAAACTGGCACAGCAACCCTTCTTCGTCGTCCGTCTCAAAGAGCAAACGCAAAAGGTCCCTTAAAATAGACATCGCCTCACTAATGCGAAACTTCCTTGATATTCTATATCTTTGCATGCTAAGTTTGAAGAACTACTGCAGGTGAAACCAGTACCTATTTATCCCCATATGCCGATTTGAGCAAGAGCGACGACCAAGTTCTGACAGACAATATTCAGTGCTTCAGTAGAATCGTATTTAAAGAGTTTAATACAAGGAACATTGACCAGTGGCCTCATATAAGGCTTCATCAAACAGGAACATTTGGAAGATGACTTTGATTCTTGGAAAAAGAAAATATGTTAGCAGAGAGGACGGCTCTCACCTTGCAACTGGAATTCTATAGGCACTCAGTTGACCATAGATGCGATCGTGATCATTGAGGGGGGGGGGGTTACCGAGCTAGGAAATTACACATTTAGAACTAGAAGTAATTTCAGATGGTTTCATTGTCTCTACTGCTTGTCTACTTGGCGTTTTGTGAATATACAGGTGTAGTTAGGTATTTTTGTACAGTCGGTATAATGATCTTTACATAGTTCCTCTCCATTCTGCATGCTGATTACATTTATAGCCTTTCTTGGCTCTCCAATGGAGTGTAGATTTACTGTAAGAGTGACATACATAGGGGTACTGCTAGGTTACTAGGTTTGTTTTGCTGCTGAGGACAATGACTATATGGTTATAGACACGATCATTTGTCTGAAATTCTATAGTGTACCACAACTCTCAAAGACCGTTGTCAGTTCTTGTGATGATTGAGCCACGTCATTGTCGTGCTACATATTTTTTTCATTCTGCAGTGATTGTATGTTAGGCTGGATGCAGCTGAAAAGTTCTGCTCATGTCCCTCTCAGCCTTATGCGTGAGAGAATAACGCATCATGCTCTCCTCCTATGCAATGAAAAACGACTTTATCGCGACAATTTCTGTCTGTGATGAACTCCTACCAATGGAGTGAACAAAGTTTTGTGTCTTGACAAACCAAGATCCAAATAGGAGGAAACTGTCCCGGGGTTTTAAAAATAACCATTTGAGCTTGTCCTTAGTGAATCCATAGTTAAAGAAGGCTATACTTTACAACAATCACTAGAAATTTTCCTCAGCTTTTCTTCGAGATGACTTATGACAAAGTATTGAAAATTTGTTTCGGTTGGCGAACTCCAAGTTAGCTTATGCTCATTGGCAGAACGGATCCGAGAAAGAATGGTGCATAAAAAGAATGAACATCGGAATTATCTGATGCAACTTGGGCATATAAAAACATTACTTCATTTGATCCGCCCTTTTGTCCTAGCATACCAAACAATTATAAATGAACTATTTGATGATTTCTTTATTAATATGCAGGTCTTTTTGTGTCTTTTTGGCAATGTGTTTCACTATTCCCATCATTGACTTCTTGGCACGTATGCCATATACGCTATTATACAATACACTATATCATTGGATGCCCAACTCTAGGATCTTCTAATGTTTGTGCCACCTATCCCCAATTCTTGAACAAAATAACTGCAATTCCTATTTTTAATATCTTTGCTCTCAGATATCTTTAAACAGCTTGGTGGTTTACCCAGCCAATCATCTTTTTTTTTCCAGCTTATTTTGAAGTCCAAGATTTGAGACCTTGACCTCTCCTATTAAAAAATGGGATATGTGCTGGTACATTTCACAGACATGAATTGATGTGAGTGAAGACCATGGTTTTTCATGAAATTAATGCTTCTCGTAATTGTAGTGAACTTAAACCCCATGAGATTACAAGGGCCATATCTAGGTTGTCTAGCCACAGCTTTAGAAATAAGAACTTCACTGTCGCATAGCTTCCTAGAGTGGCCAATACATGAGCAACAATAATTTGGTGTTCGCTCATATTGAATCTCTACCCAATGCAACGATTATTCCTAACAGTCCACATTCAAGGTACGGGAGGTTTTTTAACATGAGTGCAACTTTAGCATGAAGGTATCCACAATGACCTCGAGATTTGGTGTGAATTGACTCAACCTTCACCAGTTTGCACACCAAACTAGCAATAGGTTTTGCATTGTTCTGTCATTTGGTTGAAGGCCAATCCATGTATTTGCAGCCACACCTCCAGTTCATGAAAATAGAGGTCCTCCTGTCTCCTCCGAGCATCCCATTGCTGCAGGCTTATGCAATTTCCCATGATCGACGAAGGGCCAGAACTGAGGACCTCTCTCTGCTTGGTGCCAATCCATGGAACGTGAACAAATACATCTTCTCATTTTGAGGGGTTGTAGTAATCCCACCCATACCATCCGAGGCTTTCCTTAAGATATCAGCTACACAGCTTGACTCAAGCACTTCTCCGACAAAATCTTTCCAATCAAAACAATCTCAGCTTCCTCATCGTCAACTTGCTCCAAAACCAAATGATCCCCCAGAAGATTGTTTGACAGATATGCTTGCAATGTTAAGGGAACCTCTACAGGCATCCTGTAATGGGAAAAAAGGAATAGATTAGCCGAGAATCAACTAAGAACGGACATCAAACAGTTGATAGGGGCAATGTGTAGTGATAGGAAAACTAATGTGAAGAAATAATGCCAATGAGAATTAGCTGAAATAGAAAGCAGATGGAAATAACTAATGATGATAGAGAGCGAATATGAGGATTATGGATGATCAAGAAGAATGGGGGGTGACTGATCATAGCGGAAGGTAGCTGAAAGAAAACATCATTGTGATGTAGGGAAAGCTCTCAACAAAGAGAGAGAAGCTCTTACAGAGGGGAGAGACACAAATCTATGTACACCTAGCTGAAGAGAACTCAATATCCCATTCTTTTTGGAGCACAAATGCTAGAAAGCTATCATATGAAGATGACAGAAATAATTTCCAGCTTACAGAAGCTCTGTTAGTAAAATCTCCTGATTTAAATTGCATACACGTACTTATGTGCAATCAATCTTGAGCTTCACTCTTATAATGCCAATGATCTTTTGTTATTTTTGCAGTGTTCTACTTCTACGCTGGGCCACACGATGTCATGAATATGTCAAATGGTGATAACAATAACTGCTACAGTGCTTCTATGTTCATACACTAACCAACGGACCAGCCAACTTTTCCCCCAACAGCACCTGCGAGTGTTACTTCGTCTACGCCTTTGCTAACAGTGACTGTTGCTCTTAGGGCCAAAAATTTGCTGTCACGGTTGATGAAACTTCCACCGCCTCAACCTCCAGTCCAGCTGGATCTGTGTAGCTATTAGCCCCAACCAATGGGACCACTCCATCTGCACCACCACCTGGAAGTGATGCTTCATATCTCTGTGTAACACTTCTTGTTCTGTTCATCAGTTCATTATACATGAAATCATTATTTCTACAAGATATAAGTGGACTATTGTTAGAT
This sequence comes from Corymbia calophylla, assembly GCA_014182845.1. Classification (NCBI taxonomy): domain Eukaryota; kingdom Viridiplantae; phylum Streptophyta; class Magnoliopsida; order Myrtales; family Myrtaceae; genus Corymbia; species Corymbia calophylla. The sequence continues at coordinate 13,720,365 of CM024695.1, read as the reverse complement.
CACGAGATGTTGCTACTCCTCATAAAGTGAATAAAATTGTGAAAATGCTTCTTCTCATAATTCCAGCATGATTCATATAGATAACATTGCTCAAACTTGTAAAAGATCATAAGTTTCTTTGGGATAAATACATGGTTCTGCTCCCATATTCTGAAGTTCAGCTCTATTTGCAGTTCCGATATCATGAAAACCAAGATTATTAAAAAATTTAGAACGTGGCAGGAGACAAAAACTTGCATACTGGAAAGTTGGAATAGAGCATCACTAGAACAAATTGTCATTGGCGTAGCTAAAAAGTCCCGTTGGGATGACAAATGAGCAGAAGAGTAAATCATGCGGCAACAGGAAAAATAGTGTGAATCTTATTAGAATCAAACTCAACACAAACAGTTGATTGAGAACTTAAAATGACAATGAAACTATGAAGTCACTCTTGCAGCCCTGCAGCATATCCAATTCACATGTGATGATTAGCTTGATAGAGAAACCGACGAATTGTGGGGATCCAGAGCGCCACAAGTCCAGCAGCATGACCGCTCTCCTTTGCCTATGTGTTTTTGTACTTTGCCTCCAGATGCTTCCTTAATAATCAACATGTCAATCATTAAATTACTTCGAGCAATCATATGAGAACAGACAAAAGAGAAAATTACAGTTGCAATATCCCAGAACAATAAAAACCCCAATTCAAGCAATCAGGAAAAGTAAGCTAAAAAATCCAGCCCGTCAAGGCCACATTTCAACTAGACTGTTGCAGTTTGCAACATGAAAGCCCTGAAATTCTATAAACTAGAAAGGTCTGGTTATCTTGCAGTGGATGTGCAATTAGAGATATCCTCCAATCTGAGCAATAATCAACCTCTCATGGCCTTGAATTTTAACTTGAAAGTTCTGTTTAACTTTTAATGGATTGACAGGTCTGGTAATCTTTCAATGGACATGCATTCAAAGACATTAAACCTTCCCAAAGATTCTAATTGATCAATCAAGCCCTGAACTTCGACTAGATTCTCGCAATTTGCAGCATGAAATTCAAAGTCTTTAAACTGGAAAACTCTGGCAATCTTTTAATAGAAGTGCACCTGGAGATATTCAATCAAGCCACTAAATCCAACCTGTAAAGACCATGAATTCCAACTAGATTTTGGCAATTCGCAACATGGAATATTTCAATGGACGTGCATCCAGAGATACACAGATCGTTTCCAGATATTCTAAATGGGTCAAAGCCTAAAACTTCAACTAAATTCTCAATGCAGTTGGCAGCATCTGATTCTCTCAGATTCATTTTAAACTCGAAAGGACAAGCGATAGAATGGACATGCGACCAGAGATATTCAAACTTACCAGACTCTTGCGATTTGAAGCACACGATAGCCTCAGATGTTTCGAACTCGAAAGGTCCCGCGAATCTCCCCTAGATTCTTGCGACTCGCAGCAATTTGTTTCCGGCGGAATCTTCGAAGTTGAAAAGTCTGGCGGCCCTTCAAAAGCTCAGATACATTTCCGCTCGTTACCTCCTGAGAATATAGGCTTCGTTGCCTCTGGAGAATCTGGGAATGCCTTATCAATGTCGAAGACGAAGAAATCGCTGCGCTGGTGGCTTTTCTTAGCTCAAAGGACTTGTCGCTGAATCAATCCGAATAAGGTCTTCTCCAAATCCAACCAATTGGTAAACGGCGAATTATTTCGAAGAGAAAGCCTACTCAATGTCGAATGCTATCAAAAAGGAATTTTCCCAGCTTTTAGTGGCTTTTCTTAGCCCAGAGGACTTGTCGCGAATCAATTCGTAGAATCGCAGCTCCATCTTCTCCACATCGATCTTCCGCGGCTCCATCTTCCCCACACCGATATTCCACCCAGTATAAAGAAAAACCGACGATAGTCGGACGGGAAGCTCTGGGAGACATTCAAGGGGACGGAGATCGAAAAGAGAGAGTTCCTGGAGAAGGGTTAGTTTGGAAAGAAAGGGTAACGATGGACTTGGGAAAGTGATGTGCAGAGCTGTTAAGCTCGAGGGCAGTTCCGGTATTTCTCTAAGTTCTCTGCAAAATTGAACGTCGAGAAGTTGGAGAGAAGAGAGCTTCGAAATGCTTTCTGGCAAGCCCCTAATGTCCGTGTGTCTTAAATAAAGCTCGTTTAGCGAAACCAGTTCGCCTATGCTACTGGGCAGTCCCTTCAGATTTCTGCAGCGTGATGCATTCAACACTTGAAGTTTCGCCAGCATTCCAACGGCACTGGGCAATTCTGTCACGGGAGTATTCCTAATGTCCAAGGTCATCAAATTTTGCAAATGCCCAATGCTTTCAGGTAATGTTGTAATCCCTGTCTGCAAATTTGTCACGGGAATATGCCCAATGTACAAGGTCTCCAAATTTCGCAAATTCCCAATGCTTTCAGGTAATGTTGTAATCCCTATCTCGTCAGTCCACCCAATGCTGAAGTTCCTCAAATTTTGCAAATCCCCAATACTTTCAGGTAATTTTGTAATCCCTGAGTCCCACAATTCCAGCTCAGTCAACGATACCAACTTTCCGATGGAAGGATGAATTTCTTCTAGATTTATACAATGTTTACAATCCAAAATCTCCAACTTTTCGAAAGCAGACAAATCGGGAGTTCTTTTCAACTTACGACAAAACGATAAGTTGAGAACTTTTAGCTCAGTTGCCATCTGAAAGAAACAAAAGAAACCTCGGTGAAAGCGGACAGCTGCAATATGTGATTTTCCACTACTCTTTCACTGTTGGCTTATTTAATTTTATATGTTTTTTAGGTAGTGTTTGGCTACACCACCATATCAATTTTTCTAGTATGTAATTAAAGAGAAACGGTAGTCTAATTATGAAAAGAAATTTTTTAATTTTATATGTACGAGATTTAAAATGTGTTGCATTCCAAAAACAATTAATGCCATTGGAAGGATAATTTTATTACTCTCATAACATTAATAAATTATATTTGTGTCATATAGTGACTTCCATTATCAACAATTATAATGAATAAATATTTTGTGCAACAAGTCAGAGCAATTCATAGATTATATCCATTACTCTAAGATTAAAATGAATTTAGAGTTTTAGTACGTGTGTACAACACAAGTCACTACGTGGGAGTTTTCGTCTCTCCAAGAAAGAAGATTGATATAAAGATATACCAAGAATCGCTCAAAAGACATACTTTCACATGGGGAGAAATTAACTTGAAGCCATAAACTAGCTAGATTAACAAAAAACAAAATAGGCACAAATATGTAATTATATTTTCAATAGAAGTTAATAAATATAGTTAATTTCTTTTTTTAGTATTGTCTAAGGTTAAGCATGACGGGTTGTTGAGTTTTATTGATTAATGATTTAAGGGGCGGAAGCTTCTCAATATTTTGGTACCTATAAATTCCTCTTATATTAAGACGAAAATCCTTAATTTGAGGAATGACATTAAATCTTTCTAAAAGAAAGAAAGGAGAACTTGGTGCTATTAGACATTCGATGACACGTTATAATTCACAAGGGATATATCTTCTCATAATCTTACCTTGAGTGGACCCCATCCTCTCCAATCCTCTGAAATGCTACTATCTGATAGATCGAGGACAACTAATTTCTTCAACTTTCCGATGGAAGGATGAATTTCTTCTAGATTTGTACAATGTTTAAAATCCAAAATCTCCAAGTTTTTGAAAGTAGACAAATCGGGAGTTCTTTTCAACTTACGACAACTCGATAAGTTGAGAACTTTTAGCTCAGTTGCCATCTGAAAGAAACAAAAGAAACCTCGGTGAAAGCGGACACTCTGCAATATGTGATTTTCCACTACTCTTTCACTGTTGGCTTATTTAATTTTATATGTTTTTTAGGTAGTGTTCGGCTACACCACCATATCGATTTTTCTAGTATGTAATTAAAGAGAAACGGTAGTCTAATTATGAAAAGCAATTTTTAATTTTATATGCAAAAGATATAAAACGTGTTGCATTCCAAAAACAATTGATGCCATTGGAAGGATAATTTTATTACTCTCATAACATTATTAATTTATATTTGCGTTATATAGTGATTTCCATTATCAACAATTATGTTGAATAAATATTTTGTGCAACAAGTCAAAGCAATTCATAAATTATATCCATTACTCTAAGATTAAAATGAATTTAGAGCTTCAGTATGTATGTACAACACAAGTCACTGTGTGAGAGTTTTTGTTTCTTCTAGAAAGAAGATTGAGATAGAGATATAACCATAATCTCTCAAGAGACATACTTTTGCACGGGCATAAATCAACTTGAAGCCATAAACCAGCTAGATTAACAAAAATCAAAATATGCGCATATATGTAATTATATTTTCAACAGAAGTTAATAAATATAGTTAATTTCTTTTTTTTTAGTTGTCTAAGGGTAAGCATGACGGGTTGTTGAGTTTTATCAATTAATGATTTAAGGGGTGGAAGCTTCTCAATATTTAGGTACCTATAAATTCCTCTTCTATTAAGACGAAAATCCTTAATTTGAGGAATGACATTAAATCTTTCTAAAAGAAAGAAAGGAGAACTTGGTGTTATTAGACATTCGGTAACACGTTATTATTCACAAGGGATATATCTTCTCATAATCTTACCTTGAGTGGACCCCATCCTCCCCAATCCTCTGAAATGCTACTCTATGATAGATCGAGGACAACTAATTTCTTCGGATGAAAGTTGGCCATTTTGAAATCCGAGGGACAACCAATCCATCGAAGCCATCTTAATTCAGCAAATGAGTTTTGGAAATCTCCACTCAAATTCACGTCATTCACTTCAAGGAACCTTAAGTTGGTGAGTTTGTTAAACTGCTCACCTTGGTAGCTTTTCCTACCATGATTGCCATGGCCTTTCCACAAATGAGACATAAGACGAAGGGCCTTAATCTTAAAGTTGGTGAGTTTGTTAAACAGCTCACCTTGGTAGCTTTTCCTACCATGATTGCCATGGCCTTTCCACAAATGAGACATAAGACGAAGGGCCTTAATCTTAAAGTTGGTGAGTTTGTTAAACTGCTCACCTTGGTAGCTTTTCCTACCATGATTGCCATGGCCTTTCCACAAATGAGACTTAAGACGAAGGGCCTTAATCTTACTAGTGCCCTGCAATTACGAAACATTGTGGACTATAAATTTTAAAGTTAGCAAAGGAGAGTGTCCTCAACAAAATACTGTGAGGTAAAGATATATATTAATCATCAGTAATCAAGAAATTGCTTCTCAATTATGCCCACGAATCAAGCAAGAACAACTATTAATCGGAAGAGCTCTTTTGCTAATAGATAAACCAAATTTTGGCGCAGCAATTTTTATCTCAAAGAAGATAGACAAGATGGACTCAACATTCACTGACTATAAGCCAAGTAGAGAAATCTCCTACCTTGTTACTTGCAAGTACACCTTCAGCTTCCTCCTGAATCCATAATCTGCTACGCTTTTGAGGCTTGTCTTGATTTTCTAGACGAACAATTTCCCTTCCAAGATCTCTCAGTTGATCATGCATCATTAGTTTGCCACATTCATCAATTTTAATGAGAGACATAAGACTCAATTTGTCAAGCCCGCTCCACGGGAAAAAGTCACATGCATCCCACATATAAGTCGGATATTGTTTAGATTCTCCAATAAAGAAACATGCAATATCCAAAAAAATTTGTCGCTCCGCATGTTCTAATGCTTCATAACTTATCATCAATGTGCCTTGCACTTCCTTATTAGGCATTTTCCTTAATTTCTTTGCTGTATCTTCCCATGTTTCCTTTGTCTTTCCACATAAAAATGAGCCTATAATTTCAAGAGCTAAAGGAAGCCCCCCAGTAGTGGATACTACATCATAAGAGACATCCTTGTAGTTACACGGAGGATAATCCTTTCGAAATGCATGTTTACTAAATAAAATCAATGATTGATCTGGATGCAACTCATTGAGTTCATATATGTGACTAGCCCCTGCCTTGTCAAGAACACTCTTGTCTCTGGTTGTGATGATGACTATACTTCCTACTTTAAACCAACTACCGTTTCTGATCAAAGCATCCAAGTGAGTATTATCATCAATATCATCAAGAAGAGTGATGACTTTCTTACTTGTGAATTGAGACTTGAGGACATTGATTCCGTCATCGACGTTAAACACCTCACACGAACTTCCTGTTATGTCAAAAATGAGCTGCTTTTGTACGCACTCAATACGCTTGCTCCGAATATCTGCTATAAAGCTACAATTCTCGAAATGGCTAGACAGTTTGTTGTATAGAACCTTTGCAAGAGTTGTCTTACCAATGCCGCCCATTCCATAAATTCCAATGATTAACGTACCATTGAATTTAAAATCTATCTTGCTCATAATCTCTTCCACACGATCATCAATTCCCACCAATTGTTCGGGAACGTTTAGCTGAAAAAGTCTTTTTAACTCACTTCTAACTCTTATGACAACCATGTTCACTAATTTTGCTTCGTGCCTATCAAATAATAATACAAAATTTCAATATGTGATGGCAATGTTTATATGCTTTTTTCAAGTAAGATACATATTATGAAAAACTAAACAATGTTTTGGTAGAAATAATGTACCCGTTATGGATATTCTCGGATTCCCATCCTTTTAAGGAACTGACTTCTTTGAGTGCATCTTCCCATTCATTCACAACCATTTGATCCAAATTCTTTTTGTGCGCATTGATAGCATCTCCGAATCTCCCTGTTTGATGTCGCACTTGCGAGGGTTTCACTTTATAAAATATGGGCAACACTAATTGTCTTTTGCTTCTCTTGCACTTCAACATTTCGACCAACTCACGGAGACACCATTTGCTGGAAGCGTAATTCTCCGAGATAATGGGGATTGAGATGATAGAGTGTGTGATACTGCAAAGAAGCTCTTCACCAATCTCTTCACCAACACGGAGTTCATTGTCATCTCTGAACACATGAATTCCTGACTCAATAAGTCTTGTATAAAGATGATCGGTAAAGCCTTTACGAGTGTCTTCTCCTCTAAAGTTTAAGAACACTTCATAGTTATTTCCTTTTTGCTTTTCAGTTCCACCTTCATAATCACCTACATGTGGAGAGGTTGATGAAGAAGACGCTCCATATATCAAATCTTCAGAATGAGTGGGTTGTTTTCTTTTCATCTCGAGATTGATGGAGCAGGGCCTCAAAAGAAGAGGAATATGGAATCCTAGATTTGGAAATTGCAGAAATGTTTCTCAGAACTCAATTGAGAGCTACATTCAAACAAAAACAAAAGCTCTCATACAACTCATCAAAAGAAAATGGAGCGATCAAAACAAGAATGAGAGAAGAGTAAAAGAGCAAGTAGTCACCGATTACCTGAGCAGTTCTCGAACAACACAATCCGCACACTGCTGTGATTTCCACTGATTCTCACCTTCGATGTTGGATTATCCACACGCAACACTCTTTATTGGGCGTGATTGAATGATGCTGAGTTCTGGCCAACCAACAACTCCCCATATTTATTGAACCGTTGCGACGCACGCCGCACGGAAAGGACAATTATTGCAAGCGTAATTTCCACGGCATTGCATGGAAGGTGCGTGGAATGAGCAACACTGACAGGCTCACATGTAACGGTCCGGTGGTTTTATTGAAATGTTAGATCTAGCAATGCCTTGACTTTGACTTGCTTTTTCTATCAACGACAAAAGTAAAAGAAAGCTAATGAGCATCACCCCCTCACCTACGGCACTTTTATTTCTCTCCTTATATTAATAATTTTTGATGATTTGCATAAATTTTATTTTTCGGTATCGCATTTAGAAATTCTTGGCCAACCAATTCTCCATAATTGAATATTTACTCAGTCCTACATTTTTACTTACTTTTTTCATTTTTTGCTTTTTTCTATGGTTTAGTTGACACAAGTTAAATGGAAACTAATGCTATTGATTTATTTTAGCAATGTTTAGAGAAAGATATGGTGACAATTTTTAGTAAGAAACTGTTAATAGGAGTATCTTACACTCTTTTTAGCATCTAGTCATTTAGAAAAATGTTAAGTTGATTTATCTATTCAATTCAATTTCTTCATAATCAAGTTGCATGATATATGTGTGTATATAGAAAAATATATTTTTACATGTATCACAGCTTAACAAACATTGGACCATCGTTGTGAAAAAACTTCAATTGATGAAGTTTTGTAATGTCTTTCTTGAAGAGTCCCTCCAACCCCTTTATCAAAGTAATGCCATGCCACTTTCATGGAAAACTCCTCTCTCTCTCTCTCAAACAAGTGCAAGATTGACAACAGCTTTTTGAGTACGCGTTTAGAAAGATCCAATTATGTGAACCGCACGAGGTCTCCATATTTTTCAATGGTTGAGATAAACTAACATTTCTGTTTTGTCAAAAAATGAAAAGACTAGCTTCCAACCAAAGTCATGCATTTGATTATTCTTCTTTCTATCTCGTGAGAATTGAGGTGTACATGAACAGCAACTCAAAAAGAAAGAAACGAAAAAAGAAAGAAAGATCGATTCGATGACTAGTCAAAAATATGAGGAAGATGGGACTGCTTCTAGTCCGACGCTTTTGTGCATAAGAATTTTGCCAAAAAAAAAAATTGCTATGTCCCTATCAGCTATTCGATGCATTTCCCAAGCTCCTCGGGCAGCTTGTGCTTCACATTACCCTCCCGTTTCAGCTTGCGGTAACGTAATCATGCTGTCGTGCTCGCTTCACCTTCCCCTTACACATTTCCCCGATGCTTCCATTTATTAATGGAAAAGCAAGTCAAGTCACGTCGTACTGGATCTCAAATTTCAATCAAAGCACCTGCCCAGGTGACATGCACCTTCCGCGTAATGCCGATGAAATTACGCGTACTTTTAACCCATCGTTAAAGCGCGCACGGTGGAAAAAGCAAGGACTAGCGGCATCTTTATTGCAAGTGGGATTTCTTTTCTACTTTTTTGTTATGAAACAAGCAAGTCAAGTCAAGAGATGTAAGGGAACGCAATTGAAGCTTCTCCTCAAGATCCTAGAAACTTATTAACGAAATTCATTAATATGGCGAAAGCTATACTACAAATATTCAAAATATTTAACGTCGAACACGTTCTAGTGATAGGAAGTTTAGAGAGAAATAACGTCACAACACTCAACTGTGCCGAGTAATCACATTTGATGCAAACGAGGGATAAAAGCACCTGCCATTGCGCTGCGTCAGAGAAATGGGGGGAAAACTGGACTAGATCACCACGGCACGCAAACAAGACCCCTCTGCGGTGTAGCTTTCTTGGGCTAACCGATGCGTACGTACACTCATGAAAGTCCTTGCCAACTTTCTTTAGAAAATTCCGCTTGATATCAGTCATCAAAAGGTTGGAAAAAAAAAATAAAGGAGTTTTCATAAAAAAAAAAGTGAATTGAAAATGAAATCATTTCTTTTGGACTGTCTTCTGTCCATTTTTGTCTTGAGAAATGACCAATCGAACGCGGTTAGGCCTGTTCAAAATATAGGGTAGTGAAGCTTTTACTGTAATTACCGAGATGTGTAGTCCCATCAGAACCAACAAAGAGTTCAAGCATGCCTAGCTATGTGTGCAAATAGTGTCGATTCCCTTGTCTTTTTCAATGTGGACGGAACTAAGGTTCCTTCTCTCTCACGTAAGACATCTAAAGGCAGTGGGAAGGGGAGCCTCAGAATCTCTTTGCACGGTCAAAAGCACGATCGTCATTCAGCAAAGGCGTCCGCTTTGTCATGTCTGGCTCTTAGCTTTATGAATATCTCTATTTTTCTTTCGTTCTTTTCTATTAATTGTACAGTTTTCACCGAAACCTTTTTTGACCTGCGATAGATTGATGAGGAGTGTCACTGCAAACTCGATCCAATCAATGCAGAGTTTCAATAAAATTTGAAAGATTTTCACTAAATGATACCGCTATTCGGTCACTGAAATTTAATGGAGCTGAATGCCCCAGGGCCAAGGATAGAAAAGTGCTGCTCAGAAATATAAAACAGAAAAATGCTTGTGCAGGATAAATTACGTTTAAATATAAAGCAGAAAAGAGCGGTTGATTGAGATTAGACGATGCTACTAAAAAAAAAAAGTCAGTAATTAGATAAGCATCAAGCTCCTATATCAGTATTTTTAAGCAAAAATTACGAAATTTGTCTCCCTTTCGCTTTTGAAAATTTTGCCTGACTATCGCAGTCTCATGCTTAGACAAGTCTCTCTGTAATCCTTGGGACAAGCAGAGAGATCTCTTCGTGTCTTTTCTTAATCTCTGCATTCACATGCATGTATGAATGGAAACTGACAGATAGGATAGTACATCGAGTTGGGTCCCGTTTGCGTGCCGTAGTGATCCAGTTCAGCTCTACTCGCATTTCTTGAACAATGCCGAGTTCTTGCCATCCAACGGTCCAAGACTCTTCGACTAATCGAACTGATGTGAGGCGTGCTGCATGAAAAAGGCAATTATTGCACGCGTAATTTCTACACCACCGCGCAGAAGGTGCCTAGAAGCTACGCAGGCATTTTGTTTGGAAGCGAACACGACTTGACTTCAACTTGACATGCTTTTTCTATTAATAAAAAATTAGAAAAGAACAGCAAAGGACAATTATTGCCGACGTAATTCCTACAGCATTGTGCAGAAGGTGCGTTGAACCTACATATGCAGGTGCACCTTGACTTGGCTTGCTTTTTCCAAGTAAAAGAAGAATTGAAAAGAAAACCAATGATTGATGCTGATGCTCGGAGTGAGGTCGGCCAAAGATTAAATGCCCACGTCCTACGAAACGTTGGATTTGCGTGAGACTCTGTGTCCCGATTTGAACGGAGCTATAAGTATATTTAGACATTTTATATATCGATATCGACCAGAAAATCTATAGTATATGAGAATTATCGAGGACAATTGATAATCGATTGATAATAAATACAAGAGATTTTGTTTGTCTTATTTGGGCAAGCTAAAAAATTACGATGGTCTTGTTTGCACAATCAACAATTAATTGAGTTGTAGCGTTGTATTAAATTCTATCTCATTATGCACACACGTTGATTTTATTGACCTTTCTTGTTCTTTTTTATAGACTAAGGCATTATAGTTAGCTCTTCTTGAGTGGGTGAAATCACAGGTTTATATATTCCATGTCATGTTCAAAATTTCTTGGCCAATGGGGTTCTCTACACTGTCAAATAATTATGTAGTGAATACCAGTTTCCCTTTTATTTCATTTCATGTTTTGCTTTTTATTTCATGTCAACATTTTCGGCCAACGGTTTCTCCACCAAAGTGCGTTTTTCTTTTGCACGGTATTAAGCTTTGTTTGTCCATGCTGTGCATGCTTGAAGAATTACTGATTGCAGAGTGCTTAAAGAATGCTGAGTCAATGCACCCGTAATATTCACAGCATCATGCAAAAGTTGTGGGGAATCTATGCAAAGTCAGTTGTCCATTTAATTTGCATTGAGCCATGCAATCAAAACTTTGTCAGTGTGAACCGTCAAATTGGTATGGATAAAATTGCTATGTTCAAGGACACTGGATCATAGCGAAGGCTAGAAGACAAAGAAAACTTTTAAGGAATACCTATTGTAATGTTAAAAAATTACGACACACTGTAGTAATTAAGTGCAAGAACATCATAATAGCATATTTTATGATGTTATCGTAATCAAGTGCAAAAGTGGTGTGAAATAGAAGTGTGTAACAAAAGATTTTCAAAAGATGAATGGAATCAACACCGATGGAAGTTTCGCAGGAAAAAGATGAGCTGAGTAAGACATGGGATGCGTGGCATTCGTTGCCCTAGTGACTTGCTTTTTTTTTTACTAACCCACTATGATGACAAAAAATTAGCCTTATTTAAAAATAAATAAATTGAGAGCATTTACACTTCTTGTGGACCTTCAATTGATTGTGTTTCTGAGTGAGTTGGAAATTGGAATCTAAAAGAAAATCAAATATATTTGTACATCTCTTTGATAAAAAAAAATTGTTCTTTTTTACCGAAATAATAATTGAAAGATAAATGATTTGTCAAATAATATAGAATGTGACACTAAAGTTAAATGTATTTTGGGTCTAATACTAATTAAGTTTACAAAAATTGTAGGTTCATTTTAGAAACAAGAGTCACATGTTCAAATCTCATGAAAATGACTTTGAGTTGGAGCCATATGTGTACAGTCCAAAGGCCTGAAGTTAACCGGTTTATTAGATTTGCAGCATATTTCATGTGCCTTCAAGTGGACATCCTCTACGCTAGAGCATATGAGTTTCATAAAGTTATCATATGTTCACTCTTTTTGCAATTGCACCCACTAAGCTAAAATTGGTTTGAGAAAATTCTTTGAATTTTCATCTGCAATATTATTTGACTGATTTAGAGAATTTCAAAAGAAAATACAGAAAAATAATTTTCACTTTTTGGCTTCAAAATAAAATATATGTTTTTTTTTTCATTGTTTTTGTTCTCGTTTGAAAAAGCGGCTCCCCACGAGATGCTTTTCTTTAACTCCCTCCTTTTCACATTCATTCACTTTGGACTCAGATTTATCATTTATTGGAGCATTTCAGTGATTTTTTTGAAGGTTGAAGCTTTTTCTAAAGCTAAAGGGATTATTATTTTCAATCCATAGCTCTAGGAAGCTTCAAAGAAATTTCTTGTTCAATATTTTCTTTTCATTTTCCTTTATTCTTTTCAATCCATAGCTCCAAGAAACTTCAAAGAAATTTCATGTTCAATATTTTCTTTTCATTTTTCTTTATTTTTTTCAATCCGTAGCTCGAGGAAACTTCAAAGAAATTTCCTATTCAAGATTTTCTTTTCACTGTCCTTTATAATGGTAGACAAGTCAATTAAGAAATTCTAATGCTATTAAATAATAATGATGGGTATATGAATCCCCTTTAATGAGCCAAGAAGAAAAACAAATTTTTGTATGACTTCAATAACTTCCCACTTGCTGACATGATCATCTAGAAAGGATTGGTCAAAAGATTCGTTTTGATCAGTGAGATAATTTTTTTTTCATTTTTTCTTTGCTCTTACTAACAGACAAAACCTCACAATATATAAATCTGATATATTAGGAACGAGATATATTATTGAAAATTAAACCAAACTTGTATTGCAGAAAAGTTTCCTACCAAACGTGTTTTCACGAAAATAGATTCCAAACTACAAATATTTTTTTTTAACAAAATGGGTAGTAAGTGAATTTGATTCTCTAGTTATTTCCAGGGAAATTGCTTTCATTAAAAAAATACTAAAACTACTTTTCAAAAATAATTTTTTTGTAAAATCATACTTATCATCTAGGGTCGCGCAAGCGCTACAGCCTCTACGGCCATGGTGGTGAGGCCCATCTCCATCGCGAGAACCAACTTTCATCAAAAGAGAGACGCCCTAAGAGTTTCTTGACCTCTGTTGATTCGCTCCAACGGTGAGCTATGGTCACAGGATGCCTCAACCTTCATGGCTGGGTGTCTCTCCCCTAATGGAAATGAACACGTGATTGAGATGAGCCTCGCAACCAAAATCATAGAGGCTACAGCCCTCATGCGACCATAGAAAATAAGTATGATTTTTCAAATTGTGATTGATAAGGTATCCTTGCACTCAAAAGCCTTTTTTTCCTTTTGCCATTAAGTGGTTTCTGAATCAGCAATCTTTTTTAAAATTCAATTTTCTCATCTCAGCAATTTGTCCTTTTCTTCTTTTGTCCTAAGAAAAAGATGCCGTTGTTGTGGTGGGCAAAGTTTATCCAATGGAATCTAAATTGTTCATTTGGTATTGTCAAATTTGTGTCATGACTGAGCAACGATAACAATGACCTAAGAAAGCATTTATCTTTGTGTCTCAAGAATCAACACGAAGTGATTATAAAAAGAAGAAGAAGAAGCAAATTTCATATGCAATTCATTGTACTTTAGCAATAAAACTTACAAATTCAAAATCGTACAAATTCAAATGTTTCTTAAAATTGTCAATCATATTCATTTGAGCAAACGACATTGTAAGGGGGTGTCTGAGTTAGTATGTTTATGATGAGAAAGCCCACTTAATTTCCGGATAAGACATGTCAATAATATTACCTTAAAGATGATGATTTATCATAGGATTCATGATCCGATTTAGTCGAATCTAGTGGAAATCTTGCCCCCATATACAATGCCTAGACTCTAATTTTGCTCACTTAGTCCATGTGGTAAGCGAAAGATAAATACGATTCAAGCTTTGAAGAGGTAGCCAATATAGAGAAAGCATGAAAGAGACAAAGGAACGTAGGATAGAGAAATGTTGATGATCTCTTTTTTCCAGTATCTTCTAGAGATGCCTCTGGATAAATAAACAAAGGAAACAACAACTACAATAATGGCTTCATCTGTTCATTGATGACATTGAAATCTAAGTTAGACGACTATTAAGTTTTAAACAATAATAATCTAAATGATGGATAAGAATTAAAAGACAAGACAATTGCAAGACAATTTGAAACTCTTGGTCACAAAATAAATTAAACGAACCTATAATTCTTTTGAAGAATACAAAACACTGTCCACTTTTTCTCTAATGAGGAATTGTTACGAGGAAAATATTGACTATTGATACAATGTACGAACCATAAGTGTGTATTCTTGAACCTTTGGCTAAGCACAACGTAATAGTTGAGAGGAGAAATTTTAATGCAAAAGTATTAAAAAAGTCTTGAACCTATTATATTGGCATCAATTTAATCTTAAACCTTTCAATAATATCAATTCAATATCAATTCAATCTATCCAACCAATTATGATACACCAAAGTAATTAAGTACAAGAACATCATAATAGCATAGTAAAATTGTTGTTCCATGATATATAATCGTAGTCAAGTGCAAAAGTGGTGTGAAACAAAAGTGTACACCTAAAGATTTTCAAAAAGAGGAATGGAACAAACACTGATGGAAGTCTTGCAAGAAGTAGACAAGCTAAGGAAGACTTTAGGCTCGTGGTATCCTTTGTTTAGTGACTTGCTTTTCTTCACTCACCCACTTTGATGACCAAAAATTAGCTTTATCCTGCTTTTTACAACAGGAAAAGAAAAGCATTAAAGTGAGAGCATTTACAATTCTTCTGGACCTCCCAATTGATTGTGTTCCTAGTTGGGTTGGAATTGGTGTCCAAAAGAAAACCAAATATATTTGTACATCAAACTAGGAAAAAAATTTGTTCCTTGTGACCCAAATGATGAAATAATAATTGAAAAATATATGATTTGTCAAATAATATAGAACATGACATGGAAGGTAAATGTATTTTGGGTCTCAACTAATTACATTTACAAAAATTGTAGGTTCATGTTAGAAACTAAAGTCACATGTTCAAATCTCATGAATACAACTTTGAGTTGAAGCCATCTGCGCGCAATTCAAAAGCTAAACTTAATTGATTTATTAGATTTGCAACGCACGTGCCTTCAAGTGGCGATCCTCTACTCTAGTGCATATGAGTTTCAAAAAGTTATCATGTGTTCATTCTTGTTGCAATTGCACCCATTGAAACTAAAATTGATTTGAGAAGATACTTCGAATTTTTGTCCTCACTATCATTTGAATGATTTAGAGAATTTTCAAAAAAAATTACAGAAAGATCATTTTTACTTTTTGGCTGCAAGAATAAAATACATGCTTTCTCTGTTTTCACTGTTTTCGTTCTCGTCTGAAAAATCGGCTCCCCATAGTATGCTTTTCTTTAGCTCCCTTCTTTTCATATTCATTTACTTTGGACACAAATTTATCATTTATGGAGCATTTCCATGACTTTTTTGAAGGTTGAAGCTTTTTCTAAAGCTAAAGGGATTATTCTTTTCAAAAAGTAGATCTTGAAAGCTTCAAAGAAATTTCCTGTTCAAGATATTCTTTTCATTTTCCTTTATAATGCAAGACAAGTTAGCTAAAACATTCTAATGCTAGCAAATAATAATGATGGGAATATGAATTTCATCATAATAGCATATTCTATGACATTATTGTAATAAAGTGCCAAAGTGGTGTGAAACAAAGGTGTGAAACAGAAGATTTTCAAAAGATGAATGGAATCAACATTGATGTAAGTTTCGTAGAAAATAGATGAGCTGAGGAAGACACTAGATGCGTGGTATCCTTTTCTTAGTGACTTGCTTTTTTTCACTCACCCACTTTGATGACTAAAAATTAGCCTCAACCCTACTTTTTATCAATAGGAAGTAAAAAAAAGGCAATAAAGCGAGAGCATTTACACTTCTTGTGGACCTCCAATTGATTGTGTTCTTGAATGGGTTGGAAATTGGAATCTAAAAGAAAACCAAATATATCTGTAAATTTGTCTAATAAAAAAAAACTTGTTCCTTTTTATCCAAGTGATGAAATAATAATTGAAAGATATAAAATTTGTCAACTAATATAGAATGTAATGCAAAAATTAAATGTATTTTGGGTCTAATGCTAATTACATTTACAAAAATTGTAGGTTCATTTTAGAAAGTAGAGTCATATGTTAAAATCTAAAGAAAATGATTTTGACTTGGAGCCATTTGCGCACAGTCCAAAGGCCTGAACTTAATCAATTTATTAGATTTGAAGTGTATTTGATGTGCCTTCAAGTGCCAATCCTCTACACCCGTGCATATGAGTTTCAAAAAATTATTTTATGTTCACTCTCGTTGCAATTGCACCCATCAAAACTCAAATTGGTTTGAGAAAATTCTTTGAATTTTCATCCTCACTATCATTTGATTGATTAGAGAATTTTTGGAATAAGTACACCCTAAGTATTAAAACTTGGCACAAATGGACACATAAGTGTCGAAACTTCCAAAAAGTATCCTTAAATACTACTTTTAAAAAAAAAAAAATTGGACACTTAAGTGCCAACTCCGACGAAACTTACCGAAAATCTAACGTGCCATTATTTTATTAATAAAATTGGTCTACATTGTTATTGAAAATCCGACAGGGCTCACCGGAAATCTGATGTGGCTTGCTATTGGCACTTAAGTATTCTTTTATTCTTCGTTTCTGACACTTAAGTGTACTTTTTAGAAATTTTGGCACTTATACATTCACCCATGCCAAGTTTTCGTACTTAGGGTGTCCGCACCTCAGGAATTTTCAGAAGAAAATTTAGTTTTTGGCTACAAAAAATAAATACATGTTTTCTGTTTTCATCGTTTTCGTTCTCGTCTAAAAAAGGGCCTCTGCATAGGATGCTTTTCTTTAACTCCTTCCTTTTCGTATCCATTCACTTTGGACACTTATGGGAGCATTTCCGTGACTTTTTTTGGAGGTGGAAGTTTTTTCTAAAGCTGAAGGGAATATTCTCCCAAAAATTATTATTGATAAAATATCATTGCGCTCGGAAGCCTTTTTTTCCTATTCGCCATCAAATGGTTTCTGAATCAGCAATCCTTTTAAAAGTCAATTTTCTCGTCTTAGTGATTTGTCCTTTTCTTATTTTTGTCCTAAAAGAAGGTACCTTATTGTGATGAGCAAAGTTCATGCGGTGGAATCAAAAATATTAAATTGATATTGTCAAATTTGTGTCACGACTTACTAATGGCAGCGACGACCTAAGAAAGCCTCTATTTTTGTGTCTAAAGAATCAACAAGAAGTGAAAATAAAGAGAGTAAATTTCATGTGCAATTCATTGTAATTTAGCAATAAAACTTACGAATTTCAAAATTGTGCAACTTCAAATGTTGCTTAGAATTGTCAACCATATTCGTTTGAGCAAACGACATTATAAATGGCATCTAGTTCGGTATGTTTATGATGAGACAGCCGACTTAATATTGATAAGCCCACCTAAGATGCCAAACCTTGCCTAAATAGGTGAACCCAATAAGTGTTGTGGGGATTAAAAAAAGAGATGGGATTTTTGGACAAGACGTATCAATAATATTGCCTTAAAGATAGTGATTTTATTTAATAAGATTCATGATCCAATTTAGTCGAATCCAATGGAAATCTTGACCCCAAAAACAATGTCTAGGCTTTAATTTTGCTCACTTAGTCCATGTGGCAAGTGAAAGATGAATACGATTCAAGCCTTGAAGAGACGGCCAATATAAAGAAAACATGAGAGAGATGAAGAGGAGAAGAAGGAACATAGGATACAGAAATGTTGATGATCCCTCTGTTCCTGTCTTTTCTAGAAGATGCCTCTAAATAAATAGACAAAGGAAATGACACATGCAATAATGGACGCATTTCTTCATTGATGACATTTGAAATCTAAGTTAGATGACTGTTAAGTTTTAGATAGCAATAATCTAACTGATGGACAAGAACTAAAAGACAAGATAATTAATATGCAATTTGGACTATAAACTTTTAATTTATTCGATGTAGTTCTTGAACTTTAACCTAATATGCAATGCAGTTCCTAAACTATATGAAAATGTTTAATGTACTACATTGAGACTTGTAGCCAAAAGAAAAAAAAGAGCTCAGATGAAGAATCTTGCGCGAGATCCAAACAACTTGAGACTTGTAGCCAATAAAAGGAGGAAGATAGCGTTGTGCTCTTTTAGATTGGTGGCAGACAATAACTGACGGCAAGCAACATCTAAGGACGATGAAGAGACTCTCAAGGAAGTTTTCCAAAATCGTTCATAAAGAGAAAGCCAAACAGGAGTAGCTCTCGGAGAGGGAGGGTTTTTTTTTTCATTCGCTGCATATCTAAGCTTCACCATGTCTGTATATGTCAATTTCTATTTTAGCATTCTGTAGGTTCCTAATCTAATTCTTATGTTCTTAGTTTTCAATTCGATTCGGTTCTGTCCAAGGAATCAAATCGTATAGTGCAAATTCAAAAAAATATGAAGTCAGGAACTAGATCATATCTCCTCAGAACTAGGAAATGAAACAATTCCCACTAATTCAGTTCTCCAAGTCCCTCTCCTACCCTAGTATCACCCCTAATCTCAACATCCATTGCCATTTTCCAAATATGTGCATCTAGTCTAGACTTAGCATCATTACAACTCTTTGGATCATCTCCTAAATCAATCCCATAAGTGGTCCAAAGACTTTTCTTATTCTTTCTATTGTTAAATGCTAAACATACTTCGCCAGCTAAATTTGCTTGACAAGTTGATGTGGCAAATTCCTTCTAATGCTAAACATACTTCGCCAACTAAATTTGCTTGATAAGTTGATGTGGCAAATTCCTCCTAAATGATTAGATGCCTAAATGACTTTTGAATTCTAACGTTGGTAAACTGTCAAGTTCTAACAACAATAAACTAATAAATAAGAGCTAAAAGACAAGATAACTGCTAGATAATTTAAAACTCTCGATCACAAAATAAATTAAACTTGCCAATGACAGGGAAAATCACCAAAAAATCATATACCTACTATACGGTAATTAATTAATTCATAAACCTTTAAGATAATTTGAAGTGGTCGGTATTAAGTTAATGAAAAAAAAACCATGTCATGGTCGACAGTAGACTTATCAAACGGGTGGGCCATCAAGTCAAAAAATGATCCGACCTAAATTGGCCTATTTAAATCATTTTGACCATTTTTCGTATGATACAAATCTAGAGACACATGGCCAACCTAACCCTTATTGCTAAAAAAATTATATATTTAATCCAATCTAGAACAATTCATACTCTATTTAAGGTGAGAGTATGGAGCGAGCGAGCGAGCGAGCGTAAGATCAAGTGATGACAAGAGACTAAAGAGAGAATCATAGAAATGGATTGGGTTTAAGCAATTTGTGAACCCGATTAACACTCATATTATTTGAAACCTTACCGTTCTAAATCCATTTATAAATATAACTAATTCATATAACAATCCAACCCATCAACTATGGGTTAATAAATAGGTTTATGACCTATTTTGATAAGTCTAGTCAATAACAAGGATTATGACTATTTAGACGCTTGCCATCATCAAATCAAGATGGTGATCGCTTTGGAAATAAGCGTTACCCTCCTTCCTTTCTCTATTGGGTTCTCTCTCTCTTGATTGAATACGATAAATTTTTATCAGACCCAATGCCATAACTTTAATTTCGGTCTATATTCACGTTAAGTCTGCATTTATTATGGTGTGATAATTAAGGACTCGATACAATCATATATATTTTCTAATCGAATAGAATCTTCTTCTTTTTGTGTCTAAATAACAACAAAAGCAAAATAGAAATTTCACGCCCATCGCTTCCAACGTTTGCCAGCAATTCCTTCCAATCACATGGGCCCGACCACTGTACTCAACCCAAGGCCAAACCCAAAAGAAAAATTGTTGGGCCTCGGTAGGCCCATTAAGGCATATGGACTTGACCAGGCCTAAGCCAAAAAAGATCACCTAACGGAGCCATGCTCGGGCATGGGCCAATCAACTTGACTTGACTCCAAGGTCAAATCCAAAAAACAAAAATTGTCGGACCTAGTTAGGCCCATTAGGGCCCATGGGCCTGATCGAGCCTAATCACAAAGCAAGCACGGCCCGCCACCTAACTGGCCATGCCGTGGCATGGGCCCAAGCACCCCGGTCGGCACGGCCCACTACCGATCCCTATCCACAAGAAAAGAAGTTGCATCCACGTAAATTCATTCATTCAGGACAAATACCGATCAGCAAAAATGCTCGAACACAGAACACTCCAGACAAAAAGACGATGACAACAGATCGAAGCAGAGTTTCCATGAATTTGAGACGTCGAAATTTGCCGCATGTACAGGCACGGCGGATCGCTCCAGGGACTGTGACAACTCAACTCGTCAGATCATAATCAATAATATCTTTACTGAAGAAAACTTTAACCACACACCACGACTTCCCTCGGCATCTTCGCCGGCAGCAACCGATCCGGAGAAACCGGCAGCCTCGCCGCGAAGTCCCTCGTCGGGAACTCCCCGTCCAACTCCCGGCTCCGATCGCCCTCGAAGTTGAGCGCGTAGCTCATCGGATCGTACCCGAACTCCGCCGCCGCGACGCCGCCCCGCCTCCGGCACCCCCCATCCGAGCGATGAGGCTCCGGAAAGTGCGCCGGATCTTGGGCAGCGGGGGCTCCCGGGCCGTGGGGCGGAGCGACGAGCAGCGCCACTGAGCCGCCCTACTACCGCCGCCGCCACCGCCGCCGTCTTCGTCCGAGGAGGCGGCCGCGTGGTAGGCGGCGGGGTCCCGGAGGCAGCAGAAACGGAGGCGCGCGGAGGACGATTTGAGCTCGTGATTGAACTGCATTTGGGGGAAGAGAGAGAGAGAGACGGGGGACAGGATGAGGTGGCGGGTTTTTATAGGCTGGACGGGATAAGGACCGGGGTGCCAAAGTCGGGGGGACGCGGTGTTTTGAGTTAATCCCCTCCTGACGTTTCGTCTTTTTTTTCCCTAACTTCAATTTTTGGGGAGTTTGGTAATTAAGCAAAAGTCGAGAGATGACGTAATAATTCCATGCTGAGTTACTCCCACTCCTTAAATGATTAAATCTGAGGGATTGCTATCGAAAAAGACAAAATCGCCCTCAATCATTCGGTTGCAATTTCTAAGTGGTGGCCCCGAAATTTTACTTTCCTTTTTCTTTAGCTTTTCTGTTTTAACGTAGAATTTTGTTACCGTAAAAGGTATTGTATTTTTTAATTGTCAGATTTTATTTCCATAAAAGTTAATTTTATCAAAAGAGAAATTTCAAAATTTTTATTTCTTTTCTACATTATTGATCAAAATTTATGGATAAATTATCAAGTAAAATCTAGAAATAAATTAATATATACAATTTTTTAGCACAATCATTTATTTGTAAATTTTCACTCTTGTTATGCATATTATCATCAAATCATGTCATCGCAAGAAGTAAAATAAATAAATTCTTTGATGATTTTCCAAGATAAAATCAAAATTACATAGAGGTATGTAAAAGAACTAAAAATTGCTTGGAACCGATTCGATTCTTGGTATTAGAACCGGTAGATATTACTCCGCTTTCCGATTCTAGGTGTGAAACCACCTACCCATCCACCTGAACTAACAATATATAAATGCATATTTAATTTTTAATAAAATTTTCCAATCAAGAAAAAATTTAAAAAAAATGAAAACCCTAAAATCTTTAATCTAAAGCTCGACGCCCATTAACTGAGTATTTATTTTGTCTTATTCTCATCTCGTTTGAGTCATTTCTCTCTCAACTTCTAGTATGAGTCTAATATTTTTATTGATTTTACAATTAAGAATAAGGAGGTTTTTTTTTTCTTTGCTTTACTTTTTCTTGCTAGAAAATGTTGTGCTAAGTGTGTGAAGCGAAGATCGAATTGAACCGGTAGTCCTTAGTGGAGGGTAGATCAGACTAGACCGAATCAACAGGCAATTCTAGGTTCCAATCTTTTGGAACTAGTCCTTAGTGGGTGATTCCCTATTCCAAAGTGGGAAATGCTCATTCAAACCATGATCAACCCTACAATCACATATTCCAATGTGAGATTTGTCAAGCCAATATATAATTCACAAAAAAAATCACACGAAGGGTGTAATTCTATTTTGGGAACAATATCCGTTTAGAAATTTAAAAAAAAAGTATATTTATCCAATATTTATTCCTTGGATAAATATTTAAACAGATGTTTGGTAACTGCATAAAATTTCATATTCTCAAAATAGAAAAAGAACAAAAATGCATTTTGCGAAACCCTAAAAATTTCTATTCCCAATTTTTTCATTTGTATTATAAAAATGTCAGTGAAGATGTAACAATTCATATTTAAATAAAAATTTTTGAGCCTAGGCTGGCTCATTAGGGCCCATGGGCATCACCTGGCCTAGGCACAAAATGGATACGGCTCGCCACCTTAACTGGCAATGCCCTAGCCCTGGCCCAAGCGTGCCGTATGAGAGGGGGGGTGGGCACGGCCCACTAATGATCCTTATCCACAAGAAAAGGAAGACGCATCCACGTTATTTACGTTATCCGTAAAGTAAAATCCCATTTCGTCATCCAAAGACCAAATTCGCTTCTTGACGGTTCGCATCTCACTTTCTTTTTTGATTTTTTGGGTTTGAAGGTTGGCATTTTATCGACGCAACGAGACCAGTTCTAAAAATGCTCGACCGCGGAACAACACCACGACGACGTATCGAAGCAGATCTTTCCATAAAATTGAGATCTCGAAGTTCTACAAATATATGTACAGGCACTGTGGATCGCTCCATGGACTGTTGATATTAGCCCAACTTGTCGATCCAAATCATAAAAAGATTTTTTTTTTTTGGACTTTTTCCCAGAGGAAACGACTTCAACTACAAGCTACAACTTTCGCTCGGCAACTTCGCCGGCGACAACCGATCCGGCGACACCGGCAGTCTGGCGGAGAAGTTTCTCGCCGGGAACTCCTCGTCTGACTCCCGGCTCCGGTCGTCCTCGAAGTTGAGCGCGTAGCTCATCGGGTCGTACCCGAACTCCGAGGAGGCCGCGGCCGCCGCGTGGCCAGGCCTCCACCGGCACCTCCCGATCCGGGCGATGAGGCTGCGGCACCTGTACCGGATCTCCGGCAGCGGGGGCTCCTGGCCCGCCGAGCGGACCTTGCGGGTGTTGCCGCCGTCGTCGCAGTCCGAGGAGGCGGCCTCGTGGTAGGCGGCTGCAGCGTGGCCGTCGTGGAAGCAGCAGAAGAGGAGGGACGGGGAGGAGGAAGACGATCTGAGCTTGTGATGGAACAACATTTCGCCGGCGAGAGCAAGTTCGAGTGTGAAGAGAGTGAAGGGAGAGAGAGAATGGCGATGAGGGAGAAGATGGGGAAGAGGATGAGGTGGAGGCGTGTATTTATGGGGTGGACGGATGAGGAGGACTGGGGGCGTGTGGCGGCAGAGCAGAGTGGCGCGGTGGTGGGAGTGAGGATGAGGAAAACCGCGGGTGGGTCGTGGGTGGTGGGCAAGTGGGAAGCGGTTTTTTGCGTTAATCCCGCGTGAGGTTTCTATCCTTACTTTTCTTAACTTTATTGTTGGGCAGTTTGGTAATTACGCGGAAGTCGAGGGACCACTCAGCTGCTGCCTTTTTTTTTTTTCTTTTTCTAATCTCTCTTTTGTTTTTACCAGAGTTGAAAATTAAAAACTCTTTTATGGGTTTCATCATACGACCATATATATAAATCGAGAGAGTAAACGCCAAGAACGGAATCGCGACTCTTGACCTTAGGCTCTGTCTGTCTCACGAAAATATCAATATTTTGAAAATATTTTCCCAATTCTTAATCACTTATAGAAGTGAATTCACACGAAAAATAATTTTCTTATTAATAGCAACTTATATCTAAATTCTTTTGTAGATGATGAGAATATTTTCTGTTACCATTTTTCTTGAGTGACATGAAAAATTAAGAAATTGGGAAAATATATTTTAAATCAATGATTTTTCATGAAATAAATAGAGCCTTTAGTCTCTTACAAGGCGTGAAAATAATTTATATGAAGATGGAGAATTCATATTCTTGGAAATGTGATGGACACAATTAGATCCAAAAAGAAAATCAATAAGATTTGAAATATTGCAAACTAAGTGAGTATAATTTGGAAGCAAGATGACATAGGATAGGAGATTATTTGAGATGTTCAATTTTTGACATGGTATCGAATCAAATATCCCAAGATTCAAATCCCTCCATTGCCTCCCACATTACTATCGCTTTTTTTTTTTTTCCAGCCAAACACTAGCTCTAAGTTGTGTTCATGCAGACTCTTTTGAGTGGATAGGTGATATTTAGACCAGCTAAACCAATAATACTTTGTTGGTGTGTTAATGCATCCCTTAAACACATGTTGATGCACAAATTGATCCCAAGCTCGAGAAAGCATCTCGCATAAAGTAATTTGTCTAGATAAATCATTCAATTGGGAATTCAAGTCGGGTTACTCCGATATTTTTTTTTCTTGTTCGAAAGTAAATAATCCATTCATATCTCAAAACAATACATAAAAGACTAAAAACAAAGAGAATCTTAATAGCAAAAACAGGAAAGCACAAACTGTAACAGCGAACACACTCTCATCCCACAAGAACCAATGTGTCTTAGGCATCAAAACAAAACGAATAGTGCCCTATAATTAAAGTCAAGAAGAACGAATCATTTTATTAAGCATCAAAATATAACGAATAGTGCCCGATAATTAAAGTTAGCAAGAACGAATCATTTTATTCCCTACATGCCCTTGCACTGATCTCCACTTACCTCTCTTCATGTGACACTAACCTCTTCACTTCCAACGGCGGTTTCGTACATCTCCAACCCGGTTTTCCCACATACCTAGAATTTGCTTCCTCTATCTCCACAGTTATAATAACCAAGAGATGTCCCGTGGTGCATGAACAAAAACCGGGGGACGGTGAATGTTCCCTAATACTCAGTAGCTACGACATGATCATTGTAATCAATCACTAATTTAAAAAACGATGGGGGGAGGGAGCCATGTGTTGTGCTCGGTTTGGATCCTAGTCGTTTACGAGCGGAGCGCCTCTCCCGTGACTCCTGGGCTTGTGCCGTTCTCAAAGTGCGAGTCCCGCGTATGAGAATGCTCCACGTCGGTGGAGATTGGAGTGAGCGCCCGGCGGAAACGGGTTCATGCACCCAGCACATCGGTTGCCCGCCGCCGGACGCTTTGCTCGCCCGACAATTTGGTGTAAAATAATAGGGGAAACGTGGCATTTTGTCTCAAGGGGTGTGTTCAGGTCGAGTCTTGACTTGAGCTTGATTGAGTATTAAAATTGATGATCGAGTTTAATTTGACTAGGAAAATCGAGATATTGGAGCTCAACTAAGTAGTAAGCTTCAATTTCATTGATAAAAAAGGAGCATCGAAAGAGCCACAATATTTTAATATAATAATAGGTGGATAAAATAAGATATCTTTTTGCATGAAGGCATGCTTTTTGAAAACACAAAAGAAATCAATTTTCGCATTTTATCTACAATAGCTTAATAATTGAGGGATCCGAAGTCATGTCAAACACTGCAGTGGTCACTTTTCGCCCGTGACAAAACTTAAAAAATCACATCCATCATGATTAAGTCTAAAATATTCAAATCAATGGTGCTTAAGCCTAAAACATCATTGGTTTGTGCGCACATTAATTTTTCACAGCGTTGCAATTATTATGAAGGTCAATCATGAACATAAATCTGGAAATTTTGAAAAACTCAAATAATTAATATTTCAATAATAATTACATCCTTTGAGAAATATATATCCATGGTAATTAATTTTATTTACCATAAGAAGAAAAGATCGTGGAAAAATTAATATCAGTATAAGGCAAAAAGATGAAAATAACCTCCGCACACTTAAGGGGATGCTTTTTGCTGGATAATTGTCGCGAAGATTTATCATGGAAACAATTAATTACTTTTGAATTGTTTGTGGTTATTGTGGTACTATCTATATATAACCTCCGTACACCATGCTCTCTTTACATAAATTATACAAGGCATCTAATATCAAAGAAAATTATTTAATGCGATGGTTATTCTAAATATAATATTCAAATACATATCTCATACTAGCAAAAATGTACACAAAAGAGACATTTAAAAGATTTTATTTTATAAAGAAAAAAAAAGCCTATTAGGAAATATTTGAGTAAAGAAATTGATAGAAGTGCAATATGAAAATTAAGAAGTATTTCAAATAATAACCTGAGATGAGGTTGTTTCCTCCACAAAGAGTGGTTCTCAAGAGTAAATTCGACTCACGTGACGGTTCAAGACACGAAGGGCATTTTCATGCATGGACATTTTTTTTTTCTTGTTTTACTATTTTTCCTTTTCTTCTCTCTCATTTTCTTCTTCCTCCAGCATTGGGGATGAGCATGGTTTCAAGGTACGCAAGATAAATTTCAAGTTTCAGAAAATTGGAAAACCAATTATGACAAGTAAGTTTCAAGTCCATAGAATTTGAAACCTATAATAAGTCTTTGTCTTTTTCTTGCTCAATATTTATGAGTGATCCTATGGTATTCATAACATTTGATAATGAATATATAATTTAAAATCATTAATTTGAACTTCCATTTTCGATGATATCCATGATTGAAATTTTTACTTTGTAAATGTTTCATATGTTTCGTTTGTTTAAATATGAGTTGCAGTTAGTGAATTGTAATAGCAAACGGTAGTCATTAAAGGTTACAATCCATTCAATTATTCAATTAAGAATATATGTGGAACTTGAATATACCCTGAAATTGGTGATAGGGTAGATTCCATGGTATGTAGAGTAGGTTTTAAGTTCTAAAAATTGAAGAACCATTTCCAACGGGTAAATTCCAAGTGAAATCGGGACCGATCCTAGAACTGCTCACCCATACTCCCGTACTGCCATACACCAGCCGGCTTCCTCTTCAACCTTCACCGCATCTTCATCGGGTCAACATCAATGGAGACGTCAAGAAGCTTCTCCGTGACTATAGCCCTATTGTCGCCAGCTGTGAATCTAAGAGCCCTAGCACAAGGGAGTTGTTTGAGATGAGCCGAGGAGCAATGGGTCCTCATCGTTGTCCTCGACGCTCATTGTCCCTCGCCGCCGTCATGAGCTTCAACCTCGTGTTGTCCTCATCGATCTTGTGAGTGTTGAGTAATGGAATCTCCTTCAAAGCGTTGTAGACCGGATAGGCGAGCACTCGGTGCTGCTTGACAGTGAGCCGTGAATCGGCCCGTGACGGAAGTGGAAGGTGTGAGCATACTCCGCCATGAAAATGGCGACCCTTTGCCCTGTATTCACACCCTGCAAGATCCCACATCTCGCCTGCAACAACAGCAATGATTGTCATGAGAAGGCAACCCAAACTGAAATTGGAAAAGGGATAATTACTCGAGTGATTCCTAAACCTTAACTAAGCTATAATGTTATCTTTTGATTTTGATTTTGTTAAATGTAATTCATAAACTTTAGCTCAATGTGCAATGTTATTCGTAATCTTTTTAATTTGTTCAATGCGATTCTTGAACTTGTGGTAATTATTCAATATGATATTTAAATTATGCGAAAATATATAATGTTATCCTTCCATTGATTCAAGTTCAAGGTTAACATTGAATATTTTTATATAGTCTAATGACTAAATTGAACATGTACCAAAAGTTGAATAACCATATTAAATAAATTAAAAGTTTAGAAAATGACATTTCACATTAAGTCAAAACTCATGAATCATTTGTGCCATTTTCCCATTAGAAAACAAATTAAATCGCAAGAATGGGAGCAATGAAGAGAGGGTTGCTTACTCTGGAAAAAAGATTTTCACTTTTATTGATGTAAGATAACAAGTATTCAAAATTTAAAATTAAAATATGTTAGAGATAAAGCAGAATTTTTATATTTTATTTGGGACATAATCTTAAGGTAAACAGTTAAGATTATATGAGAAAGAAAAAGTGATTGTGATGAAAAAAGTAAGGAGGTTCTCTTACTTTATATGAGTAAAAAAATATATTTTATATTAAAATTTGAAAAAATAGTTTCACTTATTAATGTTATAAGTGTTTACATGTAAAGGTTCTCATAATATTGTGCTGGCGGATGGGCAAATCAGTTTCGTGCATGTGGAAAATTGACGGTTAAAATATTTTGTAAGATTCTCATATTACTTAATATTTGAATTGTCAATTAATTAAATTATATTATTGGTAGAGTATTTTTTTTGTCGGTCCATCATTGATAGAGTATGAACGATACTTTACACATTCACGTGAAAAGAGAAAAATATTTTATCATTTGAATTTTTTAGTAGGGTTTTTGTTGTGATATGAAAAAGAGTCGAATCTTAAAATTGAAATATGTAAAAAAGTAACTATTCAAGGATACTTTGATGAAAGAAAAGAATTGTGCTCCCCAAAAAGATAGAAGGTCATTTTTGCTTTATATAATAATATAGATCAAACACAAAATACACAAACTTATAAATTGTGATGATACCATGAAAAATCTCAAACAAGTATATTTATGTCAAATTTATCTCAAACTAATTTTTTTTACCAAAAGGAACCCAAATTAGTATACTTATAATAAATTTATCCAAAACTAATTTTTAACCACTAAAAACCTCAAATTTGTCTATTTGTAACAAATTTATCTTCGTTAGTTTTCGTTAAATTGAATTAATACCACAAAAAAATATAAATTGATACACCTATGATATCCTAATTAGTACATCCATTAAGTATCACGTGTCATCAAATTCAGTAATTTGATTGTGAAATTTAACGAAAACTAACAAAAAGTAAATTTGTCATGAATAAATCAATTTGGGGTTTTTAAAGGCCAAAAAATTAATTTGGGATAAATTTATCATATATATATTAATTTAAGATTTTTCGTAATGTTAATCTTATTAAATTAGTGGCTTTGTGCTTTTAGAATTTTAAAGGGGGCAAGGTCGGCCATCTAAACAAAAAGTGATCGCATCTCAAGCCAGCTTAGTCGGCATCCGCTTTCGGACCGTGAATTCAGACACCGTTAAATTAGCTGGCCGCAACTGATCCGGAGACACCGGCAACCTCGCCTAGAAGTTCCTCGCTGGGAACTCCTCGTCCGACTCCCGATCGTCCTCGAAGTTGAGTGCGTAGCTCATTGGGTCGTACCCGAACTCCAAGCCCGCAATGTGTCCCTGCCTCCAACGGCACCTCCTGATCCAAGCAATGAGGCTGCGGCATTTGTAACGGATCTCCCGCAGCGGGAGCTCCTGGGCCGTCGAGCGGAGCCACCAGCAGGGGGATCGGGCTGCCATGCGGGGGCTGCCGTCATCGCGGTCCAGGGAAGCAGCCTCATGGTAGGCGGCGGCGGCGGCGGTGTGGCCGTCGTGGAAGCAGCAGAAGAGGAGGCGTGGGGAGGATGGTCTGAGCTTGTGACTGAACAACATTTTGGGTGCGAGAGAGAGGGAGAGAGCACGATGGACTCGAAGTCTTGGTCTGGTCTGTGCGAGATTGCGAAGAGAGCGGAT
The DNA here is from genome assembly GCA_014182845.1 of Corymbia calophylla. Classification (NCBI taxonomy): domain Eukaryota; kingdom Viridiplantae; phylum Streptophyta; class Magnoliopsida; order Myrtales; family Myrtaceae; genus Corymbia; species Corymbia calophylla. The sequence goes on along the minus strand of CM024695.1, from coordinate 13,690,395 downwards.
GGCGATGAGGAAGAAGATGGAGAAGAGGATGAGGTGGTGCTGGGTCTTTGTAGGATGGACGGATAAGGACGTGGCCGTGTGGCGGCGGCGCGAGCAGCAGAGCAGAGTAGCGCGAGTGATGAAGAAAACCGTGTTATGTTCGTGGGTGGGCAAGGGGGCAAGCGGTTTTCTGCGTTGATCCCGCGTGGGTTTTCATTTTACATTTCTTAATTTTATTGTTGGGCAGTCTGGCAATTAAGCAAAAGTCGAGGGACCAAATAGCTGCTGCTTTTGTCTTCTTTATGGTTCACAAAAGTTAAATTAAGTTGACATTTTATGGGTTATCATACGACAACGTAAATAGAGAAAGAGAGTAAAGGCCAAGAACAGAATCGCAAGAACAGGATCGTGGCTTGAAAGTCGAGACTCGTGACCTTGGTCTGAGGGAAGCAGCTGCAATGGGAAAAAATAATTATATGAAATTGCAGAATTGATAAGCCTTGGAAGGTAATGGACCCAAAAAAAAAGAAAAGATAATTATATTTTCAAGGCAACGTCATAGAAGGGAGAGGATTGGGACGTTCGTTTTTTTTTTTTTTTTTTTTTTTCACATGATATCAAAATACAATATTTGAATGATTAAATCCCTCTGTCCCCTCCCACATTCTAATCGCTTTTCACTTCTCTCTCTTTTTTTTTTTTTTTTTTATGTCTAGCCAAATGATAGCTTTGAGTTATGCATTGACGTATTTGATTTAAGTAGTTATGTGGAGTCTGGGCCAGTTTTTTACGCATCTCGATCGATCCATCTTCTCGGGTGCACTCCTCTATATTATTGTCGTGCATTTATGATTATACTTTGTTCTCTTAACATAAGTTGAGTAGAAAAGCATAACGAGAGGAGCAAACCACCTTACTATTTAAGTCAACACTTAATTAGCATGTCAATGCATCTCTTAAACATGTGTCGATGGGCAAAAGTGATCCTAAGCTCAAGAAAGCATGTTACATATAAATTGATCTGCATACATAGATCGGGTTCAACCTAGGTTACTTCGATAATTAAAGGTAGCAAGAATGAATCATTTTATTCCCTTCATGCCTTTGCATTGATCTTCACTTATCTCATTCACGTGGGGACTAGCTTCTTCACTACCGATGGTGGTTCCGTAGATCACAAAGCTGGTTTTCTAGAATCATGCTAATGAACGATTGGTATTTGAAAACATACTTCCATTTCATTCTCTTCAAATTTATGTGTGTCCCTTTAAAAGTTTCCTCTTGGACCAAAGCAAGTCCTTAAACTGCTTTGTCTGGACTATGGAACGTAAAAAATGAAGGTATTCTCAGGTTAGAGGGGAAGAAAATATTTTTTTACTAACGAGAGGTGCAAGGCATGCTGACACCAATACGTTAAAATAAAGAACGCAGCTTGGTTGATTGTTATTACTGGAGAGACTACCACAGGTGGTCCTCATAGGTAGAACATCCCTATAGGAAGATAGGCTAGTGGAGTAGCCTTTAACTGCTCTTCATTGTGTATCCATGACCCTCAAAGCTGATTTTCTATAATCATGCTAATGAACAATCAGTATTTGGAAACATACTTCCCTTTCCTTCTCTTCAAATTTTTGTGTGGCCCTCTAAAATTTACCTCATCCCGTTGAGATTGGTATAATCCAACGATATATAAACCAATTTAATGAAAATTCGAAATCACCAAAAGTGGAAGTGACCTAAAATTGGAGCTAAAGTAGATATTTAGTGATGTAAAAAATCGAAGACATATACCATAACCAAAGTAAATTCGACCCATGTAGATGGGCCCCATCATGGAATTCCCACAAAATACTATGCCTCTTTTTTCCATGAAATAAAAAAAAAAAAAAACATGTCATGCCTCTTCTTTCCGAAAGGGCAGAAGAAACATATAGATATAATATTTTATTTGAGTTCAAACTCAATAAAAGAACAATTTTTGGAATAACAGAAAATGAATTAAAACTTGGTTCAACGAGTGCAGCTCTTTCTTCGGGCGCAATTACTTATGAAAGTTTAATTAAGAATGAACAAAAATGTCAAAAATTAATTTGAAGAGAGATATAAAGTTGACTACAGTGAAGGCATGATGACTATTCAATATTTAAGCATGGTATGATATGGAGAAGTATGATTTGAGAAATAGTTTTGGGAGAGATTTATTTTGGAATTACTCTCATTGGGAATGTTGACACTTAAATTTTGGCTAATCATTTAGTAATAAATTGCATAGAAAGTTAAGGGCTAAATTTTAGCCCTAAACAAAAACAATATATTAAATTGTATTAGTTTGCATATTTATCGAACCGGTGGTAGATAGAATTGAGCAAATATTTCTTAGCTTAATCGTATTGAACTAAGCCCGTGTGAGTAAAAATTTGGCCAAAAGCCCATTTGATCAAATAGTATAATCGAAAATTCAGTGGACGTCGCTTCACAGTGACGAGTCTTGGCTCAACTGAGCACCTGCACGACCACCGCCGATGCTGCTTCATTTGTCTTGGTGCTACCTACCCACACCGACGGCCAGTAGATCCGCGGCCTCTTCTTGCTACACTGACCACAAGCCGTGAGCCTCCAACGATGGTCCTCGCTACGAGCCTTCAAACGACGGACCACCCTGCCAATCGTTGCTGCTTCTCCCTCAACGACGGCACTGTCTTCCGGTTTGCCGCCCACCTATTGCCGCCGTCCGTTGCGCCTCCAACATCTCCTGCACTTGTTCTGAGTCCCACTGCAGCAAGCCAGGACAAAAAGAAAGAGGTGATCTTGAACAGAGTGGAAGAAAAGTCAAGCGGTGGTCAAAGTGGAGAAAAAGACAAATTGAAACGGAGAATGATTGATTCCATTATATTTGCAAACAATATCAACCTCCACTTTCCAGAACACACAATGCAGAGAAGACGAAGAAACAGGGGAAATTCTGGAAATTCGCTCCTCCGATGCTCGTTCTTCATGTTTTCCCGAGAGTCACCACCGAGCCGAGCCGAGCCAGGTCACGAATCGCCTGCTGAACCGCCGCCGCAGCCGGCCATCCTTTGCCGAAAAGCACCAGCACGAGTAGCCTTGCCGCGAGCCTCACCTTGCCGAGCCGTGTCACAAGATGAAAATGCATGAAACACGAGCGGATCTTTAAGCCTCATCTAATGGACAAGTGATGACCAAGCCGAAAGGGGGAATTTCAGTGCAATCCGCCTCGGGCTGAATCTGCCGTCATCCACGGTGGGGCCGCCAGTTTGGGCGGTGGTCGTGACCACTGTGGATGTGGGGGACAAGGCTGGCGGCACGTTGATCAGTCAGGGTAGGGTACAAGCATGAAGATCCAGTTATGAAGAGCTCATCATGTAAAATTCATTAACTAGTCAAGTTCAAGCGGGTGGCCCTAATCCATAACAATTGACATGTTTTAATAATTGGGATTTGAATAAGTAATCTTCAATTCTTGAACTGAAAAATCTTCTGGCGCCCCAAACTCATTGCGCCAACTTTGAATTGATTATATTTCAAATCCTTCATGGACATTATTTTGGAGCTAATCTCCCACATCTAGTTACATTATTAAATAGCTAATCATAAATGGTATTAAAGACGTGTGTTATGTTAAAACAGAGGAAAACCACAGGCGGGTCGATTATTTGAATCATATCCGGTAGTATCCAACCTTAAGTGAATTTGGATTGCGTGCTTCAAATTAGGTAACGATCTAATCCAATTTAATTTGAATATTTAATTGCAAATTTCGGATTTATTTCATTATCATTATCTAATTGATTTTATTGATAATAAATGATTTTAGGCACGGTATGACTATAATTTTTTTATTGACAAAAAATTAAATAAAATCATTAATTTGAGCCAACGAATCAATTTTTATGATTATTTTAATTTTATCTCCAAACTGAGTAAGTGCCATATCAAGATTGAGATATCAGTTACTTAAGAAACGAGACAATAGATTATTTTTCGAATTTCATGATCTTTTATTATAATCTTCATGGATATCCAAGATAACATTAACGAATCCTGACCTTCTGATTGTTCATCGGAGGAGAATTTGGGTCCGGCTCTGGTCCAGTCCTCTTCCTCGCCGATCGTCGGCATAGCCAAGAGGGCCATCGTCAACGACGATGAAGCCCCGGATGCCTTGGCGAGACGCTTGGCCACGAGCTTGTCGTACTCGTCATCTTCGACCGCGTTGCATATGGGATCCTCGATCTTGATCTGCACGGGCAGACTCGGCTCTTTGGTGGCTGCCGGCGCGGACGGCCTCAAGGCACCGCAAGCCCTCTAGACGTACGGTCGAGGCGGCTCCTCAGCTCCTTCGCCTGCCGCGATGCTTTATTGCTCGTCTTCCATCTCTCTCTCTCTGTGGCCAGGCTTTCACCGGCCACAACGAGAGCGTAGGGCGTTGCGGCCCTCGCCGAGAGCCTCAATGCTGGAGTTTCGCCTGGTCAAGGAACCGGTGCAACGATGTCTGATGACGAAGATGACCCAATAGATAGCGATGCAAACCTGTTTGATGGAGGTTTGGATGGTCCAGACAGCATGGGATTTGGCCCTCTCATTCCGACGGAGACAGAACGATCGTTAATGAAACGCGTGAGGCAAGAATTGAAGCACGAGTTGAAGCAGGTAAACAGTTGGAATCCGGAAATTCCTGTAATTTTATCTGTGGATGCTTAATCTTAAATCCTTGTTTTCTCTCTGTCTCCCTTCAGGTGTACAAGGAAAAGAATTGTCCATTTGAAGGGTGGAAATTCTATGCAAGAGGAGAGCAGGAAAGCTTCCAGAGGATACTACGTCAGTCCTAAAAGCCTGGTGGCAGTCGCACGCTCACCCATCATTTTGCTGAATGGAAACAGTATAACGTGAAAGCCAGAGGTAATTAAATGGCATGAGAGTCGTTACAGTTGTGTCATTCATGGATTGAATTTCTCTTCCTAATCCTCATATAGTCACAGTGTCTTCAGCTCTCTGCGATAGAAAAGCAGTACTCTAAAATGTGGACATAAAAATAGAAAGACGTGGAAAGAGATCGAGAAAGTTGAAAGTACCGTAACTATGGTCAAATTTAGAAACCATGAAAGATTGTTGCGTGCGATTATTAGGTTACCTGCTTCTATGTGAATGCTTAACCTAGTTCTTTGGAAGAATCTAATTCTGTTTTGGGAATTGACAGGAGGAAGACAAGGCCAAGCTGGTGCAGGAAACCGGTCTGCAATTGAATCAGATAAATAATTGGTTCATCAAACACAAGAAAAGAAACTGGCACAGCAACCCTTCATCGTCGTCCATCTCATAGAGCAAACGTAAAGGTCCCTCAAAATAGGCATGGCCTCGTTAATGCGAAACTTCCTTGATATTCCGTTTCTTTGCATGCTAAGTTTGAAGAACTAGTGCAGGTGAAAGCAGCAGCTATTATCCCTCAATGCGGATTTGAGCGATTTGAGCAATGATCAAGTTCCGACAGACGATATCAGTGCTTTACTAGAATGGGTACTTAAAGAGTTAATACAAGGAACATTGGCCAGAGGCCACATACAAAGCTTCATCAAATGGGAACATTTGGAAGATGACTTTGATTTTAGGAAAAAGAAAATATGTTATCAAAGAGGATGGCTCTCGCCTCACGACAGGAATTCTGAAGGCACTCATTTGACCATAGATGTGATAGTGATCATTGAGGGGGTAACAAGCTAGGAAATTACTCATTTAGAACTAGAAGTAATTCCAGATGGTTACATTGTCTCTACCACTTGTCTATTTTGCATTTGTGAATATATAGGTGTAGTTAGGTATTTTTGTACAGTCAGTATAATGATCTCTGCATAGTTCCTTTCCATTCTACATTCTGATTATATTTATAACCTTTCTTGGCTCTCCAGTGTAGTGTAGATTTACTTAAGAGTAACATACAAGGGGGTACTGCTAGGTTACTGGGTTTGTGTTGCTACTGGGAACAATGACTGAGTATGGTTATAAACACGATCATTTGTCTGAAATTCTATAGTGTATTACAACCCTCAAAGATCGTTGCCAGTTCTTGTGATGATTTAGCCGCTTCATTGTCGTGGCTACATATTTCATTCAATCTGCAGTGATTGTACGATAGGCTGGGATGCAGTTGAAAAGTTCTATTCATGCCCCTCTCAGCCTCATGCATGAGAGAATAACGCATAATGCTCTCCTCCTATAGAATGAAAAAAATCTTTATCGTGACAATTTCTATCTGACATGAACTCCTACCCATGAAGTGATCACCTTCGGTGCGGCTTAAGTTGCATACAAAGTTCCATTTCTTGACAAACTGAGATCCCAATAGGCGGAAACGGCCCCGGGGGTCAGCCTATATGCAACCTTAAAGATAACCATTGGAGCTTGTCCTTAGTGAGTCCATAAAAAAAAAAGGGTATACTTTACAATAATCACTATAAATTTCCTCAGTTTTTCTTTAAGATGACCTATGACAAAGTATTGAAGATTTGTTTCGGCCGGCTAACTCTAAGTCAGCCAATGCTCATTGGCAGAACGAATCCGAGAAAGAATAGTGCATAGAAAAGATGAATTATCTCATGCAACTCGGCATATAAAAACATTACTTCATTTGAATCACCCTTTTGTCCTAGTATACCAAACACTTATTAATGAACTGCTTAATGATTTCTCTGTTATTATGCAGGTCTATTTGTACCTTTTTGGCATCATGTTTCACTATTCCCACCATTGGCTTCTTGGCACTTATACCATACACGCTATCATACAATCCACTATATCAGTGGACGCCCAACTTTAGGATCATCTAACGTTTGGCACTTATACCATACACGTTATTAACGTATGTGGATCCACCATATCAATGGATCCCCGATTCTTATTTTAATATCTTTGCTCTCAGATATCTTTAAATAACTCAGTGATTTACCCGGCGAATCACTTTTTCCTCAACTCATTTTGAAGTCCAAGATTTGAGACCCTGACCTCTCCTATTTAAGAAAAGGGAGATATGCTGGGAGAGTTCACAGATATAAATTGAAGTGAGTGAAGACCATGGTTTTCATGAAACTTATGCTTCTTCTAAGTTAGTGTAGTGAACTTAACCCCATGAAATTACAAGGGCTATATCTAAATTGTCTAGCCACAGCTTCAGACATAAGAACTTCATTGTCACATAGCTTCCCAGAGTGGCCAATGATTCCATGAGCAACAGCAGTTTGGTGTTTGCTCATATGGAATCTCTACCTAATGCCGCGATTATCCCTAACACTTCATGTTCCAGGTACAGAAGGTTTTTTTTAACATGAGTGCAACTTTAGCATGAAGGGCTCCACAGCGACCTCGAGTTTGGTGAGAGTTGACTCAACTTTCACCAGTTTGCACGCCAAATGAGCAATAGGTTTCACATTGTTCTCTCATCTGGTAGAACGCCAATCCATGTATTTGCAACCACTATTCCAGTTCATGAAAACAGAAGTCCTCCTGCCTCCTCTGAGCATCCCATCTCTGCAGGTTTATGCAATTACCCATGATTGACCGAGGGCCAGAACTGAGGACCTCTCCCTGCTTGGTGCCAGCCAATCCATGGAATGTGAACAAATACATCTTCTCATTTTGAGAGGTCGTAGTAATCCCATCCATAACAGCCCAGGCTTTCCTCAAGATATCAGCTACGCAGCTCGACTTAAGCACTTCTCCAACAAAATCCTACCAATCAAAACAATCTCAGCTTCCTCATCATCAACTTGCTCCAAAACCAAATGATCCCCTAGAAGATTGTTCAACAGATATGCTTGCGATGTTAAGGGAACCTCTGCAGGCATCCTGTAATGGGAAAAAATAAATAGATTAGCCGAGAATCAACTAAGAACGGACGTCAAACAATTGATAGAGGCAATGTGTAGCGATAGGAAAACTAATGTGAAGAAACAATGCCAAAGAGAATTAGCTGAAATAGAAAGCAGATGGAAATAACTAATGATGATAGAGCAAATATGAGGATTATAGATGATCGAGAAGAATGGGGGGTGACTGATCATGGCGGAAGGTAGCTGAAAGAAAACATCATTGTGATGTAGGGAAAGCTCTCGAAAAAGAGAGAGAAGCTCTTACAAAGGGGAGAGACACAAATCTATGTACACCTTGCTAAAGAGAACTCAATATCCCATTCTTTTTGGAGCACAAATGCTAGAAAGCTAACATATGAAGATAAGAAAAAAAGGATTCTCATAATTTCCAGCTTACAGAAGCTCTGTTAGTAAAATCTCCTGGTTTAAATTGCATACACGTACTTATGTGCAATCAAGCTTGAGCTTCACTCATATAATGCCAATGATCTTCCATTACTTTTGCAGTGTTCTACTTTTATGCTGGGTCACACGACGTTGTGAATATGTCAAATGGTGATAACAATAACTGCTACAGTGCTTCTATGTTCATACACTAACCAACGGACCAGCCAACTTTTCCCCCAACAGCACCTGCGAGTGTTACTTCATCTACACCTTTGCTAACAGTGACTGTTGCTCTTAGGGCCAAAAATTTGCTGTCACGGTTGATGAAACTTCCACCGCCTCAACCTCCAGTCCAGCTGGATCCATGTAGCTACTAGCCCCAACCAGTGGGACCACTCCATCTGCGCCACCACCCGGAAGTGATGCTTCATAACTCTGCGTAATAAAGTGAATAAAATTGTTAGTGGACTATTGTTAGATCGTGAGATGTTGCTACTCATAATAAAGTGAATAAAATTGTGAAAATGCTTCTTCTCATAATTCCAGCATGATTCATATAGATAACATTGCTCAAACTTGTAAAAGATCACAAGTTTCTTTGGGATAAATATATGGCTCTACTCCCATATTCTGAAGTTCAGCTCTATTTGCAGTTCCGATATCATGAAAACCAAGATTATTAAAAAATTTAGAATGTGGCAGGAGACAAAAACTTGCATACTGGAAAGTCGAAATAGAGCATCACTAGAACAAATTGTCATTGGCGTAGCTAAAAAGTCCCATTGGGATGACAAATGAGCAAAAGAGTAAATCATGCGGCAACAGGAAAAATGGTGTGAATCTTATTAGGACCGAACTCAACACAAACAGTCGATCGAGATTTAAAAAATGAAAATGAAACTATGAAGTCACTCTTGCAGCCCTGCAGCATATCCAATTCACACGTGATGATTAGCTTGAATAGACAAAAAGAAAAACCAGAACAATTTTGGGGATCAGTAAAAGCGCCACAAGTCCAGCAGCATGACCGCTCTCCTTTGCCTCCAGATGCTTCCTTAATAATCAACATGTCAATCATTAAATTACTTTGAGCAATCAAATGAGAACAGACAAAAGATAAAATTACAGTTGCAATATCCCAGAACAATAAAAACCCCAATTCAAGCAATCAGGAAATGCTAGCAAAAAAATCCAGCCCGTCACTCAGGCCAAAAATAATCAATCACGGATGAATCACCAGGACTGCATTTCAACTAGACTGTTGCAGTTTGCAACATGAAAGCCCTCAAATTCTATAAGCTAGAAAGTCTGGTTATCTTGCAGTGGATGTGCAATTAGAGATATCCTCTAATCTGAGCAATAATCAACCTCTCATGGCCTTGAATTTTAACTATATTCCTGCAATCCGCAGCATAGAATCCCTTTAGACATTTTGAAATTGAAAGTTCTGTTTAACTTTTAATGGATTGGAAGGTCTGGCAATCTTTCAATGGACATGCATTCAAAGACATTAAACCTTTCCAAAGATTCTAATCAATCAATCAAGGCCTTGAACTTCGACTAGATTCTTGCAATTTGCAGTGTGAAGTTCAAAGACTTTAAATTGGGAAACTCTGGCGATCTTTTAATAGAAGTGCGCCTGGAGATATTCAATCTAGCCACTAAATCCAATTTGTGAAGACCATGAATTCCAACTAGATTTTGGCAATTCGCAGCATGGAATCTTTCAATGGACGTGCATCCCGAGATATACAGATCGTTTCCAGATATTCTAAATGGGTCAAAGCCTCAAACTTCAACTAAATTCTCAACTCAGTTGGCAGCATCTGATTCTCTCAGATTCATTTTAAACTCGAAAGGACAAGTGATAGAATGGACTCAAACTTACCAGACTCTTGCGATTTGCAGCACACGACAGCCTCAGATGTTTCGAACTCGAAAGGTCCCGCGAATCTCCCCTAGATTCTTGCGACTCGCGGCAATTTGTTTCCGGCGGAATCTTTGAAGTTGAAAAGTCTGGCGGCCCTTCAAAAGCTCAGATACATTTCATCTCGTTACCTCCTGAGAATATAGGCTTCGTTGCCTTTGGAGAATCTGGGAATGCCTTATCAATGTCGAAGACGAAGAAATCGCTGCGCTGGTGGCTTTTCTTAGCCCAAAGGACTTGTCGCTGAATCAATCCAAATAAGGTCTTCTCCAAATCCAACCAATTGGTAAACGGTGAATTATTTCGAAGAGAAAGCCTACTCAATGTCAAAGACAAAGACATTCCAATGTAACCAATCGACCCTACGCCCGCGAAAGGTGGCTTTTCTTAGCCCAGAGGACTTGTCGCGAATCAATTCGGAGAATCGCAGCTCCATCTCCTCATCCACATTGGTCATCGGCACACTAATTCGAAGAAAAACCCTCGATAGTCGGACGGGAAGCTCTGGGAGACATTCAAGGGGACGGAGATCGAAAAGAGAGAGTTCCTGGAGAAGGGTCAGTTTGGAAAGAAAGGGTAACGATGGAGTTGGGAAATCGATGTGCAGAGCTGTTAAGCTCGAGGGCGGTTCCGGTATTCCTCGAAGTTTTCCGCATCCTCGAACGTCGAGATGTTGGAGAGAAGAGAGCTTCGAAATGCTTTTTGGCAAGCCCCAAATGGCCGAGTCATCTAAATGAAGCTTCTCTAGCGAAACCAGTCCGCCTATATTATTAGGCAGTCCCTGCAGATATAGGCACCGTGAAGCCCTCAGCACTTGAAGTTTCGCCAGCATTCCAATGGCACTGGGCAATTCTATCATGGCAGTACACGTAATGTCCAAGGTCCTCAAATTTTGCAAATTCCCTATACTTTCAGGTAATTTTATAATCACTAAGCCCCGTAATTGCAGCTCGATCAACGATACCAACTTTCCAATCGAGTCGGGGATCTCTCTCAATGAGGAGCATTTTAGGTTATGGAGAGACAAATATACTAGATTACCTATCGATCTAGGTATGTAAAATTCACAAGAAGAGGCATTAAGAGTCTCTAGCGCCTTCATATAATCAATGAATTCAGGTAATTCTTTAATTCTTGTATCAGATATGTCCAGCTGAGTTAACGACTCAAAGGAGCCCATGGATTCGTACCTTGTCGGTAGCTCCTCTAGTTTCGAACAACCACGGACCTTCAAGGAGACAAGAGTCTTGATATGGCATATAGAAGGATGAATTTTTTCTAGTTCCCTACAATATTCAAGAATCAAAATCTCCAAGCTTTTGAAAGCTGACAAGTCAGGAGTTCTTCTCAAATAAGGACAATAGGAGAGGTTGAGAACTTTCAGCTCGGTTGCCATCTAGAAAGAAACAAAGAAAATCTCAATGGAATTGGAGAGCTACAACATGTGATTTTCCACTATTTTTTTTTTAAGGATTTTAAAATTCCTAAAAAATATCAATGCTCCACTATTCTTTCATGGTTGTCATATTTAATTTTAAATGTTTTTTCAGTGATGTTAAGCCACACCAACATACCGAATTTTTTTTAAGCATATCCATTTCAAAAAAGAATATTAGAGATGTACAAGTGTTAACCCCGTTTATTTTCGAATAAAATTTCAAAGAGAAAATATGTTAAGTTATTAAGAGCCATGGCAATGCCATTGATTAGACATGAGCAAATTTTATTATCAAAAAGCAGATGACCCCTCAATAGTATGAAATTAAAGAGAAATGGATAGCCTAATTATGAAAAGCAATTTTTTAAATGTTATACGTACAAGATATGTATTCCAAAAAACTAATGCCATTGGAAGGATAATTTTATTACTCTCATAACATTAATAATTTATATTTGTGTTATACAGTAACTTCCATAATCAACAATAATAATGAATAAATATTTCGTGCAACAAGTCAGAGCAATTCTTAAATTATATCAATTACCGTACAATTAAAATGAATTTAGATCTTTACCATGTATGCATAACACAAGTTTTTGTTTCTTCTAGAAAGAAGATTGATATAGTGATATAACTAGAATCGCTCCAAAGATATACTTTCACATGGAAAGAAATTAACTTAAAGCCATAAACCAGCTAGGTTAACAAAAATCAAAATAGACACAATTTCTTTTTTGGTATTGTCTAAGGTTAAGCATGATGGGTTGTTGAGGTATATCAATTAAAAATTTAAGGGGCAGAAGCTTCTAAATATTTAGGTGCCTATAAATTCTTCTTATATTAAGACGAAAATCCTTAATCCGAGGAATGACATTAAACCTTTCTATAAAAAAGAAAGGAGAAATTGGTACTATTGGACCTTTGGTAACACATTATTATTCACAAGGGATACATCTCAAAATCTTACCTTGAGTGGACCCCATCCTCCCCAATCCTCTGAAATGCTACTACCACATAGATCAAGGACAACTAATTTCTTCGGATGAAAGTTGGCCACTTTGAAATCTGAGGGACAATTCTTCCATTGAAGCCATCTTAATTTAGGAAGCAAGTTTTGGAAATCTCCAGTGAAATTCACACCCCACACTCGAAGGCACCTTAAGTTGGTGAGTTTGTTAAGTTGTTCACCTTGGTAGCTTTTCCGACCATGATAGCCAATACAAAGAGCCTCACTCTTATTAGTGCCCTACAATTACGAAACATTGCGGACCATAAATTTTGAAGTCAGCAAAGGAGAGTGTCCTCAACAAAATACTATTGGAAAATTCACGAACCAGGATGGTTAATCAACACAAATGGACGGAGGTCTCGTGTATGATAGAAAACAACTCACAAGAAGTCAACTCAATAAAAGAAAAAAAAGACCCCACAAGAAATCGAAAGAGGAATCCAAACATCAAACAAATGCATCAAATATATGTGTGAAAAAAGCATGGACCCCAACAGGTTATTAATGTCAAGTTTTCTCTAAAAGTGCCCTATCTAACATTATGTTTCTTGAAGTTATGTTGCTGCACTGAATTTAACTAAAGAAGAGTGTCCTCATCACATACTACCAGGTCTATATATATCAATAGTCAAAACCAAGAAATTGCTCCTCAATGGTGTCTAGAATTAGGCAAAAACAGCAACAAATTGAAAGAGCTCTTTTCCCAGTAAAAGTGAAAAATTTTGGGGATTGACAATAAGCTTATCTCAAACAAGAAAGATAAGAAGGGCTCACATTCAGTTACTAAGACAAGTAGAGAGAGCTCTTACCATGTTGTTGTCAAGCATATCTAAGGCTTCCTCATAAATCCATAATCTGCTACGTTGTTGAGGCTCATTTGGATTTTCTAGACGAACAATTTCCCTTCCAAGATCTCTCAGTTGATCATGCATCATTATATCTTCATCTTCATCAATTTTAATTAGGGACATAAGGCTCAATATTGCAATTCCGTTCTCCGGGAAAAAACCAGAGGCATCCCACATATAGGTTGCACTTTGTTTAGATGATCCAATGAATAGACATGCTATATCCAAAAATATCTGTTTTGTTTCATAATCCAACGATTCATAACTTATCCTCAATGTATCTTGCACTTTCTTATGAGGCACTTTCTTCAATTTCTGTAATGTATCTTTCCATACTTTATTTGTCTTTCATGTAAGAAAGAACCTATAACTTCAAGAGCTAAAGGAAGCCCCCTAGTAGTAGACACAATATCACGAGAGATAAACTCATAATCCCTAGGAGGAGAATTCTTTCGAAATGCATGTCTACTAAATAAAATCAATGATGGATCCAAAGGCAACTTGTTGAGTTCATACATGTAGGCTGCCCTAAGCCTCATCAAGAATACCTTTGTTTCTAGTGGTTATGATGACTATACTTCCAGCTCCAAACCAACTACTATCTCCAGCCAAAGCATCCAAGTGAGCCTTTTCATCCATATCATCAAGAAGAACTAGGACTTTCTTACTTGTAAATCGAGATTTGATGATATGGATTCCCTGATCGACATTAGACGCATCTTTTGAACATCTTAGTATATTGTCAATGAGCTGCTTTTGTGGCCCTTCAATACCCATGCGTAGAGATGTTTCTCGAATATTTGCCACGAAGTTAAGATGTTCAAAATGCCTAGAGAGATTGTTGTATAGGACCTTTGCAAGAGTTGTCTTACCAATGCCGCCCATTCCATAAATTCCAATAATCTTTGTATCATTAAAATTAGCATCTATGAAGCTCATGATTTCTTTTACAGGATTATTAATTCCAACCAACTCTTTGGGAATGATTAGTTGAAAAAATCTTTCTAACTCACTTAGGACTTTTTGACAACGATTTTAACCAATGCTCCTTCATGCCTGCAAAATGTCACCAAATTTCAATATAGGATGGCAATATTTATATTCTTTTTCAATAAAATCTAGTTATGAGAAACTAAAATGTTTTGGTGGAGAATAACGTACCCATCTTCAATTTTCTCCGATTCCCATCCTTTCAAGGAATTGACTTCTTTGAGTGCTTCTTCCCATTCCTTCACAATCATTTCATCCAAATTCTCTTTATGTGCTTTGAAGGCATCTCGAAATCTCTCCATCAGATGTCGCACTTGTGAGGGTTCCACTTTGTAAAATATGGGCAACACTACTTGCCCTCTGCTTCTCCTGCACTTCAATATCTGAACCAACTCGCGAAGGCACCATTTGCTAGAAGCATAGTCCTCAGATATAATTGGGATTGAGATCTTAGATTGCGTAATACTATAGAGAAGCTCCGGACCAATCTCCTCACCAACACGGAGCTCGTTGTCATCTCTAAACACACGAATTCCTGCATCAACAAGGCTAGTATAGAGATAATCGGTGAAGCCTTTACGAGTGTCTTTCCCTCTGAAGCTCAAGAACACTTCATAGTCATTTCCTTTTGGCTTTTTGGTTGCACCTTCATAATCACCTACATCTGGAGAGGTAGATGAGGAAGATGCCCCGTATATCGAATCTTCTAAATGAGGGAGTTCATTTCTTTTCATTTCAAGATTGATGGAGTAAAGCCTCAAAAGAAGAGGGATATGGAATCCCAGATCTGGGAATTCCAGAAATGTCTCTCAGAACATAATTCGAAGCTACATTCAAACAAAAACAAAACCTCTTGTACAACTCATCAGAGGTAAATGGAGCGGTCAGAGTTGGAAAGAGAGGAGGAGGAGAGCAAGTAGTCATCGATTACCTGACGAGTGCTCAAACAACACAATCTACACATAGCTGTGAGCTCCACCGATTCTCAGCCTTCGATGTTGGCTTACCAACACACAACACTCTTTATCGTGCGTGCTTGAACAATACTGAGTTTTGGCCATCCGATGATCCAAGACTCCTCATGCTAACTGAACCGCTGCGATGCATGCTGCACGGAAAAGACAATTATTGCAGGCGTAATTTCCACAGCAATACGCGGAAGGTGCATGGAATGAGCAATGCTGGTATGCTCACATGCGATGGTCTGGTGCCTTTATTGAAATGTCGGATCCAGCAAGGCTTGACTTTGACTTGCTTTTTCTATTAAAAATAAAAGTCGAAAAGATGACTAACTAGCAACAGTAACGTGCTCCCAATGCTAAATTAGATGAGCCAATGACAAAAACATATCAATCGTCGGATTAAATCAGATTTTGTTTAAAAAAATGTATGTATGACAGTTTATATTCAAATAAGGAAAGTTTACTATTTCCAATCAGTGATCTGATTTTTTTTTTTTTTTAGAGATTGCTCTAAAATGGTAAATCACCAAATAAATCTCTCCGAAAACAATTTTGTCAAACTAAATTTTTCCATGCCATGTCATGTGCCTAAAAATTATGTAGTCATCACCCCTCACCCAAGGTACTTTTATCTCTCTCCTTATATTAATAATGTTTGATGCTCTACATAAATTTTATCCTTTCCGCGTTTGATTTCCAACACACAAGACAACACTCTCTGCTGGTCAAAAAGTAGAGAGCAATTTGGCATTTAGAAATTCTTGGCCAATGAATTCTCCACAATCAAATATTTATTCAGTCCTACACTTTTACTTTTTTTCTTTTCTTTTTTCTGTGTTTTTAGTTTACACAGGTTAAGTGGAAACTGGTGCTATTGATTTGTTTTAACAATGCCTAGAGAAAGAGATGGTGGCAACTTCTAATAGGAAAAAATTAACAGGAGTATCTTGCACTTTTTTTGGCATCTAGTCATTTTGAAAAATGTTAAGCTAATTTATCTATTTAATTCAATTTATTCACAATCAAGCTGCATGATATATGTGTGTACACAAAGAGACATCTATGTACATGTATCACAGTGTAACAAATATTGGACCATCACTATGAGAAACCTTTTCAATAGGTGAAGTTTTCAATGTCTTTCTTGGAGAGTTCCTCTGACCCCTTTATCAAAGTAATGCTATAATACTATGCCACTTTCATAGGAAACTCCTCCTCCTCCTCTCTCTCTCTCTCAAACAAATGAAAGATTGACAAGAGTTTTTTGAGTATGCTTTTAAAAAGATCCAAAGGTCTCCACATTTTTCAGTGATTGAGATAAACTAACGTTTGGAGATAAATTAACATTTTTGTTTTGCCAAAAAATCAACAAAACTAGCATGCAACCAAAGTCAGGCATTTGATTACTCTTTTTTCCTATCCCACGAGAATCGCTGTGTACATGAACAACAACTAAGAAATAAAGGTAGGAAAAAAGAAAGAAAGATCGATTCAATGACTTGTCAAAAATATGAGGAAGATGGGGTTGCTTTTGGTCCGGTGCGTTTGTGCATAACAATTTTGCCATGTCCCTATCAGCCATTTGATGCAAGTATTTCAATGTTAGCTGTCCATTTGATTTATGTTGAGCCGGTGCAATAAAAACTTTGACAGTGTGAACCGTCATATTGATATTGATAAAATTGCTACGTTCAAGACCACTGGATTGTAGCAAAAGTCGGAAGAGTATGATAACTTTTATGGTATATTGTAACATTACAACGCATCAGGTAATTAAGTATAAGAACATCATAATTGCATATTCTAAGACATTATTGTAATCAAGTGCAAAAGTGGTGTGAAACAAAAGTATGCAGCTAATGATTTTCAAAAAATGAATGAAATCAACACCAAAGGAAGTTTCGTAGGAAAAAGATGAGCTGAGTAAGAAATGGGATGTGTGGTATCCGTCGGCTAGTGACTTGCCTTTGTTTACTCACCCACTTCGATGGCCAAAAATTAGCCTTAATCTTGCTTTTTAATCAATAGGAAAAAAAGAAGAGTGAGAGCATTTACAGTACTTGTAGAGCTCCAATTGATTGTGTTCCTAGATGAGTTGGAAATTGGAATCTAAAAGAAAATCATATATATTTGTACATCTATCTGATAAAAAAAATTTGTTCTTTTTTACCCAAACGATGAAATAATTATTGAAAGATATACGATTTGTCAAATGTGATACAAAAGTTAAATATATTTTGGGTCTCACACTAATTACATTTACAAAAATTATAGGTTCATTTTAGAAATAAGAGTCACATGTTCAAATCTCAAGAAAATGACTTTGAGTCGGAGCCATCTATCCGAAGGCCTAAAGACTTAATCAATTAATTAGATTTGCTGCTTACTTCATGTGCCCTCTATGCCGGTCCATGTGAGTCTCAAAAAGTTATCATATGTTTGCTATTGTTGCAATTGCACTCACAAAAACTAAAGTTGGTTGGAGAAAATTTTCGAATTTTCATCCTCGCTATCATTTGACTGATTTAGAGAATTTTCAAAAGAAAATACAGAAAAATTATTCTCACTTTTTGAATTCAAGAATAAAATACATGATTTCTGTTTCCACCATTTTCGTTCTCGTTGGGAAAAAGCGGCTCTCCACATGATGCTTTCCCTTTAACTCCCTCCTTTTCATATCCATTCCCTTTGGACACAAATTTATCATTTATTAGAGCATTTCCATGAGTATTTTTGAAGGTTGAAGCTTTTTCTAAAGCTAAAGGGATTATTCTTTTCAATCGAAGCTTCCTAGAAATTTCCTGTTCCAGATTTTCTTTTCACTGTCTTTATTCTTTTCAATGCTTATCTTCAGGAAGTTTCAAAGAAATTTCCTGTTGAAGATTTTCTTTTCATTGTCCTTTATTTTCTTCAATCAGTAGCTCCAGAAAGTTTCAAAGAAATTTCCTGTTCAAGATTTTCTTTTCGTTGGCCTTTAATTTTTTCAATCGTTCAAGATTTTCTTTTCACCGTCTGTTTACACCCGATTTTTTGGCCTATTTTGTCTTAAATGTCCATTTACTTTGCTTATATAAATATATATTAATTTCTAAAAAATTTAAAAAAATTTAATAAAAAAAATTATAAAAAATTATAAAAAAAAATTATAAAAAAATTATAAAAAAAAATTATAAAAAAATTATAAAAAAAAAGTGGGTCCGGGCCAGGGCTGGGCCTGCCCGGCCCCTTTCTCTTCTTCTTCTTTCCCTTCCCCGCGTGGGCCTGGCTCGCCTTTCTTTTCCCTTTTCGGCCCAGCCCGCGCCTTCCTCTTCCTCTTCCCTCCTTCACCGTCGCACGGGAAAAGCCAACCTGGAGAAGGACAATAAAAAATGGGAAGCAAGTGGCAGCATGTGGCAGGAGATGGAGATGGAGTGATGGTGCAGGTCATACAGCAGCAGAAAATCAGGAGAGGGTTAGGTCGGTCAGCAGACTGACAAGGCGAAGGAGACACGCCTGCTGTGAAGGAAAAAGGGAGAGAGACGAGGGAGACCGGGGGGACCGGAGACAAGAGAGAGAGGAAGCGAAAAAAAAAAAAAAAAAAAAACCAGAGGAGAAGAGAAAAACCGAGAGCCGGAGAGAAAAGGAGGAAGAGAGAGCCGAGTGAAAGGGTAAAAAACCAGATCTGAGAGCGGGGTTCGAAGCTTAGCCCGAGACCGAAAGAGAGGAGGGAGAGATAGACCGAGACAGAGGGGAGGTTCGAGTGGAACAAAAAAGGAGCTCCCGCAGCCACCGCGCCTCGACCGTGGCCGACGAGCCGCCGACGAGAGAGAAGAATCCGGAGAGGAAGTTCGGTGGGGAGATCAGAGTCCGAGCAAAGCAGCAACTGAGGGGGAGCGAGAGAACTTCAGCTGACGCCTCGGCCGCGCACAAGCTCCGCCCGACAGCCCTTCGGTCGGCGCCCTCAAACTATACCCGGTAGGCCCTTCTTTGTATTCTGCTTTCACCTTGTTCGCATACACCGGGCCGGAGTTCGCGGCCGTCCGGCTCACACGAACTCCGGCCCCGCCGGTTCCTCGTTGAGTTGGTCCGTGTGCTGGCTTGCTTTGTCGAGAGTCCCCGCCCGAGTTCGAGTCCTAATGCACTGAGAATCACTTTTTTTCGTAGCGCACATTAGGTGTTCGACAAAATGTCCAAGGGGATCCGAAAAATCAGTTCGCATTTCAACTTGGGATCGATCCGTGTTTGTGTCCATGGCTACCAAATCATGCTTGCTGTTTGTATGGTTATCGTGTCTTGGCGTGGTCTTCGCGAAATAATCGTGCGTCATCGGGAGAGCGAGTGTTTTCTTTGTTCCGGTGAACGGATTATCGGTCGCCGGAATAGGTGGCCGGATTTAGTCGACGCCGGTCGGAGTGAGTGACTAACGCGTGAGGGCAATTCAGCAATCGCAGGAAGAAGTATGGTTCGGTAAAAATAAAAATAAAAAAAGGAAAGAAAGAAGAAGTTGCAGAAGAGAAGATGGGGAAGCGTCGGGCGTGCATGGGGTGCATGGGGGAAGAAACCTGCGGGGAAGAAGACCAAAAAATAAAAATAAAAAAGATTAAAGAAAACAAAAAAAGGGAAAAAACAAAAAGGCCAAAAATAGGATGGGGCCAAGGGGATGGGCTTCGCCGCGGGCCCGCTTCGGTTGGGTCGAATTTCTTCATGGGCCGGTTTTTAGCCGGGCTAGGAAAATAGAAATCAAATTGGGTTTGTTTAAAAAAAAAAATTTGTTCGTGGGCCTTCTTCGTGGATTTAGGGCCGACCCGTTTTCTTTCAACCAACCAGGACCAATAGGGTCCCCGTCAGCTTAGTAGGGCCGGGTCCTTTGACCCGGTCCGAATTATCTTTTTTATAATAAAATTAAAAAAAAAGTCTAAAAAAAAAGAAGAAGAAAATTTCGAAAGTCTTTAAAATTTTAATTTTAGTTTTATTTTATTTTATTTTTCTTTTTTTTCGAATATTCAAAAATTCCAAAAAATTAAAAAAATTAGAAAATCCCAAAAAATGCTTTCTTTAATTTTGGATAATTCGAAAGTATTAAAAATATTAAAAAATAAAAAATAAAAAAAATTCAGAAAAATTCAAAAAATCAGAAAAATTGCAAAAATTAGACAAACCCTGAAAAAGAAAAAAGACCAAAATTGAATAAGCCTTTAGGGCTCTACAATAGGTTTTTCGGTTTACGGTATTAGGTTACTCCTACACCTTGTTTTTGAATGATATTTTGGATCTTGTTTCCTTACCTTAACAGTAGGACAAACTTTAGCTCGAATACGTTGCCAAGATCTCACTAATGCATGATCAAGTTAGGTATCGAAAGGGCGTTAGTCGCGTGACTAACGTAATTAAGTCCCCCGACCTTAGACTCCTGGCAGTTTGCGTAAAGGTGAGACACGCTCCCATGTGCCTCACTCGGTTCCTAGTCGGACCTCAATGGACTAGTGCAAGAACTCCCTATTTGAAAACTTTTTGTGAATATTCCAACGTCGCGCGGGGTATGGGCTTGGGAGAGTCCAAGTTAATTAAGGGCCGTCGGCCTAAAATTAACAATACCCCTAAACCTATTATTTTCAGAAATTTTAGGTCGCGACACCGTCCTTTATTCTTTTCAATCCGGGGCTACAGGAAGCTTCAAAGAAATTTCCCGTTCAAGATTTTCTTTTCACCATCCTTTATTCTTTTCAATCCGGAGCTATAGGAAGCTTCAAAGAAATTTCCTGTTCAAGGTTTTCTTTTCAATGGTCTTTATTCTTTTCAATGCTTATCTCCAGAAAGCTTCAAAGAAATTTGCAGGAAGCTTCAAAGAAATTTCCCGTTCAAGATTTTCTTTTCATTGTCCTTTATTCTTGCCGGAAGCTTCAAAGAAATTTCTAGTTCAAGATTTTCTTTTCATTGTCCTTTTTTCTTTTCAATTCGGAGCTGCAGGAAGCTTCAAACAAATTTCTCGCTCAAGATTTTCTTTTCATTGGCCTTTAATCTTTTCAATCTGTAGCTCCAGGAAGCTTCAAAGAAATTTCCCGTTCAAGATTTTCTTTTCATTATCCTTTATTCTTTTCAATCTGGAGCTATAGGAAGCTTCAAAGAAATTTCCTATTCAAAGTTTTCTTTTCATTGTCCTTTATAGTGGAAGACGAGTTAGTTAAAAAATTCTAATGCTATTAGATAATAATGATGGGTATATGAATTTCCTTTAACTAGCCAAGAAGAAGAATAAATTGTCATGTGGCTTCAGTAATTTTTCACTTGCTAACATAATCATCCAAAAAGGATTGGCTAAAAGATTCATTTTGATTAGTGAGATATTTTTTTTTCCATTGCTCTTTTTAACAGACACAAATAATATATGAAAGATTGAAGCCTCTCAATATAGAAATATGATAAATTGAGAATAGGATATATTATTGAAAATTAAACCAAACTTGTATTGTCAGTTCCAATTTCTACGGAAAAGTTTCCCACCAAACGTGTTTTCGCGAAAGTAGATTCCAATGAACTACTAACGTTTTTTTTTTTTAACAACAGGGGCCGTAAAATGCACTTGATTCTCTAGCTACTTCCAGTGAAATTGTTTTCACTAAAAAAGAATTTCCACGGCACTGTGTGGAAGGTGCAAGGAAAGACTTGACTTGCTTTATTAAGAATGAAAGTAGAAAAGAAAGCTGGGCTATAGTCGCACGCTCCTGATACTGAGTCGATGATAAAGACATATCAATCGTTGGATTTAATCGGATCATCTTTAAAAAAAATGCCTATACGACACTTAATATTCAAATAAGGAAAGTTATTGTTTTCTATCCAAAAACTGATTTATTATTTTTCCCAAAAGAAATTCTTCTGAAAGGGGAAACTCACAATATGAATCTCTCCCGAAATAATTTTCTCAAACTAGAATTTTCCATGCCAAAAGATTACCTAGTCATCATCCTCTCACCAAGGCACTTTTATTTCTGTCCTTAAATTAGTAATTTTTGACGTTTTACATTAATTTTATTTTTTCAGTGTTATATTTAGAAATTCTTGGCCAACGTGTTCACCACAATCGAATATTTATTCAGTAGTAAATTTTTATTTTTTATTTATTTCGTTTTTGTTTGAACTTTTCATTTCATGTGGGCATTCTTCCTTTTCTTAGTAATTGGATATCATTAACCAACTACATTAAAATATCATGACTTTGACCAATTATATTGATGTGATCTCCATCATTCTCAGCCTTCGACGTTTGATTTCCAACACACACACTGACCAACAATTCTCAAATGCTCCTGGTGTTAATGTAAGGGTTTATAGAAGATTTTATAATTAAATGTCGACACTTTGTTGACGTGGTGGAGTTAACAAATGGCTATTCCTTCAATTGCGGTGCATACGATGTTGGCAAATTGACAAAGTTGCTGTCTAATTTCTTATTTGCTGAAGGGTGACACCGGCTTCATTTTTTGCCCTTTCCTGTGGTTTAGTTGATAGAGGTTAATTGAAAACAGCTGCTATTGATTTGTTTTAGCAATGTCTAGATAAAGAGCTGGTGGCAATTTTTAGTAGGAAAACGTTAACAGTATCTTACGCCCTCTTTTTAGCATCTAGTCATTTTGTAATATGTTAAATTGATTTGTCTACTCAATTCAATTTCTTCATAATCAAGTTGCATGATATAAGTGTGTGTATATAGAGATATATATGTACATGTATATTTGGACCATCACTATGAAAGACCTTTTCAATCGGTGAAATTTTTCATTATCTTTTTTGGAGAGTTCCTCACCCCTTTATTAAAGTAATGCTATGCCACTTTCATAAGGAAATAATATCCATAGGACCAATATCCTTAACTTCAAAGCAATTTCTAATATAAGATTTAGTCTCATCATCAATTTTGAATTTCGATCAAAATATAAGTAAATTATCAACGTAAAAAGTAAAAATGACACAACCATCATCTGTGGCTATTGAAAAAACATAATTTTCAGCTCCATTAGTTTTAAAGCCAAATGTTCTTATTTCTTTTTTGAACTTTTTATATTATTATCTAGATGTTTGTTTAAGTCCACACAAGATTCAATTTACAAACTTTATCTTATGGAAAATTACCAAAAGGGGAAACTTATTACATTTGTGCCAATTCAATCGTAAATCATTCAATCGTGTCAATTGAATCCTAAATCTTTTCATGATTTACCAATTGAATCCATCCAAAAGAAAAGTATAAAAAAAAAGTCTTAAATCTATCGCATTAATACCAATTCAAATATAAACATTTTAACTCGATCAATTTAGTTTTAAAAATTTCGCAATTGGAAATTGCCTAATTTCGATTTTTTCGACCAGGAAATCATTTGATATGAAAATTGGCCGTCCTACATGATACGTAAGTGAATATTCTTAATGATATCTTGATATTTCTTGAATCTTTTATTTTTTATTTTGGTGTATTTCCTTTTTTATTTTTATCTTTTATTTTTTTTTTTTTTTGAAGACGACCTCTGGTTTCCCGTCCATGCTGCTGCACCACCGAATACTTCTTCTCCGTCTTTTTTTTCTTAACCTTCTCTCCTGCAAAGACCGTTTCGGACCAACGAATTCGAACAAAATCCACAGGACTGCTGTAAAATTCACGATTAACGGAAGCGGACCCATAAGCATTTTCGATTTCTGACCTTCTGATTCTTCATCGGAGCAGCAATTAGGGTCCGGCTCAGGTCCAGTCCTCTTCCTCGCCGATCGCCGGCGTAGCCAAGGAGGCCGTCGTTCTCATTGACGATGAAGCCCCGGACTTCTTCGCGAGACGCTTGGCCACGAGCTTGTCGTACTCGTCCTCTTCAACCGCGCCGTAGATCGGATCCTCGATCTTGATCTGCACGGCGGACTCGGCTCTCCGGCGGCTCCTCAGCTCCTTCGTCGGCCGGCGACGGTTTGCTGCTCGTCTTCCATCTGTCTCTCTCTGTGGCCAGGCTTTCACCGACCACAACGAGGGCAAGGGCGAGGGCCGACCCGGCGCCCTTGCTGCGCCTCGGCAAAACAATAATTAAAGAAATAACAGAAAACAAAACAAAAAAGAAAATAATAAAAAATTCGGATAAAATGTCTATACTTTTCAATAATCACCAGAATTTTCCTCAGCTTTTCTTCAAAATGACCTATGACAAAGAATAGGAAATTTGATTCGGCCGGGCAACTCCAAGTCAGCTGATGCTCATTAGCAGAGCGAATCTGAGAAAGAATGGTGCATAAAAAAGATGAACATGGGAGTTTTCTGATGCAACTTGGGCATATAGAAACATTGCTTCATTTGAATTGCCCTTTTGTTATTGTATACCAAACATTTATTAATTAACTGTTGGATGATTAATCTGTTATTGTGTCTGTCTTCTTATATCTTTTTGGCATTATGTTTGACTATTTCCATCATTGACTTCTTGGCATGCATAACATACACGCTAATATACAATCCACTAAATTATTAGATGCCCAACTTTAGGATCTTCTTACATTTGTGCCACCTGCCCTCATTCTTGAACTGGATAACTGCAATTTCTATTTTTAATATCCTTGCTCTCAGATGATGTCTTTAAGCAGCTTCATCTCGAAATCCAAGATCACATGGGAGATATAAGAACTTTGATAGTGA
Organism: Corymbia calophylla; assembly: GCA_014182845.1. Taxonomy (NCBI): domain Eukaryota; kingdom Viridiplantae; phylum Streptophyta; class Magnoliopsida; order Myrtales; family Myrtaceae; genus Corymbia; species Corymbia calophylla. The sequence goes on along the minus strand of CM024695.1, from coordinate 13,665,326 downwards.
GTGAAGAGACGTAAGATTACAAGGATCATGTCTGGGTTGTCTAGCCACAACCCAGACATAAGAACTTCATTGTCACATAGCTTCCCACTGTGGCCAATGATTAAACGAGCGACAAAAGTCCGGCACTCGCTCATATCAAGACTCTACCCAATACCCCCTAACAGGCTAACACTTCACTTTCCAGGTACGAGGGGTTTTTTAACATGAGTGCAACCTTAGCACAAAGGAATCCATGACAACCTCGAGATTTGGTGCGAATTGACTCAACTTTCACCACTTTGCCTGCCAAACGAGCCATAGCTTTTGCATTGTTCTCTGTCGTTTGGTAGAAGGCCAATCCATGTATTTGCAGCCACACCTCCAGTTTGTCAAAACAGAGGTCCTCCAGTCTCCTCAGAGCATCCCATCTCAGCATGTTTATGCAATTTCCCATGATCGACCAGCGGCCAGGAGGACCCTCTCTGCTGGTGCCAATCAACGAAACGTGAACATACATCTTCTCATTTCGAGGGGTTATGGTTATCTCACCCATACCAGCCCTGGTTCCTTAAAATATCAACTACGCGGCTTGACTCAAGCACTTCTCTGGCAAAATCCTTCCAATCAAAACCAACACAGCCGCCTCATCATCAACTTGCTCCGACACCAATTGATTCCCCAGAAGATCATCTACCAGAGATGCTTGGGATGTTAAGGGAACCTCTGCAGCCATTCTGCTGTGAGAAAAAAGAGATGGATTAGCAGGGAATCGGCTCAGAAATATCGTTGAGCGATCAATAGGGGCAGTGTCTAATTCAGGAACCATTCATGACAAACTTCGGCTGGAGATACGTCTATCTTATTAAGTCTGAGGATTGAAAGATTATGCCCTTAGGTCCTCCTAATGGGTAGCAAAACTTGCAGGCTTTTTGTACAATCTCGTATGTAATACGACATTTGGTTTCAGATTGATATCAGTCAGTTGACTGATTATGCCAATACTACTACTGCATTTCCTTGTCAAAATATCATTGCTTCCTAACAACTTCTCATCCCATATGATGATGTCCGAATCTAAACATGCCGGAGCTATTTTTCACTAAATATTTTTCATTTTATTTTTCACATCATAATACTTCTCGATTTTGGTTTGGCCTCTTGTATCAGTTTTTCAGAGGATTGACCCGGTCCTGGGGCATGCTGGTGGTGGTTTAACTTATCAAAACCTTAAGCTTCATACTTAATGGATGACTGAATACATTATTGTCACTTTTCTGTTATTTTGTCAAATCAATGGCAGGTTTGGAGTTCATGGGATGTTACTTGATCAATGACTCCTATATTTTTTTAGTCTTTGACTCAAGAAATTTACCACTTCCATGACTCTGCTATGTTTGATACTTTCTCTGGATCAATCAAAAGTTCTGTCCTTACTTTTTTCAGCCTCTGAAATCTTTTTTTTCACAGGTAACTGTGTGAGCTATCCATGCAATTCGCGAAGAGCATAGATAGGGTTGGCGTGATGCAACACCGGGTCTCCTCCCATCGTGAGAGTTCTTTCTAATGGTTCATCAGTTTTGAATGTACTTAACATGTCAGAGCCTAAGTTTATGTATAGATGCTGAGGTTAGACACTGAAACATTTGTCTAGCTTTTGAGGCTTAGACACTTGGTACGAGCATATTCAGCTGTGTCCCTGATGACGATGACCAGAAAAAAAAAAAAACTCTTCTAGGTCTCGGTCTTTTATTTGAAAACTTGCGATGCCTGGATCCCTTTTGATTGGTCCATCAAGAACATCATTAAGTAATCAGTTCTTTCACCAACTCTGCTTTCGGGTCGTCGTACCCGACAGACCTGTCCTGCGAGGCGATTCATAATAAATGCAGTATGACATTTTACTCAAGTAATCTGGGCTGTAATATGTTCTGATCCAATTTCACTACATAATTATTGCAAAGCATGAAGTGGCAGATACAATTTCAGGATATCAAAGCTTGCAAATCTAGACGTAAACTAACATATCATGATCTGAACTTCAGGCTGTTCGTTATATATGTTTGTTCCGATTGGGTGAATATAAAATTGTCATGATTCTGGTCGTTCGCTGGAAAGATCTACAGACTAAATATGATAGAGGTCAAAGAATTCGCAAGATGATGGTCCATGATCAAATCATCTTCGTCAATCCAATTACAAATGATGTAGAGCGCAGTCTGTTATGACTATTCTATCTATATCGGAAACAATCTGACTAAGGTTATTCTAAATAGGATTCCAGTTGATGAAAAGAAGGAGGTGATCTTGAACGGAGTGGAAGAAAAGTCAAGCGGTGGTCAAAGTTGAGAAAAAGAAAAATTGAAACGGAGAATGATTCATTCGATTATATTTGCAAACAATACAGAGAAGACAAAGAATCGGGGAAATTCTGGGAATTGCTTTTGCTTGCTTCTTGCGATTTGAATGGGAATATCTTGACTTTGATACTTCGGGTCTCAGCGGAATCTTGGGTCTGCGTTCTCTTTTTTTTCTCTCGGGTGAATATTGAAAGACTTATATTATATTCCGATTCAGCGTTTCACGGGATTCAATTTTACTGTGTAAAGTTTGCTTCTTTTTATTTATTTTATTTTTTATTTTTGTGGTCCTGAACTTGGGTCGCTGGGCTATGCTTCGGAGCGATGACTGCCAACGTTGAAGCAAAGGCAATGGAACGGAAGATGATAAGCTAGTCGCACTATGATTGAATGGAGTGGGAGAGCAATAATTCATTTTGCCTAATTGCCCTGGATGTCCAGCCACTCTGTTAACTCTCTCTCTCTCCTAATTCATTCAGTTATTCTACAGAGTTATTGTAAAGTATGAAGTAACAAATACAACATCATGATGTTGAAGCTCACAAATCTAGATGGAGACCACTATAACATGATCTAAACTTTTGGCCGTTCCATCATATCTGTTTGATCTGATTGAGTGAACATTGATTAGTCAAATGTTATGGTCGGATGCTGGAATGATCTCCAAATTGAATATGATAGGTACTAATGAATTTGCAAGATCACAGTCCATTATCAAATCATCCTCCTCAATCCCACTACAAAGGTTTGAGCGACGTCACGTTCATTTCCACCTCATCCCACGATCCATTTGGGTAAATATCATAGAATTGACCTATCACGCTATCAAAAGACAAATGTGAATGCATCATTTTGACTTTTTCTTCGTCGGTGAATGACTAATACTGGCTTTCTCCATTTCAATTTCAATCTCGATCTCTCTAACCAACCAGTCGGAAAGTTTTATACTCAGTCGAAGTAACAAAGCTAGAGCCTTACTCCACACTACATATATAGCATCTGCAACTTTTAGCACAAAGGAATCCACAACGACCCCGAGATTTGGTGTGAATTGACTCAACTTTCACCAGTTTCCCCGCCCAACGAGCAATAGGTTTTGCATTGTTCTCTTTCATTTGGTCGAAGGCCAATCCATGTATTTGTAGCCACACCTCTAGTTCATGGAAACAGAGGTCACCCTGCCTCCCAGAGCATCCCATCTCTGCAGTTTTATGCAATTTCCCCTAATTGACCAGGGGCCAAAACTAGGACTGCTAAGTGCCAATCGTGAAACCTGAGCATATAAACATCTTATATTGAGGGGTTCTAGTAATCTCACCCATACCAGCCAGGGCTTTCCTTCAAAAGATTAGCTACGCAGCTTGACTCAAGCACTTCTCCAACAAAGTCCTTCTGATCAAAACCATCTCAGCTTCCTCATCATCAACTTGCTCAGATGATCCCCCAGAAGATTGTCTACCAGAGATGCATGTGATGTTAAGGGAACCTCTGCAGGCATCCTGTAATGAGAAAAAAGAAATGGATCAGCAGAGAATCAACTCAGAAATGTCGTCAAACACTTGATAGGGGCAGTGTGTAGTGATAGGAAAATTAATGCAACAAAGCAATGCCAAAGAGACTTAACTATAATAAAAACCAGATAGAATTAATTAATGATGATAGAGAGTGAATGTGAGGATTATAGACGATCGAGAAGAATGGGGAGTGATGATCATGGAGGAAAATAGATGAAAGAAAACATCATTTTCATGTAGGGAAAGCTCTCGACAAAGAAAGAGAAGCTCTCATGGAGGGGAGAGACACAAATCTATGTATGCCTTCCTGAAGAGAACTCAATACCCCATTCTTTGTGCAGCATAAATGCTAGAAAGCTAACATATGAAGACAATAGAAAAATGATTGTCATAATTTCTAGCTTATAGAAGCTCTGTTAGTAAAATCTCCTGATTTAAATTGCATACATGTACTTATGTGCAATCAATCTTAAGCTTCAGTGGTGGAAAAATCATCTTGAGCTTCACTCTTTTAATGCCAATGATCTTCCATTATTTTTGCAGTGTTCTACTTCAACGCAGGGTCACCGGACGTTGTGAACATGTCAAATGGTGATAACAATAATTGTAACAGTGCTTCTATGCTCATGTACCAACCAACGGACCAGCCACCTTTTCCCTCAACAATGCCTGTGAGTATTACCTTGTCTACACCATTGCTAACGGTTACAATTGCTCTCAGGGCCAAAAATTAGCTGTCACCATCATTGAAACTTCCACCACCCCGACCTCCAGTCCAGATGGATCCCCGTAGCTACCAGCCCCCTTTGGGACCACTCCATCTCCGCCACCACCTGGAAGTGACACCTCATATCTCTGTGTAACACTGCTAGTCCTGTTCTTGAGTTCATTATACATGAATCATCATTTCTACTAGATATAGGTGGACTATTGGTAGATCGTGAGATGTTGCTACTACTCATAAAGTGAATAAACTTGTGAAAGTGCTCCTCATAATTCCAGCATGATTCATATAGATAACATTTCTCAAACTTGTGGTAGATCATAAGTTTCTTTGGAATAAATATATGGTTCTGCTCCCATATTCTGAAGTTCGGTTCTATTTGCAGTTCCGATTATATGAAAACCAAGATTATTAGAAAAATTAGAATGTGGTAGGAGACAAAAACTTGCATACTGGAAAGTCAAAATAGAGCATCAGTAGGTTTGTTCCTCAATGATGGAGCTAAAAAGTCCTACCGTTGAAATGAGAAATGAGCAGAAAAGTGAATCATGCAGTGGCAGGAAAAATGGTGTGAATCTTGTTGGGATCAAACTCAACACAAACAGTCAATGGAGAACTTAAAATAACAATGAAACTATGAACTCACTCTTGCAGCGCTGCAGCATATCAAATTCACACCTAATGATTAGCTTGAAAGAACCCGATGAATTTTGGGGATCCAGAGCGCCACAAGTCCGGCAGCATGACTGCACTCCTTTGCCTGTGTTTTTGTCCTTTGCCTCCAGAAGCTTCCTTAATAATCGACATGTCAATCACGAAATTACTTCGAGCAATCATATGAGAACCGACAAAAGAGAAAATTATAGTTGCAATATCCCAGAACAACAAAATCCCCAATTCAAGCAATCAGGAAAAGCAAGCAAATTCACATCATTCCTAAGTGTGGAAATTTCAGTCGTCCTCCTTAAGAACTGAGATGACTATGGTCAAAGGGATTTTCTTAAAGAGCTGCTTGTTCTTTCAACATTTTGTAATTTCCACCGTATCAACATAAAGCATAAACCAGTACGCCTCAACTGAAGATAAAAGTATAACTCACCATGGAAACAAAACAAACACGTTATGGACAACCTGCAAGCAAGCAGAACAACCTTCAGATACAAAACTGGAAAAGAGATTATTAATCTTAAAGTCTGGTTCCTGATATCATGTTGAGATTGAGCAATCAAAGTGGATGCAGATGAGAAATTATTTTCTCAAAAGGCACTCTCATGATCTAGTCCTCCAAAAAGGGCTGCCAGTTACATTCCTACCATGATAGAGAGAAAGATTTCATTCCAGCTAAGAAACATGAATGACTCAGTCATGTACAAAAATTAATCACTCACGGATGAATCACCAGGACTGCCAGCTTCATTCATGATTTTATCAAGTCTAAGATTTTGCCTTATTAGGGGACAGGGATTGTCTCCAATATTGAACTATCACCAGAATGTGATCTCATGAATTCCTAGTGTAACAACAGTTTATCTTTTACTGGATTGAAAGGTCTGGTGATCTCTCAATGGACATGCATTTAAAGACATTAAACCTTTCCACAGATTCTAATTAATCAAATCAAGGCCTTGAACTTCAACTAGATTCTTGCGATTTGCAGCACAAAATTCGAAGTCTTAAACTGGAAAAGCCTGGCATTTATTTGAATAGAAGTGCACCGAGAGATATCAATCAGATCGTTTCCAGATATTTCTAAATGGGTCAATAGAACTCAAACTTCAACTCGAAATTTCAACGCAGTTGGCGGCATCCGATTCTCTTAAATTCTTTATAAACTTGAAAGGACAAGTGATTGAATGGACATGCGACCAGAGATATTCAAACTTACCAGGCTCCTGCAATTCGCAAACACATGATAACCTCAGATGCTTTGAACTCGAAAGGTCTCGCGAATCTCGACTAGATTCTTGCGACTCGCAGCAATTTGTTTCCCACGGAACCTTCGAAGTCTAATGATCTAGCGACCCTTCAAGATACATTTCGGCTCGTTACCTGGGAATATAGGCTTCGTTGCCTCTGGAGAATCTGGGAAGGCCTAATCAATGTTGAAGACGAAGAAATCACTGCGTCTGGTGGCTTTTCTTAGCTCAAAGGACTTATCGAATCAATCCGAATGAGGTCTTCTCCAAATCCAACCAATTGGAAAATGGCGAATTATTTCAAAGAGAAAGCTTAATCAATGCCGAAGACTAACCAATAGAGAATTTCCCTGCGAAAGGTGGCTTTTCTTAGTCCAAAGGACTTGTCGCGAATCAATTCGGAGAATTGCAGCTCCTCCTTGATGCGCCAATTAACCGTCCCCTCACGAATTAAAAGAGAAACCTTCGATAGTCGGACGGGAAGCTCTGGGAGACATTCAAGGGGATGAAGATCGAAAAGAGAGAGTTCCTGGAGAAGGGTTAGTTTGGAAAGAAAGGGTAACGATGGAGTTGGGAAACTGATGTGCAGAGCTGTTAAGCTCGAGGGCGGTTCCGGTATTTCTCCAAGTTTTTTGCATAATCGAACGTCGAGATGTTGGAGAGAAGAGAGCTTCGAAATGCTTTCTGGCAAGCCCCTAATGCCCGAGCAGCATAAATGAAGCTCGTTTAGCGAAACCAGTTCGCCCATATGCTACTGGGCAGTCCCTTCAGATTTTCGCAAAATGATGCCCTCAACACTTGAAGTTTCGCCAGCATTCCAACGGCACTGGGCAATTCTTCCACGGGAGTCCCCTTAATGCCCAAGATCCTCAAATTTTGCATATTCCCAATGCTTTCAGGTAATTTTGTAATCGATGTCCATGCTAATTGCAACTCGATCAATGATGCCAACTTTCCAATGGAAGGATGAATTTCTTCTAGATTTTTACAATATCAAAATCAAAATCTCCAAGTTTTTAAAACCAGACAAGTCAGGAGTTCTTCTCAAAATATCACAATACGATAGGTGGAGAACTTTGAGCACAGTTCCCATCTGAAAGAAACAAAAGAAACCTCGGTGAAAGCGGACAGTTAACATGTGATTTTCCACTATTCCTTGTTTTTTATTAAAGAATCTTTAAAATTCCTACCAAAAAAATACCATGCTCCACTACTCTTTCATGGTTGTCTTATTTAATTTTATATTTTTTTTAGGTAGTGTTCGGCTACACCACTGTATCGATTTTTCTAGTATGTAATTAAAGAGAAACGGTAGTTTAATTATGAAAAGCAATTTTTAATTTTATATGTACAAGATATAAAATGTGTTGCATTACAAAAACAATTAATGCCATTGGAAGGATAATTTTATTACTCTCATAACATTAATAATTTATATTTGTGTTATATAGTGACTTCCATTATCAACAATTATAATGAATAAATATTTTGTGCAACAAGATTAAAATGAATTTAGAATTTTAGTATATATGTACAACACAAGTCACTATGCAAGACGTTTTGTCTCTCCAAGAAAGAAGATTGATATAGAGAAATAACAAGAATCGCTCAAAAGACATACTTTCGCATGGGGAGAAGTTAACTTGAAGCCATAAACCAGCTGGATTAACAAAAATCAAAATAGGCACAAATATGTAATCATATTTTTCAAAAGATTTTAATAAATATAGTTAATCAATTAATTTTGTTTTTTGGTACCTATAAATTCCTCTTGATATTGAAAACATTCGAGGTATGACATTAAATCTTTATTATTCAGTGACAAGGGATATATCTTCTCAAAATCTTACCTTGAGTGGACCCCATCCTCCCCAATCCTCTGAAATGCTACTATATGATAGATCAAGGATAACTAATTTCTTTGGATGAAAGTTGGCCACTTTGAAATCCGAGGGACAATGTATCCATTGAAGCCATCTTAATTTAGGAAGCGAGTTTTGGAAATCTCCGGTGAAATTCATATTGTTCACTTGAAGAAACCTTAAGTTGGTGAGTTTCTTAAACTGTTCACGTTGGTAGCTTTCCCTACCATGATTGCCAACACCAAGGTCCCCAGTACGAAGGGCCTCAATCTTAGTAGTGCCCTGCAATTACGAAACATTGTGGACCATAAATTTTAAAGTTAGCCAAGGAGAGTGTCCTCAACAAAATACTATGAGGTAAAGAGATATATTAATCATCAATAATCAAGAAATCGCTTCTCAATTATGTCCACGAATCAAGCAAGAACAACTATTAATCGGAAGAGCTCTTTTGCTAATAGATGCACCAAATTTTGGCATAGAAATTTTTATCTCAAATAAGATAGACAAGATGGACTCAACATTCACTGACTATAAGACAAGTAGAGAAATATTTTACCTTGTTGCTTGCAAGCACATCTTTGGCTTCCTCATGAATCCATAATCTACTACGCTTTTGAGGCTTACTTTGATTTTCTAGACGAACAATTTCCCTTCCAAGATCTCTCAATTGATCATGCATCATTAGTTTGCTGTGTTTATCAACTTTAATGAGGGACATAAGACTCAATACTTCAAGCCCCCTCCTCGGGAAAAAGTCACATGCATCCCACATATAAGTCGGATACTGTTTAAATTCTCCAATAAATAAACATGCAATATCCAAAAAGATCTATTTCTCCTCATAATCTAATGCTTCATAACTTATCATCAATGTGTCTTGCACTTTCTTATCAGGCATTTTCCTTAATTTCTTTTCTGTATCTTCCCATGTTTCCTTTGTCTTTCCACATAAAAATGAACCTATAACTTCAAGTGCTAAAGGAAGGCCCCCAGTAGTGGATACAACATCATTAGAGATATCCTCATAATTACTTGGAGGATAATCATTTCGAAATGCATGTCTACTAAATAAAATCAATGATTGATTTGGAGGCAACTCGTTGAGTTCATACATGTGGCTAGCCCTTGCCTTGTCAAGAACACTCTTGTCTCTAGTTGTGATGATGGCTATACTTCCTACTTTAAACCAACTACCGTCTCCGACCAAAGTATCCAAGTGAGTATTATCATCAATATCATCAAGAAGAGTGAGGACTTTCTTACTCGTAAATCGCGACTTGAGGACACTGATTCCGTCATCGACGCTAGACACCTCACACGAACTTCCTGTTATGTCAGAAATGAGCTGCTTTTGTAGGCGGTCAATACCCTTGCGTCGAGATGTTTCTCGAATATTTGCCATAAAGCTACAATTTTCAAAACGGCTAGACAGTTTGTTGTATAGAACCTTTGCAAGAGTTGTCTTACCAATGCCGCCCATTCCATAAATTCCAATAATTGATGTACCATTGAATTTAAAATCTATCTTGCTCATAATCTCTTCCACATGATCATCAATTCCCACCAATTGTTCGGGAACGTTTAGCTGAAAAAGTCTTTTTAACTCACTCCTAACTCTTATGACAACCATTTTCACTAATGTTGCTTCATGCCTATCAAATAATAAATACAAAATTTCAATATGTGATGGCAATGTTTATATGCTTTTTTCAAGTAAGATATATATTATGAAAAACTAAACAATGTTTTGGTAGAAATAATGTACCCGTTATCGATATTCTCGGATTCCCATCCTTTTAAGGAACTGACTTCTTTGAGTGCATCTTCCCATTCCTTCACAACCATTTGATCCAAATTCTTTTTGTGCGCATTGATAGCATCTCCCAATCTCCCTGTAAGATGTCGCACTTGTGAGGGTTCCACTTTATAAAATATGGGCAACACTAATTGTCCTCTGCTTCTCTTGCACTTCAATATCTGGGCCAACTCATGGAGACACCATTTGCTAGAAGCGTAGTCCTCCGAGATAATGGGGATTGAGATGATAGAGTGCGTGATGCTGCAGAGAAGCTCCGACCAATCTCCTCACCAACACAAAGCTCATTGTCATCTCTGAACATGTGAATTCCTGCATCGATAAGGCTAGTATAGAGGTGATCGGTAAAACCTTTGCGAGTGTCTTTTCCTCTAAAGCTCAAGAACACTTCATAGTCATTTCCTTTTAGCTTTTTGGTTCCATCTTCATAATCACCTATACATGTGGAGAGGTCGATGAGGAAGGCGCTTTGATAGTTGGATCTTTTGAATGAGTAGGTTCTTTTTTTTTCATCTCGAGATAGATGGAGCGGAGCCTCAAAGAGGAATATGAAATCCCAAATTTGGGAATTGCAGAAATGTCTCTCAGAACTCAATTGAGAGCTACATTCAAACAAAAACAAAAGCTCTTATACAACTTATCAGAAAAAAATGGAGTGATCAAAGCAAGAAAGAGAGAAGAGGAGAAAAGCAAGTAGTCATCGATTACCTGAGGAGTGCTCAAACAACATAAGCCACACACTGCTGTGATCTCCACCGATTCACCCCTTTGACGTTGGATTACTCACACACAACACTCTTTATTGTGCGTGCTTGAACGATGCTAAGCTTTTCGATCCCAGACTCTTTATGCTGCACGGAAAGGACAATTATTGCAAGCGTAATTTCTGTAGTACTATGTGGAAGGTGCGTGGAATGAGCGACACTGATACGCTCACATGCAATGCTCTCCAACAAGACTTGACTTTGACTTGCCTTTTCTATCAACAATCAAAGTGGAAAAGAAAACTAACCAGCAATAGTCCCATGCTCCCGGTTCTAAATTAGATGAGTAAATGACAAAAACATATCAATCGTTGGATTTAAATCATATTTTGTTGAAAACAAATGTCTCTATGACATATTTAAATGAGGAAAGTTTATTATTTTCAATCAGCAATCTGATTTTTTTTTTTTTTTTTTTAAGGAGATTGCTCTAAAATGGTAAATCACCAAATAAATCTCTCCCTAAACAATTTTGTCAAACTAGAGCTGGTTTGAGAAAATTCTTGGAATTTTCATCCTCACTATCATTTGACTGATTTAGAGAATTTTCAAAAGAAAATACAGAAAAATTATTCTCACCTTTTGGATTCAAGAATAAAATACATGATTCCTGTTTCCACCATTTTCGTTCTCGTTTGGAAAAAGCAGCTCTCCACAGGATGCTTTCCCTTAACTCCGTCCTTTTCATATCCATTCCCTTTGGACACAAAATTTATCATTTATTGGAGCATTTCCATGACTATTTTTGAAGGTTGAAGCTTTTTCTAAGGCTAAAGGGATTATTCTTTTCAATTGAAGCTTCCTATAAATTTCCTGTTCAAGATTTTTTTTTTTTCAAGGTTTTCTTTTCATTGTCTTTATTCTTTTCAATCTCTAGGAAGCTTGCTTGTTAGCTCCAGGAAATTTCAAAGAAATTTCTTGTTCACCCGTAGCTCCAGAAAGTTTCAAAGAAATTTCATATTCAAGATTTTCTTTTCATTGTCCTTTTTTCATTGTCCTTTAATCTTTTCAATCCATAGCTCCAGGAAGCTTCAAAGAAATTTCCCATTCAAGATTTTCTTTTCATTGTCCTTTATTCTTTTCAATCCGGAGCTGCAGGAAGCTTCAAAGAAATTTCCCGTTCAAGGTTTTCTTTTCATTGTCCTTTATAGTGGAAGAGGCGTTAGTAAAAAATTCTAATGCTATTAAATAATAATGATGGGTCTATGAATTCCCTTTAACCAGCCAAGAAGAAAAATAAATTGTCATGTGGCTTCAGTAATTTCTCAATTGCTAACATAATCATCCAGAAAGGATTGGTGAAAAGATTCATTTTAATTAGTGAGATATATTTTATTTTCATTGCTCTTTTTAACAAACACAAATAACATATAAAAGATTGAAGCCTCTCAATATAGAAATATGATATATTGAGAATGGGATATATTATTGAAAATTAAACCAAACTTGTATTGTTAGTTCCAATTTCTAAAGAAAAGTTTCCCACCAAATGTGATTTCGCGAAAGTAGATTCCAATGAACTACTAACGTTTTTTTTTTTAACAACAGGGGCCGTAAATGCACTTGATTCTCTAGCTACTTCCAGTGAAATTGTTTTCACTAAAAAGGGATTCTTTTCATGAACACTACTTTTCAAAAATGATTATTTATAAAATCATAATTATTATTTAGGATTGCGTGAAGGCTACAACCTCTATGGTCGTGGTGGCGAGGCTCATCTTGAGTACTGACTTTCGTAAAAAGAGAGACGTAATCATAGAGTTCGCGACTTCCGTTGATTCGCTGGAACAATGATCTATAGTCACAGGAGGCCACGACTTTCATGGGTGGGTGTCTCTCCCTTAATGAGATAAGCCTCGCTACCAAAATCATGGAGGTTGTAGCTGTTGCACGACCATAGATAATAAGTATGATTTTACAGATTATTATTGATGAGATATCCTTACGCTCAAAAGTCCTTTTTTTTCTTTTTTCCATTAAATGGTTTTTGAATTAGCAACCTTTTTAAAAGTCAATTTTCTCTTCTCAACAATTTGTCCTTATCTTCTTTTGTCCTAAGAAAAAGGTACGTTGTTGTGTTGGGCAAAGTTCATGTAATGAAATCTAAACTGTTGATTGGTACTGTCAAATTTATGTCATGACTCACCAACAACAGCCACAACCTTAGAAAGCATTTATTGTCGTGTTCAAGAAATCAACACGAAGTGATAAAAACAAAAAAACAAATTTTATATGCAATATATTATACTTCAGCAATGAAACTTACGAATTCAAAATTGTGCAAATTGAAATGTTGCCTAGTCAATCATATTTGTTTGAGCAAATGGCATTGTAAAGGGTATCTGGTTGGTATGTTTATGATGAGAAAGCCCACTTAATAGTGATAAGCTCACCTAAGATGCCAAACCTTGCCTAAATAAGTGAACTAAATACATGTTGTGCAGATTCAAAAAAAGAGATGGAATTTTCGGATGACATATCAATAATGTTGCCTTAAAAATATTGTTTTTCAATAGGATTCATGATCCAATTCAGTCAAATTCAACAGAAATCTTGTCCCCAATTATGATGCCTAGACTCTAATTTTAGCTCACTTAGTCCATGAGGCAAGCGAAAGATAAATATGATCTCTTTGTTCTTGTCTTTTCTAGAAGATGCCTTTGGATAAACAGACAAAGAAAACAATACATATAATAATGGACGTATCTATTTATTAATGACATTTGAAATCTAAATAAGATGACAATTGAGTTTTGAATAGTAATAATTTATCCGATGAATAAGAACTAAAAGACAAGATAATTGTAAGACAATTTGAAACTCTTTATCACAAAATTAATTTAAATAACATACAAGTCTTTAAAAAAAAAATACAAAATACTGTCCACTTTTTTTTAAGGAGGAATTATCATGAAGAAAATATTGACTTTCCATACAACGTGTGAACCCTAAGTGCATATCCTTGAAACTATGGCGAAGCAAACACACAGATATACTCTTCAGCCGCCACAAGAAACCACTAGTGGGGCGACCGGGCTGCCTTGCGGCGGTTGCCATCGTCGCAATCTGGGGGGCGGCCTCGTGGTAGGCGGCGGGCGTGGCCATCGTGGAAGCAGCAGAAGAGGAGGCGCGGGGAGCACGATCTGAGCTTGTGACTGAACTCGGAATCTGTGCAAGACCGCGATGAGGTTGGAGGGTATATACAGGGCGGACGGATAAGGACGCGGCCGTGTGGCGGCGGCGAGCAGCAGAGGAGAGCAGAGCAGTGCGAGTGATGAAGAAAACCGTGGGATGCTCGTGGTGGGGCAAGGTGGAGACGGTTTTTGGCGTTAATCCCGCGTGAG